>VDFB02193867.1:179626557-179756078 GCA_007258455.2 Sequoia sempervirens
AATGGAAGAACATAGATATAACTACTATTGCTCCTATACCAGTATTTTTATTTATCAATCATGGAATTGAGTACATATAGATATGTGCATATGTATCTATCTATCTGCCATGACACTCAATACAATTTTCCTCTTTCTGTGTGATATTTACTATCAAACAATTGTTGTTCTAATACCTGTTATATAATTCCTCTTATTTTTTTCAATATGTACTATGAAATAATGTAGCTTGAATCTTATATTAATATGTTTCATGATGTCCTTTTCCCCTCATCTGTTTGAATCTTTATAGATACTGCACGATTAAATGCTATCTTCTTAGAAAATATCAACTTCAAACAAATAGCCTATCAGCTAAAGATACAAAGTTCAACACATAAGAGACAATGCAACTATTGCTATCTTTTGCAGTTAAAGCTGCAAGCACATTTAGTCAACTGTTACATATATTACTTGTGTTATATGTCAATATGTTTTATGTTATTATTTCCTTTATTGTGCATTCTTCTATATATTACACTTACCAATTTTGTTCTAACCATCTTCAAATCATATTATGCTTTTTCTTTACTACGATATCTCTTCTTTGTGTACTTCTTAACTTGTAAATAATGGTACAATGTTATAGAGTTTGGTTTACAACACCCTTCTTTCTGCACCTTCTAGTCACCACACCTATATATGAAGATGGTCTTGGGTTTATTGCTTTTCAATTCTATCATTGCATATTTGTTGTGTCTTATATAGATAGACACACAAATTCTCAAATGCACTTTCCCATAAAAAAATAATACTCTATTCTATTCATTTTATTTATTCTATGTGTATTTTTTTTCCTTTCTAATATTTCACAAAAGCATTACACATTGATCTATGTGGCTATGAATAGCAACCAAACATCCTTCTCATGTGCTTCTGAGTGGACAAACAAACTGCTCATAGAATTACCCTATTTATCCCCAAAAGAAGATGAGAGTGGTGTTTGTTGTTCCATTCCACTAAAGCTAGTGATTTTTGTAGTACTCTACTATTGACCCAACACCACACCATCAGCCACCCGATTTTTCCATGCTCCATGTTTCCATGAAAGAACTTAGGTCAAGTCACTCCCCATATAAGTTGACAAGGACAAGATCTAATTGTGATCAAACCATTCATAGAGAATGATTATGCCTTTCAACTCCAAAATGGGCTTCATGGAAAAAATACAAACAAATAAAAATTAAGATTTCTTGCACACAACTATTCACCGACATGCCATTTATTCAAAATGTTCCATTTTATCTCTTTGTTTTTTTAACAAATATTGCTAACATCTTTTAATCTATATCTAAATTATTTACTTTGTAATACTAGACAGATACAATAGACATTCAAGAAAATTATTGTGCTGTAAATTCTCTATTCCACATCCCTTCATGTTGCAACAAGTTGGCCCAACCATCTTTTACTTACTCTTCTTATTGTGTGATATATGGTAAGAATCCTTCATATTTTCCACGGACCTTACCTACTTTTCTTGCATGGGGGTTTGGCTAGAGCCCATGAGGCTTCATGATGACAATATGGTAGGGAGGAAAATGAGCATGGATTTACTAGTTTTGAATTTTATCGTCAATATATTTCTCACTCCTTATATACATGGAAAAATAACCCTAACCTATTTTATTCTATATTTATATTTTCCCCTTTCTAATGTTCCATAAATACAATACACATTGAAGCAAATTATGCTATTGTAAATTATGTATATCACATTACTTGTGATTCTTAAGTGCTCTTCCAATAGTTGTTTTAGAATTATTATTATTATTATTATTAATATTATTTATTTTTGTTTCATATATGTTAAGAGTCCTTGAAATTTTCCATGGACCTTAGTTTCCTTTTTTTCTTGGGGTTTGGCAAGAGCCCATGAGGCATCATGATGCCAATATGGTAGGGTGGACAATGAGTGTGTGTTTAGTGCTTTTGGATTCTATCATCCTATAGTTGTTCCTACTTATATACATAGACAAACAAATGATAACACACACTTTCCCATAAAAAACAAATACTCTATTCTATTCCTTGTATTTTTCATTGTTTCTACAACTATCTTTTCAACATTTTTGGTAGGTTACTTATACACAATTGTTTCTGAGTATCCCATGTATTCAAAATCTCCTATTTTATCTCTTTTTTATTTACAACAGATAATGCTAACCTATTTTATTCTATGTCTATATCTTTTGCTTTATAATGTTACACATAATAAATAGGCATACAATGAAATTATTGTATTGTAAATTGTCTACTTCATATTCTTTGTTGCTCCAACAAGTTGATCCAATGCTGCTCACCCTTATTGAACACCACCAACATGACATGTAAGTACAAAACTCTCCTATTGTGCATAAATAGATTTTGTTAACCAACTGTAAATATTGTTAACTATTTTAGTTACCTTTTTCTACAATGAAATGTGCTTCTTCCAAGAATATAACTTTCCACGTAGGCAATTAAGTGTACTCAATGATATGCTATGTGATTCAAAAACATGAAACTATTATTTGCTAATGACCATCTTCCTTTTATAGGTGGAAATTTGCACAATTATAATCATCAAATATGCTCTTCATTGGATAGATATTGTTGTAGCTCATATTTAGTTTAAAAGTTCTGGTAGATATGAAGAACCAAAAGTAGTGAATTTTCCCTACAAGGTGTGTAGTGAAATGTTATAAAATCTGTGGCATTTTCCATGTCTTCAGAATTCATGAAATTTGTCATGAAATTAGAAGTTATGGAATTTTCCATGGGTTTTATAACACTTCAAAATGCATACCCTATAGGCCAAAAGTTCTCTAGTGTGTACATGATGGCTTCTCCATGTGTCGATTCTTCCAATTCAATGCTACGTATGCATTCACTCTAAGACAAGTGCTCTACCAAAAGAAGTTTACCTCTACCAACTATATAATGCTAGCATGCCAATAAATAGATTCATTTGATGAGCCTTAAATACCATTAATTATTTTTACCTTTCCATTTTCTTTGATCATTTTGCACAAATACTTAGTTATATTAATGCTTCCTTTTATATTCCAACAGACTTAGTACATATTTTTGGAAGTGAAATAAATGATTATTTGATTAATTTATTGTTCATGTCTTTGGTTCTGTATTTATCCTTTCTTTTGATACCAGGAATAAGAGGTCTAGCATTGATGCATTTTGAAATATCTGAGAAAGTATATTTATTAAGTTGCATTGTTGAGAGAGCCATTGTGGTGTTGGTTTCATAGCACATAATTTATTCTTCAAGCTTTTTGTTTGGTGCTTATTGTTCATGTTGATAACAACTTCCAGGGTTTTATACTGATTGAGATGCATCATGCAAATAACGAGTGTGGTGCTTGTTAAGCAGCAAACCATTGTTAAAATCATCACATGCTCTGGCTTCCTATTTCACATCATACATTTTTTATTTACATACATATATGTATATGCACAAATTCTTGTATAAATTTACTATTGTGTTTTATGTATCACTTCAAAACAAGGCTTGCCTTGCCATTCAAATAAAATAATAATGAATGTTGATTATAAATGATGCAATATAGGTTTGAATTAAAATATATAGATTGGTACTCTATTTAGTTAGAGCTTAATCAAGTTAGGAAATACTATAGTATAACAGCTAATTGGTTGCAATCATAAGTACTACGTACCCATAAAAAAAGGTATTTATTTGTATTCATTTAAAATTTGTTTTGAGAAATAGAATTTTATTTTCATTAAAATATTCTATTATAACTTATATGTGTTTCATTCATTTGTGCTTATAAAATTTAGGATGTGTAGAATCTATAAATGCAAATATTTTCCCAACAATATTTGAAGTTTTACAACTCATTGGTGGTGTACAATTTAAATTCTATTGGAAAATTTTATTGAAAAATCATTCCCCTAAGATTATTTTGATAATCAATTTCAAACTAAGAAATATTCATGTATAAATCCAAAGATCAATTTCTCCCACTATGCAAATAGTTCTTAGTCTTCACATGCATTGCCTTATCTTACAAAAATTAAATAATAATTAATCAATTAATTCATTAACCTGCAGAAAAATGTTAAATAGACATGTCAATCTACGCCTACCAACTATTACACTAAAATACACATAAAATTATACCATATTTTCAATTTTCAAGAAAACTTATTATTACTACAAAAACTAATTATTTCAAAATTTAAATTGTATTTAATTTAGCAAATGCAATTAATTATAATCATTTTAAAAGAATTATCATCATTAAAAATATTCATGATTAATTTGTAACGCCCCGCCATGTGAACCCCAAAGGATAATTATACAATAATTATAGCATAATAATTTTTTTTTATTTTTTTTTTAAAATAACATAACATACATGTAATACACATTAAGTCATAAAATGAATTTGCATTTAAGTAGATTCACAAACACATACATCCCTTGGGGTACATGAGGAGTCATTACGCGACTTAGATCCACACAACAACAATAAAGAATAAAAGCCCAAGATATAATCCATAACAAAATAAAAATTAACAATATAACGCATACTTGATAATCATTGATAAGAAACCATTTGAGTAAGTACAACATATAAATAATTAACTCACACAATGAATAACAACTGCCATGGCCAATAACCACACTGAGTTTAACATTACTTTACAGTACAATGTTTAAGAAGCACAATGATACAAAAGTATTTCTGAACATAAATGGAAACCATCCATAAGATAACATGATACAAAATATCATAACTGGCTCCAATACAGATACAACTCTGGAGTTGTCGTAGCAGCATCAATTCGCACCTCTCGATCCTCGACTGGGGACCCAATGGGGTGCTTAGCATGTTTCACCCGACCGTGTGAGTCCGAAGACCCACCCCCCGTGCTAGGAGCTGACAATAAGAGTCCTCAACCAAGAACATCCCAACACGGAATCACAAGACTCACAACATACAAAAGTATCATAAAACTCAAGAATTGCAACAACATCCAAGAGTCAACATAATAAATTAAGATCACAAAACCCATCACGTAAATCAAAGCAATGACCAATAAATAAGTAACCAAAGGATGATCATGAAATACTTCCAATCAAACTAAATTAATAGACATAATACTATTCCAAATTGTAATTAAATAATACAATAACATCATATCACAGTATCAAAAGAGTACAAGGTCATAAGTCAAATATCAATGAGATCATACAAGACCACCAAGTACATCAAGATATATTAAGGCAATAATCACAAATCAATATAAATCCATATATCAACAATCTAAACCAACTCCCACAACCTACTTCCAGAGGAACACAACAAAGTAAAACACATGGGCAACTAGGGGAGAGTGTCATCGCATAGTCCTACATGGGTTGTCCTGTGCTCTTCCTCCCAACTGGAGGTGTCGATCCCATCTATGGCTGTCCTGTGCTCTTCCTCCCAACTGGAGGTGCCGGTCCATAGGGTGACTCATGCAGAGCCATAGACCTCTCGTGAAGACGAGGTCACAACCTTGCCAACCACGGCCTTCTCAGCCTTCCATTAGCCTACGGAAGCACTAATGAAGATGAGGCATCCATTTTATTAATCTTATAATGATATTACTACCCAACCCTCCTAAGTTAATTATTAGGTTTTCACTTGTTTACTAACTCACTCGTGGGTTATCCTGAGCCCTTCCCCTTAAACGGGGTGCCGGCCCCCATGAGGAGCCACTCTCCCTAGAGACCCCACAACATAAAAACCAAGGGTTGTACCATCATTATATGAACAAAGAATCACAACATAAAAGCATGCGAGGCATCACCCATCTCGCTAACAAGTACAACATCAGAGTCTTACAAAGTTCCGTACAACCCTTTCAAAATAATAAAACCAAAACACTTGCCACATCAAGGGCACATAAAGAGAGAACATCAACTGACAATCAGCTCAAGCCTTTGGAAGATTCTCAAAAAGTCCACATGAAAGAACTGACACAATAATTGCATGGCCACAAGAACTATTCGCAATTCCAATATAATGAGTAAATACACCAAAGTAACATCAACAACTCCATTCAAACAACATCAATAACTTCAATACGAACTAAATCAGAAATTCAAGATCAACTATCCACAACTCATAAACAAAACAACACAAATTAAATGGCAAAGGATTCCTTGAATCAAAATTAGTCTCCAAAGGCACTCACACCAACATGGAACCATCCAGAAACAAACCTTCAACAATAGAGGTAAAAGCATGCAACAAGATACCCATACAGTTGGTAAACAAATGACCTTTGTCAAAATTAACAACCATGACAACAATATAATCAAAATAATAAAAGTGGGAAGACCGCATTCCATAAGAAGCATAAACTTATCACAACCAAGCATCGCATAAGTATCCAATAAATTCCATCACAAAAACAATTAATAAGACCCCCACAACTCAAGAATTCACCACGAAGGGTTAAACGAATAACAATACAATTTAAATTAAAGAGGATTCCCAACTCACACAAACTCAAGGAAATTTCACAATGAAAGGTCCACCAAATCACTCATAAATCGACACAAACCCAACGGAATAAAAAAAAATCATTTTTGAACAACCAAGCAAACGTAAAGGAGGACACATCCAATCGGAAACATCAAATTAACCCTTAAACATACATATACATTCAATGCTAATTCACTAAAGAACGTCAAATTTCAAATACAATTTATACATTTGCTTAACAAGATGTAGTTCATACAACAAAAGAAGTTCCAATACATACTTCCTCCATAATTCAATAATTATAAGTCAGCGTATATGTTTTACTAAGGACTAATAGAATTAAATCCCATTTCATGTTCTCTACAACACAAATTATTCAAAATATTGACTTAATAGTAATAATCTCCATGACACAAAATTAGAATATGACGATGTTATTATATGAAAATATACTTTAAACTAATGGCACTAACTTAACTGGATAAAATATCACCTATAACGTTATTACCTAGTATAATCACCATACCCCACAATTATCACAAATATCTACAAAAAGATCAATTAACACTTCTACCCTTATATGACCACAATTCTTTTAGTCTGAGGTCAAGAGATGTGGATGATAGCACTGATCCCCCCATTTATAACATTTGAATTATAACTCATTTATTCTGTCCTATTAGAGGTATCATTCCTAACTAGAATATACCATAACATAACGACAAGCGTACCTAAGATAAAACTTTATATAATAAAAAAGGAGAAAGACTCATTGATCTACCTATATCCACATACCTACACTAGAAAGGACACATAACTTTATTTCCCTATTACCTAGTCTTAGCCTCCACACTTATATTTATTTATTAAGATCAGATAGATAAGTAAATTTTCCTCAAAATAATATTAACTAATAATATAGACAACATTTTCTTTCAACTTAGACCAATTTATTCGCTTAATAACTAATTCTCCTTTGTAGTAAAAGACTTAAATACTAACATTGCATAAATACAGAAGCATGTGAAAAATACAACTTAAAATCAAATACATCTGCTGCGATAGATTAACAATGCAATCAGAGAGATTAAAACTTCCTATTATGTTTTCAAAAGTGCGCGGTTGAGACAGGCTAATACTAAAATCAGAGAGCTTATTTAATTTTCTAGCTGCAGCTGTGGTAGGTTGCCAATGGTATCAGGGAGGTTATATAAATTTAGATTACAAGACTATGTGAAGGGCTCATCTAAACACTGTATCCAATAACATCAATTTCTCTCAGCTTCGACTGAACGGAGGTAATTGGCAAAGGCTTGAAACATTGCGCAGACCAAGAGAATTAAATAATCTGCTCATTGGTCCTCAATTTCTTCACTTGAACAATCTGCTCATTGACGGCATCAAAGAAGACACACGAACCAAGCTTCCTCCAAGTTTGAGATGGTTACGGTTGCAAAAACGTGAGAAGCCATTTTCCTTCAGCCTTGTGGATAAACAATAATTAAATCTTGAGAGAGTTTATTTAAATCTATGCACCCTACCATGTTCAAGTGCGCTGCTGCAATAGATTGACAATGAAATTAGTGAGATTATTTAAATTTACTCCACTTTTGCAAGTCTAAACGTTGCAGCTGTGATGGTTTGCCAATGGTTTCAGGAAAACTATTTAATTATAAACAAGGCCTCAACTCTAAAAGGGCGTAACAGAGACAGATTGCCAAGTATATTAGAAAGTGAATATTGGAATTTGGAAATATCGCCATCTACTTGCATTATTATCAAATCTCAAGGGTTATTCACAAGACGGGAGGTAAAGGGACAGGTGAGGTGCAAATACATGACTTAAGAGATGGAGAACTAATGCACAACTTTTTCTTTTCTGAATTGGACGCGTTTCTACTGGAAGATGAACTTCACCATGTTAGTACATTGACAATGTTTATTTTCAAGAGCTGCAACTGCAATAGATTGTCAGAAGAATTGAGCAAGTTATTTAAACCTTTAAACTGCCTATATGTTCAGACACGTGGCTGTGACAGACTGCCAAAGAATTTAGAGAGTTTATTTAAATTATCTAAATTAAATTTACCATAGGCAGCGCTATATTAAAATGAAGGAAATGAAATGGATTTCGCAAGGAAGCTCTCAAAATCTTTGAATTAATGAAGAGCTCCATAACACATCCTATCATTATAAGCTTTGCTAGTGTCCTGGGCGCATGCAGTCATGATGGTTTAGCAGCTGAGGGGTGCGTAGCTCCACACATCAGTAACCTTAGTTGCATTACATCTATGGTTGATCACCTAGTGTGCATGTTTGAGGTTCACATAAAATATGAATATAAATTGAAACCACAACATATTATTATAAATTGAAAACCACATCGTATAAATATAAATTAAATTCTCAGCATGCACGTGCAATTTGAACCTTCAAAATGATTTATAATTTGCACACAACATATCAAAAGTATAAAGGGAAAAGAAGATTGTACTCTGGTCCAGAGAGCATTGACAAGAGATTTCAATGGACGTCGCAAATCAATGTTGAATGGAATGAAGCCCTATGCCGAACAATCCATAACAGAAGGAACAACCCTTTGAACCTACAAACCCCATTTTTGATTCGATCCAAGAAATGTCATTATTCTACAAAGATTTTCTTGTAGACCAAAATCATGTTCGAAAACTAAGGATCTTTATATCATCACCCCCATCCTTCTTATTTAATTTGCTTCATGGTGTCTTTTCCACTCCCCTCGGAGAACCGTTCAATTTCCACAATCATTTATTTATTTATTTAGCAATAAACAATTCTTTTTCCATTTTTTTTCTTGTTTAAAAACCCTTCAGCTTCCTATCTCCTTTTCCAAATAAATTTCTTATTATAATAATTATCTTTTGAAGATTATTTTGTTCATAATTACTATTAATTTCAATTTAACAATTTAAATCAAATTTATCTAATAATATCACTTTTACTTTTTAACAATTTAGTTTAATTTGATCATTTGCTCTAGATCATTTGATTTAATTTAATTGATTATTATTATTAATTTCTAATCATATTTTAAATAACCTTGGAAATCACTTATGATTTAATTAGTTATTTAAACATGATTTCTAACATATGATATTTTTCACACAATTAAATAACACAGTAATCAATGAAGCACACACAAAAGTCTCAAACAATTGACACGGAGGGGCACTACATCCTCCCCCCCTTAGGTATCGACTTACTCCTAGAAGTCGAGCTCAAGCATAAACATGGTAACACAACAATATCAAAGATCACCATTAAATCATCAATTAAACTTCATCAAGACAGCAATGAAAATTTAAAAAAACAATAATAAGGAAAGGATACCAAAACAAAAGTGGTAGCAGGGTTACAACCAAACCAATTTGACAAAGACAAGGACACATGACGAACTAGGTTGGGGAAAATTTATTGTCAGTTCCTATTTTCCACATCAATCCTATTGGGTGTTTATGATGCTCGCCCTGTCCTGACAATGCAGGTGGAATCGAGACTTAGTTCCTGCAATCCTGCATGCAAACAAATGTTGTACACAATACATATATATATCACAAATACCTCGTGAGAGGAAATCCTAGCATAGTAGGGCACTCGCGAGCGAGTGATACCACACTGTCCCTCCCACCAAACCACTCAAAATAGTCAAAATAATTCTAGTAACTCGTAAACAGTTTGCTTCTTATTAGTTAGGCAATATTCGCATAAAGATGTTAACCATAAACCTAATTCATCTACTATATCAAAATGAATTACTACTTGAAATTATGAGTATCTATACCCACATATTACAATTGCATTACCTTCATTGCTACATTTATGAAGCCAACTTCCTGTAAATCAAAAGCTACCAAAGAACATTACACATTAGTACCAATAATTCAAGTTGCATTTTAACCTCAAGATATTATATTCTACTAAAAATCATAGAATAATTATCCACAAAACCTCACATTTTAGTTAAAACTCATAATTTTCACACAAAGAACTCCACTTTAACCATTATTCAACACCAATTCTCACATCAAAAAAAGGGTAAAATTTTACACCTTCACAGATTCAAGAAACATAATTCATCACTCAAGGATAACAAAATCACAGATTCCACACACACTTGACATAATCACACACATAAAAGACATCACCAAGAAACACATCACACTAAAACTCAAGGGTCCATAGAGCATCCCTGATAGGAAGGATATCGGTGCATTGCGCACTACACCGAGGGTCCTATCCTTTCCCATCAGTTTCTTGCACCATCGACCTGACACCATCTAATACAAGAAAATTCAAGTTCACAACAATGACAAAAGCAAAGTGAAACTCAAGACTTACAGGTCTAAGCGCAAGGTTACATAGTGAGCACACATAGTGCCCAGTGTAGGAACCTATGCTCTGATACGAATGTTTTTACGCCCCGCCGTGTGAACCCCAAAGGATAATTACACAATAATTATAGCATAATAATTTTTTTGATTTTTATTTATTTTTAAATAACATAAAATTCATGTAATACACATTAAGTCATAACATGAATTTGGATTTAAGTAGATTCACAAACACATACATCCCTTGGGGTACACGAGGATTCATTACGCGACTTAGATCCACACAACAACAATAAAGAATAAAAGCCCAAGATATAATCCATAACAAAATAAAAATTAACAATATAACGCATACTTGATAATCATTGATAAGAAACCATTTGAGTAAGTACAACATATAAATAATTAACTCACACAATGAATAACAACTACCATGGCCAATAACCACACCAAGTTTAACATTACATTACAGTACAATGTTTAAGAAGTACAATGATACAAAAGTGTTTCCGAACATAAATGGAAACCATCCATAAGATAACATGATACAAAATATCATAACTGGCTCCAATACAGATACAACTCTGGAGTTGTCATAGCAGCATCAATCCGCACCTCTCAATCCTCGACAGGGGACCCAATGGGGTGCTTAGCACGTTCCACCCAACCGTGTGAGTCCGAAGACCCACCCCCCGTGCTAGGAGCTAACAATAAGAGTCCTCAACCAAGAACATCCCAACACGGAATCACAAGACTCACAACATACAAAAGTATCATAAAACTCAAGAATTGCAACAACATCCAAGAGTCAACATAATAAATTAAGATCACAAAACCCATCACGTAAATCAAAGCAATGACCAATAAATAAGTAACCAAAGGATGATCATGAAATACTTCCAATCAAACTAAATTAATAGACATAATACTATTCCAAATTGTAATTAAATAATACAATAACATCATATCACAGTATCAAAAGAGTACAAGGTCATAAGTCAAATATCAATGAGATCATACAAGACCACCAAGTACATCAAGATATATTAAGGCAATAATCACAAATCAATATAAATCCATATATCAACAATCTAAACCAACTCCCACAACCTACTTCCAGAGGAACACAACAAAGTAAAACACATGGGCAACTAGGGGAGAGTGTCATCGCATAGTCCTACATGGGCTATGTCCTGTGCTCTTCCTCCCAACTGGAGGTGTCGTCCCATCTATGGCTGTCCTGTGCTCTTCCTCCCAACTGGAGGCCGGGTCCATAGGGTGACTCATGGAGCCGTAGACCTCTCATGAAGACGAGGTCACAACCTTGCCAACCACGGCCTTCTCAGCCTTCCATTAGCCTACGGAAGCACTAATGAAGATGAGGCATCCATTTTATTAATCTTATAATGATATTACTACCCAACCCTCCTAAGTTAATTATTAGGTTTTCACTTGTTTACTAACTCACTCGTGGGTTATCCTGAGCCCTTCCCCTTAAACGGGGTGCCGGCCCCCACGAGGAGCCACTCTCCCTAGAGACCCCACAACATAAAAACCAAGGGTTGTACCATCATTATCTGAACAAAGAATCACAACATAAAAGCATGCGAGGCATTACCCATCTCGCTAACAAGTACAACATCAGAGTCTTACAAAGTTTAGTACAACCCTTTCAAAATAATGAAACCAAAACACTTGCCACATCAAGGGCACATAAAGAGAGAACATCAACTGACAATCAACTCAAGCCTCTGGAAGATTCTCAAAAAGTCCACATGAAAGAACTGACACAATAATTGCATGGCCACAAGAACTATTCGCAATTCCAATATAATGAGTAAATACACCAAAGTAAGATCAACAACTCCATTCAAACAACATCAATAACTTCGATACGAACTAAATCGGAAATTCAAGAAGATCAACTATCCACAACTCATAAACAAAACAACACAAATTAAATGGCAAAGGATTCCTTGAATCAAAATTAGTCTCCAAAGGCACTCACACCAACATGGAACCATCCAGTAACAAACCTTCAACAATAGAGGTAAAAGCATGCAACAAGATACCCATACAGTTGGTAAACAAATGACCTTTGTCAAAATTAACAACCATGACAACAATATAATCAAAATAATAAAAGTGGGAAGACCGCATTCCATAAGAAGCATAAACTTATCACAACCAAGCATCGCATAAGTATCCAATAAATTCCATCACAAAAACAATTAATAAGACCCCCACAACTCAAGAATTCACCACGAAGGGTTAAACGAATAACAATACAATTTAAATTAAAGAGGATTCCCAACTCACACAAACTCAAGGAAATTTCACAATGAAAGGTCCACCAAATCACTCATAAATCGACACAAACCCAACGGAATTAAAAAAAAATATCATTTTTGAACAACCAAGCAAACGTAAAGGAGGACACATCCAATTGGAAACATCAAATTAACCCTTAAACATACATATACATTCACTGCTAATTCACTAAAGAACGTCAAATTTCAAATACAATTTATACATTTGCTTAACAAGATGTAGTTCATACAACAAAAGAAGTTCCAATACATACTTCCTCCATAATTCAATAATTATAAGTCAGCATATATGTTTTACTAAGGACTAATAGAATTAAATCCCATTTCATGCTCTCTACAACACAAATTATTCAAAATATTGACTTAATAGTAATAATCTCCATGACACAAAATTAGAATACGATGATGTTATTATATGAAAATATACTTTAAACTAATGGCACTAACTTAATTGGATAAAATATCACCTATAACATTATTACCTAGTATAATCACCACACCCCACAATTATCACAAATATCTACAAAAAGATCAATTAACACTTCTACCCTTATATGACCACAATTCTTTTAGTCTGAGGTCAAGAGATGTGGATGATAGCACTGATCCCCCCATTTATAACATTTGAATTATAACTCATTTATTCCGTCCTATTAGAGGTATCATTCCTAACTAGAATATACCATAACATAACGATAAGCGTACCTAAGATAAAACTTTATATAATAAAAAAGGAGAAAGACTCATTGATCTACCTATATCCACATACCTACACTAGAAAGGACACATAACTTTATTTCCCTATTACCTAGTCTTAGCCTCCACACTTATATTTATTTATTAAGATCAAATACATAAGTAAATTTTCCTCAAAATAATATTACCTAATAATATAGACAACTTTTTCTTTCAACTTAGACCAATTTATTCGCTTAATAACTAATTCTCCTTTGTAGTTAAAGACTTAAATACTAACATTGCATAAATACAGAAGCATGTGAAAAATACAACTTAAAATCAAATACATCTACTGCGATAGATTAACAATGGAATCAGAGAGATTAAAACTTCCTATTATGTTTTCAAAAGTGCACGGTTGAGACATGCTAATACTGAAATCAGAGAGCTTATTTAATTTTCTAGCTGCAGCTGTGGTAGGTTGCCAACGGTATCAGGGAGGTTATATAAATTTAGATTACCAGACTATGTGAAGGGCTCATCTAAACACTGTATCCAATAACATCAATTTCTCTCAGCTTCGACTGAACGAAGGTAATTGGCAAAGGCTTGAAACATTGCGCAGACCAAGAGAATTAAATAATCTGCTCATTGGTCCTCAATTTCTTCACTTGAACAATCTGCTCATTGACGGCATCAGAGAAGACACACGAACCAAGCTTCCTCCAAGTTTGAGATGGTTACGGTTGCAAAAACATGAGAAGCCATTTTCCTTCAGCCTTGTGGATAAACAATAATTAAATCTTGAGAGAGTTTATTTAAATCTATGCACCCTACCATGTTCAAGTACGCTGCTGCAACAGATTGACAATGAAATCAGTGAGATTATTTAAATTTACTCCACCTTTGCAAGTCTAAATGTTGCAGCTGTGATGGTTTGCCAATGGTTTCAGGAAAACTATTTAATTATAAACAAGGCCTCAACTCTAAAAGGGCGTAACAGAGACAGATTGCCAAGTATATTAGAAAGTGAATATTGGAATTTGGAAATATCGCCATCTACTTGCATTATTATCAAATCTCAAGGGTTATTCATAAGACGGGAGGTAAAGGGACAGGTGAGGTGCAAATACATGACTTAAGAGATGGAGAACTAATGCACAACTTTTTCTTTTCCGAATTGGACGCGTTTCTACTGGAAGATGAACTTCACCATGTTAGTACATTGACAATGTTTATTTTCAAGAGCTGCAACTGCAATAGATTGTCAGAAGAATTGAGCAAGTTATTTAAACCTTTAAACTGCCTATATGTTCAGACACGTGGCTGTGACAGACTGCCAAAGAATTTAGAGAGTTTATTTAAATTATGTAAATTAAATTTACCATAGGCAGTGCTATATTAAAATGAAGGAAATGAAATGGATTTCGCAAGGAAGCTCTCAAAATCTTTGAATTAATGAAGAGCTCCATAACACATCCTATCATTATAAGCTTTGCTAGTGTCCTGGGCACATGCAGTCATGATGGTTTAGCGGCTGAGGGGTGCGTAGCTCCACACATCAGTAACCTTAGTTGCATTACATCTATGGTTGATCACCTAGTGTGCATGTTTGAGGTTCACATAAAATATGAATATAAATTGAAACCACAACATATTATTATAAATTGAAAACCACATCGTATAAATATAAATTAAATTCTCAGCATGCACATGCAATTTGAACCTTCAAAATGATTTACAATTTGCACACAACATATCAAAAGTATAAAGGGAAAAGAAGATTGTACTTTGGTCCAGAGAGCATTGACAAGAGATTTCAATGGACGTCGCAAATCAATGTTGACTGGAACGAAGCCCTGTGCCGAACAATCCATAACAGAAGGAACAACCCTTCGAACCTGCAAACCCCATTTTTGATTCGATCCAAGAAATGTCATTATTCTACAAAGATATTCTGGTAGACCAAAATCATGTTCGAAAACTAAGGATCTTTATATCATCACCCCCATCCTTCTTATTTAATTTTCTTCATGGTGTCTTTTCCACTCCCCTTGGAGAACCGTTCGATTTCCACAATCATTTATTTATTTATTTAGCAATAAACAATTTTTTTTCTAGTTTTTTTCTTGTTTAAAAACCCTTCAGCTTCCTATCTCCTTTTCCAAATAAATTTCTTATTATAATAATTATCTTTTGAAGATTATTTTGTTCATAATTACTATTAATTTCAATTTAACAATTTAAATCAAATTTATCTAATAATATCACTTTTACTTTTTAACAAATTAGTTTAATTTGATCATTTGCTCTAAATCATTTGATTTAATTTAATTGATTATTATTTTTAATTTCTAATCATATTTTAAATAACCTTGGAAATCACTTATGATTTAATTAGTTATTTAAACATGATTTCTAACATATGATATTTTTCACACAATTAAATAACACAGTAATCAATGAAGCACACACAAAAGTCCCGAACAATTGACACGGAGGGGCAGTACATAATTGCTTCCAATTCAAAAAATATTATCATCATTTAGCTACTCTTATTCCATATTCAATTATTAATATGCTTTTTTTTTCCATAATTTTTTCTAATACTTGCAAATATTAACAACTTCCTTCCTTTCTCCCCACTCATTATTGATTTGCGGTGGACCCCTTTCCCGATTGTTAGATACAAATTGTTGTCACACCTTCTCTATATAGCAATAGAATTACAAGTGCAAATGCCTATACCAAATTTCCATCTCTCGTCAAAAAACACATGCATCCTAAAACTTTAATTTCCAAAATTATATAAATATACTAACTATAAAAAAGTACTGAATATTGAACATCTTCCTCTCATAAAAAAAAATTATACTTTTTTTACCCAATTTTGAAAAAGTACAGACACAAAAAGTGATAATATACATGTGCATATATTTCCATTAAATATGAAATTTGAATATTCTTGCTTGAAGAAAAAATTATTTTAAATTTATTATTTAATATCATTTTTAAGTTACCACTTTTAAACAAATTTAAAAATTTAATTCCAAATTCTTTAATAGTCTTAACTAAAAATCTAGACAAAATGTTCTTCATGATTATTTAATTCATACAATCAAACTCATGCATTTCAATCATGGTCACCTTTCCATGCAAATAAAAAGCCTCAACCATCCTCACCACAAACATTCCCTACCAAGGTGGGCCCCTATTGGCTGATTGTCACATGCCTTTGCATATGACTGCTAGTATATATATATATATATATATATATATATATATATATATATATATAATCAATAATTTAATATAGATATTTACAACAAAGTTTGATTATTCATCTAAGAGCTAAGCTTTATTAGATTCAAGTGCAAAGCTCTAGGTTTCATGGCATTCAAATGATTGAATGGATATCATGTTAACAATGTATTCAAACATTTAAAAAAAGACAAGTGGATATATCTAAGCTAGTTGATGTGATTTTTTCATTGATATTGTTCTTTGTTGTTTTAAATACTATGAAAATTTATGAATTGATAGCAAAATTAAAATAAAAAATAAACTAGCACACATCTATTAATTAAACAAATTAAAAGTATCGATTAATGATAGTAAGTTTCCACAATCCATATCATCAATTGTATTGCTTTTGGATTTGATTGTGTCAAAAGTTTTTAGCATCACAAATTTTGACACAATTGAATCTAGAAGCAATACAATTAAAATTAAAATGATTTGACTTCTAATTAAATGGAAATGGTAGATGTTGATGTTATGTTTTGTTATATATAAGTTGGTATGATTTTAAATTTGAATGTGTACCCTTATATATGGGAATTGAAATAAACAATGATAAAAACTATAATGATATCATATATATTACTTTTGAAGAAAATGTAAACATTTTTTTCTCAAGTCAATAGGCGTTGATAATGATAAATCTCGATGTTTTTTACATATATTATTAGTTTATATATATATATATATGTATGTATGTATATGTATATATATATATATGCTAGTATGTTTCTTTGGAAATAATTTAGAGCTTTAATTATGTATGAAATTAGGAAATACATTAGTGAAAGTGATAATTATCATAGGTTTACTACTAGCAATATCAATGGAGAGTGGAAGTTAAATGATATTTACATGTTTTCCTAGTTAAACTTAAGCAAACTTAAAGAAACCTAAGTAAACTTAAGCTAAGTGTAAATAGGTCAATACTAGAAAGGTGATTAGATAATTACGTATAATAATGAATCAATTTACACTAACACCCCCCTTAAGTGAAAATTATGGATTAATCTATGCACCAATGATGAGTCTCAAATACTAGGCCATGTCAGGTAATTATGTACAAATATCTCATAAAGTGTGGTAAAGGAGAAAAATCCAATGGGAAATAAAAACCCCTCTCCAAAAGAGAAATTATGTAAGTACAATAAAATATTGAAGTGAACAAGATATAAGGACTCATTATGACCCCCTAAGGACTACTTATATAAAAAAAGTACAACAAATTTTCCCCTAATAGGAGAGAAAAGAGACCCTCCCCATAAATTGTGAAGTTATGAACTTCATGTGAGGAAATGCTTCCTCCCAAAATTGATAGAAGGAAACCATTCAACCTCCCCTAAATAAAGTGCTTATATTGATATTATATGCTTGAAACTAGATGCTAAATATGATCCATGATGCTTGAACAAAAATTTCCCCTTGGTAAGAAACAACAGCACAAACATGTGCAAAATTACTTCCCATTTTGGATACGAATTTGCAAGAAGTAAGATGAATTCCTTTGAATGATGAATATGATACAATGACTAAAATGATACCAGTTTGATGTAGGGGGGTCCTAAAAATATCAACACACACTTCCAGCACATAATAATTTATTTAAGAAATTAAATTTACAAACAACAAAAAATAGCAACATGTATGCAATTTTCTATTACAACAATCATCAAGATTACAAAGGTTCAAAGTCAAACTAAAATATAATCACAAAATCCCTCTGAAATAATGGGAAAAAACTATAAATCAAACTTATAATTCTAAAACAAATAGAAAAAATAACCATTGGTATGTCTTTTTCAAACCATCTTCTTCTTCCAACTTCATTCTTCTCCTATTTGCAACCTTCTACTAGAAAACCAACTGCACATTGAACCACACCTCATCCAAAGTTCTTTGTTCCTCTTTAACACCTCCAACCCACAACCACAAGGTTTGAAAACCTCTTGCTAGGAAAGGCTATTCCTCACTTCCTCACCTCCCCAATTTTGGAGCCAAAAATCAAAACAACCAAGTCTATAATGAATTTCCTCTCCCCACTAACTCCAACTAGAAACTTCTTCCACCAATGTCCCTACCCCCCAAAAAATTAATATTCATAAATTACGCATTTTGACTCCCCAATGCATGAATTCACAACCTTTAGGGAGGCATTCCTGCACCAGCTGACACAATTTCAATCTCCCATTTCAAAAATTTCAATTCAAATTTAAAATTGTTAGGCAAGCACATCATCAACATCCCATTCCTACTTGAACATTAAGGAAAATTAAATAAAATCCAAAAATATATAACCTCCAAGAATCCTACACCCAAGTTTAGTTTTTGGTAATTTGGAAATTAAAATACAATTTTTGGGAAGCTTCCCAATGTAACTCACAACCCAAAATTGTTCCATTATTTAATTATAAATTTTCTCTAGACAATAAAATCAACTAAATACACTAAAATATTATTTAAAAATAATTCACTACAAAATTGAATAAAATTTGTTGATGCAAGATTACTAGTGCCACCAAAGGCTCCTACATCACAATAATTCCTTTGAATGGCACTCAAAGATCTCCAAGACAATGTTGATGTGTGATGAATGGTGATAAGATGGATTAGTTATATATGATTCAACAATAGAAACCATGAATTTATGGTGATATCTAGACCGATGGGAATATGATACTCCAACAAATGATTATAAGTGAGTTGGATAGGTCAACTCATGAATGTATGTACATTTTTTTATGATAGAATCTGATATATGTGAAGCAAGAGAAATTTCTAAAGATGGAAATGGTGATGCAACTTCATCAAAAATAACATCAAGTAGAAGAAGAATTTCCTTGATAATTTCATTCAAATCCACAATCCAGAATTTTACAAACAAATATGACATGTCTAGTAAATATCCATCCCAATCTAGTGGATCTAGAAATATGATAGAAATGTCCTAATGTAAAGATTCATTTGAATGAATGGATAATTTAATACCAGATTCAAATGTAGTAAAATATGTTGTAGGAGAGGAGATATCAATGCAAGTCATTAGACTACATTGTTCATTCCCAAGTGATGGTGTCTCGTAAGATGTTTGAGTGAGACTAGATGATGTTTCAACTTGTGTTGGAACTAGAGGATAAGGTAAGTCAATACCATGATTAAGTAGAATTTTCTTAATTTCCTCAGTTTGATGAAGTTTCCATTCTTTTTGTGTATGTATTTTCCTTACACAATATCCATATTTAATTTTTCATTTATTAGGAGCATTATAAAGAATACTTAAATGGAAGGGATTTAAAGTGAGAGAAATAATAATGTATGAACCAAAAAACTAAAAAGTAGAAACACCTAAATTTCCCTCATTGATTTAGAGAGCCCCCCCAAGAATCAATAGTGGTTATTGTAGCCCCTAAAACAATGTGTAAGAAAATTTTATAGGGTGTGAAGATTGGATGCAAAATTGATCATTTATAATACATAGTGATTTTTATAAAATGGGTTATCCAAACCTTAATTTTGCATGCAAAATCATATTCCTTACAAAATTATAATAAAAATAAAAAAAGTTTTTTTTTTTAGATAATTAGGGTGAAAGTTATTGTAAGGCCCCTCCCTTTATATCGGTGTCATAGCCTTTTATTCCAAAATTATGTTACTCTGTTATGTATATTTAGAATGCATCATGAGATGTTGCAGGATCCCACTGTGTTTGAGTGCCACTGTACTTGTAGTCTTTTGATTCTAAGAGAATATAAGATAAATTCTCATGTGAATACTTCCAATTAGATATATGATTGAAGCTACTTTGATTGATACTATAATTTGTCATGCTTTATGGTGTTTCAAGTCCTCATGTAGTAACGTTTGTTATGATTATTTGACTCATGTTGAGTTTGAATGTCTCCTATAGTCCTTACTTGAGGATCCCCATGTCAAGGATCATGACTAATTCACGAAAGGAGCCTTAGGGGTTTTTGTAATAAGTGATCACATATAAGACACATATTAGATTCCTATAGCACTTCTAACTTAGTGGGAATAAGATGTAAAGTAAATAAGGAAAGATGAAGTGTTTTAGAGTTTGTATTACTATTGAGTCAGGAGATATCATTTAATTGTGATCTACACATGAATTTGAAGATTAGGCCTTTACTTATAAGTGGGAAATATTAATAGAGATTTAGTATATAAGGATGGCCAAATCTAGTTAAAGTTAGATTAATCCATCAAGAATAAATAACTTAATTTGTCATTCTATGCTTAATATCATTTTAATTGGATTTTGAGATCACTATGGTAGTTCAACGAAGTCATGAAGTTCTCCATGTTCAATAATGGGATATTAAACCATTTATTTAAATTACAAAGACAACACAAGGAAATGCCTTAGAATGTGTGTCATCTCGAGGGGCATATTGGTGCATTTTATGTATTATTAACAATATCCTACCAAAAATGTAATAGTAATAGTACTATCGTTAACATACTAACATTTTAATTCATTATTATTATTACGATGAGACTAATGTTGATATAAGTTTTCCATTATATTGTGTACTAATATCATTATTACGAATAGCCTTAGTAGTAACCTTAAATCCACATTGATACTAATATTATCATGATCATCATTGTAAATCTATTATTATGTCCTGTTGATATGAACATTGTCAAAGTTATCTGTAGAAATATATTAATGTTAAAATTGTATTAATATTAATACTATAGTGATTAACTTAAAAGATGGTAATATTAATTTGTAATGTAATAATATTGTTATTATCACATTCATATTAATATTATTATATTTACTTTATTAATTTAATATCACCAATATTACTGGTGCTTTCATTATTGTCACCACTATTGAATATGGTTATAATATAACCAGTAGCAACTTCCATTAGTATTTAATATTCTATTTGATGCGGATACAATTGTCCATCGCACCAGCTGCCAACCATTAAAATGTTAAGAGGAAAGATTAGGTTTGTGTTAATGATCCAATGACTTAATTTTTCCAACCAACCACTGGGTGTCTTGGTTTCGTCAGCCTTGGAGTGGAGTGCATCTACATTCAGCCAACATGGAATTAACCCAGCGCACTCTGGCATTAAAGAGGACATGTATATCTATGGACTCCATTGTGTGTGTTGTCAATAATTAATTATTTGGAGAGCGAGATATCTGTAAGTCAAGGAAGGTTTGAGTCACATTTCTTTGGATTGCCCAGCAAGTTAGAGATAGACTTTCGGGTATAAAGCGTTGCCCAAACTCAAAGACCATTTCAAATATCTGAAAGTTTCTTGTTAGAGCAACATGTATTTATTACATTTACTCCAGCTGCCCATGAGGGTCTATTCAAATCAGGATTGAGTGATTTTTTTTGGTAGGGGAGATCTTAATGATCATCATGTATCAGGGGTAATTATGAGGGGGACATCAAAAAATTATGAAGGGGTTCGATAGGTTGTTAGTTGGAGGGGAGTACCATTGATCTTCAAGATAGATTTATGAGATAGTCATCCTGTGTACTGCACGTGGACCAAAAGGTAAAGGAAAGCTATTAGGGAAAAAAAATAACAAGTGGGTAATTATGAGGGGGACATCAAAAAATTATGAAGGGGTTCGATAGGTTGTTAGTTGGAGGGGAGTACCATTGATCTTCAAGATAGATTTATGAGACAGTCATCCTGTGTACTGCACGTGGACCAAAAGGTGAAGGAAAGCTATTAGGGAAAAAAAAAATAACAAGTGGGTAGAGGAAGAGGAGAGGAGAGGAAGAGTATCGTGTGGAAGAGCAGGCGCTAAGAGGGGGGAATCTCCAGTGCAACTCAGCAAGAAATCAAACAAGATTACAAGGATTTAGCTCTAAAGTATCATCCTCATGTCAATAAACAGCTAAATTCCCAGGAAAAGTTTATGTGCATTACGCATGTATACAATACTATGTTGGACTCAAGTTCTTGCCTAAGGTATTATTATAGAAACCATCAAGCTGATTCAAGTCAAGAAACTAAGAAGGGTTTTCAAAAGAGTTCTGGAGATGAGGAGGACTTCTACAGGTTGGAAGACTAATTATAGGATTTGGAAACAGAGTTTCAAAGACTGGGAAGCCAGTGCAGATTCACTAGCAAAATGAGAGAGACCTTATGGGAAGAGCTTGCGGTGAGTAGTTTCTACCTTTCTTAACAAGTAAAATTCTAACTATGGTGGATTATTTCTTGTGCCTACTGATCTTCAAACCAAGAAATAATGAATCAATATTACACCCAAAAGAATTAGAAAATATAGGAATCACACAAATGAAAGGGAGAGTTAGGGCTGGAGCATTTCAAAATAGGGATTATTTGTTTACAGATTAAATACCGAAATCCATTATGTTTTCTCCTGATTGTACCATTCATAAATAGAATAGAATAACACTGGTTGCTGTATTTTGCAGAAATAAGGTGTTATCTCCATTGCCTGTGTTGTTTAACCATAGTTACCTACAAGAAAAATAAATAAAGAAAGAAAGAAAGAAAGGGAAGAATAATAATGCATCAAATCTTTTCTTGAATTACAGATTGTATTCAAATCTCTTGAAGTATATGCCTTTAATGCATGAAATTGGTATCACTGATCTAAATTCAGCGAGCTCCATCTAATGAGCTTTCATTTACGAGTTTGGACACAGCTAGCTCAATTAATGCAAAGTAGTGATTTGAAATCTACTTCTACAGTCAGCTTAGACTAGTTATGGCTTTTTCCTTCGATCTTCTGATTTTTAAAGGATTTTTCCTCAATATGAACTCTATAGCCAGGATGCCTTTCTACATAGAGATTACAACCCATGTTTGACCAGCAAGACACTTCTTGAACATTTAATCATACCAGATTGTATCACTGGGGCTCATAGTGTATTTTTATAAAATTCAAATGTCTTTTGTGCCAATTTAAGTTTAGTGATTTAGCTTGGATGCTTCGGCTTCAGTTAGGGAACATGGATATCTTTTGATTGAGAAATGAAATGACTACATTCTTTATCGTGTCGTCGAGTAAACCCTGTTACCAAAACCATGCAAAACTCACGGTGCCTTTTAAAACAAATAAAATATGTCATCATAGATAAATAAATAAATAAATTGTGAAATCACAATCAAATCATAGCTTAAATATCACTTAAATGCTAGAAGCAACTAAAATAAAAATAAAATACTAAGAACTTTAAATGACCATTTATATCATCCCACATGGATCTGGGATTGTCAAGCTACTTTGATCATTATTTAATTTCAGTTATATATATATCCCAGATGATATATTGTTGAGACACTTATATCCCTACAGTTTCTATCCAGACACCTCTTCCTTCTGGATCAAAAGTTAACTCTACCTACATGAATAACCTCCTACTTGTGCTTTTTTCTTTATTTCAGCTCTTATTTATATAAGATGCTTTTACTTTATGATGAAATTATATTTTTTTCTTAAGCCTTATTCTTCCCAATCCGTTACAGTCTATGACCAAACTCTGAAACAGTATTGAGGAAGGTTGAACGCATGTTAGGCCATCCCTGTATGCTTTGTATTCTTCGCATGAGAAACTGTCTCTTATTGTTTCCCTACTTGGGAATGAACTTTAGGTTCATCTTCTTGTGTTTCCTTAGTTTTAGCTAAATAAGATACAAAATAGGCAAGCTTTCATTATAAAGCCTAAAGATTTGGAATAAAATTACATCCCACTGAATCTTTCTTTAAGAAAAAGTACTTCTTAACTTTTAAATAAGGAAAAACAGGGTGAGATAATTTCATATTTGTTTTCTTGTCTTTTATAAGATGATTTGTTTTAAAGTTTCTATTTCTTAGAGAATATTTATTGGATAAAATATTATGTGAAGTATAGCTTCTTTTATTGATGTTATTTAGTAAATATATGAATAACTTAAAATGAATGAATATTTTTCTTTTATATAGTATTAAATGTTTATGTAATTACATTTTAAGAAGAATAGTTATTAAAGTAAAGAAATACAATTTAAGTCTCTTTCTATATATATATGTATTGATATTTGTGTTTCATATATGAGGAAAAAGATAAAAATAATTTGATTAAGAAATTTGAGATATTTTATGACGTGAGACGAGTATTTTGACCTTTGACAATACATGGGTAGTGGTAGAGCGATAACACATATTTAGAAACATGTCAACTTTCCATAGCTCATTGTGAGCATAACCATTCCCACAATTATATTACCTTGATTTTTACTTCATTTTGTCGTAGTTAACAATACTAGAGTTATATTGAATAAAATTAAATCAATATGTTGTTATAATTTCCCTAGTTATCAAAATGGTTTTTTTCATTAGTGTTTGTACTATATCTATGAATTCTCTAATCATTATTGCTATTGCTTACCAATTTGATAAGTATTATTAAATAGTTATTGTTAGATATGAAAACCAAATTGATAATATGTTCCATGAATGTAATAGGGTCTTTTGTGTTAATGGTAACTCATGCTATAGTGAAATATTCTGATTTGTGTGTATTTAAAACTGCCCTCAATGTATTCTTTATTAAATATTACTTAGGGTATGGCTAATTGGGAAACCATTCATTGGTGTTAGCACAATATTTATAATTGAGGTCTATCTGTTTAAGAGTCTTCCTTTGAGTTGTTAACACTATCATTGTTGTGTGAGTTGATTTTTGAATGGGATTTATGTTAGGACCATTTTTTTTAAACTAGTGGTTCATATCCCTTGCTATCCAACCATGTGTGAGATGGTTGAAGTCCAATTGTCGAACTACGGTTCCTCTGCAAATTATATACATAGGCAAGGCCATCAAAGACGAGCCCCCGAGGAATTAGGTCTGGCCTCTAGGCTTGTTCTCTTATTAAATATTTAAAGTTACTATTGATGTATATATTTTATTTGCATAACTTGTGACTTGAATTAAGTTTGTGTTTATTGACGAGTTAGTAGATCTAATCCAACCTACCTTGGTGATGTGGATTCCATATCTCCATTTGAAACTCGACCATGATTTTCAACTCAATGGTGTTGATGGCTGAGGTCTTTATAAATTATTGGTCTAATGTTTGCTAGTTTTTTTCATGAGGTACATGTGTAGGAAGCAACTTTTGGGAATTATGTTAGAGTTTGTGGTTGAAATTTGAAATTTGTGTTTTGTACTTAATTGTATTTTAGTGTGTAATTGTGGGCATTACAGTTATGCCCCATTGAACTCTTTTTACAAAATTGACTTTGGAGATTAAATTTTTTTATTAAAAAAAAAAAATTTGGAAAAATGTCTTGATGCTTAAATATCAATGCTAGAACTATCTTGCTATCAACTATTCACACTTGAAAGTGTGATCTCCCATTTACAAGTAACATGAAAAATTAAGAAAACCCTTACAAGGAATTGAAGATCACCAAATGGTCTGAAGCTAACCTCTAGTGCTTAGAAAGAAAAAATCAAAGAGTACAAGTGGTTATTATTAGTAGAAAATGATAATTTCACAAAATAATCAATTATCAAACAATTTTTTTAAAAATAGCATATTAAGCTATCATATAGAAGGGGTTGACTAGTTCTAGGGGACTAAGGAGATTGTGTGGCAGTTACAAAAGGAATTGTTGAGAGTTTTCAAAGAAATTGAATTCTACTACCTCTTACAAAATTTTCACATGTCTTTGGATGAGGAAGATGTCATGCAAAGGTGAAAGTGCCTGATTATGTTGGTCACATTTTATGGAGCCACCTAAATCTAATAGATAGAGGTTGGTGATTATAGAAAGCCACCTTTGTAGAGTCATCTAGGAAGAAGGAGGTTGCAATAAATGTGTTGGAGGGGTCGCTTGGTGACTATAGGAATAATGAGACTACACCTTTGGGAGCTATTTTAGACATGCGACACCAAGAAGAGAGGTGGTCGCAAGGCTACAATATTTGGGTTGCCACATAGCTTGAAGGAATAGTGTGTGCCACATGTGGAAATGGAGGATGTAGGTCGATGGAACTTATATTAGGATTTGAATAAAACACTTAAATGACCATTAATTTTTTTATTCCCATTATCTAGAATCTACTAAATGTGAAATAGTGGAGTCATCACACCGGATGTGGTCGCCCCTTGATGGCTACAATGAGAAGACTAAACATATAGAATATTATGCCACATATGGAGATTTGTAACTCCTTTCCTATGACAACAAGGAATAACCATGAAACATAGTAGTTTTAATATGCAACTGAGGTTGAATAGGCTACAGATAATGTTGTAAATAACCACAATAATATCCTACAAAACAAGTTAAAAAACTCTAAATAATATGCCAAAATAACCAAATTGTCTATAGAATTATAAAATTTACCCAAATGAGTATACTGGTAGAGGGTAAATTGGCCCTTTGCTAAAAAAATTGATTTTTTTTACAAATTTTCATAAAATAAGCACAAAAGCCCAAAAAATTATATAAGAGAAAAATTAAAAATTGCTTAAACTAACAAAATGAAACTTATTTTTTCATTCATAAGCATTCTAGACACAATGGTGGTGTTTGTTTGGCTCTATAATTCTATCTTGATAGAGCAATGTGTAGGAATCCCCTTAATGTGGGAAGGAACATTCTTTCATGGCTATAATACCATGTTGGAGAATGCCAAGATTTGTGAACTTGAATTTGATAATCTTCCACAAGTGAAACTATAAAGATAGTAGTATGTGTATCAATATAAAATTAAGAGTGTATAAATGCAATTCTCAAGCCTTGAATATATAGGAAAAGATGAGGAGGTAGGAAGGTAGGATTGTACTATTAACTAACCCTTCAAAGAAGGAACACTTGTGAGATCACTTGACATGTGTAAAAGTTTCAATAGGTGTCTCAAATCATGAGGAAACATGTATCAACCATATAAATTGAGGAAAAAGAAAAAGAAACCTAAGTAAACTTCAAAAAAATTCAAAGATATCACACATTTTCATCTTTCTTCCATCATCCTCCTTTCAAGAATGGGAATAAATCATGCATTTTTTTTATTCTCTCTTCCTAAGGAAAAAAAATATTGTTCAACACAATTGGATCATCTTTAGAATTTAGTTTCAAGTGTACATCATCATTGTTAGAGAGTATACCTTGAGGGGTCACATAGTCTCTCTTCTTATTCTCTCTTATAGGGAGGCTTTTTCCTTGTATGGTTTTTTTTTCTTCTCATCTTTTAGAGGGTATATTTCTTGTATTTTTTACTTTTGGGGGAGGTTTTTCATTGATATTTCTCCCTTCTTTCACTTTATCAAATATTGCATTGTACTTGAATATCTCACTAAGCTTAGTTTCCATGACCTAGTTTTCTTATGCCCACCTAAGCTACGCTTAAGGGGGTTATCAATTTTGAATACTCCATAACATATTCTTGCACATGGATATTTCCTTTTTAGGATTTTTTTTACTTTTCAAGTGTTTTATCCTTTTTTGGAGATAGGTTTTATTAGGAGTAAATTTATCCTTTTTCTTTTAAGAAATTTGCATGCTTCCTTTCAAATGTGAGTTTTATACATTCCATATTATTGTGTTCATCTCTTTTTCTTCTCACTCTTTATTTTGCATACTCTCATTTTTTATAACTTGTGTGGTATGTGATTATTTATCACTCATAGCCTAACCAATGCCATTAGTCTAATAGTAGAACATGATTCTAATTAATTTTAATTACAACTATACTTTTTGTGTTTTCAAATAACTAATAATAGATGGCATGGTTTGGTTACTAGAAAACTTGATCTACCAATATCCCTCTCTCTAATGATACCTTCCCTCCTCCTTTTAGAAGAGAGAAATACTTTCCTTCATCCATCTCATCATCAAAAAATTGTTAGTCCATTAGTCGCAATAACACCATAATTTAATTAATACTCAAATATTTCATTAATTATTAAACAAAAAATCATTTCTGATTTTTATTTTATCAAAATAACATTTATAGCTAACATGCAATCGAATAATAAATTTAAATAGATATGATCAAAGTAATAGAAATGTATTTTATTCTAGATATTCATATTTTTAATATATATCTCAAACATAAAAAATGAATACCAAATTATCTATGTTATTAAATTATTTTAAAATGGGTGTTGAAAAGGAATGGAAAAGAAGCTAGGTATGTGCAGGATGATGATGGGCCAAAAAATGGCAATATGATGGGTATGTGGCTGACGACCATTTTTTACCCAAAATTGATGAAATGAAAAGGGTTTTTAAAGGAGATTCTTAGCTTTCCACAAATATTAGTTATGCTTTACTTTGAATTTAATAAGTATTTATTATTCATTTTCTATTCTGACTAAAGCCCTAATTGATAGACTGATTGAAAAACATCCATATGAATTTTTCACCAAGTTAAGGTGGTCAAACATACAATTTTTTTATATTTTTTTAAAGTTGTAATAAAAAATTCATAATTAATTATTTACTTGGAAAAAAATTACAAAAAAATATGCATCACATAAAGAAATGAGTCTCTACTTATAACTAAAATATTATAAAAAATTATTTTCATTTTATTGTGGTTAGAGGGGTTAGACAGACACCTATTTATTTTTCCCTAAAATTTAAGTACTATTTTATTGAAATTTCAAATTTTCACCAAATAGTTTTTTTTTTTAAACAAAACTAGTATTATAGAGACTACATTTAATTTTCTACAAATTCTATTCTTACATATTTTTGAAATAATATAGATAACTTATTCAAATTTTTACGTCAAGTTTCCTAACTCTGATTTTTTTTATTTTTTTGCCACTTGAGGGCCTATTTTTTCCATGATGATCCTGCACATAACCAGCTATCTAACCACAACAACATAGAGGATTAAGGATAGTGTTGGATGAGGCTATCAATAGCTTGGAAATTCCTCAAAGGATAGGGACCTATCAAATATGGTACCTACAATCTCTTAAGTTTTATCTCAACTAGTAGTCAATATAATGACCAATATAAAATGGGATATTGAATTCCTAAATATAGTAACCACTATCACTCTCTCCATAGGAATAGACTATTATTTCATAGTTGTAAGCATTGAAAATACCATAAGTAGAGGTGAGATTGTTCCTCATGCACCTTAATAGTAGCTCAATCAACTTGGTAGATGTGTATAGTTTATATAGATATTATATTAATAGTGGCTTGTGTATAGTTGATAGAATATTGGATGCACCATTAAATTTAATCTCACTAGATATTTTTAATGGCCCTCCATGTTCTAGAAGCCACTCATGTATTTATATTTTTGTCAATATAAATGATATACCACTCTAGGTCAACTTTATCAATCCAAAAGAGAAAGTTAAATTAAAAAAAAAATGATTTTCTCATATATTATGTAATAAATTAAAAAATAATTCTTAAATGAAAAAATAGCATCTCTTGACATTTTTAAGATAGATGCATTTAAGATATCTATATTAATTTAATAGAAATTATATAATAAATATAGCTTATTATGGGGTTGATGTTTTATAAATATTTTATGAAACATCAAGTTAATAGTAAAAATATGAGTATTATTTACATCTTTGAAACTTACATATTATTGTGATTTTGTTTTGCAAAAAAAATATTGCCATATTTTTAATAATTATAATTACTAGCAGTTGTATGCATAGGGATGCGACAATCAACCGATAGGGGCCTATCATAGCAGTGAATGTTTGTGGTGAGGAGCGTTGAAGCTTTTTATTTGCATGGAAAGGTGACTGCGAATGAAACAGATGAGTTATATTGTATGAATCAAGTAATCATGAAGAACATTTTGTATAAATTTTATTTAGTGTAACTATTAGAAAATTTGGAAATGAATTTTTAAATTTGTTTAAAAGTGGGCACTTAAAAATTAAATTAAATAATAAATTTAAAATAATTGTTTCATCTAGCAAGAATATTTGAATTTTATATTTAATGACAAAAGATGCACATGTATATTTCCACTTTTTATGTAGCCTATTGAATCAATTAATCATTTAATTTTGAAGTTAAAATGGAATTTTTTTATAAGGGTCATCAGCCATGTGTGTATTTTTTAAAATTGGACAAAAAAGTACACATTTTTTCCATGAAAAGAAGACATTCACTATTGAGTAATTTTTATAATTAGTATATTTTTAGAGTTTTGGAAATTAAATTTTTATTATGCATGTGTTTTTTGACAAGAGATGGAAATTAGCTATAGGCATCTCCACTTGTAATTCTATTGCTATCTAGAGAAGGGGTGACAACAATTTTTATAGAACAATTGGTTTCCCAATTGAAGATTCAACCTAGATTATTTGCCACTAATATTATAGATAAAATAGGGAAATTATAAAACAACTCCTAAAAGAATAGTTAAAAATTATAGCTAGATCATAGATAAGCAGAATCCACAATAAACATTTTCATAGAGCACAAGTATTATGGATTACAACATAATTGAGAATAGAAAAACCCACTTTTAAATGAATGATTGCATAGTGCAATTGGAGAGTAAAAATGCATAATGTTCAGTACAAGATATCCAAGACAATATATTGATTCAGTTGCATTTTGAAACGATTCATTTTGGCACTAGGGTATGTGCAGGATCATGATGGACCAAAAAGTGGCAATATGATGGGTATTTGTAGGGTATGTGGCTGGCAACTTTTTTCTTACCCAAAATTGATGAAATGAAAAGGGTTTTTAAAGGAGATTCTCAGCTTTCCACCAATATAAATTATGCTTTACTTTGAATTTAATAAATAATTATTATTCATTTTCTATTTCAATTATGACTAAAGTCCTGATTGATAGGCTGATTGAAAAACATCTATAGCTTTCAAATGGTATTACATTTTTGGAATCCAAAGCATGCATCACATTCTATGCTTTGCATACTATAGGGTCAAAAAAAGAAAAAATGAATTTCATGACATTTTGACCAAGTTAAGGTGGTCAAACATACAATTTTTAATATTTTTAAAAAGTTGTAATAAAAAATTCATAATTAATTATTTTCTTGGAAAAAAATTACAAAAAAATGTGCATCACATCTGGACATGAGTCCTCCACTTATGTCTAAAATCTTATAAAAAAATATTATCATTTTATTGTGGTTAGGATGGTCAAACAGACACCTACTTCTTAATTTTTCCCTGAAATTTAAGTAATATTGCATTGAAATTTCAAATTTTCACCAAATAGATTTTAAAAAAAAACACCTAGTATTTTAGAAACTACTTTCAATTTTCTACAAATTCTTTTCTTACATATTTTTAAAATGATATAAATTACTTATTCAAATTTTTACATCAAGTTTCCTAACTCTAATTTTTCTAATTTTTTTGCCACTTAAGGGCTTGGATTTTCCATGATGATCCTACACATACCTACTATATATATGTTGCACATATTGCATGATTAAATGTTGGGTTCTCAACAAAGAGAAACTTCAAACAAATAGCAGATATGTTGAAGATACAACCACTTGGAAGTACATAAGAAACATGTTGTTACAAACCATGTTTTCTATACATGTATCTATGTGAGAAAAGATATATGGAATGAAAAGGAAAAACAAAAACCCATGCTCATTATCCACCTTTCCATATTGGCATCATGTTGCCCCGAGGACCCTAGCAAACCCCCAAGCAAAAGCAATATGGAATTCCCACTAGAAATTTTGTTGAGCTCCATCTATTGGTATTGTCATCTATGCTTTAGCCTAACACCTACAAATAGAAGAGAAAGGTATGTCAATGGATGAGGAAAGAAGATGAATGAGGAAGGATCAAAGATTAGTAAATATATAGAAAAAAATAAAAAACATAATTAGAAAGTAGAAACAATGAATAATATTTGCAAGGCGATCATGGATCTATTTATTGATTATGGAGAAGTTTTTCACTTACATGTACTGTTGGTTATGCTTGAGAACCAGAGGGAGGATCAGATTGAGTTCTTAAAGTGTTGAACAATTTGGAACTTATGAAGCACATCAGTGTTTAAACTATGAAACCTATTATGAAAATGAAAAATAAGTAGAGAACGAAAGCTATAAATAATAAATTAATCATTTATGCAAAACACTGAAGCAAAATGGCTTACTGATTGCATAGCCCAATAGTTTGAATAGCCTCCATCTTGCCAAAAGATGGAGCTGAACGTGTCAAATTTAACAATAGTGTGCTATCAAAGCAACACCACAATGGATCTACTAAGTATACAACTTCATGAAAGTATACTCTCATAGACGCTGGCATTCAATATTGCATGTACATACATATATATACATGTATACATATATTGGATGGAAACATGTGAATATATATATATGCATGTATATATCTATATATATATATATGCATGTATATATATATATATGCATCTATATATATATGCATTTATAGATATATATACATGTAATGAAACTTAATCAAAATACACATTCCCACACTGCTACATTCAATATTGCATTTATTTCAACCAACCACATTTACTTTTTCCACCACCATAGTACAACAACAACATAATGCATTAGGGATTGGGCAAGCAAACAATTAGCATATATAATTACTCTATTTGTTAGGATCGTACAAAGAAGTAGTTCAATCAATGTGCAAATTTATATATGCAAAGATAAGAATAACATACGTAGCAATTAACAATGTACAACAGCCTATTTCTAAGGATTTCCACTTAAGTGAATTCCAATGCTCAAAAGATGCACAAAGCAGAGAATATAGAAATGCACGAAAGTATACACCAGAATATGCAAGAAAATATTTTCAATTTAGTTGCATTGTGAGAATAGGCATTCTGGTATTATGAATATGTTGTCCAAAATATGCAAGAAAATAGGTTTATTTAGTTCCATTGTTAGAGCTTCGTTCTTAGTGTAGACACGCAAAATTGACATCATGAATATCTAACTAAGCATATTCGCCCATCAATTAAATAAACCAAGTTTAATTGATTTAATCTCTAAAGATTGTCCATCTAAAATTAAATAAATTAACTTTATTTAATTTGATCCTAGATCATTATCCCCCTTAGCTAAATAAATAAAATATTTATTTAACTAAATCTTTATCACCTTTCATCTCCCTTTGAATTGATTTAAATCCCTAAATCAAGTCAAATTGGTCAAATCATCTAATCCTCTTTTTAATTAACTAAATCAGGATTAAATCTAATCTAATGCATGTCACATCCTAACCACTTGCATCCTCTAGATAATCCCACTTGCACAAATAAATCAATTTATTGATTTATTAAATCAACATTTTCTCTCAACATGGGAATATTCCCTCAAATTTGAAATCAAAATCAAGTGGACATGTACATCCAACAAAGAAATTAATGTCTCTTACATGTCCCTTGCACAAGTCAAACTCAGCATTAACTCTCATTTCAAATTTGAAATTTTCCCCCTCTTGGGCACATTTCCCAAATCTTGCACATCCTCAAGCCTATCACAACTTGACAAGTGGCCTTCTTTCATTGGTCTACATTTAGTCCCACATTCATCCATTTTGCCAATCTCTCTTTAAGATAATCTATAAATCAAAGGCTTTATTCTTGACCAAATCCTACACAATTTGCTCCACAAATCTCCACAATCTCTTGCAAAGTCACTCTCCTTGAGAACTGATTTTACCCATCTTACTCCATCATCATCATTGGAATTATATCATTTAGCTTATCTTAGCAAGGATTGGGAAAGGGCTATTTTCTACAATAGCATCAATCCAATATGAGATGTTATTTACTTCATGATTTATTGTATGCTTTCATCTAGTTTATCTAATCCTTTTGTTGTTTTGATTGCATCATTAAAGCATGTTGACTCATCTCATATGGATGTTAAAATCTTGGTTTGTTTGAACACTAACCATGCTTGTCGAATTGTTAGTTATTTAACCATATGTAGATTTTAAGGTCCACACTTATCAAATAAAATCTTTAAAAAAAATGTGTATTAGCTAAAGATATAAAGTTTAACATATTCAATGAGTCTTTCGACAATGCAATTTAATCAATATACTTCCTCACTAATTTTGTAGCATATGAGTGCTAAAACCCTCAAACTTGCTATCAAAAGGAACAATAAGAAGAGATTGAAAAGCATGAACAATAAATTAATCATTAATGCAAAGTACCCAGTTTACATGTACATGTATATAACCATGTAGATATACATGTAATCCAATATATGTATACATGTATATACATGTATATATATATATATATATATATACTATACATCATGCTACATGAGTAGTTTACATAGATGGTTAATTTATTGTCTATGTGTTCTTGTCAAATGTTTGTATCTTTGTTGTTATACCTATTGTGGAGATTTGAAAGAGATTATATCATTCTGTATGGATGCAGAAATTGCAATTAAATGTCCTTTCTTTCACTAGAAAATATGTTGAGAGTTAGTAATTTCTTCATTGTTGGTTTATGGTTCTAGTTATTTGTGTCTATTGACCAATGAGGAAGATTTAGGCAGATCCTTTGTTTAAGAGGTAAGGTCTAGGATGTCAGTAAAAGCCCTAGATAAGTCTTGTCTATTTTTCTAAAAGCACAAATTATGAAATAGCTATTACATAGTAAATCCTATTCATGGTTAGGTTGATGGAATCCCTATTGAAAAGGATATAACAAGAAGACGGGTATGTGCAGGATCATCATGGAAAAAATAGGCTCTTAAGTGGCAAAAAAATTAGAAAAATTAGAGTTAGGAAACTTGACGTAAAAATTTGAATAAGTTATCTATATTATTTCAAAAATATGTAAGAATAGAATCTGTAGAAAATTGAATGTAGTTTCTAAAGCGATACTTTAAAAACTAATTTAGTGAAAATTTGAAATTTCAATGCGGTGGTACTTAAATTTGGGAAAAAATAAGTAGTGCATGCTCTAACCACCTAACCATAATAAAAGATAATTATTTTATAATATTTTAGATATAAGTATGAGGAGCTCTCATGCCTCGATGTGATGCATATTTTTTGTGATTTTTTCCAAGTAAATAATTAATTATAATTTTTTTATTACAACTTTTTAAAAATAAAAGCACAGTATGTCTAACCAACTTAACTTTGGTCAAAACTTCATGAAATTCAATTTTTTATTTTTTAATCCTATAGTACCTGGAAGCATAGAATGTGACACATGTTTTGGATTAAAATCTTGATAACATTTGAAAACTATAGATGTTTCAATCAACCTATCAATCGAGGACTTTGATGCAGTAATTTGAATAGAAAATGGGAATAATAATTGCTTATTAAATTGATTAAAGCATAATTTACATGTTGGAGTCCCGAGAATCTTTAACAAAACCCTTTCTATTTTATAAATTTTGGGTAAAAGTGGTGGTATTTTGCCCATCATATTGCCACTTTTGGCCCATCATGATCTTACACATACAGGACATTAACAATAAATTAATCATCTATACAAAACACCCATGTAAAAAAGAGTATAACCCCACAAACCTCATTACAAATTCCACATGCCTTGCATTGTACTAAATACTATAGAGTAATAGAGAGATTGTAAAAGTAGTATTAGTGATGCAGGAGCATCCATGGGCTCGTGCAATCTTGCATCAACCAAATTTATTTTATTTTAATTTGGTTTGGTTTTCAATAAATGGTTGCCACAAATATTTTTAATTAATGTACTTTTAAATTAAATTACATTAAAAATTCATGTTGAATGATTATGCTTGAAAAAGAAGGTGTTGCAAAGGAAATGGAAGTGCAAAAATTCAAATTTTGGATTTTTGCAAGTTAAAGGAGATTTTAAAGATATTAATTTAAAATAAAATCTCAACTTCCACAAATCCCTAAAAAATAGGGACTATCAAAGTGGGTTCCCATCTAATCAAATTGGAAACTTTGATGAGTGAGTTCAATTTTGGAAACTGCCGGTAAAGTGTGTGTGAGACTGGTTGCTTGCACAAGTGAGAAGTTTGATTTTTGATTTCTTTGAATTTCAATTTAAAAATTATCTCCTTGGATTTTTGGGAAAGATGATTTTTGAGTTTGAAATGGAAATGAAATTGAATTTCATTTCATTCCAGCAGATTTGGAAAGTTTGTAATAAAAGATAATTCATTTTAGAATTTGAAGTTAGTTTTCAAAGGCAGGAAACTCACAATGAAGGTGGATTTTTCTCTAAGGAGAAATTGCAGCAAAGTATGAAGGCTTCAAGAATTTTATTGCAGCCATTGTTGAGGAGTGGCAGAGTGTGCATGTGGGTTGGTTGTAGTGCTTGAGAAGCACACAAATTCTATGGAATGTTGCAGATTTTTGTAATCAATTTTATGATGTTGTAAAGGGAATATGTGGTTCCCATAGTCTCATTGAGACTTTATTATTTTGTAATTGCAGATTTTCCATTTTAATGAAAGTTTCATGTTGTAGTTTCTTTCATACTTGTGTTTGTGTTGAAATTAAATCAGCAGAGAGGGTTTTGTGTCACCCCCTTCCTGCTTCAGTGGTATCAGAGCGGGAGTTCCTGAGTGTGCAGGCAGAGCGCCGAATGTGAGGCAGTTTGCACCAGGACTTGTGGTGTGTGTGATTTGTGTGTAGATAGATCGCCGGACATGAGGCAGTCTATACGAGATAGGATGGGATGGATCATGAGGAGGCCTGTAAGAATTTTATTTTGGGAAAATTATTGGGAAGAAGTGGAAAATAATAATTACCATGAAGAATTTGAAAAGCTACAAGCTCAAGTAGATGCATTGGAAAAGTTGATTAAGGAGAAAGTGGAAATACAAGAAGAGAGATTTGGGAAGAAGAATGTTTTGTTGAAAGAGGACAGCAAAAAGAAAAGAAAAATAAAGGAAGGATGGAGAAAGAAAGAAGAGAAAATAGTCACTGCAGATCATAAATTTAATGGTAATTTTAATGATTTTATTTTATCTGAAGATGCATTGTTTGCAGGAACTAGCAAAGGAAAAGAAAATGGTGAAAAGGAGAAGGATATCACAGCAGAAAAAGAGGTATCTATTAATTTTGTTAGTGAAAATTTACATGCAAAAGAAATAGATGAAGCTTGTGGATGAAATTATGGAAATTCCAAAAACAGATTTTGATAGTCCTAGATTTGATAAAGGGAATGAAGAAGAAGATAGTCTTTTGTTGAAAGAGGAGATAAGAAAAATAGAAAAATTATTTCAACAAGAAATTATAGAAGAAGATGATGAAATTAAAGAGGTTGCAGCTGATACATGCCTCATTGAAGGAGGAAAATTTGCAGCAATAAGAAAGGAGAAGGAAATAGAGGTAATTGTTGATTTATCCAAAAATTTCAATGTTTCTAACAAGCTGATTTTTGTGAGGGTGAAATGGTAAAAGGAAGTGAGGAAAGAGAGATGGTAAGGTGCAGCAATAACATGTTACAGGCTGAAATACAAATTGTTGCAGCAGCAAAAAAAAGGGAGGTAACACATGATTTCATTTGTTTTAATGAAGAGAAGGATGTTAATTATTGTTTTCCAAAATTGCATAGTGCAGAATGGTGGGAGCTGAATTTTGTGAACAAAGGCAGAAAGAGAGGAAGAATGAAGGAGAGTAGAGATAGAATATTGCAGGCAAAGGGAAAACAAAATGTTCACAATGATGAGGTTGAGAAGTGGATCCAACGTGAACATAGCATATTCAAATTTTCATGAGCTTCACTCATAGAAAATTTTCTTTCTACCGTGGGTGTCTGATGCAGGAGCATCCATGGGCTCGTGCAATCTTGCATCAACCAAATTTATTTTATTTTAATTTGGTTTGGTTTTCAATAAATGGTTGCCACAAATATTTGTAATTAATGTAATTTTAAATTAAATTACATTAAAAATTCATGTTGAATGATTATGCTCGAAAAAGCAGGTGTTGCAAAGGAAATGGAAGTGCAAAAATTCAAAATTTGGATTTTTGCAAGTTAAAGGAGATTTTTAAGATTTTAATTTTTAAAATAAAATCTCAACTTCCACAAATCCCTAAAAAATAGGGACTATCAAAGTGGGTTCCCATCTGATCAAATTGGAAACTTTGATGAGTGAGTTCAATTTTGGAAACTGTCGATAAAGTGTGTGTGAGACTGGTTGCTTGCACAAGTGAGAAGTTTGATTTTTGATTTTTGGAATTTCAATTTAAAAATTATCTCCTTGGATTTTTGGGAAAGATGATTTTTGAATTTGAAATGGAAATGAAATTGAATTTCATTTCTTTCTGGCAAATTTGGAAAGTTGGTAATAAAAGATAATTCATTTACATTTTGAAGTTAGTTTTCAAAGGCAGGAAACTCACAATTAAGGTGGATTTTTCTCTAAGGAGAAATTGCAGCAAAGTGTGAAGGCTTCAATAATTTATTTGCAGCCATTATTGAGGAGTGACAGAGTGTGCATGTGGGTTGGTTGTAGTGCTTGAGAAGCACACAAATTCTATGGAATGTTGCAGATTTTTGTAATCAATTTTATGATGTTGTAAAGGGAATATGTGGTTCCCATAGTCTCATTGAGACTTTATTATTTTGTAATTGCAGATTTTCCATTTTAATGAAAGTTTCATGTTGTAGTTTCTTTCATACTTGTGTTTGTGTTGAAATTAAATCAGCAGAGAGGGTTTTGTGTCACCCCTCCCCGCCTTCAATTAGATTAAGACAAACAAGTGCAATGAAGGAAAATGCATATCGTCACAACACATGGATAGAATGGTCAAGGGAAATATATTTTGAAGTCTTTAAAAAGGTCAATGCATGTCTACTTGCACATGTATATATATGTATGTATGTTTTACTAATAGTTCTATTACAATTTCCCCATTTTTCTATAATACTTAATGGCAGATAATGCAATTGTTATTATACAATTCCTCTATTTGTTAGCACACTACAAAGAAGGTGGGCATCAAAGAAAAATCAAAACCATGGCAGCTCAATGAATGTACAAATCTATATAGGAAAAGGGAAGAACAAATTGCATAGCCATTCAGAATCTATAGTGTCCTCTTTGTAAGGATTTGAAGTGAAATAAATTAGAGGGATTCAAATGGGCTAGTTATAAAAAATGTGTATAGCACCAAAGATGCACAGAGTGTATATATGTGTCTACATATCTGTCACCATTCTGTGCAAATAAAAAGCTTTGACCTTCATTGATAAATTATAGTTAAATGTTGTTTCTATTGCTAGGAAATATGGACAATGATAGCCTATACCCTATTGTTCGTTTGTTGTTTGTAGGTATCTTTGTGCACTTTTTGTGTTATATCCATTAACACAGGATAAATTCTAGATTAAGAGTAGCTTTTGGGTTGTGAATTATTATTCTAGTAGCTCTTTTAGAATTTCTTTATCCATTTAGGTTGACTAGAAAAGAGTATAAGTTTTTTTTTTTAATTCACAGCTCAATTCTTATGCAAATTTTTCATCTTATATTAATATTTTTAACTTGGGATTTAAGATATAATAGAAAGAGAATAAATATTGTAGTCAAGTACATGTATAAATCTATGCATGATTGTTTATATAAAGCAACAAATATATAGAGGGTATGTAGCCATGGAGGGAGGGGAAAATTGATTGTATAAAATAGGAAAATATAAATATGTAAAATAAACCTTGTTTATAATTAGAGTTGTGGACATCTTTCCAAAACCAATTGTTGAATACATGAGCTGGATTTTTGCTTGTTGATCTATCTTTGTATTGAACAGAACATCATGCAACTACAAAGAAACATTTCATATTGTTATATCAAAATACATGAGTGAAATTAGATAAGGAATGGGGAAAGGGAATTGTGGAATGGCCCACTGCAAGAACAATAGTGAAGGTGTCATAGTCTACGAATGGGGGCAGTTATGGAGCTCTCCAAACCAACACAAAAGATAGGTGCATGTCAGTTCTTTGATAGGTATGTTGTAAAAAAACACTAGTGTTTTTCATTTGATAAGGCAACCAAAATAGTTGATATAATTATAGTAGAACAATGAATATTATCAACTGGCTTATGAGAAAACACCTACCATTTTGATGAGGGCGTAGCCCGAGACATATAAAATAACCCACAAACAAGAGAATAATTTTATTATTCAGAAAATGGAGCTTCTTACATGTAGAGGATCTCAAATCCCCAAGTTCTACAACACATGCAAGCTACAAAAAGCTACAGAATAACCCTTTCACAATATGCAAGCTTGTCCCCAAAAGGTTACTCAAAAAATTAGAAACTCACCCATAAATAGAGATCCTCATTAGTTTGGAGCAAAAACGACATTCAAATTTGAGTTTTGGCGGTTTGGCGCCAAAAATTTACAACATGAAGTTCAAATTTCAAAAGAGCATTTGCAATTGTATCTTCTAGAAAGTGCGCCAACTTCCCAGGGCCATAACTTTTGATCTAAGACTTCAATTCGCGAACCGTTTGAACCGCTTGGAAAGATATAAAAGTTACAAAATGCCTAAAATTAGCTTACCAATTTTGGCAAGTTTTGGGGCCGTTCTGGGAAATCTAAGTGCCTCAAATCTAAGTCAGAAGATTTTCGTGGAGTAAACTGGGAAACTAAACTGCAATATCTTTCAACCTAGAAACATAAATAAAACTATAAATTGGGAATTTCATTATGAAAAAAGGGTATCCAAAAATTAAAAACATATAAAAACTTAAAACTTGAAACTTAACTATTTTTGGGTGATGCAAGATTGCCCTTACACCACTGGATGCTCCTACATCAAACACCCAAGGTAATTTGAGAAGTGACCCTGTCACGTCTCAGATGGTTGAGGAAAACCCAATCGGTCAACCACTTTAGATAACCAGGATGAATCTTCCATAGGCCTTCCTCTCTATTTCACCAAATATTCTTCATACTGCCTGTTTTTGGTACTCCTTCCCACATGACTATCCAAGATTGCTTCAATCTCCTCCCTTTCTGAAGTAGGTGCTGGAATGCCATACTGCCCTATTGCTGGTGCTTCCTCCATTCCACCTTCATGATACTCTATCAAATCTGAAATGTTGAACACAAGGGAAATGTTGATTCCATCAGACAACTCTACCTCATATGTGCATTCCCCCTAACTCATGCTCAAAATCTTATAGGACTCTAACTTCTTCTGCCTTCAATTTGTTTATATGTTCCCACTAGAAACCTTTCTTCCTAAGTGGGCCATCACTTCATCAATGTAATCTAAACTCCTTATACCTCCTCCTATTCTCGATCTGCCTTTAGCCTTTATAATCGCGAGATATCTTCATCTTTGTTAATATGTTCTCTTACCTTCTCATGTATCCTTGATGTGTTCTGCAAAATCTTCGCCTTCAACACTTATTTTCTCTTGGTCCATTTTCCTCACCCTCGAGTCGCTCGGGCTATCTCCATAATAACTGAATGGTGATCTACTAGTGCTTCTATTGATAGAACTGTTGTAAGAAAATTCTGCCTAGGGTAAGATCAAGTCCCATCCCTTTGGTTTATCTCCTACCAAGCATCTCAGTATGTTACCTAGACTTCTGTTCACAACCTCAATCTGCCCATTAGTTTTTGGATGGTGTGTAGAATTGAACTTCAACTCTGTCTTCAACTTCTTCCACAAGGTCCTCCAAAAGTACTCCACAAATTTTGTGTCACGATCTGAAACAATACTCTTCGGTAGACCATGTAGCCTCACCACCTCTTTGAAGAACAATTCAACAATGTGGACTACATCATGGGTCTTCTAACATGGAATGAAATGTGTCATCTTCGAAAACCTATCAACCACCACAAAGACTGAATCATTCCCTCGTTGTGTCCTTGGCAAACCAAGAACAAAGTCCATACTTATATCCTCCATGGCCTCTCTGGTATAGGTAAGGGCTGATATAAGCCTGTATTCTGGCTCACTCCTTTAGCCATTTGACATACCCTGCAGCTTTGTACAAACTTCTTCACATCCTATGACAACTAAGGCCAATAATAATGCTCTTCATCGACAATGGCAATGGTCTTATCCTGACCAAAATTTCCTACCATTCCTCCATTATGCTTCTCCTTTATCAGGTTCTCCCTCATGGAACTCCTCAGGATACATAATTGACTTCCCTTAAATAACATGCCATCCTGGATTATAAAATCTAGCCACCTTGTCCTATCCATGGTAACAGGTTCCTTGCAAGCTTTCCAAGCCTCTACAAAATCAGGATCTTCTGCGTATAGTGTCTTAAGTTCATTGAACCCAACCACTTCAATCTACATCTTTATCATCAATGTATGCCTCCTACTTAAGGCATCTGCAACCCTATTTGACTTCCCACTCCTATGTTTCAAAACAAAGGTATAACTCTACAAAAACTCTACCCATTTCATATGCCTCTGATTTAATTTTTCCTGACTATTTAGGGTAATCGCAAGGCCCTCGATGATCAAGATATAGAACAAATTCTTTTGGCAACAAATAATGTTCCATTTCTTTAATGTTTGAACTATTGCATAAAATTCTCGAATATATACGTAATACTTTCTTACATCATTTAACTTTTCACTGAAATAGGCAATGGGCATACCTTCTTGGCTCAACATGGCTCCAATGGCACAACCACCAGCATCACAAACCACCTGAAACACCTTGTTGAAATCTTGGAGGGCTAGAGTAGGTTGCTCTGTCACCTTCTGCTTCAACAGTTCAAAACTTTTTTCTACTCCAGAGCTCCACTTGAATTCTTTTATATCCCCTCTCATTGTTTCATTCAGGGGTCCACAAATACTACTAAAGTTTCTAATGAACTTTCTATAAAAACTAGCCAAACCATGGAAAGATCTCACCTCGGTAGCAGTTCTTGGGGTAGGCCATTATAGAATAGCATAACAACAAATGTGAATTTCACACAGGATGGTTTTATTGGGTATGTAAAATTAGAACCATTTCACATTTGTTGTTATTCTATATATTTAACTCTTTTGTAGGGGAAGGTGCATGGTATGAGAAATGAAGTTTCTTCAAGTTTACGATCATTAATAGTATGATCATTTGTATCAATGGAAGTTTTGTGTCCAATCATGCTATAGAATATATCAATCTCTATATATATAGAGCCTCTTTGCATAGGGAGTCTTCAAAAAAATGGTTTTGGGCTGTTTGCATCATCTGGGTCTAAATAGTGAGCTAACATAGGAAATTTTTCCTAATTATGGGAATGATAAGTTAGAAACTTAGAAACATTTTAGATTGATTGTTTTGCTATATTCAAACCTTTTTTTGGAGAGGGTGGATTCTTGAAGAAATGGGATTCATAAAATTTAGGGTGTTTGTATTGTGTCTAAAATGAGGTGGAACTTTTGTGGTAGAACATTTTATATATTACATCACTCTATGAATTTACGTAGTCCACTTTCCCAAGGAGTCTTAAAATTTTGGTTTTGAGCTTTTTGCATATTTTAGGCTTAAGAAACAAGCTAACATAGGGCATTTTACCCAACTTAATTTGAAAATATAAAAGAAAATTTGATTTAACAATTATTATTATGCTTTCATTATTATTTTTTGTAGGAGAGGGTGGACACTAGCATAAATGATGTTTCATTAAACTTGGCATGAAAAAATAGTAGGATTGTTCCTATTCACTACATAGTATTTTTGTAGAATGGAGGGTATCACCGTATTAGTGATTGAGTTTGTGTAGTGTGCAGGTGCTTCACCATCCTCAAAGTGAGATCTTGAGGGAGATCTTAGGAGTTCATGATGACTCAAGGGATATATGGTAACACCTATCTTAAATTTAAGTTTGGTAATCATGTTAGTAGTTACCTGACCATCTTGTAAAATACTTGTACTTTGACATCTTATACAATTTTAACAAATCCAATACTTGATATTATGCACTAAAATGACATCAATATCATCCAGAAAATTGTTTGCAACTAAATTGAAGTTCAAAGAAGTAATAACTCCCAATAAACCAACTAATTTGAATGAAATATCATGTGGCCATCTCAAAATCATAGATATTTTTATTTTCCAAGACCCACTACTCTAAAGGAAGATTCTGACTACCACTGAGAAGAGAATTCTCCCTTCTCAATCCAAAAACATGTCCTACCATGTTTTCCCCAATAACTCAGCTATTTCCATAAAGGTTCCTGGTTATATATAGAGGACCTTTGTGCTAGTGGTTATGTACCCATATTAGAGTAAAAGTTGAAAACAAATTATTTGCTTTCCATAATGCACAAGGTTTTTTAACTAGAAAATACAATTGCATCTGCATTAATGGGGAGTTCACTATTTAACACAATGCAAAAAGGATTTAACTTTTCTGATAATAACTCAAAATAGATTAAGTACTTGTTGCCAAACAATCACATAGTCAAAAACCGAGGTATTGTAGAAGATGTGATGTTGAGAAATCTTTAATTTTTTGGAGGAGAATATAATAGAACGAATTTGTCCCTTTTGTTTATAATTGATGTATTTGCTACATAATTCTTTATAGCTTGTTTTAGTTTACTGCCACCTTCATCATCTTTAATTTCTCTATTTTTTTGTCAGTTTTCACCATTTGGAATAATGCATGTCTTATGCATGTTTTGGTTTTCCTTTTAGTCATGTTCCAAAACAAAATTCAATGTATTTGAATCGCTCTATTTAATTTAAGCATGAATAAAGGGACTACATTTTGAGTCTACAAAAATACAAATTTCTGTGTATGCTCTATTTTCCGTGTTATTTTTTTCCCTAAGTTATTTGCTTTGTTCTTTCTGTGGTTATCTCATAACCCCTAGGTGTAGGAATTAAGCTTGCTTTAGTTTATTCATTTGGTATTAGAGCAGGTTAATTCTGTTTCTGTAATCATGTTTAGTCTTAACTCATTGTCAATTTCTGGATTTAATGGAAGTGATTATAAATATTGGTGCATAAAGATGATGACTTTTTTTACACAAAAAAATTTGTGGAAGATTGTAGAAATGGGTTATAAAGAACTAATAGATTGGACTACTCTTACATCCAATGAACGAACAACTAGAAAGGAGGCTAAGACGAATAACTCTCAAGCCTTGTTTCATATTCAAATAGTTCTTTATAAGAGCTTATTTTCAAAGGTTGTAGGTGCAATGACAACAAAACAGGCCTAGAATATTTTAAAGGAAGCTTACCAAGGAAGTGATTAGGTAAAAGTAGTTAAGTTGTAGACTTTAAAAAGAGATTTTGAAATTTTGAAAATGCAAGAATATGATAAAGTAAGTGATTATTGTGTTAGATTCAATGATGTGGTTAATAAAATGGTTACTCTAGGAGAAACAATAAGAAATGAGGTTGTAATTAAGAAGGTTTAGAGATCTCTAACATCAAAATGGAACTATGTTACTATCATCATTGAAGAAATGAAGGATTTATCTACCCTTCAATTTGATCAACTATTTGGATATCTAATTTCTCATGAAGATATATTGAGAGATTCATTTGGGCAGAGTGATGAGAAAGCATTTTCCTCCAAATTGCAAATTACAAAGAAAGAAGATGCAAATAGTAGCACCACAAGCAACCAAGGCCAAGGAAGAGATCAGAATCAGAATTCATCAAGAGGAGATAAAGGAAGAGGCGGTTCAAGAGGAAGAGGTGATTCAAGATGAAGAGGTAGCTAGGAAGATTTCATAAGAGAAATATTCAATGTTACCATTGTAACAGGTATGGCCACTTTGAAAGAGATTGCAGACTCAAAGAAGGTAATAATGATAAAAGTGTTCATTATGCTCAAGATGGTGATGAAGCTCTTTCAAATAATTTATTTATATCTTATGAAAAAGCTGAAAATGTTTCTAAAGATGTTTGGTATTTAGATTGAGGACGTTCTAACCACATGTCAGGAAATAAGAAGCTTTTTTCTATAATGGATGAAAGTTTCAAATCCACTATCAAGCTTGGTGATGACAAAATGTTGGAGGTTGCTGCAAAAGGAGCTATGGAAGTCCCCACTATAGAAGGTATGAAAAGTGTTAAGGATATTTATTACAATCCAAAATTGAAGCATAATCTACTGAGTGTTGGACAATTGTGTGAGAAAATTTATAAGGTGGTGTTTGAAAATCAGCAATGCACAATTTATGATAAGAGTCAAGGCAATAGGGTGGTTACAATTGTGCCTATGTCAAAGAATAGGATGTTCCCATTAAATTTTGTAGAACATAGCATCAATCTTGCTAATATGGCATATGAGGACAAGAGTTGGTTGTTGCATCTCAGGTATGGGCATTTGAATTTTCATAGTTTGAAGATACTAACATCAAAATCATTTGTTGCTAGTTTTCCTAAGGTTGAAGAACATAAAGAAGTTTGTGAAGGATGTGCTAAAGTAAAACATGCAAGAGAGAAATTTCCAATAGGAAATGTGTGGAGGGCCCATTATCCACTTCAGTTAGTCCATTAAAAATTTGTGGTTCTATGCAAACAAAGAGTTTGGGTAAGTCATCATACTTCATTAATTTTATTGATGATTACTCATGAAAGTGTTGGGTTTTCTTTTTTAAGATCAAAGATGAAGCATTTGATACATTCAAGAGGTTTAAAGCCCTTGTGGAAAATGAAAGTGATTACAAAATAAAGTCTTTAAGGATTGATCATGGAGAAGAATTTTGTTCAAGATATTTTCAGAGTTTTTATGATATGAATGGCATCAAAAGACAACTTACCACTGCCTACATGCCTCAACAAAATGGGGTAGCTAAAAGGAAGAACCATACAGTGGTGGAAATGGCAAGGTGCATGTTGTAGACAAAGGGGCTAAGCAATTATTTCTGGGGTGATGCAGTTGCTACAACAATATATATTCTTAATCAAGGTCCCACTAGTGCCCTCAATGTGATGACTCCATATGAAGCCTCATATGCTAAAAATACTAATGTCAAGCATTTCAAAGTTTTTGGGTGTTTATCTTATGTTCATGTAGCTAATCAACAAAGGAAAAAATTAGATCCAAAAAGTGAATCATGCATTTTCATTGGATATAGTGAACAAAGTAAGGCTTACTGGTTGTATAATCCTCTCACCCATAGCATTTTTATCTCTAGAGACATGATTTTTGATGAAAGGGGAGTTTATTTTCATCAAAAAGACCATGTTAAGATGTCAAAATATGTTTTGAATGATAGTATTATTGATTAAATTGATCATGACTATCCCACTAACATTTCAGCTCCAAGAGCTACAAGTCCATCAAGTAGCCCCTAGTCAATTCAAATTGCAAACTTCCATCTTCAAGTTTGAGTTCTACAATGAAGGTACGAAGATTAATTGACATTTATAAAAGAAGTACAAATGAAGCACATGAAGAAAATCCTAGAGGTGAGATAGTATATTTTCCAAGGTTGATTTTGAGCCATCATGTTTTGAAGATGCAAGTACTAATGAGGTTTGGGTGCAAGCAATGCAAGAATAGATAGAATCTATTCATAGGCATGATACTTGGGAGCTTATAGAGCTTCGACATGACAAGAAAAAAAAATGGTTATAAATGGGTCTATAAGACTAAGTACAATAGTGATGGGAGTGTTGAAAGACACAAGGAAAGATTGGTAGTTAAAGGCTTCATAGAGAGGTATGGGATTGATTATGAAAATACATTTGCACTAGTATCAAGACAAGAGACTATTAGAATGATGATTTCATTAGCAGCTCAAAAGAAATGGAGCATTCATCATGTGGATGTGGAAATTCCCTTCTTGAACGGGTACTTAGAGGAGGAAGTGTATGTGGAACAACCACAAGGTTTTGAAGTGCAAGGTAAAGAAAATCAAGTTTGCAAGTTGAAGAAGGCTTTGGATGGCCTCAAGAAAGCACCACAAGCATGACCTATTATAGGATTCATGAGTATTTTCAGAAGAATGGATTTTAAAGAAGTAAGGGTCAACACCCTTTACTACAAATAAGGAGGTAATGATATTCTTATTGTAAGTTTGTATGTTGATGATTTGTTGTTTATGGGTAGTAGTTCTAAGATGAAGGATGAACTCAAAGTTGCTATGATGAATGAATTTGAGATGAAAGATTTAGGTATCATGAAATGCTTTCTAGGAATGGAGGTTTATCAAAGTGAGAATGAAATTTTCATTTGTCAAATAAAGTATGCCAAAGATATGCTAAAAAAATTTGATATGGTTGATTGTAAACCAACCTCCACTCCAATTGCTCATGGAGTTGTGTTGATGATGGTGTTGAAATAGTTGATGAGATAACTTATAGGAGCATTGTTGGAAGTTTAATGTTTTTAACTCATACAAGACCTAATATTGGTTATTTAGTTTCACTTATTTCAAGGTACATGATAGAGCCATCTAAAATACATATGAAAGTGGCCAAGAGAATTTTGAGGTATGCAAAAGGAACTCGAGATTTTGGTATTAATTACTACACTTCCAAAAATTTTAGTCTTGTTGGTTTTAGTGGTTCTGAATGGGGAGGTAGTTTGGATGACCAAAAGTCTACATCTGGTAATTGCTTTTCTTTGGGTTTTTTTTTTATTACTTGGAGCTCAAACAAGTAGAGTATTGTTTCCCTTTCTTCTATGGAAGCAGAATATGTTGTAGTCACTTTAGCAGGTACAAAAGCATTATGGCTAAGAAAACTTCTTGAAAAAATAGGATAAATGCAAGTTCAGCCTACAATGATTTTCTGTGATAAGATTAGTTCTATCAAATTGGCCAAGAATCCAGTCCATCATAGCAAGACAATTTTTTTTGATTTAAAACATCATTTTATCCAAGATTTGGTAAAGAAGAAGGCAATAGAATTGAAATACATTAGAACAAAAGAACAATTAGTAGATATCTTCACCAAAGTAGTTGCAAAAGATCAATTCTTGACTCTTAGAAATCAGATTGTGAGCCCTCTTTGCATCAATGGGGAGTATGTTGATAATTGATGGAGTGACTGCAGAATGTGTTACATCTTTTCTTAGTTTACTACCACCTCCTCATCTTTAATTTCTTTGTTTTTATATTAGTCTTCACTAGTTGGAATAATGCATTTCATATTCATGTTTTGGTTTTCTTTTTTGTGTCATGTTTTGAAACAACATTCAATGTATTTGAATCACTCTATTTCATTTAAGAATGAATAAAGAGACAACATTTTGAGTCTACAAAAATACATATTTCTTTGTGTGCTCTATTTTACATGTTATGGTTTTTCCTAAGTTATTTTCTTTTCTCTTTCCACTATTATCTCATAACCTCTGGTTGCAAGAATTAGGCTTGCTTTAGTTTATTCACCTTTAAGGAAGCCATGCATCCATCCTACTTCTTAGCAGTAGAAATTCACCCTATATTTTAGTAATCTTCACAAAACATTGGAGCTATATGCTTTAATTGGTTTTTGTGTAGTACCATAGATATTTGGTTTTGTATGTCTCATATTGGGTCTATACAGGAAACCGAAAAATCAAAGCAGTAATGATCTTACTATTAAAGAGAATACATTTCAATAGTCCATGAAAGTGTCATAATGCTTTTGGCAAGTTACACGATTCTTGTATTAGTGTCTTAGATCAAATTCCATGTTTTTCATCAGAAATATGATAAAAGATGATGAATCATAGAATATTGCATTCTTTTCAATCCCTAGAATACTTTCAAGATGTATAAACAATCTAATAGTTCATACCTTAGTATTGTTGCCAAAATGTTTCTGGATCAAAGTAGTTTTATATATTTCATAGATTGTTTTAAGTGATATCTTGCTCTTTTTTTCTAGAATTATTGACATTTTTGGGAACATAGAACTTATAGCATACCATTTATGTCTATCTTTGGTCTTCAAGAACCCTTATTTTTTGGCATTCTGCATAAATCGCATTTAGCATTCTATGAACTACCTAATTCTACTTCTCGTCTATACAAGTGTGCTTCTCCAATGTTTTTATCACATATTACCGAACTTTCTTACAATTTGAATGCATAAACAAAGAACATACTACCACCCTCAATAATTAAACAACCTTTTAAAAATAATATCTTTTTGATGTTCTAAACTATAAAAAATATTATACATATTGATATTAACAATGATAATTTCTTAGTATCATTTAATAGATCATTAACTTAAGAATATAACTCTATCACTTCAAATAAATTTATAAATTTTTTATTTGTCAATATGAACAGCTAATTTCGTACTAACAAAAGTTATGATTCTTTTAAACTCTTTATTAGTGAAAAGCTTCCCCTGTAAATAACTCTTATTTGTCAAATAACTTCCCCACATAAATAACTCTTATTCGACAACAGCTTCTCGATAATAGGGACTCCAAATTTTCTTTCTGGAGATAAGCAGTCCAACTATTGCCTCCATTAAATTCAAAAGTAAAAAAATAAAATATAATGGGGAAACGGTTTCCTGGCTGGAAGAAGCTTCCCCACCAAATAAGGCCTGGGGAAGTATGAAAGTTTTAATTGGTTCGTTTTGGCACTATTTATTATAGAATAAATGAAAATCTGCTTCGCTGGAAGAAGCTTCCACCGGCCCGGAGAAATATGAAGGTTTTAATTGCTCATTTGCATGGCCCTGATATAAATAGGAACCCCCTCGACTCCACCCTATAAAAGCTTACTTTTTGATTCTTGAGGTTTGTTTTCACCGTTATCGACATTTACTTCTAACATGTTCTGCTTAAAATGTCTGTATTGGTAGCACTCATATTTCATATCTTAGAGTTTGTTATACTATTGGCAAGAATTGTCACCCGGTAATCGCTTTTGTTTACACGATTTTAATCACGAAGTTTCCACGATTTGGGAGATTGTGAGCAAAATTGAAAACAACTTTAATTGTAGTAGCACTGGTGATTGGTCAATGTAAACAAAAATTGATTCTTGATGACAATTCTTTTAATAGGTATGAACAAACTCTGTATCATATATGAGGGTGCGCCATCTCTTTACCACTGTGGACATCAACCCATTTGCCAAAGAGTTCCATCCAGCTACAAAATATCCAATTCCTCCCACTTACCATATCTCTGAAATATTTATCCTTCACCAACATTACACACAATAGGTTCATCTCCACAAGCATGCCAAGTGAAACTGGTGGCATTCAATGTGGATGCCACAGTATCAAACAACCTTTTGTGAGAAATATTCGAAGCATATGGCATGTCGATTCTATTTTTTCCAGTTTATGTTTTTTATCAGAGTTTATTGTTTCTCAGAGAATGTTCTTTTTTTTAGGGACAGCAAAAGAAGTATCAGCCCGAATAAGGGTGGAGTTAGGCTCATAACTTTCTTTCATGCAGCTTTGGACGGGCGCAAAATTGGGTCCTTCAGATTGAAGATCTGGCTGAGTCATTGGAGTCTTGGTCCAAATCCCACACCTCCCTACAGCATCCCCGCTAGTCGTCAACACGGAGAGATGAAATGTACTACTTTTATGTTTCTTTTCAATGTTTTTACTTTGTATTATGTATTTAGTTTCTCGCAGATTCTAGGGGAGGTTTTCTTATGCTCCGATCTAATGTATTTTTCTAATAATCTCCATCGATGTGTTGAGAATACTATTGTTTTGGTCAAATTTCAACTAGATCTAGTAGTAATACCAGACTAAATAGTATAATACCCAGTACTTTAGGGTGTTGTTTGATCTGGAAAATCTTGTGTTTTTACTACCTTTAATCTTACTAATAGTAATTTTGATAGTTTCAAAATCATAGAGATACTTTCTTTGGAAGATTCTTCCAGCCATCACATTCATCGGGCAGTACTCTCAATTTTATTTTAGTACTAGAGGTTTATAGAAACCCTTATTCTACTTGACCAAAAACAAAAAAAAGAGCCCTATCAGGATGTCAATATCAAGATTCGTAGCGCACAAGTAACCCTAAGAATTCAATGTAGGGTAGGGCTGGTAAACTGTGAAGAGAGCTATAAGTAGGGCACGTATTGAAATATCTTAGATGTGTTTCTGAGTTTGGTGAACACTGGCTATGCCTTCGTAAATTTTACATCAGCTTAAGCTGCTTGAAAGGTGTATAAAGCATTTCGTATGCAGAACTGGAAAAGTTTGAAGTCCAAAAGAAATTCATGAAAAATATGTGAAATTGCTTATTCCAAAATTCAAATGTATTGTGTTAATGTTTCTGGATCACCACCTCTTTTTCCATCATTTTGTTCTCTGATATTGTGGATCTTGTGATGACAGGGTTGAGCTGCTCTCCAAAGTCACTTTAAAAAAGTCCAAGTTCAGCTGTAACAACGATTTTTTTTGCGGTGGTATTCAAGCCGGCGCGCAAGGGGAAGGAATCCACATAGAACCCTAGTAAATGTCAGATTATTTCTTATAAACTTCAATCATCGGAGGGAAAGAGTGAATGGCGGAAAGTTCAGTAAATGAAATCTTAGTATTGTTGCTATGCGTTGATTAAATTTATGGCGATATCTAATAGTCTTAAGTTTTTAAACCTTAAGAATTATGTAACAAGACTTGGATTTTGTTTTCATTTAATATATGTTATGATTAATTTGTGAGATGATGTCGTTTTGATGTTTTGAAGGATGGATCAAAAGATTTTTATTTTCTCATCCTAAGACGAACTCTAAAAAAGAAAATTTGTTTGCCTAGACTCTAGGTAATAATAATAAGAACAAGCTTTTCTCTAAACAAGATGTTCAAACTCTCTGAAAAGATTTGGGTTTTGGCGGTAATAGAATGAATACAAACTGAGATTGTTCCTTGAAGCCTTCTTGTAAAAGTTGAAAAGTAGTCTTTGTCTGACTTTGTATAACATAGAGAGAGGTTCTTGGCAGGCTATCAAACAAAGGGCTTTCACCTTGAGTTTCTTGATCTTGATTTTGTGTGAAATCATTGGAGACACATGTGTGGGGTCAAATTGCTTTTAATCTTTGTTTAATGGATTCTTTTTACCACAAACACACTCTTGATTAGATTTCAAATTGAATGTCCAATGTCTCAACTTTGTCACATTTCACAAAGCATATTATGTGAAACTTTGATGAATTTAAGGCAAGGGTTACCTATTGTTTAAATTAGTGGGCAAATTGAGATTTAAATTAATTGCTTAGAAACCTCTAAGGATGTAATCCCAAGGGAAAGCAATAACATGAGAATTTGGTCAATGGTATTCTCCTCCTAAAGGGTTTGAAATTCTCAGACCGTTGAGTGTTTATTTTCAAATATTTTCGATAAAAGCACTGTGTTTTCAAACCAAGAACAAGTACAAACCCTATGGATGTGTAAGACAATACTTGTTGGATCCCCACTTGGACAAGTCCAGCTATGCTTATCTTTAGTGAATGGTTAGATGCTTGACCTCAATCACACCTCCACCACTTATATGGGGCAACCACATTAACAACTCACGGAACTCCCATGGCATGTTTTCCATTTTACTAAAAGACTGTAGGCAGAGCGGCTTTAGAACGATCGTTCTTGCGCCAACAAATAGATTAAAGGATTTTTGAAAATTCTAGCACATGGGTTCTAGTAAGGACTTTTCATTCATGGAGATTGACCCATACGGCAAGAGTCCCTTTTCGGATCCATCTTGTCGGAATCAACCACGTGATATTGGGCATTTCTTCCAATACCTACATTTATATCCCAGCTAGAAATACTCTTGGCTTTAGAGTGTTACTAGTTGAGTACTTTTTCCCCAAGGTAGGCTCTTTAAGATAAATAAAAGAAAGCAAAGACAAAATCCCCAACTCGATCAATCTTTGATGACTCAAAGAAAGAGAATATACACGATAATGCCCCCACTCACACTCGCACAAGATATTGTTCAATTTTAAACCCAAATTGAAGTGTGTATGGGCAATTATTTACACAACTTAATTTCACCAAAAGCCTTTTATTCTCAAGATTTCCATGAGGCGCGATAGAAGTGCATGCATCTTTTGATGATATTACTTTTTGTAAATAATTACAAAAAAATAAAGGAACACATTCATTTTATCCTTCAAAGCAATGATTTGATTCATTTTAAAACACCAATGTCAAATGTGAAGTTGCTTGTTCAATTTTAGCCCAAATTGAAATCTAGTAGGTGTCTAAGTTTCAATTTTATCCTTTTGCAATAAAAAATTGAAGCATTCTTTTTAAACCCAAATGAAAATTAATGTCCTAAAAATGAAAAGATAACAATTTCATGAATATTGTTTAAACAAACACTGAAGTGTTAAAGAACACTTTAATCTTCTCAAGACATCATCTTCATTTCTCCTCCTTTCATTTTCCTTCTTCACTTTACCTTTGTTTGTACCTTCATCGTTTTCCTTTGTTTTCACCCTCCTTGCTTCCTTCGCTTTCCTTGTACCTTTTAAACAAAAGATACTTATGTGAGGATCAAAATATTAAACTTATTTTTATGATTAAATTTAAATGATAACATGATTTCAATTGAATAGATCAATTAATCACAAAGGATGTGTCGTTTAAAAGCATCATCACAAATTTTGAATTTTAGCTAAGGTCATAATGATGAACATGATTTATAATACAAAGCTAAAAATGAATCTACTTCAAAGAACAAACCTTTCTAAAAGTATCATCATCAATTTCAAATGTCTACTAGCATGATAATCACAATGATTTGATAAATATAAACTATGGTATTTATTATAGACTCAATGAATATAATGACATAGTGTAAGAAAATGTACTCAACCATATTAATTACCAAGAATCATTCACTATTTCCATATATTACCAAAAGATGAAATGTGACTACCCTATAAAAGGGATTTTGACTCTTAAAGCAAATGTATCTGGTAAGTGTAAAGATGCTTGGTGATGTCGGTTGGGGAGTTTCCAAAGAAACTACAAGTGGCAGGTGTAAAGAAAAATCTCCATTGCTTTCTATAGGAAAGGCGTGGTAGGTTGGGACAAAAAGAATAAATAGATAATACAAACCAGTGCAAAAGCCAGTGGCCAAACCATCAAATGTAACTTAATCATCAAAATAACTGGGCACTAAACCTTGATGCCTTTTCCTGAAGTTAATGAGCGGTGACTAAAATGAATACTTACTATTTCGCAAGTTTGACATGGACGCATCCAATCAACATTAAATGATTCCTGCACAAACACTGGTTAGTGATAGAAATCATATTAAATATGCTAGACAAACAGGGACTAACATAGATTTATTTGCTACGCCCCTCATAACTTCATTTGATGTATTTATTTGTTGTTCCCATCATAACTTCATTTGATGTATTTATTTGATGCGCCCCTCACAAATTTCCATTACAAGTGTACAATGAAACAAAATAGAACTGGCAAGCAAAACAACAAAAACAATAACTGTGCCCAAAGTATTTTGAAGAGATTTTCAAATTTTTTGCTTTTGGTGGGTGAAACGTGTGCAGGGATCATTAATCATAGAAATCAGATTCAAACAAAAATTTCTCTTCGGAAGCTAAAGAGAATGAGGATAGATTGCCTCCTGATAAATCACCTTCTTTCTTGTACTGGCTGTAGCTTGAAATTAAAATGAAAAGGTGATAACAGGTTGATTTGTCATGAGGTTCAAAAAATTTTTAAAGACAAGACATCTCATAAATGGATATATCTAACACAAAGCTGTCTAAACACCTCAAATGTAAAAGGCACAAGACACACACTCACCCAAGATACCACTGCGGACTTACAAGAGACCACTGCGCAACATATGTGATAGTGAGATACATGCAAGAGGAATAGTTTTTTCAATTTAATATGATTGAAAGAATACTGAGAGGCTAAAATCAATAGGTGAGTTGGTAGTATTTATCATCGAATTCCAACAACAATCAATAATGAAAGGACGTGCTTTCATTCATATATTTCAAAAAAAAATGAATCTTTCTTCTATAGAAAGGACAGATCTTATCAAGACTTAAGATGCACTTGGCAGGTTCAAAGTTAAATTTGGCAGAGATTCTGATGGCAGTTTAAAAAGAAAAATAAGAGAACACGCCCCAGGTTACTCAATAGAATCTTCAAGCTAATGCAATAGGTAAATATGTGCCTTTGTTACAACAAATGTCAGAGAATGAACAATAGCAGATTGTCTACAAGTCACCTATGATGGAGCATAATAAAAACACAAGCCTATAGTACCAACATAATGCACACCAATATGTAGAAAAGATGTCTCCACAAGAGAACATGTTGTAAGAGAAATCTAATAACTACGAAAAATATCTTTTGAGATGGCCACATATTTCAAAAACAAAACAGACTCATGGCTGCCAGGTCAAAATTCTAGCTTCAAACAACTCAAATATGTTATCACCATGTGCTATTAATATAAGAAAAAAAGAAATAATATGTTTCCATAGATAAAATCATGCATGCAGTACAGATATGGGCAAGTGATCTACATTAACACCTTTAGAATTTGGAAATAAAAGAGACAATAAATTTCACGTTTAAACAAGAGTCTAGTATTTAAACATAAAAGCATATGTCTTTAAATTCTATAAACATAGAATCAGAGACTCTATTCATCATTTTGGGGGTACTGCCCTCCGTCTAGCGCCATAATGTAGAGCATCCATTAAAATATGCAAACACTAAACTTCAAGCATGGGTTAGTACCTACAAATTCCTCAAGAATACTCCTATGAAATACCTTGTGAATGCTTCAAAATGCAATAAATGACAAGAGAAAACTAAAAGCATCATGAAAACAATAACAAGTACCTATTCCGTAGTAGATTGGTGTCAAATGTGTCAATGACCCTTTCCCAATCCTTGCTCAAAAGCTAAAATGATGAGATCCAATGGAGATGAAGAGAAAAATCAGTTCTCAAACCAAGGAGGCTAAGAAGAAGAACTCTCAAGCCTTGTTTCATATTCAAATAGTTCTTTATAAGAGCTTATTTTCAAAGATTGTAGGTGCAATGACAACAAAACATGCCTGAAATATTTTAAAGGAAGCTTACCAAGGAAGTGATTAGGTAAAAGTAGTTAAGTTGTAGTCTTTAAAAAGAGATTTTGAAATTTTGAAAATGCAAGAATATGATAAAGTAAGTGATTATTGTGTGAGATTCAATGATGTCATTAATAAAATGGTTACTCTAGGAGAAACAATAAGAAATGAGGTTGTAATTAAGAAGGTTTAGAGATCTCTAACATCAAAATGGAACTATGTTACTATCATCATTGAAGAAATGAAGGATTTATCTACCCTTCAATTTGATCAACTATTTGGATATCTAATCTCTCATGAAGATATATTGAGAGATTCATTTGGGCAGAGTGATGAGAAAGCATTTTCCTCCAAATTGTAAATTACAAAGAAAGAAGATGCAAATAGTAGCACTACAAGCAACCAAGGCCAAGGAAGAGATCAGAATAAGAATTCATCAAGAGGAGATAAAGGAAGAGGTGATTCAAGAGGAAGAGGCAGCTAGGAAGATTTGATAAGAGAAATATTCAATGTTACCATTGTAATAGGTATGGCCACTTTGAAAGAGATTACAGACTCAAAGAAGGTAATAATGATAAAAGTGTTCATTATGCTCAAGATGGTGATGAAGCTCTTTCAAATAATTTATTTATATCTTATGAAAAAGCTTAAAATTTTTCTAAAGATGTTTGGTATTTAGATTCAGGACGTTCTAACCACATGTCGAGAAATAAGAAGCTTTTCTCTATAATGGATGAAAGTTTCAAATCCACTATCAAGCTTGGTGATGACAAAATATTGGAGGTTGCTGCAAAAGGAGCTATGGAAGTCCCCACTATAGAAGGTATGAAAAGTGTTAAGGATATTTATTACAATCCAAAATTGAAGCATAATCTACTGAGTGTTGGACAATTGTTAGAAAATTTATAAGGTGGTGTTTGAAAATCAGCAATGCATAATTTATGATAAGAGTCAAGGCAATAGGGTGGTTACAATTGTGCCTATGTCAAAGAATAGGATGTTCCCATTAAAGTTTGTAGAACATAGCACCAATCTTGATAATATGGCATATGAGGACAAGAGTTGGTTGTTGCATCTCAGGTATGGGCATTTGAATTTTCATAGTTTGAAGATACTAACATCAAAATCATTTGTTGCTAGTTTTCCTAAGGTTGAAGAATATAAAGAAGTTTGTGAAGGATGTGCTAAATTAAAACATGCAAGAGAGAAATTTCCAATAGGCAATGCGTGGAGGGCCCATTATCCACTTCAGTTAGAACATTCAAAATTTGTGGTTCTATGCAAACAAAAAGTTTGGGTAAGTCATCATACTTCATTAATTTTATTTATGATTACTCATGAAAGTGTTGGATTTGATTTTTTAAGATCAAAGATGAATTATTTGATAAATCCAAGAGGTTTAAAGCCCTTGTGGAAAATGAAAGTGATTACAAAATAAAGTCTTTAAGGATTGATCATGGAGAAGAATTTTGTTCAAGATATTTTCAGAGTTTTTATGATATGAATGGCATCAAAAGAAAACTTACCACTACCTACATGCCTCAACAAAATGGGGTGGATGAAAGGAAGAACTATACAGTGGTAGAAATGGCAAGGTGCATGTTGCAGAAAAAGGGACTAAGCAATTATTTCTGGGGTGATGTAGTTGCTACAACAGTATATATTCTTAATCAAGGTCCCACTAGTGTCCTCAATGTGATGACTCCATATGAAGCCTCATATGCTAAAAATACTAATGTCAAGCATTTCAAAGTTTTTGGGTGCTTATCTTATGTTCATGTAGCTGATCAACAAAGGAAAAAATTAGATCCAAAAAGTGAATCATGCATTTTCATTGGATATAGTGAACAAAGTAAGGCTTACTGGTTGTATAATCCTCTCACCCATAGCATTTTTATCTCTAGAGACATTATTTTTGATGAAAGGGGAGTTTATTTTCATCAAAAAGACCATGTTAAGATGTCAAACTATGTTTTGAATGATTGTATTATTGATTAAATTGATCATGAGTATCCCACTAACATTTCAGCTCCAAGAGCTACAAGTCCATCAAGTAGCCCCTCGTCAATTCAAAGTGCAAACTTCCAGCTTCAAGTTTGAGCTCTACAATGAAGGCAAGAAAATTAATTGACATTTATAAGATAAGTACAAATGAAGCACATGAAGAAAATCCTAGAGGTGAGAGTATATTTTTCTTTACTTTCCAAGGTTGATTTTGAACCATCATGTTTTGAAGATGCAAGTACTAATGAGGTTTGGGTGTAAGCAATGCAAGAATAGATAGAATCTATTCATAGGCATGATACTCGAGAGCTTATAGAGCTTCGACATGACAAGAAAAAAAAATGGTGATAAATGGGTCTATAAGACTAAGTACAATAGTGATGGGAGTGTTGAAAGACACAAGGAAAGATTGGTAGTTAAAGGTTTCATAGAGAGGTATGGGATTGATTATGAAAATACATTTGCACTAGTATCAAGACAAGAGACTACTAGAATAATGATTTCATTAGCAGCTCAAAAGAAATGGAGCATTCATCATGTGGATGTGAAAATTCCCTTCTTGAATGGGTACTTAGAGGAGGAAGTGTATGTGGAACAACCACAAGGTTTTGAAGTGCAAGGTAGAAAAAATCAAGTTTTCAAGTTGAAGAGGGCTTTGGATGGCCTCAAGAAAGTACCATAAGCATGACCTATTATAGGATTCATGAGTATTTTCAGAAGAATGGATTTTAAAGAAGTAAGGGTGAACCTACCCTTTACTACAAATAAGGAGGTAATGATATTCTTATTGTAAGTTTGTATGTTGATGATTTGTTGTATATGGATAGTAGTTCTAAGATGAAGGATGAATTCAAAGTTGCTATGATGAATGAATTTGAGATGAAAGATTTAGGTATCATGAAATGCTTTCTAGGAATGGAAGTTTATCAAAGTGAGAATGAAATTTTCATTTGTCAAATAAAGTATGCCAAAGATATGCTGAAAAAAATTGATATGGTTGATTGTAAACCAACCTCCACTCCAATTGCACGTGGAGTTGTGTTGATGATGGTGTTGAAATAGTTGATGGGATAACTTATAGGAGCATTGTTGGAAGTTTAATGTTTTTAACTCATACAAGACCTAATATTGGTTATTCAGTTTCACTTATTTCAAGGTGCATGATAGAGCCATCTAAAATATATATGAAAGTGGCCAAGAGAATTTTGAGGTATGCGAAAGGAACTCGAGATTTTTTTCACATTCTCCACAAATCACATTTAGCGTTCTATGAACTACCTAATTTTACTTTCTTGTCTATACAAGTGTTCTTCTCCAACGTTTTTATCACATATTGCCAAACTTTCTTACAATTTGAATGCATAAACAAAGAACATACTACCACCCTCAATAATTATACAACCTTTTAAAAATAATATCTATTTGCTGTTCTAAACTATAAAAAACATTATACATATTGATATTAACAATGATAATTTCTTAGTGTCAATTAATAGATCATTAACTTAAGAATATAACTCTATCACTTCAAATAAATTTATAAATTTTCAAATTTAATTAATAAATACATTTAAATGTTGATTAAAAATATTTATTAATTGTAATTATCATTATTTGTCAATATGAACAGCTAATTTCGTACTAACAGAAGTTATGATTCTTTTCAACTCTTTATTAGTGAAAAGCTTCCCCTTAAATAACTCTTATTTGTCAAATAACTTCCCCACATAAATAACTCTTATTCGACAACAGCTTCTCGATAATAGGGACTCCAAATTTTCTTTCTGGAGATAAGCAGTCCAACTATTGCCTCCATTAAATTCAAAAGTAAAAAAATAAAATATAATGGGGAAACAGTTTCCTGGCTGGAAGAAGCTTCCTCACCAAATAGGGCCTGGTGAAGTATGAAAGTTTTAACTGGTTCGTTTGCACGGCAACCTGATATAGAATAAAATGGGAAAACGGTTTCCTCGCTGGAAGAAGCTTCCCACCGAACAAGGCCTGGAGAATTATGAAGGGTTTTAATTCGTTCATTTGCACGGCAGCCTGATATAAATAGAACCCCCCCTGGACTGTCAATTCCCATAAAAGCTTCTTACTTTTGATTCTTTGAGGGTTTGCTTTCACCTGTTACTGACTTACTTCTAACATGTTCGTTTAAGATGTCCAGATTGGTAAAGAATGGCACACACTCATATCTGATCTAGAGTTTGTTATACCCATTACAAGAATTGTCACCCAGAATCAGTTTCTGTTTACATTGACTAGTCACGAGTTCTACGATTTGGAGATTGTTAGAGCAAAATTGAAAACAATCCCCTAATGGTAGCACTGGTGATTGGTCAATGTAAACAAAAATCGATTCTTGATGAGAATTTTTTTAATAGGTATGAACAAACTCTGTGTCAGATATGAGGGTGCGCCATCTCTTTACCACTGTGGACATCAACCCATTTGGCAAAGAGTTCCATCCAGCTACAAAATATCCAATTCGTCCCACTTACCATATCTCTGAAATATTTATCCTTCACCAACATTAAACACAACAGGTTCATCTCCACAAGCATGCCAAGTGAAACTGGTTCTTTGAGGGTTTGCTTTCACCTGTTACTTACTTCTAACATGTTCGTTTAAGATGGCCAGATTGGTAAAGAATGGCACACACTCATATCTGTTATACCCATTACAAGAATTGTCACCCAGAATCAGTTTGTGTTTACATTGACGAATCACGAGTTGTATGATTTGGAGATTGTGAGAGCAAAATTGAAAACAATCCCCTAATCGTAGCACTGGTGATTGGTCAATGTAAACAAAAATCGATTCTTGATGATAATTCTTTTAATAGGTATGAACAAACTCTGTATCAGATATGAGGGTGCGCCATCTCTTTACTACTGTGGACATCAACCCATTTGCCAAAGAGTTCCATCCAGCTACAAAATATCCAATTCCTCCCACTTACCATATCTCTGAAATATTTATCCTTCACCAACATTACACACAACAGGTTCATCTCCACAAGCATGCCAAGTGAAACTGGTGGCATTCACTGTGGACGCCACAGTATCGAATTACCTTATGTGAGAAATATTCCAAGCATATGGCATGTCGATTCTATTTTTCCCGGTTTATGTTTTTTATCAGACTGATATATAGAGTTTATTATTTCTCAGAGAATTTTCTTTTTTGATAGGGACAGCAAAAGAAGTATCAGCCCGAATAAGGGTGGAGTTAGGTTCATAACTTTCTTTCATGCAGCTTTGGACGGGCGCAAAATTGGTTCCTTCAGATTGAAGATCTGGCTGAGTCATTGGAGTCTTGGTCCAAATCCCACACCTCCCTACAACATTCCCCCTAGTCGTCAACACGGAGAGATGAAATGTACTACTTTTATGTTTCTTTTCAATGTTTTTACTTTGTATTATGTATTTAGTTTCTCGCAGATTCCAGGGGAGGTTTTCTTATGCTCCGATCTAATGTATTTCAACTAGATCTAGCAGTAATACCAGACTAAATAGTATAATACCCAGTACTTTAGGGGGTTGTTTGATCTGGAAAATCTTCAAGCAAAATATACATTTCTAGATTGTGCTTTTACTACCTTTAATCTTACTAATAGTAATTTCGATAGTTTCAAAATCATAGAGATACTTTCTTTGGAAGATTCTTCCAGCCATCACATTCATCGGGCAGTACTCTCAATTTTATTTTAGTACTTGACCGAAAACAAAAAAAAGAGCCCTATCAGGATGTCAATATCAAGATTCGTAGCGCACAAGTAACCCTACTTGACCGAAAACAAAAAAAAGAGCCCTATCAGGATGTCAATATCAAGATTCGTAGCGCACAAGTAACCCTAAGAATTCAGTGTAGGGTAGGGCTGGTAAATTTTACATCAGCTTAAGCTGCTTGAAATATCTTAGATGTGTTTCTGAGTTTGGTGAACACTGGCTACGCCTTCGTAAATTTTACATCAGCTTAAGCTGCTTGAAAGGTGTATAAAGCATTTCGTATGCAGAACTGGAAAAGTTTGAAGTCCAAAAGAAATTCACGAAAAATATGTGAAATTGCTTATTCCAAAATTCAAATGTATTGTGTTAATGTTTCTGGATCACCACCTCCTTTTCCATCATTTTGTTCTCTGATATTGTGGATCTTGTGATGACAGGGTCGAGCTGCTCTCCAAAGTCACTTTATAAAAGTCCAAGTTCAGCTGTAACAAGGATTTTTTTGCGGTGGTATTCAAGCCGGCGCGCAAGGGGAAGGAATCCACAGAGAACCCTAGTAAACGTCAGATTATTTCTTATAAACTTCAATCGTCGGAGGGAAAGAGTGAATGGCGGAAAGTTCAGTAAATGAAATCTTAGTATTGTTGCTATGCGTTGATTAAATTTATGGCGATACCTAATAGTCTTAAGTTTTTAAAGCTTAAGAATTGTGTAACAAGACTTGGATTTTGTTTTCGTTTAATATATGTTATGATTAATTAGTTAAAGTAATTGATTGATTTGTTAGATTTTATTTTAAAAAAAATTAAATGATTTTTTTATCTTATTTTTAAAATTATATTTTTTTAAAATATTAAATAGTTTAACGATCAATAATAATTATACATCTCATTTATTTTAGAAAATAATTACTAATTATTTTATTTTATTAATATTAAAAAATATTTTACTTATAATTATTGGAAAACATGACGTAGTATTTTTGTTTACAAAATGAAAACATAATAATAGGTTTCATAAATGTAAATAATACTCATATTTTTACTATTATCTTGATGTTTCATAAAAATATTTATAAAACATCAACTCATAATTAATTCTATTTATCATATATTTTTTCTTATATTAATATAGACAACTTAAATACATCTTTCAAGTGTGAAGAGATGCAAATTTTGCTTAATTAGGAATTTAAATTTATTTATTTATAATAAATAGGCAGATCAAATTTATTTATTTTTTTAACTTTTTCTTTTGGATCCATAAAGTTGACCTAAAGTGGTATATCATTTATATAAGCAAAAATATAAATACATGAGTGGTTTTGGAATATGGAGGGACATTAACAAAAAAAAGACCTATCCACTATATAAATAAAAAGGATAGGGGATGTTAACTATCAAAAACGCAGGTAAGAATACCTCAAGAGGTTGCCAATCTCTTGATACGTTTCAGGGTAACAGACAAGGCCAAATGATTTAGACCTTCTTCTCTTTAGGTGCTGCTAGACCTAGGCGGGTATACCTATATGAATGAGGCAGACTTGATTTATGCTTATTTCTCTCAATGTATATTACAAATTTTGAGCATTTGGCATAATGCTTTGATTGATGCTTGGGATGTTGGTTTGGTTGATAGTTGGTAGGGGGCAAGCCCTAAGCCAAGAAATGATGTGGATGATAATGGCAATGGTGGAAGAAGTGGAAAGATGGGGGGTGCAAGTTCTTGCAAAAATGTTGTGGTGTCAAAGATGCCCCCTGGTCCGAACATGTCTCCTTCCTCTTGCGAATTTTTCAGGAGAGAAGTTTGAGGTGTTGCGCAAAAAAATGTTCATGATGGATCATGATGGAAAGTGAGAGGAACATTTGTATGTAATGGGTTTTCAAGTATGGTTTGTTCCAATGTGGTATTTGCATCCAAGTTTTGATTATTAACAAGGGGGTGTGTTTGAATAGCATTGATAAATGCATTTCCTTTGTTAATGTTAGGTTGGGTTGGAGCAAGAGATGTCGTGATTTGTGGAATGTTTTGCGTGATGTTTTGGGATGGGGGTGTGGATGAAATGGGAATGGTGGATGAGATTGGAGGAAATGATGTCTCCACTATGGTACTCACATCAAAATACGAAGGTAACTTGCCCCCTTGTTTTGCTAGCTCAAGAATGTATAACGAAGGGTTAAGTCTCATCATGATGTTGATGATTTTATGGTTCTCTAGATTTTGGAGCATTTCTGTTATTTCTTCGTGAGACATTCCAAAGGTAAGATCCTCTCCTTGGCTTTCCTCTTGCGTATTTTGCGATGATGTTGGAAGGTTAATTGTGAGATTTCGAGACCCAATGGGATTCATTTCAGGAGTGGTTTGACTCAAATCACTTGAAGCAGGTGTTTCTTTGTTGGCTTCCATGCTCTTCTTGTATTGAGATCTAGTTTGAACCATAAAACAAGGATGAATTTTTAAGAATGAGAGATGAATCTCTTGATTCTTTGGATTGATCTTTGTTTTTTGCCTCCAAGCAAAAATTTTTAGGATATCTTGAGGATCGAAAGGTGATATGATGATGATGTAAAATATGGATGATGTGGATGTTATGATCTTTTGGTAAGTCTTGAAGGAGATACTAGGGTTTTGGGACTTTCAAATATGTTTCAGATTTTGATTTTGATTTGATTTTGAGATTTGTCCTTAATTGATTTTGATTTGGATTTGGATTTTGAACAAATAGACCCTAGGATGTTTGGATGATTATCTAAGGGATATATTTGATCAAAGGATGATAATTTGATATGTGCGGGAAGAAGGATGTATCTATCCACACCTATCCAAACAAGATGATAGTTTTCCCAAGCATATGACGAAGGATTCATCTACATATACTAAGTTAAACAAGATGATTTGACTAAGCATATACAAAAGGATGCATCTACATGTACCTAGCCAAAGGTGATTTTGATAATGTTTTCAAAGATTTAATCTCAATGATTTTGATGATTTTGGTTTTGCCAAAAAGCCTAATAGTAAGGATGATTTCAAGATTTTCCAAAAGGTGATTTGTGAGATGATGTTTGTTTTGATGTTTTGAAGGATGGATGAAAAATATTTTAATTTTCTTCTATCCTAAGATGAACCTAAAAAAGAAACTTTGTTTGCCTAGACCTAGGTATTGAAGAACAAGCTTTTCTCTAAACAAGATGTTCAAACTCTTTGAAAAGATTTGGGTTTTGGCGGTAATAGAATGAATAAAAAATGAGATTGTTCCTTGAAGCCTTCTTGTAAAAGTTGAAAATTAGTCTTTGTCTAACTTCGTATAACATAGAGAGACGTTCTTGACAGGCTATCAAACTAAGGGCTTTCACCTTCAGTTTCTTGATCTTGATTTTGTCTGAAATCATTGGAGACACGTGTGTGGGGTCCAATTTTTTCTAATCTTTGTTTAATGGATTCTTTTTACCACAAACACACTCTTGATTAGATTTCAAATTGAATGTCCAATGTCTCAACTTCGTCTCATTTCACAAAGCATATTATGTGAAACTTTGATGAATTTAAGGCAAGGGTTACCTATTGTTTAACTTTAGTGGGAAAATTGAGATTTAAATTTAAGTGCTAAGAAATCTCTAAGGATGTAATCCCAAGGGAAAGCAATAAAACGAGAATTTGGTCAATGGTATTTGCCTCCTAAAGGGTGTGAAATTTTGAGGATCATGTTGAGTGTTTGTTTTCAAATATTTTTGATCAAAGCACTGTGTGTTCAAACCAAGAACAAGTACAAACCCTATGGATGTGTAAGACAATATTTGTTGGATCCCCACTTGGACAAGTCTAGCTACGCTTATCTTTAGTGAATGGTTAGATGCTTGACCCCACTGGAACCGCTCCACAGCACTCACTTATATGGGGCAACCAAGAATTAACACCCATGAAACTCCCATGGCATGTTTTCCATTTCTACTACTAAAAGACCATAAAATTGTGGGCTAGCTTCAGAACGATTGTTCTTGTGCCAACAAATAGATTAAAGGATTTTGGAAAATTATAGCACATGGGTTCTAGTAAGGACTTTCCATTCATGGAGATTGACCCATACGACAAGAGTCCCCTTTCAGATCCATCTTGCCGGAATCAACAGCATGATATTGGCATTTCTTCCAATACCCACATTTATGTCCCATCTAGAAATACTCTTGGCTATAGAGTGTTACCGGTTGAGTCATTCCCTTAGTTGAGTATTTTTTCCCTAAGGTATGCCCATTAGGATAAATAAAAGAAAGAAAAGACAAAATCCGTAACTTGATCAATCTTTGACGACTCGAAGAAAGAGAATATACACAATAATGCCCCCACTCACACTCACACTAGATATTGTTCAATTTTAAACCGAAATCAAAGTATGTATGGGAAATTATTTACGCAACTTAATTTCACCAAAAGCCTTTTGATTCTCAATATTTCCATGAGGCGTGAGAGAAGCACATGCATCTTTTGATGATATTACTTTTTGTAAATAATTACAAAAAAAATAAAGGAACACATTCATTTTATCCTTCAAAGCAATGATTTGATTCGTTTTAAAACAACAATGTCAAATGTGAAGTTGCTTGTTCAATTTTAGCCAAATTGAAGTTTAGTAGGTGTCTAAGTTTCAATTTTATCCTTTTGCAACGAAAAATTGAAGCATTCTTTTTAAACCCAAATGAAAATTAATGTCCTAAAAATGAAAAGATAACAATTTCATGAATAGTGTTTAAACAAAAACTAAAGTGTTAAAGAACACTTTAATCTTCTCAAGACATCATCTTCATTTCTCCTCCTTTCATTTTAATTCTTCACTTTACCTTCATTTGTACCTTCGTCATTTTCCTTTGTTTTCACCCTCCTTACTTCCTTCGCTTTCCTTGTACCTTTTAAACAAAAGATACTTATGTGAGGATCAAAATATTAAACTTATTTTGATGATTAACTTTAAATGATAACATGATTTCAATTGAATAAATCAATTAATCACAAAGGAAGAGTCCTTTAAAAGCATCATCACAATTTTTGAATTTTAGCTAAGGTCATAATGATGAAGATGATTTATAATACAAAGCTAAAAATGAATCTACTTCAAAGAACAAACCTTTCCAAAAGTATCATCATCAATTTCAAATGTTTACTAGCATGAAAATCACAATGATTTGATAAATATAAACTACGGTATTTATTATAGACTTGTTGTGCCCTTAGCACACACGCCCGATTCAGAACGGGGACCCTCTTTTCTTTCACCTTATTGGGTCTTTTACGGCTGCCTCATTTTGTGTGCCCCTCTTTTTTTGATGTTTCATATGGTCGATGTTGCTCCAAAGTTCCATCATAAATCGATCATGTCTCCGCTTTTGGTTTTGCTACCTTCCAGGGCCTCGGGGAGTCCCTCTGGCATTTTGGCCCTGAAACAGCTCTGGGCAATTCTAGGCCCAGGCATCCGGGGTTCCCTTTTCGGGTTTCCCTTTTGAAATTGCCATCCCTTCGGTGTTCACCGAGCATCTGCCTGCCCCTCGGGGTCCGCCCTGCCGCCCTCCATCTGAAACTCGTCGCAAATTTCTTAGCTGGCATCTGCCCCTTTATGCCCTGTGTCCCGGAAGTCCACTTCTGGACTTCCTTCTCAGTCTCGCCATCCACGATGGTGAGCCTCTGGCAGCCTCCCACTCCTCGAGCCCCGCCTGGGTTTTCTCCACCGTGGTTTTCTTTTTTAACTACCCGTCATCGACCATTCCGGGCCCGACTCCCCAGAATTCCATTTCTGGAATTTTGTGGTAGTCCCACCGTCGTCGACGATGGATCCCTTGCGAATCCCCAAACCTCAGGCCCCGAGCCAATCCTTGCTGAAGTTGTTTAAACAATGAGAAATCCCCAAACGGTAGATCCCTGGCATCCTCCTGGCTGCGGGGCCCCGGCTTTCCCGCCACCGCTGCTGACCTAATTTTGAATTCACCAACTTTTTCCGTGGCTGTACGTGCAGTAATTATAGTCATTCATGGCGGTTGGGGTATAAAATTCCCAACCCGCCCAAGTCATTTTCATAATCAGGATTGGAGCGAATTACACAAGCCATCATCTAGAGCCCACAGCCTTTGACAAGCGTCGCGATTGTCACCCTCAGTATCACTTCGATCAACATTGGTGGATCCCATGTCTCGCCACTTAGCATATTCGAGGTAGGCCATCCACCTGCCATTCTTGAGCTTTATTTTGTCATTTTGAGGGATTTAAATGAATTAAATAATTGATAGGAGAGCGTAAATTGATAGAACACTTAATTGTGCACCAAGCCCATGTGGTAGAAACCAAGAAAAACCCATAGAAATGCCCTCGCCGCCAATTCAGAACCTTTCCGTGGTGCGGTTATTCTTCGCGCAGGGAAATCCTCTACCCCGGGTCCGAGGCTCATCTTCGCTATTAAAACTTCAAAATGTCAAAAGACCTATCGATGACAATCCTCCTCTTCGGGCCTGGTCCATCGGGTTTCCCCCCTCAGACTTCCATTTACCTTCCGCCAAGCTACAGCTGCCAAGTGGCCCTACCTCCCTAGCTGTCGGGTCTCGGTCTCTGCTCCACCGTTAAAGTTCTGAACCTCATTGGCATCCTTCGGCTACCCCAGGCCTGTATCCCCAGAGTTCCATCTCTGGGGTTCCACATTGGATTTGCCCTCCGCAACGGTGGGCATCGCCCGGCGCCCCGTCCTCCATGCTCCGTGGACTGCTCCGCTAATTCCCACCTTTGGAAAATGAAATTGATCCATCCCTTTTTCCTTCGGGTCCTCGACGGTAGGTTTCCTCGCTAGATTTTCCATTGGCCCTGCTGCACACTCTTTCGGCGACGACATTAGTGCTTTCTGGACCCCGGGCCTCGCCTTTCGCTCCGCCGTTAGCCTTATTTTTTTGAACCGTGGCTTTCATGTCGCCGGGCCCCACCCCTCAGACTTCCGTCCGTGGAAGTCCATGGATGTCCTACCGGCAGAATCTTCGCCCCGTCCACCTGGTCGCTGGACCCCGGGCTTTAATCTACCTAATGTTCATGCTGAATCTCCTCGCCGCCTCCGGCACGCCGGGCCCCATGCCCCGGGATTCTGGTCCTCTCTTGCCGTTCTGAATGGAGATTCCTGCTCGGCCGTCCACTCTCCGGGTGCCAGTAGCCGGACTTCCACCCTCGAAAGTCCGTCTCTCGCCCGCTGTTGCTAACGGCTAAGCAGCATGGGATGCTAATCCATCAGGGTGCAAGAAGTCAATAAACCTCCATTGGCTTAAGGAGAAACAGGGTAGCGCTACGAAGGTTCCCCAAGAACTCTTCTGTAGCAATTTTCACGAGGACTACCACGACCTGGTGACTATGTTGAGCAGGGTCATGGGTCTTCCAATGGCCGCCTACTTCCAGGAGTGGATGGCATATTACATTGAACAGATCCTGTTGGGGAATGAGGACGTTACAACCAAGGTCTCATTCGACTGGGGTAGCATCATTAGCAACTACTTCTATGAGCAGTTTGTCAACGTGAAGAAGAGTTCTAAGTTCTACATGACCTCCTACCTGGTGTACTCCCTGGCAGGTCAAAGACAATACAGCGGGTTGTTTGTGGCACCCAATTAGGGGCAGAGGTGAGGGCTCAAACTGTTTGACAAATATCCGCAACTCCACTAATAGAATTTCAAGGAGGAGTATTGCCGGGTCAATGACGCCTTCATTGGCCATATCATCAGGTTGATCATTGGAGACTTCGAGAGGAGAGTCTCCCACAGTGCCAGGGCACTCTTAAAGGAATATGCCTTCCTATTCATCCAGTTCCCCAAGTTTACCTACATCTGGGCCCAGGGTTTCACGAAATGGCCAAATAAATTGCCACGCTACCCAAATGACAGGATCATCCTCTTGGAGCTTTCTCGGCAGCTCCAACACATCCAAGTGATATTCAGCAATAAGCACGTAGCGGGGATCCCCTACCCTATGACCCTCGGCCAGGGCCTATATCGACTACAGACTTCCCAATGTGCCAGTAACTTTGAGAAGGAGCTCAAGGATTACAATTTCAACTGGTACACTGCCTGCCCGCGGATGGATCCACATGGCCATGTAACGAAGGCACCGGGCTAGCATATGCCCACCAATACCACATTGAAGATTTCTGGGCAGACTGCAAAGATGACAAAGATGTGCGTGCAAGGCACTACATGCGCATGACGGTACTATTCTTGAGAAGAGTGCAACCATTCCCGGTACTAGACCAAATCGAGGAAGATGAGTCCATTATGCATCCAAGGTACCCTACGGTTGCCAACCTGCCAATACTGTCAATCAATTGGGACAAACAGGAGGTCGACGACCTAAACACCATCACCCAGCCAATCATAACTCGTACTAAGGAATGGATCGATGGTCAGGTGGCGCACCTAAAGTGACAAGGAGTAGTCCTAACATATGAAGGGCTCAAGAGCGAGCCAAGTGCCATGGAGGATGTTTCCGCCACCACATCAACTGGTGAGACCTCCAAGTCTCCTCCCATCACCAGGTCCCAGAAAAAGAAAGGAACAGAGACCGCGCAGTCTACAGATCCCAAAGAGTAAGAAAAGAAAGAAACAGGAGGCTCATCTCCTAAAAGGCTCAAGCAGACAGTGGCTATGAAAGAATTACAGCCTCCCTTGCTTCTCCCTGCCCCTCCTGGTGCACCGCCCGCCTCCCTTACTGCAGGTGCCTCATCTCCACCAGTGGTGGACATTTCTATCCATCTTTCTCCTTCACCCCTGGCTAAGTCAATAATTAATGTTGAGTCCTCTTCTAGAATGACCACTCCCCCTTCCTCTTCTGCTGCTATGTCGTCGATCACATCGCTCTCTCTGGCAACAATAACGTCACCTATTCCCCTTGCCACTATGCCCGAGGCTTTTAAAAAGCACATGCAAAACCTCCCCCCTAAGCTTTCCCAGATGTTAATGGATCTGACTCTCCAGGTGGCCCTTGCCCAAGTCCTTGCAACAGCTCAGCCTTCACAACTGCCAACAGGGCCACCCACCATGGAAGCTACAATGCTTATCTCAAAGTAGTTGGAAGAGCGAGAGCAGGAAGCCTCGAAGTCTATTGAGGAGGAGGCTGATGAGTATCACGAGCACCCTGAGTACAAGCACCGAACCATCGACAGGGTGGTCTATGAGGGAGAAGACACAGGCTCTTCTGAGAGTGGATGATCCGGTGGATATTTTTAGTGAAAATTGAAGTGTCTCACTTCTCTCTAGAATGTACACCATTAGAAAGAGCTCAACATCTTGATTCCAACGCAACTCGAACAGAGCGAAAAGGAGTCCATTTGTGCAAGTTATGGCCAGTCAAACCTTGAGTCAAACTAGGATCAGGGGGCATCCAAAAAGTGAAAAAAATGATGTCATCAAAAGTTCTCAAAGTTGGAATCATCGTGAAGAGCTCATCGAGATGATTCTTATGGCTTTTGTTTTGTTGAAATCTGACATCGTATGCTCGAGTTACAGGCAGTCAAATATTTTGCAAGGCAAGTTGACTTGACCATACGGATGCTGACGTCAGCATTCCATACAGTACGGACAGTGACTGGACTATTTGGAATTTACCATCCACATCATCCGTATGGAACCAATCGCGAGCTGACATGTGGTAGTCCATACAGAGTTGACGTGGCATCCAAGTGGTGGTATAGTCAACGATAAGTGGCAGTGAGTCATCGTACACGTCAGCATCTAGTCAGCTAGCCACGTTAGCACCCGTCGGCACAGTTAGCATCACGGTTGGCATACACATTAGTGGTCTCGGTGAATTGGAGCTTGCCACATGGCACCCTCCCGGTGTGACACGTGGCAACTGCTTTTCTTCCCTCTCTACGGCGGATGTCAGTTTGTTTGTTTGTTTGTTTAAAAGTTGTTGAGGGATTCAAACCCCCAACTTATCACCTCCAGACTCAGTGCCCGACCATTCCACCAAATCCATGGCTTTTACTATTGATAGTGGCCATTTTCTTTTGTTGTAAATATTGCAGAAATTGGCTATAAAAAGCCAGTGGCTGGGGTTGAACCCCGACCGCCGGCCTACTAAAATATTTGGCCACCGCTAAGCCATTCGATGGTTTTTGACTATTATTGGCATCAATTTTAGTTGATAATTGATGGAAACTGAATGCCTTATAAAAATTTCAACCAACCCTCCTAATTTTAAATTAAAACAAACAAAAATCCTTTTAAAGGATTAGATAAAAACCATCAAAACAATATGAGCCGGGGAATGGATAACTAAAAGAGCTTAGATTTTTTTTTTTTGGGATTTATGAAAGATTTATTATGTAAAATGGGGGGATTATGTGAGAGATGGGAATATTGTAAAATCAATTGGTTAGTAACCAATTTGATTCATTTTTTTGTATAAAAATTGGTGTAAGGTGAGAGTGGAGATTAAGTTTTTTTTCAGGTGATGAAGTCTTGAAGCTGAGGTGACGAAAGAGAGGTCTTGTGGAGATTCTTTGAGCCATTCTTGTATGTCAGAGCGCTATTATGCTGCTGAAGTACTTGGAGAATGGTTGTGGTGTTTTTGTAATTGATTTTGGAGTTAATTGGATCGGTCTCTCTATTGGAGTAGACCCGAAGACGTAGTCACGTTTGTGACGAACTCCATTATCAATGCTGTTTGCACTTCTCTTCTTCTCTCTCTCGTATTCAGTTTTTCTTTTGAAGTTTTAATGCATAAATTTGTTAATGTATGCATGAATTCAAATTTTGTAAACTTGGAATAATCATTGTAAAAGTTTAAGCATTCTATTATGCAATTTAGTCTAGATCCTATATAGATCAAGTTGGTATCTCAGTTGACTATTATTGCAGTTATTTATTTTTGAATACTAACGAGATCCAGGATTCAGAAGGGTGAAGGAAAGCTCGAAGACTTTGATCCTGAGATTGGGAAGCGTAGAATATTTTTGAAGATGTCAGTTTCTGGAATGGAGGTTCCTAAAGAAATCAGTGAGTAGGAATTTCAAAGAGCATTCCTCGAGATGAAGGCTAAGGTGGACATTCTTTTTTAGGAGAGACAAGAATGGAAGGAACGCGAAGAAGGTTCGTCGAAGCAAGAAGATCGCAAAGACAAGGAAGGGAAACAACATGGAGATGGTGACAAGCAACCAGATCCTCCCTCTTCTTCTTCTCCTCCCTCTTCTCCTTCTTCTCCATCTTCTCCTCATTCTACTTCTTTTAATCCTTTCAAGAGTGGGTATAAGCCTAAAATCAAGTTGGATGTAAAATTTGATTTACCAAAGTATTGTGGTGAACTTAATGCTGAAAAATTGGATGATTGGATTCAACAAGTTGAAGTCTACTATAGAGTCTAGAACCTATTAGATGATGTTGATAGGATCCAATTAGCTACTCTTTGTTTAGGAGGTACAACTTTAACCTAGTGGGAGAGTAAGTCTAAGGCAGAAGTTTCACAACATGGTAGAGTCATTTTAACTTGGGCAGAATTTATTAATGCTCTTAAGAAGTAGTTTTATCCCTTAGGACATATGCAACAGTTAATGATGGACTGGAAAATGTTTAGGCAAGGGAAAGGTCAAACTGTCCAAGAGTACACCCATGAATTTAGGAAAAGGGCTATTGCTTTGAATGTTCCTTTGTACACTCAGGACACATTGTTGAAGTACATAGGAGGTCTTCATTCCTACCTTAGGCATTCTATTTTGGTTTTGAATCCTAACAACTTGGATGAAGTTTTTGTCCAAGCTACCCATTTAGAGTCAAGGGGTAAAGGATCTTTTATTGATAAGTTTGATAATGATGTAAAGAAATATTCTAAGGTTGCAGAGATAGGGAAAGGAAAGAAGGCAGCTACAATTAAGAAGGATGAGAAGCTTTCTTGCACTCATTGTGACAAGAATGGTCATGATGAAGATCATTGTTGGAAGTTACATCCAGAACTGAAGCCTAAGTGGGCTTAGAGACAGAATCAGAAATAGAAGGGTAAGGAGAAAGCCGCAAATATTGTTTTGGATCTTGGTTCAGATTTAGATGATGAGACTAAGATAATAGCAATGGGTCTAAAAGGTAAAGATCCTATTTCTAGTGTTTCTATTGTTAGTTGTGCTTCTACTTCTACAGTTAATGATTTCTCTAAAGATAAGAAAAGGAATGAGTTGTTTCATTTAAGGGTTGTTGCTAAGAACAATAAAATTGATGCACTCATAGATAGTGGATCTCAAGTTAATTTAATTTCAGAAAGTATTGTAAAGAACTTGGGATTGAAAACTACACAACATAAGAAACCTTATCCACTAGGCTGGATTTGTGAAAATGATAAGTTGCAAGTAACAAGACAATGCACCTTAAGATTCACAATCACTAGTAAATTTGTGGATGAAGTATAGTTTGATGTGGTTCCACTGGATATCTATGGGATAGTGCTTGGTAGCCCTTATCTTTATGATCGGAAAGTAATTTTCTATAGGGAAAAGAATTATTATCACTTGTTTAGATATGGCATTCAGTATATTGTACATTCTCACAGGAATAAGACTGATCATTCTTTTGCAAACACAGGACAGTTAAAGAGGGTAATTAATGCAAGTAAAGAATTAACTCTTATGTCTGTCAGTACAGGTGGTTCTACACTTGAACTTGGAGTAGCTAACTAGGAACAGATGTTGCAGGATGCACTTGTAGAGCATGAGAAAATGATAATTGAAAGCATTGATGGATCCTTGGGTAAAAATATTCCTATTGTAAAGGATTGATATGTTGTTGACTTATTCTCTTTCATTTCTGCATTATTGTTCAACTTGATGGTAGTCAATTTTTGTTGGTTAGTGGCTATGACAGTTGATGTAGAAGCGTATGCAAGTGATAGAATAATGTTTATGTTCAACAATGTTGTTGCAGTCTTTATTGTGCTTGTGAGCCAGGTATTCAGATGTACAGAGGATACAGGACAAGTGGGGAGGCCAAGTCCTCACTTAATGTCAGATTAAATGCCACTTTTGGAGGTCCAAAAGGTCTTCAGTGGGGAGGCCTGATCTGGTGGATATTTTCAGTGAAAATTGAAGTGTATCATTTCTCTCCAAAATCTAAACCATCAGAAAGAGCTCGACGTCCTGATTCCAACACAACTCAAATGGAGTGAAAAGGAGTCCATTTGTGCAAGTTATGGCCAGTCAAACCTTGAGTCAAATTGGGATCAGGGGGAGTCCAGAAAGTGAAAAAAATGATGTCGTCAAAAGTTCTCAAAGTTGCCATCATCGCAAAGAGCTCGTCGAGATAATTCTGATGGCTTTCATTTTGTCAAAATATGACATCGTATGCTTGAGTTACGGGCAGTCAAACATTTTGCAAGGCAAGTTGACTTGACCGTACAGATGCTGATGTCAGCATTCCATACGGTATGGATAGTGACTGGACTATTTGGAATTCAGCATCGACATCATCTGTACGGAACCAATCAGGAGCTGACACATGGTAGTCTGTACAGAGTTGAAGTGGCATCCAAGTGGCGGTATAGTCAGCGACAGGTGGCAGTGAGTCATCGTACACGTCAACGTCTAGTCAGCTAGCCACGTTAGCACCCATCGGCATAGTCAGCATCATGGTTGGCATACACGTCAGTGGTCTCGGTGAATTGGAGCTTGCCACGTGGCACCCTCCCGGTGTGACACGTGGCAACTATGTTTCGTCCCTCTCCGCGGCAGATGTCGGTTTGTTTGTTTGTTTGTTTAAAAGTTGTTGAGGGATTTGAACCCCCAACTTATCACCTCCAGACTCAGCGCCCGACCATTCCACCAAATCCATGGCTTTTACTATTGATAGAAGCCGTTTTGTTTTGTTGTAAATATTGCGGAAATTGGCTTAAAAAAAGCCAGCGGCTGGGGTTGAACCCTGACTGTTGGCCTACTAAAATCTTTGGCCACCGCTAAGCCATTCGGTGGTTTTTGACTATTATTGGCATCGGTTTTAGTTGATAATTGATGGAAACTGAATGCCTTATAAAAATTTAAACCAACCCTCCCAATTTTAAATTAAAACAAACAAGAATCCTTTTAAAGGATTAGATAAAAACCATCAAAACAATATTAGCCTAGGAATGGATAACTAAAAGGGCTTAGATTTATTTTTTTGGGATTTATGAAAGATTTATTATGTAAAATGGGGGGATTACGTGAGAGATGGGAATATTGTAAAATCAATTGGTTAGTAACCAATTTGATTCATATTTTTGTATAAAAAGGGGTGTAAGGTGAGAGTGGAGATTAAGTTTTTTTCAGGTGATGAAGTCTTGAAGCTGAGGTGATGAAAGAGAGGTCTTGTGGAGATTCTTTGAGCCATTCTTGTATGCCAAAGTGTTGTTATGCTGCCGAAGTGCTTGGAGAATGGTTGTGGTGTTTTTGTAATTGATTTTGGAGTTAATCGGATTGGTCTCTCTATTGGAGTGGACCCAGAGATGTAGTCACATTTGTGACGAACTTCGTTATCAACCTTGTTTGCACTTCTCTTCTTCTCTCTCTCGTATTCAGTTTCTCTTTTGAAGTTTTAATGCATAAATTTTTTAATGTATGCATGAATTCAAATTTCATAAACTTGGAATAATCATTGTAAAAGTGTAAGCATTCCATTCTGCGTTTTAGTCTAGATCCTATATAGATCAGTGGAGATGAAGAGGGTGGCTCAGGTGTGTTGTACCCTTAGCACACACACCCCGTTCGAAATGGGGACCCTCTTTTCTTTCTCCTTGTCAGGTCTTTCAGGGCCACCTCATTTTGCGTGCCCCTCATTTTTTATGTTCTGCATGGTCGATATTGCTCCAAGGTTTCATCATAAATCGACCATGCCTCAGCTTTTAGGTTTTTGCTGCCTTCAAGGGGCCTCGGGGGTCTCTTCAGCATTTTGGCTCTGGAATGGCCCTGCGCCCTTTCTGGCCCGGGCATCTGGAGTTCCCTTTTCGGGCTTCCCCTTCGCTTTCGCTGTCCTCTACGACGTTCTCTGGGCATCTTTCCATCCCTCGGGGCCCACCGTGCCATCTTCCGATTGAAAATCCAGTGAAATCTCCTGGGCGGTGCCTGCTCCTTCGGGCCCCGGTCCCCAGAGGTCCGCCTCTGGACCTCTGTTTGGGGATCGCCGTCCGTCACGGTAAGCCTCTGGCTGCCTCCCGCCCTTCGGGCCCTGCCTTGGCTTTCTCCACTGCAGGTTTGTTTTGACTGGCTGCCGTGGGACTTGCCAGGCCCGACCATTCGGAGCTCCGTCCTCGGAACTCCGTGATGGTTCCGTCGTCGTCCACGGTGGAACCCTGCCGGCATCCCACCATCTGGGTCCTGACCTGACCCTCGCCGCCGCCGCTTAACAACATGAAAATCTTTCTGCGGCAAGCCTCCACCTGCTGTCTGCCCTTCGGGCCCCGAGGGTCCTTCCGCCGTGGCCATTCAAAACTCGTGAAAACCAAACAACGGTCGTTGCATCGCGGCTTCCCGCCATCCGGACCCCGGAGTCTCCACCGCCACTGCCAATCTAATTTGAAATCCCACCAACTTTTGGTGCGGCCGTACCTGCAATTAATGTGGGCATTAATGGCGGTTGGGGTATATAATGCCCGACCCACCAATGTCATTTTCACATTGTGAATTGGAGCGAAATTACAAAGTCGAGCAACAGGATCCCAACGCCTTCATTCCCCTCACGATCATCTGCGTCTGCATCGCTTCTTCGATTCCTGGTGGATTCCGCACCTCACCACTTAGCGAATTCGAGGTAGGCCATCCCCGTTTTCCCTCCCTTGTTTTTTTGTCATTTTAGGGAATTCAAATGAATTAAATCAGTGGTTAAAACGAAACAACTAGAAGAACACTCCGCGGCGCCCATTACCCATATCTTAGAAATTTCCCAAACTTGTCGGATTGTCCCTCTCCGCCGAGTCGGGACTCTTATCGGTTGCGGCTATTCTTCGCGTAGGGCAGTCAGGCGCCTCGGGCTCGGCATCCACCTTTGCCCTCCGCTTTTGGCCTCCGCCTTCACCCTCCACCTCCGCCCTCCGCCTTTGCCCTCCGCCTTCGCCCTCCGCCTCCGTCGTCCGCCTTCACCGTCTGCCTTTCGGCTTCGGCATCTGTGGGCTGTGAGTCATCCCTCTGGGCCCGGCCGTCCGGAGTTTCCTCCCAAGAACTACATGACGGTTTCGCCGTCCTTCATGGCGGATCCCTTCCGGCTTCTTGCCCTCCGGGCCCCCGTTTGGTCCTCACCACTGCCGTTTTAATTGTTGAATATCACGCAATGGCCAGTGCGACCCGGCACCCAAGCCTCCGGGCCCCACCTCCCGGACTTCCGTCCTTGGAAGTCTGGCGCTCTCTTACCGAACAAGTGCTTGTTGAGTGCCTTGTCACTCATCGGACCCAAGGTGTCGGACCTCTTTGTCTCATTTGCTGCCATTTCCAATGGCAAAACCTTATGGCGAGGTCCTATTTGTCGCCCGCTTCTCTGAACCCTGGGCTTACCTTGGCCATCTAAGTCTTGTCGAACTCTGCCCTACCCTAGAACCCTCTGGGCCTGGCCTTCCGGATTTCTGTCTCTAGAACTCCGTGACGATTCTGCTGTTCCCCATGGCAGAACCATGCCGGCTTCCTGCCCTCCGGGTTCTGGTCCGCCCTTCGCCGTCACCGTTCAAATCAACGCAAAATTCATGAAGCGGTCATCACCCCTCGTTGCCTCGCCTCCTGGGCCCCAGGAGCCTCCACGTTGCCATGGCCCGAACATTGCAAATATCTAATGGCGGCGTCCAGCTCTCATCCTCCCGCCCTCCGGGCCTCGGGCTGGCCTTCACCGTTGCGGTTAAGGTCACCAATAGAAAATCCTTTAGCGGCCGTCATCTGCTATCCTTCCGCCCGTCGGGCCCCAAGTTGTTCGCCACCGTCATGACCCGATCATCAACTTAACCTCGCGGTGGCCGTCACCTCGCGACCTCCCGGCCTCCAGGCCCTGCTACTCCAAATGCTGCATGGCCTAAATTTTGAACCTCATGCTGGTCTTCCTTTCACTGCCTCGACCCCGGACCTTGGACTTTCGCTGCCAGATTTTCGTCTGCCATCTGCCATTGTCAGCTACATTCTCCTGCCTACTTTCTGGCCTGAAACCTCCGGTGCCCTTTAGATCGACCCTAACGACCCTGAAGTTAGAATCTAACTTCAACCCACTTCCTAAATCATGTTGTTCTCCATCATGAGCATCTCAGAACCTTGAAATTTGGCGAAGGAGGGTCTCTGGAAACTTTCGGTCACATTCTCCCTTCCAGGCAGCATTCTTGCCATGGAAGTCCAGCCCTCCGGGCCCGGATTGCCCAAATGCCCTGAAATGAAATTGATAACATCTGGAAGCGAGATTTATGATGTACTTGATTAGTTGTTTAAATGATATTCTCAAAATATGGACTAACATGAACACTTTTGATGTTTTGTTGCACTAACTTTGCTCTTACTTGCAGAATATATGGAATCGGCTGCAGGAACTTCAGGGGCCTCCACCGAAAAGGACAAGGGTAAGAAATCTAGAAGGGCCACTCAAGGAAAGGAAGATAAGGATCAGATGAAGTTTCAGTTTTAGGGTGAGCCGCTCCAGTCAAAGGTCTCAACAGACTAGAAGGAGATCTCGGATACCAACATCAGCCAAGTGGACATAGATGAATTCATCGAGAGGGTCAAAGTCAACCCTACAACGAAGAATGCCAGACTAATAAGGCAAAGCAAAATTGCCAAAGCTGCCAGCTTCCCTCCCTCTCTGGTGGCACCCGAGCTAGTAATGGCTTGCCGAGAAGCCTACCAAACGGACAGCAGAACAATTGTGGACAAGGAAGGGAACATCCTCGCCGACATGTCGCCAGAAGGAATTACCAAAACATTCCACATCCCCACATTCCCACATATGGAGGTCCCCACTTTGGAACAATGCCAGGCGACATGGGATGCCAATCCATTAGGGTGCAAAAAATCAATTAACCTCTACTAGCTTAAGGAGAAATGGGGCAGCGCTGTGAAGGTTCCCCATGAACTATTCCGCAGCGACTTCCACGAAGACTATCACGACCTGGTGACCATGTTAAGCAGGGTCATGGGTGTCTCAGTAGCTACCTACTTCCAAGAGTGGATGGCATACTACATCGAGCAAATCCTGCGAGGGAATGAGGACATTAACACCAAAACCTAGTTCGACTTGGGAGGCATTATTAGCAACTGCTTTCATGAGTAGTTTGTAAACGTTAAGAAAAGTTCTAAGTTTTACATGACCTCTTACCTGTTATACTCCCTGGTAGGTCAAAGACAATACAATAGGTTATTTGTCATGCCAGATTAGGGACACAAGCGAGGACTCAAGCCGTTTGATAAGTACCCCCAACTCCAATACCAGCACTTCAAGAAGGAGTACTGTCAGGTCAATGATGCCTTCACAAGCCATGTCATCAGATTGATCACATGAGACTTCGAGAGGAGAGTCTCCCAAAGTGCCAGGGCACTCTTAAAAGAGTATGCCTTCCTATATATCCAGTTCCCCAAGTTCACCTACATCCATGCCTAGGGATTCACGGAATGGCCGAACAAGTTGCCAAGGTACCCAAATGACAGGATTATTATCCTAGAGCTTTCCTCGCAGCTCCAACACATCTAGATAGTCTTCGGCAACAAGCATGTAGCAGGGATCCCCTATCCCATGTCCCTTGGCTAGGGCCTATATCGACTGCAAATGTCTTAATGCGCCAGTAACTTTGAGAAAGAGCTCAAGGAGAACAATTTTGACTGGTACATGGTTCGCCTGCGAATGGACCCACACGGCCATGTCAGAAATGCACTAGGGCCGGCATACGCCCACCAGTACCACGTTGAAGATTTCTGGGCTGATTGCCAGGACGACAAGGAGGTCCGCATGAGGCACTACATGTGCATGACCGTACAGTTCCTAAGAAGGGTGCAACTATTCGAGGTGTCAGACCAGCTCGAGGAAGATGAGTCCACAATCATGCACCCGAGGTACCCTATAGCTGCCAACCTGCTTATACCGTCTATTAACTGGGATGAGCAAGAGGTCAATCACCTAGATACCATCATACAACCAATCATAACTCGCACTAAGGAGTGGGTCGATGGGCGGGTCGCTTAACTAAAGTAACAAGGGGTGGTCCTAACATATGAGGTGCTCAAGAGTGAGCCAAGCGCTATGGAGGATGTTACCACCACCACATCAGCTAGTGAGACTTCCAAGTCTCCCCCTATCACCAGGTCTCAAAAGAGAAAAGAAACAGAGACGACACAATCTGCAGACCCCAAGGAGCAAGTGAAGAAAGACATGGGAGGCTCATCTCCCAAGAGGCTCAAGCAGACAGCAACTATGACAGAAGTGTAGCCTCCCTTTTTCCTCCCTCCCCTAACTGGTACGTTGCCCGCTTCTCAGGCCGTAATCGCTTCATCTCCACAGGCGGTGGACATTTCTGTCCATCTTGCCTCTTCGCCCCTAGCTGGGTAAATAATTAACGTCGACTCGTCTTCTAGCATGACCACTTCCCCTTCCTCTTCTACTACCATGTCACCCATTACCTCCCTACCTCTGGCAACAATAGCATCGCCTGTTCCCCTTTCCACTATACTCGAGGCTATTACACGACACCTGCAGAGTCTTCCCCCCGAGCTCTCACGGATCTTAATGGACCCTACACTCCAAGCAGCCCTTTCCCAAGCCCTCGCAACCGCTCAGCCTTCACAACCGCCAATAGGTCCGCCAGCCATGGAGGCCACGATGCAAATCTCAAAAGAGTTGGAGGAGCAAGAGCAGGAAGCCTCAAGGCTCATGGAGGAGGAGGCCGATGAATATCATGAGCACCCCGAGTACGAGCATCAAACCATCGACAAGGTGGCCTATGAGGAGGAAGAGATAGGCTCTTCCGAGAGCGGGGATGAAGAGGATGGCTCGGGTGCCAAGGAGATTATTCAAACATTTGATGAGGACATTGAGGAGGAGTTGGCTCAGCAGCCAAAAGATTTTGGGGAGGAGGCAGAAAAATCACTGCGGGAAGAAGAGGGGTAGCTGCCAGAGGAGGAGCCACTAAAGGATTTATCTGAGATCGAGACCCATGTTGTGAAGAGCCCTAAGGCCGAGGCTGCTAAAGAGAAGAAAGAAGAGGAGGCAGCGAAAGAAGAAGATCCCACCCAGATATTATCCACCAAGATACCTGTCAAGCACCTTGTATTCATTCAAGACTCCGACGAAGAGGAGGAAGCTGCCAAGGAGAAGGAAGAGCCCCAAAAGGAAAAAGAGGCAGAACTTTTGCCTCTAACTAAAAAGGGTGAGGGCAGCCATGATGCACCCAAGGATAAATCTGCCATGCCCAATTGGTTGGAGAAGTAGCTAGAGAAGACTACTCCTGTTCTGAAGGACCTGAGGGCAAGATTGGAAGCCATCTTGGCTCGATCCCTAACTACAACAAAGAAGGAGAAGAAGCCTAAGGTCCATTCCAAGATAATGATGGACGCTTCCAGCTCCTGAGCAGTGCAAGTTTCCACACCTCCAGTTGGCCAAGAGGGCGTTAGCTACAATATCTCCACCATTAACCTAGGGACAGCGACTATAGAGTAGAAGGTTGAACATCTAGAGGAATCGGAGGCCATGGTGGTGCACCTAATCAAGCAAGACAAGGTCACCAAAGACGAACTCAAAGCACAAGTTGCTGCCCTGACTGATTATATCCAGCAATGGTCCTCGGTAGACGACTTACCCACCACTTCCATAGCAGCACCGCAGTTGCTCTCCAAGGAGCAGGTTGACAAGATGGAGAGGAGGAAGAACTTAGAAAAAATAACTGAGGATTGGTTCCAATAGGTCGTAAGCACAAAGGGACTCTGCACCAAGTTCCCTACGATTTACGACTCCACCTTCCCCAGAATTGAAGCCATCCTTCAGATGCTCGAGCACACATGGGAAGAGAAGCTAGAGCTGAAGAAAGAGGATCATTGGCTGGTGGACGTATGGCGCAAAGACCTTGTCAACCGGAAGGAAAGGATGGAGAAAATCCTGAACAAAGTAGATCCAGATATTGAGTGGATTAAGGAGATCCGGGTGGAATGCACCCAATACCTCAAGTTGATGATGGGCTATGATATGCCCATGGTACAAATGGATGTCGAAAATATCAGACCATACTTCCATGAAAAGATGAAGGATGGGGCAACTGGAGAAATAACAACAGAGTTCCTGAGTTTTGCTGCCTGCGCCTTCGACCGATCAAAGTTGTGCAGGGACCAGGGATCGAAGTATGATGAGGATTGGAAGCGGCTAGAAGAGAATGGTAAAGAATGGAGCTACCAAGCATTAAGATGTGAGATCCTCGAGGTAGACAAGCTCCAAGCTGTCATCCTCAAGTATATAGAGCACGCAGCTTCCGAGGAGTAAGAGGACAGCCCGGCCAAGGAAGAAGACCTCCTTGAAGAGTAGCTATAGCCAAGAAAAAAACAATTAGCTATAGGACAAAAGAAGCAATACTATCATCCACTAGATAATGAAATAGGGAAGGGACACAAAATATTTTTAAATTGTAAATCTATTTGGGGTAGGTGAAACCCTATTTTGTAATGAATCTTGGCCACATAATTGTAATGAATCTTGGCCATTCATTTAGCTTTTGGAAAACTATAAATAGAGCACTCCCCTCATTTTCAAAAGTGAGAGTTGAGTTGTTGTAAAGGCATGCTGCTAAAATTTATAAGAAATATCATTGTCTTGGTGTATTTCCTTCATTTCTCTCATGTCATTTGATTCATTTCTCCAATTTCATATGTTTAGCTTAGATCTCTTTGTTGTTTAGTTAGTTGTTTATGTTATTTGGATACATTTTAGGGATGCTATTAGGTGATTGTAAAAATTATTGCTTTGTTGATGATCCCTTAGTCCATACTTTTTGCTGTTTGCTGAAGGTAAATAGCTGTGCAAAGTTAGCCTGGACCTTATTTGAAGCTACCCCAAATATTTATCTTTAATTCATGTATGTATGTGGTGGATGAAGGATGAAATATCTGTAGCCCTTAGAAGATAGCACAATTTCTATGATACTGTGAAATCCCTAGTTAAGTGGGATATTATTTTGAGGAATTGTCCATTGTAGGAACTCCATAGTCACTATTCGCAGTAAGCTTTAGACTTAGGAACTTTTCCTTCTCTTCGCTCTCTTTTCACTTTTTTTAGAAATTGAACAATACTAAGGTTTATTGCACATTGTAAATCCAAATCCAACAGTTAAAATGGAGTTCAAGGTTGCTGTTTGAACCTACACCCAATTCATAATAACTTTTATCCCAATAACTCCTTTTCAAAGATCCAACTTCATGCTTCATGTCTAAGGTAGACCAGAAACTCCCCCTTTTCTGACTACCATTAGGGTCTTTGGGAAGAACTTACACAATTGCTTGCTCGATTCAGGCATGTTTGCCAACGTCATGCCCTTGGCCATATGCAAGGCTCTTAGCATCACTCCCACACCTTCAAAGAGAAAGGTCACCCAACTAGACAAAACAGAGATCAACATTGTGGGTGAAATAAACGGCATCCCCATGCAAATTACTGCGGACCCTCGGATATAGCAGGTCATTGATATCCAAGTGGCAGACATTTCTGATGCTTATGGAATTATTCTAGGGAGGGAGTTCACCAAAGCGCTGAATGGATACACCACCACAGACCTTTCCCATATGTGGCTGCCATAGAAGGGGCTACCAAATCATATCCATATCGACTGTGAACCCCGTATGAAGTATATGATCATGAAATACAATAATCTAAGCGAGGTGTTGTTCGCTGAGATCGACTTAGGGAATTATCACCCTTTTGCTTATCAAAATGAGCTTGAGCTTCAGGAAGAACGTGTAGATGAAGTATTGCTAGTGTTGTGCAGTCCCTTAGCGGATTCCTCGTGAATGCCCCCAGACACTGAAGTGTTGATAGAAGCTGATGATGAGCTGGATGAGGATAACAATTGGGGATTACTCGATGGCTTCCAGGAGCTCATAGAAAAATGCATAAGAGATCAGCTCAGCTTAAGAGCTAGAATGAATTTCCAGGATCTCTTATTACCGAACTGGTGTTGGGTCCACAATACCACTCACTTCGAATTTAATTATTTCCTATGCCAAGCCATAGTGGAGCATGTCAAGAAAACCGTCGCTCCTCTGACAGAAACACTAAAAGAGATGCTAGTAGAACCGCCTGTTGATCATTGCCCCGAACTAGAACACCCCCTTAAGATCACAAGGCCCGCTGTCTAGCCGAAAGGGAACGAAGGCTCAGTCAGACCCAAAGACAAGGAATCCCCCGCTTGCTGGATGCTCCGATTTGATGGATCAAAGTCAAGGCAAGGAGCTTGAGCAGGAATCGAACTCATCAATCCAACGGGTAAGAAATTTCTCGCTGCCCACTAACTGCAGTTTTATTGCACCAATAACGTAGCAGAATATGAGGCTTTAGTCCTTGGCCTTCTTATGGCCTTGAAGAAAAATGTGAAAGTGCTGCAAGTCTTCGGGGATTCCGCACTTGTAGTTAAGTAGGTCAGGAAATTATACTCCTATCATGATCAGAGACTCACAAATTATAGGCACAAGGCTTGGGATCTCTTAGAGGGCCTAGATGCATTCAACATACAACTGATCCCTCATGCTTAGAATCGCATAGCTGATGTCTTTGCTCAAGTAGCTAGCACGTTACAGCCCCTCTCTTTGTCTAGGCTTAAGAAATTCACTGTTGAGCTAACATCCATGCCATCGGTCCCAGATAATGTTACTCACCTATAGGTCTTCAATGATGATAAGCATATCCTCTAGTTCATCACAAGTTCTGATGTTTTCGCTGCCTAAATAATTGATGAAGCTGATCCACAAGAGGCTGAATTGGATATAGAGGGGGTTATCAACCTTAAAACCAACACAATCCCCAGAGGTATGGTTCAGCTAGAGTGCGTATTCGATTTGGATCAGATTAGGGATCATGATTAGCAAATGAAAAAAGAGTCCATAAGCAATCAGTGCAACGCTTACAACCTTGGAATAGCTGAGGAGACTAAAAATATTTTTATTGGCAAGTTGTGCATGCCTGAAGAAAAGAAGGGAATCACAGATGCGTTACGAAGATACCATGATGTGGTGGCATGGAGTTACCAAGATTTAAAAATGTATGACACCTCTATCATCATGCACACCATCCCCTTCAAGACCGAAGTGAGGCCCTTCCGCCAACGGCAGTGCCCCATCAATGCTTTACTAGAGCCCATCATCTATAAGGAGGTGCAAAAGTTTCTCTCAACAAGAATTATCTTTCCCGTCAGGCATTCCACTTGGGTGGCCAACTTGGTCCCGGTCAGAAAAAAATGGAGAGATTAGATTATGCGTGGATTTTCACAATCTAAATCGTGCCTCAGAGAAAGACAACTATCTAGTGCCTTCACTGGATGAAGTGCTGCAAATCATTAACGACTCCCATATGATGTCGTTCCTCGACGGATACTCTGGGTATAATCAAGTAATGGTACAATACGAGGATCGCCACAAAACTGCGTTCACCACTAAGTGGGGGACGTTCGCATATAGAAGAATGATGTTCGGGCTCATCAATGCCGGTGCCACCTTCCAACACGCCATGGATATCACCTTCAAAGGCCTAATCGACAAATGCATAATCATATATATGGATGATTTGACCGTATTCTCTAAGAAGCGAGAGGATCACGTCTCTGACTTATGCAAAGTATTTTAGAGATGTAGGGAATTCGGGGTTTCTCTCAACCCCAAGAAGTGCATTTTCAGAGTGACTAAAGGCAGGCTACTCGGGCACATCATTTTAGAACAAGGAATCTCCATTGATCCTGAGCACATCGAGTCCTTACTCAAGATTCAGCCCCCGGGCAGCAAGAAGGAATTAAAATCTTTCTTCGCAAAGATCAACTTTGTCTAAAAATTCATCACAGGCTTCGCAGAAATTGTCAAACCTCTCAACGCCATACTCAAATAGGATGCCAAAGTTGAGTGGATGTTAGATGCTAAACAATCTTTCGAAGAAATCAAACGGGCCATTGCTGAGACACCCGTGTTAGTTAGCCCGGATTATCTGAAGCCATTCTATATCTACTTATTTTCTTCAGAGCATTCTTGTGCTAGTATGTTGATGCAAAAGGATGATGAAGGAAATGAGCATCCGATTACCTTCATGAGTGCTCCCCTCAAAGATGTTGAATTACGTTATCACAACATAGAAAAACAGGTGTATGCTCTCGTCAGAGGAGTGAAGAAATTTAGACACTACATTCTACGCAATAAGGTGTTTGCCATCGTCCTTGACCTAGCGGTTAAGACACTGCTCATGCAAAATGAATTAGGTGAACAAAGGGCTAAGTGGGTCACCCTACTCCAAGAGTATGATATGGAAATACAACCAATGAAATTGGTGAGAGGGAAAGTACTCACCCGTACAATAGCCGAAACAGCAGTAGAAGCTGGACCCAAACTCACGATACAGCAGTATCAGCTTGAAGATGTCTCCCCAGGAGAATAGTACCAAGATATCGTTTATTATCTGCTAAATAATAAGTGTCCGCCGCATCTGCAAGGAGTCCAAAAGAGGGCTCTAAGATTGAAAAGCAATGGTTACATGTTGCAGGGTTCTATTCTCTATAAGAAGAATCATAAGGGCATTTACCTAAGATGCCTCGGCAAGGAGGAAGCAGAACGTGTTATGAGGGAGTTTCACAATAACTTTGGTATGTGCCATGGCTCGGGTTCTTCTACGGCACATCAGATATTAAGGGTAGGGTACTATTGGCCAACTATCTTCAAAGATGCCCATTGCCATGTTCGTTCATGTCAGACGTGCTAGACCACTGCCACAAGGGAGAGGAATGTTGCTGTCCTGCTGCAACCTGTGCTGGAGGTAAGACCTTTTACGCAATGGGGTCTCGACTTCATCGGTCTAGTAATCCCTCCATCGTCTGCAAGACATAGGCACATTCTTACCGCTACTAATTATTGTACTAGATGGACGGAAGCAATAGTATGTAAGTATTGCACAACTGAAGTAGTTACTAATTTCTTAGAAAGTTTCATCTTAAATCGCTTTGGTTGTCCGTATGCTTTGGTATGTGATAATGGACCTGCATTTGCTTCATTAAAATTTGCTAGCTGGGCGTTTAACTATGGAATTGCCCTCAAATTCTTATCAAATTACTACCCTTAGGGCAATGGCCTTGCCGAATCCACGAATAAGAATTTGATTACTGTGATCAAGAAGCTGCTAGATAGGAATCCCAAGGACTGGCATACCCAGCTCTGTTTTGCCCTTTAGGCTAATCGCACCCGCCACAAGGCTACCCTTGGTGACTCGCCATTCCACCTTATCTATGGCCTTGAGCCTATATTCCCCATCCATCTGAAGATCCCTACTCTTCAGTTTATCAATGATTTTTATGAAGGAGGAGATCGTAGGGAAGCTCGTTTAGCTGAGCTTTTACATTTAGAGGAAGTCAGAAACTGTGCAATAGAAATTTTTTCCAAACATCAGGGTGTAGTAAAGAGATGGTTCGACCACCGAGCCAAAATCAAGGCCTTTAGAATTGCATATTTGGTCCTATATTGGGATAAGGCCCATGAGAAGAAAGGGGGAAACAACAAATTTGATAGGCTTTGGCTTGGCCCCTTTCAAATAGCTGAGATTTTGGGAGATAATGCCTTCCGTCTAAAGATCTTAACCAATGAGAATGTCCTGTTGCCAGTCAACGAGCAGCACCTGAAGCATTACTTCCAAGCTTGAGCTCCTTCGAGCTCTTCGTTGTAAATACCTATACATAGGTTAGAGTAGTTGCTTTCTTGCTGGTTTGCATTTTGTTCGTGTCGCTTTTTGCTTTCTCCCTCCTGGCAGTTTTGTTTTGAAAGATGTTTCCTACTCCTTTGCGGTGGCCGTGCTTACTTGACAAGCGGTTCACTTTGTTGTCTATTCTTTGTGTTCTCTGGCTAAACATTCACTCTAGACTATCGGTCTTTGCAAAGCTGTACGTGAATGATTTCCTTGTCTGAACTCTGCTCAGAACTTGACCCTTCGCTGGATCTTCTTACCTGCATCTCGGATCTCGCACAAATTACATAATAATAAATTCTGAAGGGCCGTACTGTGGTTGTTATGACACCCTAGTGAGTGAAAAATCTTAAGTCTACTCCAGTGACCACTGCAGTCTCAAACCCATTGTAGGCTTCAATGCTTACCCGATCGAACTAAATGGTACAAGAGAAATGAAATATCAAAGCCAAAAAGGGAAGAAAAGAAACTCTGAAAAAAGGAAATAAATGACCGTATGGGTGTTTGGGTAACTCTACCGGGGCTATGGACGCCCGACTGGTAGTAGAGCAATATCCATGAGATTGTAGCAACAACTCCGTTGGGGCTATGGATGCTTGACTGGTAGCGGGGCAATGTCCAGGTTACTTTTGGTGTTAGGCAACTTATGTAGCTCACTCGGTTGAAGCAATAACCCTGGTTACTATCCCTAGGAAAGGAATAAACTCACTTCACACATGCTTCTGAGATGTCCTGTAAGCTGACCCAATTAAGGATCTCGTTCTTTCGGATTCATCTTTGGAAGCCACTCCTAGTCTGCAAAACCAGAGATTCTGGGTCCTGAATGAATATTTATCCCTAGAACGCTCCCGAGCGTTCTCTAGTGGAGTCACCATTTGTTGTGCCCTTAGCACACACGCCCTGTTCGGAATGGGGACCCTCTTTTCTTTCGCCTTGTCGGGTCTTTCATGGCTGCCTCGTTTTGTGTGCCCCTCTTTTTTGATGTTCCGCATGGTCAATATTGCTCCAAGGTTTCATCATCAATCGACCATGCCTCGGATTTTGGGTTTTTGCAACCTTCCGGGGGCCTCGGGGGTATCTTTGGCATTTTGGCTCTGGAACAGCCCTGCGCCCTTCCAGGCTCGGGCATCCGGAGTTCCCTTTCCAGGCTTCCCCTTCACTTTCGCCATCCTCTACGGTGTTCTCTAAGCGTCTTTTCGTCCCTCCGGGCCCACCCTGCCATCTTTCGATTGAAAATCTAGTAAAATATCCTGGGCAGCGCCTGCTCCTTCGGGCCCCGGAGGTCTGCCTCCGGACCTCTATCCGGGGATCGTCGTCCGTCACGGTGAGCCTGTGGCGGCCTCCCGCCCTTCAGGCCCCACCTTGGCTTTCTCCACCACAGGTTTGTTTTGACCGGCTACCGCGGGACTTGTTAGGCCTGGCTGTCCGGAGCTCCGTCCTTGGAACTCCATGACGGTTCCGCCGTCGTCCACGGCGGAACCCTGCCGGCATCTTGCCATCCGGATCCCGGCCCAACCCTCGCCACCACCGCTTAAGAACATGCAAATCTTTCTGCGGTGAGCCTCCACCTGCTATCCGCCCTCCGGGCCCCAAGGGTCCTTCCGCAGTGGCCGTTCAAAACTCGTGAAAACCAAACGGCAGCTGTTGCATCGTAGCTTGCCGCCATCTGAACCCCGGAGTCTCCATCACCGCCGCCGACCTAATTTGAAATCCCACCAACTTTTGGCGCAGCCGTACCTACAATTAATGTGGGCATTAATGGTGGCTAGGGTATATAATGCCCGGCCCGCCAATGTCATTTTCACATTGAGAATTGGAGTGAAATTGCAAAGCCGAGCAACAGGATCCCAACGCCTTCATTCGCCTCACGATCAGCTGCGTCCACATCACTTCGTCGATTCCTTGTGGATTCTGCACCTCAGCGCTTAGCGAATTCGAGGTAGGCCATCCCCGTTTTCCCTCCCTTATTTTTTATCATTTTAGGGAATTCAAATGAATTAAATCATTGGTTAAAATGAAACAACTAGAAGAACACTCAGCGGCGCCCATTACCCATAGCTTATAAATTTCCCAAACCTGTCGGATTGTCCCTCTCTACTGACTCGGGACTCTTATCGGTCACAGTTGTTCTTCGCACAGGGCGGTCGGGTGCCCCAGGCCAGCCATCTGCCTTCGCCCTCCACCTTCGCCCTCCACCTTCACCCTCTACCTTCACCCTCCACCTTCGCCCTCTACCTTCGCCCTCCACCTCTGCCCTCCTCCTTCGCTACCCGCCTTTGGGCTTCAGCATATGTGGGCTGTGAGTCATCCCTTCGGGCCCGACCATCGGGAGTTCCATCCCCAGAACTCTGTGACGGTTCTACCGTCCTTCACAGCGGAACCCTGTCAGCTTCCCACCCTCTAAGCCCCAGTTCGGTCCTCACCATCACCATTTTAATTGTTGAATATCACACAACGGCCAGCGCGACCCGGCGCCTCGGCCTTTGGACCCCACCTCCTAGACTTCTGTCCTCGGAAGTTCGGTGCTCTCTTACCGAACAAGTGCTCGTCGAGTGCCTTGTCACTCATCGGACCCCAGGTGTCGGACCTCTTTGTCTCATTTGCCCCTGTTTCCAATGGCGAAACCTTACGGCGAGGTCGTATTTGTTGCCCACTTCTCTAGACCCTGGGCTTACCTTGGCCGTCTAAGTCTTGTCGAACTCTGCCCTACCCTGGAACCCTATGGGCCCGGCCTTCTGGAGTTCTGTCTCCAGAACTCCGTGACGGTTTTGCAGTTCCCCATGGCATAACCATGCCGGCTTCCTGTCCTCCGAGTTCTGGTCCGCCCTTCACCACCGCCGTTCAAATCAGCGCAAAATTCATGAAGCAGCCATCACCCCGCGTCGCCTTGCCTCTTGGGCCCCGGGAGCCTCCTCGTCGCTGTCGCCTGAACATTGCAAATATCCAATGGCGGCATCTAGCTCTCGTCCTCCCACCCTCCAGGCCCTGGGCTGGCCTTCGCCATTACCGTTAAGGTCACCAACAGAAAATCCTTCGGCGACCATCATCTCCCGTCCTTAGGCCCGTCAGGCCTCGAGCTGTTCGCCGCCGCCGTCACTTGATCATTAACTTAACCTCACGGCGGCTGTCACCTCATGACCTCCCAGCCTCCAGGCCCCGCCACTCCAAATGCTGCATGGCCTAAATTTCAAACCTCATGCTGGTTGTCCTTTCACCACCTAGATCCCGGACCTCGGACTTCCACCGCTAGATTTCAGTCTGCCGTCCGCCATTGTAAGCTGCATTCTCCTGCCTACTTTCTGGCCTGAAACCTCCGGTGCCCTTTACATCGACCCTAACGACCCTGAAGTCAGAATCTAACTTCGATCCACTTCCTAAATCATGTTGTTCTCCATTAGGAGCGTCTCGAAACTTTGAAATTTGGCCAATGAGGGTCTCCGGGAACTTTCGGTCGCATTCTCCCTTCCAGGCAACATTCCTGCCAGGGAAGTTCGGCCCTCCTGGCCCGGATTTCCCAAATGCCCTGAAAAAAATTTGATAACATCTGGAAGCGAGATTTATGATGTAGTTGATTAGTTGTTTAAATGATATGCTCAAAATATGGACTAACGTGAACGCTTTTTATGTTTTGTTGTGCTAACTTTGCTCTTGCTTGCAGAATATATGGAATCGGCTGCAAGAACTTTAGGGGCCTCCACCGAAAAAGACAAGGGCAAGAAATCTAGAAGGGCCGCTCGGCGAAAGGAAGATAAGGATCAGATGAAGTTTTAGTTTTAGGGTGAGCTGCTCCACTCAAAGGTCTCAACAGACTGGAAGGAGATCTCAGATACCAACATCAGCCAAGTGGACATAGATGAGTTCACCTAGAGGGTCAAAGTCAACCCTACAACGAAGAACGCCAGACTAATAAGGAAGAGCATAATCGCCAAAGCTGTCAGCTTCCCTCCCTCTCTAGTGGCACCCGAGCTAGTAATGGCTTGCTGAGAAGCCTACCAAACGGACACCAGAACAATTGTGGACAAGGAAGGGAACATCCTCGCTGACATGTCACCAGAAGGAATTACCAAAGCATTTCACATCCCCACATTCCCACATATGGAGGTCCCCACTTTGGAACAATGCTAGGCGGCGTGGGATGCCAATCCATTAGGGTGCAAAAAATTAATTAACCTCTACTAGCTTAAGGAGAAATGGGGCAGGGCTACAAAGGTTCCCTAAGAACTGTTCCGCAGCGACTTCCATGAAGACTATCACGACTTGGTGACCATGTTAAGCAGGGTCATTGGTCTCCCAGCAGCTACCTACTTCCAAGAGTGGATGGCATACTACATCGAGCAGATCCTACGAGGGAATGAGGATGTTAACACCAAAACCTCATTCGATTGGGGAGGCATTATCAGCAACTGCTTCCACGAGTAGTTTGTAAACGTGAAGAAAAGTTCTAAGTTTTACATGACCTCTTACCTGGTATACTCCCTAGCAGGTCAAAGACAATATAGTGGGTTATTTGTGGCACCAGATCAGGGACACAAGCGAGGACTCAAGCCATTTGACAAGTACCCCCAACTCCAATACCACCACTTCTAGAAGGAGTACTGTCGGGTCAATGATGCCTTCACTGGCCATGTCATCAGATTGATCACAGGAGACTTCGAGAGGAGAGTCTCCCACAGCGCCAGGGCACTCCTAAAAGAGTATGCCTTCCTATATATCCAGTTCCCCAAGTTCACCTACATCCGTTCCCAAGGATTCACAGAATGGCCGAACAAGTTGCCAAGGTACCCAAATGATAGGATTATTCTCCTAGAGCTTTCCCGGCAGCTCCAACACATCCAGACAGTCTTCGGCAATAAGCACGTAGTAGGGATCCCCTATCCCATGACCCTCAGCCAGGGCCTATATCGACTGCAGATGTCTTAATGCACCGACAACTCTGAGAAAGAGCTCAAAAAGTACAATTTTGACTGTACACGGCTCACCCGCAAATGGACCCACACGGCCATGTCAGGAAGGCACTAGGGCCAGCATACGTCCACAGTACCACATTGAAGATTTCTGGGCTGATTGCCAGGATGACAAGGAGGTCCGCATGAGGCACTACATGCGCATGACCGTATAGTTCCTAAGAAGGGTGCAACTGTTCTAGGTGCCGGACCAGCTCGAGGAAGACGAGTCCACAATCGTGCACCTGAGGTACCCTGCGGTTGCCAACCTACCTATGCCGTCTATTGACTGGGATGAGCAAGAGGTTAATGACCTAGATACCATCACCCAGCCAATCATAACTCACACTAAGGAGTGGGTCAATGGGCGGGTCACTCAACTAAAGCAACAAGGGGTGGTCCTAACATATGAGGTGCTCAAGAGCAAGCCAAGCATCACGGAGGACATTGCCACCATGATATCAGCTAGTGAGACTTCCAAGTCTCCCCCCGTCACAAGGTCTCAAAAGAGAAAAGAAATAGAGATGGTGCAATCTGTGGACCCCAAGGAGCAAGCGAAGAAAGACACGGGAGGCTCATCTCCTAAGAGGCTCAAGCAAATAGCAACTACGACAGAAGTGCAACCTCCCTTGCTCCTCCCTCCCCTGACTGGTACGCTGCCCGCTTCTCAGGCTGCAATCGCCTCATCTTTGTAGACTGTGGACATTTCTATCCATCTTGCCTCTTCGCCCCTAGCCGGGTCAATAATTAACATCGACTCCTCTTCTGGCATGACCACTTCCCCTTCCTCTTCTGCTGCCATGTCACCCATTACCTCCCTGCCTCTAGCAACAATAGCATCCCCTGTTCCCCTTTCCACTATACCCGAGGCTATTACGCGTCACCTACAGAGTCTTCCCCCTAAGCTCTCACACATCCTAATGGACCCTGCACTCCAAGCAACCCTTTCCCAAGCCCTCGCAACCGCTCAGCCTTCACAACCGCCAACAGGGATGCTAGCCATGGAGGCCACAATGCAAATCTTGAAAGAGTTGGAGGAGCGAGAGCAGGAAGCCTTAAGGCCTATGGAGGAGGAGGCTGATGAATATCATGAGCACCCCGAGTATGAGCATCGAACCATTGACAAGGTGGCGTATGAGGAGGAAGAGACATGCTCTTCTAAGAGCGGGGATGAAGAGGATGGCTCGGGTGCCAAGGAGATTATTTAGACATTTGATGAGGACATTAAGGAGGAGTCGGCTCAGCAGCCAAAAGATGTGGGGGAGGAGGCAGAAAAGTTACCATGGGAAGAAGAGGGGCAGCCGCCAGAGGAGCAGCCACTAAAGGATTTATCTGAGACCGAGACCCGTGTTGTGAAGAGCCCCGAGGCTGAGGCTTCTGAAGAGAAGAAAGAAGAGGAGGCGGCAAAATAAGAAGATCCCACTTAGATATTATCCACCAAGATACCCGTCAAGCGCCTTGTATTCATTCAAGACTCCGACGAAGAGGAGGAAGCTGCCAAGGAGAAGGAAGAGCCCCGAAAGGAAAAAGAGGCAGAAGTTTTTCCTCTAACTAAAAAGGGTAAGGGTAGCCATGATGCACCCAAGGATAAATCTACCATGCCCAATTGGTTGGAAAAGTAGCTAGAGAAGACTACTCCTGTTCTGAAGGACCCGAGGGCAAGATTGGAAGCCATCTTAGCTCGATCCCTGACCACAACAAAGAAGGAGAAGAAGCTTAAGGTCTATTCCAAGATAACAATAGACGTTTTCGGCTCCCAAGTAGCGCAAGTTGCCACGCCTACGGTTGGCCAGGAGGGCGTTAGCTACAATATCTCCACCATTGACCTAAGGACAGTGACTAGAGAGTAGAAGGTCAAACATCTGGAGGAATCGGTGGGCACGGTGGTGCACCTAATCAAGCAAGACAAGGTCACCAAAAATGAACTCAAAGCATAGGTTGCTGCCCTGACCAATTATATCCAGCAATGGTCTTCGGTAGTTGACTTGCCCACCACTTCCACACCAGCACCGCAATTGCTCTCCAAGGAGCAAATTGACAAGATGGAGAGGAGGAAGAACTTAGAAAAAACAACTGAGGATTGGTTCCAATAGGTCGTAAGCATCGAAAACGTGGGAATTGACATGACTGTGCAGATAGCCAACAAGTTCCTAGACCTTATCCAATCCTTGGAGAGCACGAAGGGACTCTGCACCCAATTCTCTGTGATTTACGACTCCACCTTCCCTAGAATTGAAGCCATCCTTCAGATGACCGAGGACACATGGGAAGAGAAGCTAGAACTGAAGAAAGAGGATCATTGGTTGGTGGATGTATGGCGCAGAGACTTTGTTAATCAGAAGGAAATGATGGGGCAAGTCCTGAACAAAGTAGATCCGGATATCGAGTGGATTAAGGAGATCAAAGTGGAATGCGCCCAATACTTCAAGCTGATGACGGGCTATGATATTCCCACGGTACAAATGGATGCCGAAAAGATCAGGCCATACTTCCATGAAAAGATGAAGGATGGGGCAGCCAGAGAAATAACAATAGAGTTTCTGAGTTTTGCTGCCCGCGCCTTCAACTGATCAGAGCTGTTCAGGGACTAGGGATCAAAGTATGATGAGGATTGGAGGCGGCTGGAAGAGAATGCTAAAGAATGGAGCTACCAGGCATTAAGATGTGAGATCCTCGAGGTAGAAAAGCTCCAAGCAGTCATCCTCAAGTATATAGAGCACGCAGCTTTCGAGGAGCAAGAAGATAGCCCGGCCAAGGAAGAAGACCTCCTTGAAGAGTAGCTACAGCCAAGAAAATAGCAATTAGCTACAGGACGAAAGAAGCAATAGTGTCATACACTAGATGACGAAATAGGGAAGGGACAAAAAATGTTTTTAAATTGTAAATCTATTTCGGGGTAGGTGAAACCCTATTTTGTAATGAATCTTGGCCACACAATTGTAATGAATCTTGGCCATTCATTTAGCTTTTGGAAAACTATAAATAGAACACTCCCCTCATTTGCAAAAGTGAGAGTTGAGTTGTTGTAAAGGCATGCTGCTGAAATTTATAAGAAATATCATTGTCTTGGTGTATTTCCTTCATTTCTCTCATGTCATTTGATTCATTTCTCCAATTTCATATGTTTAGCTTAGATCTCTTTGTTGTTTAGTTAGTTGTTCATGTTATTTGGATACATTTTAGGGATGCTGTTGGGTGATTGTGAAAATTCTTGCTTTGTCGATGATCCCTTAGTCCATACTTTTTGCTGTTTGCTGAAGGTAAATAGCTGTGCAAAGTTAGCCTGGACTTGATTTGAAGCTGCCCAAAACATTTATCTTAAATTCATGCATGTATGTGGTGGATCAAGGATGAAATATCTGCAGCCCTTAGAAGATAGCACAATTTCCATGATACTGTGAAATCCCTAGTTAAGTGGGATATTGTTTTGAGGAATTGTCCATTGTAGGAACTCTATAGTCACTATTCGCAGCAAGTTTTAGATTTAGGAACTTTTCCTTCCCTTCGCTCTCTTTTCATTTTTTTTAGAAACTAAACAATACTAAGGTTCATTCCACATTGTAAAGCCAAATCCAACAGTTAAAATCTAATTCAAGATTGTTGTTTGAACCTATAGCCAATTCATAATAGCTTTTATCCCAATAACTCCTTTTCGAAGATCCAACTTCATGCTTCGTGTCTACACTTTGTATTTTCTGTAAGACCGCCTTGTGATTCTAGCAAATCACATCAAACTACTGAGGTATCTAAGCACTGTCATGACCTGACATCCGAGAGACCTTGGAATAGTGTTATGCAATCTAGTTGTGGAAGATTATCTTTCAAGAGAGGTAGTGCACCTACGCACTGCTTGTGTTGAAAAGTGCATAAAAAACACATCAACAGGGTGCCAAGGAAATCATCCAAACATTTGATGATGACCTTGAGGAGGAATTGGCACAACCAAAAGATGTTGGGGAGGAGACAGAAGAGTCACCACATGGTAAAGGAGGCAGCTGCAAGAGGAGTGACCACAAAAGGATCTATCTGAGGCTGAGACCCATGCTGTCAAAAGCCCCGAGGCCGAGGCTACTGAAGAGAAGAAAGAAGAAGAGACAGCGAAAGAAGAAAGTCCCACCTGACAATTATCCACCAAGCTACCCATCAAATGCCTCGTATTCATTCGTGACTCCAATGAAGAGAAGGAGGATGCTACCAAAGAAAAGGGAGAACCCAAAAAGAAGAAAGAGGCAGAGGTCTTGCCTTTGACGGAGAAGGGTGAGGGTAGCCACGTTGCACCCAAGGACAAGTCTGCTATGCCCGATTGGTTGGACAGACAACTTGAGAAAACAACCCCGGTGCTGAAAGACCCAAGGGCGAGATTGGAGGCCATCTTGGCTCAATCCTTAATCATGACAAAGAAGGAAAAGAAGCCCAAGGTCTGATCCAGGATAACAATTGATGCTTCCAGCTCTCGAGCAGCATAAATTGTAATGCCTACTATTGGCTAGACAAGGGTGAGCAATAATATCTCTACCATTGATTTGGGGACAGTAACTAGAGAGCAAAAGGTTGAGCACCTTGAGGAGTCGGTGGCCATAGTGGTGCACCTGATAAAACAGGACAAGGTCTCCAAGGATGAGCTTAAGGCGCAGGTTGCAGCGTTAATAGATTATATCTAGCAATGGTCCTCAGTAGACGACCTGCCAACCACCTCCATAACCGCACCGCAGTTGCTCTCCAAAGAACAGATTAACAAGATGGAGAGACGGAAGAACTTTGAGAAAAACCACTGAGGATTGGTTCTGATAGGTCACATACATCTAAAACATGGGAATCAGCAAGGCTATGTGGATAGCCAATAAGTTCTTGGACCTGATCCGGTCCCTGGAGAGCACAAGGAGGCTCTGCACCAATTTCTCTGCAACATATGACTCCACCCTCCCAAGAATTGAAGCCATCCTTCAGATGCCTGAGGACACGTGGGAGGAGAAGCTGGAGCTAAAGAAAGAAGATCACTAGCTAGTGGATGTGTGGTGCAAAGACCTCGACAACCAGAAGGAGAGGTTTGAGAAAATACTGAATAGAGTGGATCCAGATATTGAGTGGATCAAGGAAATCCAGGTGAAATGCACCCAATACCTTAAGCTGATGATGGGCTATGATATTCCCACCGTACAAATGGATCTAGAAAAGATCAAGCCATACTTCCAGGAGAAGATGAAGGATGGGATAGCCAGAGAAATCACAACATAGTTCCTGAGTTTTGATGCCCGCGCTTTTGACCAATCAGAGTTGTTCAAGGACCAAGGCTCGAAGTATGACAAAGATTGGAAAAGGCTGGAAGAGAATGCTAAGGAATGGAGCTACCAGGCATTGCGATGTGAAATCCTTGAAATCGACAAGCTCCAAGCGGTCATCCTCAAATATATAGAGCATGCAATTTCTGAGGAGCAAGAGGATAGCCCAGCCAAAGATAAGGACCTTCCTAAAGAGTAGCTATAGCAAAGGAAACAACAATCAGCTACAGGACGAAAGAGCTATAGTATCACCCACTAGAAGACGAAATAAGGAAGAGACAAGAATGTAATTTTAAATTGTAATTTATTTGAGGGTAGGTGAAATCCTATTTGGTAATGAATCTTGGCCACACAATGAAAATGAATCTTGGCCATTCATTTAAATTTTTGGAAACTCTAAATAGAGCACTCCCCTCATTTGCAAAAGTGAGAGTTAAGTTGTTGTAAAGACATGCTGCAAAAATGTATAAGAAATATCATTGAATTGGTGTATTTTCTTGGTTTCTCTCATGTCATTTGATTCATTTCTCTAGTGTTAGGTGTTTAGATTAGATCTTATTGCTATTTAGTTAGCTGTTTACTTTCTTTGGATAAATCTTAGGAATGCTGTTGGGTGATTGTAAAAATTTCTGCCTTTGTTGATGATTCGTTAGTCCATACTTTTTGCTATTTGCTGATGGTAGATAGTTGTGCAAAGTTAGCCTGGACTTGATTTGAAGCTGTTCCAAACATTCATCTTTGATCCATACATGCATGTGGTGGGTGAAAGATGAAATATCTGCAGTCCTTAGAAGATAGCACAATTTCCATGATACTGTGAAATTCTTGGTTAAGTGGGATATTGTTTTGAGGAATTGTCCATTGTAGGAACACCATTGTCACTATTCATAGCAAGCTTCAGACTTAAGAACTTTTCCTCCCCTTCACCCTTTTCCTTTTTTTAGTAACTGACCTATGGTAAGGTTCATTGCACATTGTAAAGCCAAATTCAACAACTAAATGGAGTTCAAGATTGTTGTTTGAACCTACAACCAACACATAATAGCCTTTATCCTAAGGACTCCATTTTAAGATCCAACTTCCATGCTTTGTCTCCACACTTTGTATTCTCTGTAAGACCGCCTTGTGATTCCAACAAATCACATCAAACTACTGAGGTATCTAAGCACTTTCATGACCTGACACCCGAAAGACCTTGGGATAATGTTCTGTAATTTGATTGTGGGAGATTGTCTTTCAAGAGAGGTAGTGCACCTATGCACTGCCTATGTTGAGAAGTGCATAAAAACACCATCAACAAAATAGGTGCTAGAAGGAGGGACATGGTGAAAATACTAAGTTAAGGGATAAAGTAAAGCTGGATCAAATCGGATCATTCTCCCTGGAGAGATTTCAGAGAGTTCTACAATCAACACCAAACAAGGGGGAATTCAAAGAATTGTAGCCCCACATGAGGGCAAAGCGAGTGCCAGGAAGTAGCATTTCCGTTTCATCTTCGTCCATTCCATCTGCCTCCATTCCACCCTTACCTTCATTTAGCTAGCCTTCATCTTCCACCCAACCATCTCAAATTGCATTTACACCTTCTATCTCTAGCAGCCAGTGGATTGCTCCTCTCTCGGCCTTTCCAGCCCAAGGCATAGTCTAGATAGCCATACCTCAAGTGCAGTCCCATATTGCTGTTGTATTCCAAATACAGCCTCAAATCCTTGTTTCCCAACATCAAGCACCACCTCCGCCACCCTCCATGGCTTGGTTAGCGCATAACCCTTCACCGATACATTTTGCGGTCTACAATGATATGCCTAAGAATCCAGAGGGCTTTTGTTTGAAGTTCCATCCATGCGACATGCAAAGCACAGCTGAGGAGCATATCAAAATATTTGAGACAATGATCACTGAAATGCAAGTCAACCACGAAGATGTTGCTTGCCACATTTTTCCGCATTCCTTGGGGGAAGAGGCCTTCTATTGGTATATTAATCTGCCGAGGAGATCCATCACCTTGTGAAACCTAATGAAGAATGCCTTCATGCAGAAATAAAAGATCCCCATTAACCCCTCAGAGCTTTACCAATAGTTCATGTCTGTCAGAAGGGAGGTCAACGACCCTATTAGCTCCTTTAATGACCACTTCCATCGGGCTCACACAAGACTTTAGGATCCGTACCTCCATCATGATGTAGCAGCTCTCCGAGTCTACTACGCAGCGCTGGACAACCTCATGTAAGCCTTAGTGAAAAGGATGCACCCACCACCCGCTACCCTATTGGCCACCTATGTAGAAGCCGTCGGCGCTAGTGTGGACTTAGGGAAAAATATCTCTGGTCTGCTACCTTCTTTGGGGCCGGTGGCCCACCCAATGCAGATTCAAGGGCTTAATCAGGTATTTTCTCACCAAACCCCTCTTATGAACCAGGTACCCCAATTTCCTATGGTGCAGCATCCAGGGCAGCCGTTGAATTATGCACCTCCCGCGTCTTCCTATTTGCAGCCCCAATAGTAGTACAACTATTCTCAGGCTGCTCCACAACAACAGGCATATTCCCAACAACCCCTAACACCATTGTACCTGTCGGGACCAGACTTTCCTCCAGCCTATCAAAATCAGCTGGCGGCCTCGCTCGCTTTTCTCCAAAATCTGGGACCATCGCCGGGAAGTGCAACTAAGAAAGATAAGTTGGAGGAACTTACATAAATGATCAAGAAAATGTCCACGGAGATGATGCACCTGAAGAACCAGAATAATCAGTTGCAGGTCTCCCAGCATAATTTTCAGGCCAATCTTAATCGAGACAGCCGAGACAATAAAGACAATAGAGATAATTGGGAAGTAGGAACCTCCTCCGGGAAGAATTATGAGAGGGGGAAGAATGCCAATCAAAATGTAGAAAGAAAACCTTCTTAGAGGCAGAATCACACGTGGAACACTAGGCCCAACAACGGTGGTGTCCCCATGCCATTCGATAAAATGGCACGCAACGACAAAACATTTTTTATGCACAGAGATTCTCTAAAGGTTTTGGCTAGTGTTTCTCTTGCAAGATAGGCTCTGGTTAATGTTTTACTCTAGGAAAATGAGTGATCCAAGCACTCCTGCTACACTTGTTTGATGATCTAGGATGTTGAAAATGTAGGAACCATTTGTGTATGTGTTTGAAGCTAAACCCATTATGGTAGAAATGTAAATTGTCCTGAAGGGTAAGAGGAGTGTTCGAATGAAGGTTGAGAAAGTTAGTCCAAAGTACTTACAACCTGAGAAATAGGACTATTTCAGAAGAATTATTCAAGTTTAGAGGAAAAGGGCTTGTTGAGCTTGAGAATGAATTGAAGAAGCGGAGTAAGGGTCCTAGGGTCTATTTAAGGAAGCCTAGTGTTCCTATTGTGATTTATGATAATTCTTCAAGTGATGAACGAGGAGTCAACCTTGATTCTAGCCATTGTCCTATTTCCCTTGTGCCCTATGATGATTCATATGTTGAGGTGATTGTTACAACTCCAATTTCTATCACAAAACTAGGTGGCGGTGTCTACTCAACCACTAAAAATCTCGGGTAGCATCTGTGTTCTCCTACTCAATGGTGTTCAATTTTGGATTTTTGTGGTGACTTGACCCTCTTGTAGCTGGTTTGTTGGTTTGCACTGTTGGTACTGATGGTGACTTCCTTGGTGTTGGTGAACGTGCTAATTTTGATAAAAACTCTTTTGGAAGGCTTGAGCGTGCTTCTCCAACCAATTGCTTGACTCTCTTTTTTCCTTTTTTTCTTTCCCTTGGTAAACAAATGATTAAATATAATAGTTTAGGAATTGGCCTAAATGAAATGAAATTAATTTTGAAATGATTATGAAATGTATCTGTAATGAGCCTGATGCTTGTTGCTCCCTTCATCTCTAAAAGGGATTTCAAGGCTCATTACAAGGGTCAAAATTTTGAGTCTAGAATGATTTGTGTAGAATTGAAGGGCATAAAACAAATCTAGTGCATAAGGCTTGATTAATCTACTGGCTAATTGTCTTGATTATAGGTCTTATATGTAATAGTCTTAAATTGTGCTACATGAATTACTGATAAAAAAAAAAATCTTAATTCTAATGTACTCTCCTAGATACACTTTTACAGACTATAAATTAAATTATCAAGGATTTTTCCATTTTTCATCAAATTGTGGTTTAATTGAATGTATGGCTTCAACTCTTTGCTTTAGCTCAAAGGATTGAATAAATGCTTAAGGGAGTCATAGATTTGTAAGAATTCACAAAGGATTCAATAAGAAGTCATGTTTTGGATATTGAGAGTTTTTGTACTACAAGGCATTATGAAAATAGTCCATCTACTTTAGAATTAAATAATTTTTGTACTACTGATTATTACATATTTGACTCCATTTACTCAATAGATGTGGCACTGGCCTGTTTGTCAAGAATTCATGCAATAAAATGAATTAGTAATATTCCAAGCCATAGATTCAAAATAATAACAATACTTATTAAAAACATGTCAATTTTAAAGTGTAACTTTGAAATACATCCGAGTCATTCCTAGCCAATGTGTAATTATTTACTCGAAGATCAGCCAAATCCTTAGTAAATTTTGTTCATTTTCCTATGGTAGGAACCCATCTATGAAGAAGTGTTCTCCATTTTAACAAATTAGAATGAACACTTGATCAAGAAATACCCTCCTTGGTACCATAGAACCTAAAGTGTAGGAGTAAATACCTCAATTTTTTTTGCTCGTTGTGTTGGCCACTAGCCTAGGGATGTCTTGAACATAAGGATTGGCTATCCTTCAGAGAATTTTGGGATTTAGCTAGAAAAGACACCAACAAAATTGGCAACTTTGTTGGGGATTTTCATTCTCCAATTGTAGATTATTGTATTATAGAGTCAAATGTTGTGATAAATCTAAACATCTTGTTCAAATATCATAGAATTCTTGAACCTAGTGAAGGATTCAGTTGTAGCAAAGCTCAAAGGATCTGAAAGTGGCTCTGCTATAGAAGCAAACCCAAAATGAGATTTATTTTGAATAACTTCATATTATTAGAAGTATAATCCTTTGTGAAGAGAGGTGGTGACTCTAACTCAAATAACCTGATAAAGAAGATAACCATCCCATAGATCTACAAGTTTCAAAATCGAAAGTGAATGGTTGCACTAAAATTTTAGGTATTTTCATGAATTTGAAGAAAATATTATCACACTTATAAGTAATTTGTGGGAATTTTCAAGATATATGATATGAATGATTCCCTGTTTGGTGAAGTGGCACTAGATGAGGGAATAATAGTGGTAATTTAGCATGCCTTTGAATGTAAATTGAAATTAATGTATTATCATAAAGAAGCATGCTATGTTGTAAGATATTAAGTAAAATAGAAAGAAATTTTTATTGTAATTTCCCTTTGATAAATCTGACGAGGCTTGCAAAAGGTAGTACAAGATGCCTAGTCAAGTTGTACATCTGGATGTAGAATTTAATGCACTAACACATGATGAACACCCTTTGTCACAACAAAGGAATTTTATTACTAAAAGGTATAGATCCATAGATTTAACTAATATTTGTGGTTTTCCAAATGTTGTACCACCTAAGATCAGGGATAAGATATCAAATTTCAATGGAGTAATGTTTTAATTAGCAAGCAGACATTTGTAGAAGTTTGGGGATTTGATGGGAGATTATGAATTTGATTTTGAGAATGTTATCATGAAACTGTTTGTTCAATCCCTAAAAGTGGACTCAAGAGATTGGTTCTCTTTTCTACCAGCATCTTCTATACAATCTTGGATTGAATTCAAAATGACATTCATGGAACTATTTGGTGAAAGAGTAAACCCAAATGTAGTCAGGAAAAACTTCCTGGAGGTCCATAGAAGTGGAGAGGAGATGATCCCTACTTTCAACCTTATATTTACAAGAGCTATAAGGGATATCCCTCAGAATATGAGACCAAATGATGTTGAATGTTTGGTTGTGTGTCTTGGTGCATTTGATAGCAAAATGAATTACTTATTAAGGGATAAAGAGCCTACACATTGCATCAAGCATATCAAATTTCCATGGATATTGAGAACAATTTGAACTACTCAATTATGAAGAGACATATTACTACTAATGTGGGTGGACCAAGTACATTTCATATAGACAAAAAAGATGAATCAAGTAGTAAGGAAATTTGTCAAGGTGAAGGTGTCATTTATGTTGCTCTCTCCACATTATCACAAGATGCAAACCTTAGCCATATCCCACCCATGCATAAACAAAGTTCAAGAAAAATGGATCAGAAGCTTCCTATTAGAAGGTTATTAGAAATAAAGAGACATGTAGGGGAATCACCCTATGACTTATTTTCAAGATTCTTGGATGTCCTAATAGAAGTCCCCAAAAATTTCAGACCTGAGGATTCAATGTGCATTGATTTGTTTTGCAAAATCTATGAATTTGGAATAAGTACCTTGCTAGAGTAATTAAATCGCCATAGCTTTGACCAAGTACCTAATTAGATAAGGATTGTGGAATCAACCCAACATAATTATGCACAAAATATGATTTCTCAAAATGGAAACAACAACTGTCCTATTGAGAAAAATTAGATAATAATTCAAACAAGTGAAAAGAATATGTCAAAATATGAACATTGTAATCAACTAACAAATAACACATATAGTGATCAACACAACAGTGATGAAAAAAAAGATACATGGGATGATAATAAAGTAAATATGCAAGAATTATTTTCTTGTGATATCTCAGATGGTGGAGAAGTAAAAGAGATACAAGGCATTATTCCATATCATGTTGTGATTAGTAAAAACAATTCACATGTTTATATTTCATTAGAAACTAGTGATCATGATCTTGAAAGTGCAACCTTAAGCATTCACTTTGAAAGTTTTGAACATGATTTATGTAGTGATGAATTTTCTTGTGATGAAAATCATGATGAAGTTGAAGTTTCTAATTCCTTCTCTCAGGATTGTTGTTGCTCTTTTGAGAATGATTTAGAAGCATATTCCTCACATGAAGGATGGAATGATATAAATGCTCATGATGTCACTTGTCCACAAGTGAAGGAACAAATTGTAGATGATGCATACCTTGAATGTAATTTAGGTTTTCTATTAATGGGGCATGTTAACTACGTGAGTGATAAGGAATTTTAAGATAAAAATCTATGTTCAATATGTTGATCGTGAGCATAAGGCTAAATATGATAGATATGTTGATGAAAATGCTTATGACCCTACTGCTCATGATTTTTTATATGAACAAGATATGTAGATGTCAACTACACATGAAGAGGATGATGATGTACTCATGGGTGAAAGAAGGGTTCCATTATTGAATGATCAAAATGTACATCATGGCAAGCACATGGATCTTGAAGCAACATCATTACCAATTAATAATATTGAAAGGCTTGTTGATTTATCTAACAATAAAATTTCAAAATGTGATTCAAAGATGTTAACCACTGATGATGTGAATGAAATTAGGAATCTATTTGTATGCTCTTCTACTAATTATAATGATTTTGAATATAGCGATGATATGGAAGATTTAGACCTTCATTCTAAGGAGGTAGAGGCTTTCATGACAATAATGAATGTAATCGAGAACCCCTCTTATGACAAACCGTTATCAATATGTGAGATGAAAAATGATGATACCTAATGGCATAGAAACAATCCACTTTTTGCTGAAAATCTTGATGAGTTCTTGGAAAGTACTACTTGTGAATATGAAGGTTATGGTACAAATGAGACAACAAGAAAAGATCTAGTTGACACTAAGGTATTTAAATCTATCCTTGAGGAAGGTAACTTTGATTTAATAGTCACCCAATCACATGAAAGATGCATTAGTACAAGTGTTTGCGAATTTTCTTGCCCATAGGGGAATGGGCATATTGTGTTTGATGATTACCATGAGTGTAACTCAGATTTGTTGATAATTAAATATGATAGTTATTCACATGGTGAAGAATTTGAAGATGAAGATATTATTGTCCATGATAACAATACTAAATATAGTGATGGGTGATCCCACAAAGCTAGTTTACAATTTCTAGGAGATTCATATTTTTGTTGAAATCACACATTTTTAGAAAATATAATATTTTAAGCATTTAAGAGTTTCATTTAAAGCATTCCAATTGAGGAGTGTTTGATAAAACTACCTTAGATCAAACCCCCTTGGATAAAACCCTGCTAGTTTTAAACCATACCTATAATAGAGTCTCCTTTACACCTATCAAAATGCTAATAAAAAACAACTTTTAATTTACCTTTTGGGGGATCAAATGAATTAATTTAAAATTTATTTTTGTAAGTATGTATTCCTTATTATAAGCTTCCCAAAAAGTATAATTTTAAATAAATTTATTTTTTACTTCTTGTGAATGTGGGTTTTTCACTGGGCGGGGGCCCTAGCTCGGTTGGATAAGTAATTCCGTTGCGGCTCTGCTGGTCACAATTTCTAGTCTCCCCTATCCCGTGGTACCGGAGGGCGTGTCGCGCCAGCGCCGCCGGTCACGTTAAAAAGTTTACCAGGCGCACTGCAGTTTATAGGGGGTCGTGCTACCCGATTCCTGCAGTCTAAAAAAAAATGTGGGTTTTTCACTAAAAATCAAACTCTCTATTCTGCAGATGTCAAAAAATATAAGGTTGTCATAAAAAATTTTGAAAACTATGAGTGCACCAAATATTGAAGTCCTTGATCCAACAAAATTAAAATAAAATTGAATTTTGATACATACAAAAAAATTTACATGTTATATGGTCGTGCTATGTCTGGATTGTAATTGGTCTGACTTCAAAACTTGATTAAAGAAAAAAAATTCAATAAAAAAACTATTTACCAAGTGGAAGCACTAGATATCGAAGTAACAAATCTGAATTCAAAAGAGTTATAATTTTATCCTTCATGGAAAAAAAGTTATGCATTATATGATGAGCGTCACTTTTTTAAAATGTTGTTTTCTAGAAAAAACTAGCTTTCAAAGGAGATAGAAAAAGAAGTGCAATATGATTCCAATTTTTTTTAAAAATATATATTTAGAATCTAAAAACAAAATTTCATGAAACTCTAGTTTGCATCATCTTCAAATTCCTCACGGTTTAGTCGCTATAGGTGCCCGAAAGTGAAGATTTAGATAAAAAATATATTTCAATGTCAAGTTTGGCCAAAAATTGCAAACCACTATTGTGGGATCAACCTGCTAGTATTGAAGGAGAAATAGACAAATATACTCATTTGCTTATGGTACCTAGCTATGTGCTAGAAACAATGGTTGAATTGTTAACCACACATGTGTAAGAGGATGATATCCATATTGAAAAAGGAGAAGACCTCTTCTTGAATAACCAATTGATTCATCCAGATGGGTACATCAACCCTAAAGTAGAATTGCTACATATTGATGAAGAGAAACAATTTGATGAACTTTCAGATTATGTTGATATGGTAGGACTGATTGACCTGTGTGAAGAGCAACTTAGGGGTGCAAATAGCATGAGGTACAATGTTAACTAGTATGAATGTGCACTTGAATTCTTTATAATTGCCCCTCATATTCTAGATCTTATCATGGAATTGGTTCTATCTAATGACAATAACACTCATGGAAAGTACAATGATGGTGTTGTTGAATATGAACCTTTTCTCTTTGATACTTCAAAATCTTGGCCTAGTATGTAGTGGAGTGTTTATGAAGGATTTCACTTTGATGAAAAAATTTAATGTGATGTTAAAATTCATGATCAAGTGGAATATGAATGTTTTAGCTTTCCAATTCAGTTAGATGAGTCTATGGTACAACAAGTTAATCAATAGGGAAGTTTTATAGCAAGTGGAATTGATGATGTTAACCATGGTGATGTTGGTTTCTTGGAAGTGCATAATACATATGTTGATCCACTACAAGTGGAATAGGACAAAGTATTTGATAGAGGAAAGAACCAGTACTAGGTTCTTGGTGGTTGTGGGTCTCCAATTTGGAGAATGAAGCCTAAGAAAATATAAGAGAAGGCTTCTAGGATTGGAAATGAGAGCTGCATTTTTATCCTTGTAATTGATGGTCTTGGTTTGCTATTATTATTTAGTTTTTGTTCCTTTCTACTAGTCTACTTCTCCCAGAGATATGAGGTCTTGCTATGCTTGCAAGAGGCATACATCCCAAATCAGAGCTACTGGTGATACCCTAAAATTTCATTGTCCCATTGGTTCCATAGTCAAGCCTATTATTGATTATTCCTTGTTGTCACTAGGATTTAGGGTTTGTGGTCTCCATTCACTTATACCCTTAATCCTCCTATCAGCCTATGTTTTCTCATTGACTGGTTGCATTAGGTAACTAATTGCTTAAGTGGCATCTTATGGTCTTCATCATATTTGTTAATCAGCCCCAACACTTTGGTCACCCGTAGATCCTAGGAGGTCCCCCTTTTAAAAGCAACTTATGCCCACCTGCTTTTAGCATCTTTCAAGTCTATCGCTGGTAGTTTATCACTCATCATGTTTTCCTTTGAAGCTGCCCATGAACGTCTTGTGATGAGAAATACATGATCTTTCATATCGCCTTAGGTCATCACCCATCATGTGTTACATTCTCATTGCTAGAAGGTGACCCTCGATGAGTGATGCAGATAAGTATTTAACAGATCACTAGCCTTACCACTATCACCGATGGTCTCATGCTTTCCATAAGGGGACCTACAACCATCAATGGGTTGAGTTACTCCCCATCATGTGAGTTCAGTGTATTGTGCGTTGAGACTACTCCATGAAAATTGAATGAGTGATGAGTGATAGGATTTAAATCTTTGGTTGTGATCCTCTTGCCATCAGAATCAATGACCGATATCTCATCACTAGCTTCTTAGCCATCACTTGATGAGGTCCCAAAGAAAAAATTAAAGATACGATGGGTGATATGAGTTGGTTTTATGGCTAAGGTTATCATGTGATTAGGATCAATGGTAGGCAAGTTGATCATTATGGAGTTTGGATATAGATGGGTGCATGGCAATTTTAAAACCCCTCATCATTGTTTCTAAGTATAGGAATAAAAGCAATGGTGATCCTTAATGGGACTCGTTGATTGATTTTTAAATCTTGAATAATTGATGACCGAGATCAACATGTAGTGATTGATTTTTTTCTCACTCGAGTGAGCCAAGGTGGCCATTAAAAGCAGCTTTCCTCCAAGTCCTCTATTTAATAAGAATTTCCCATAGTTTTTTTATCATCTACAATTTCAAGGAATAGAAACAACTACTACAAGTACTAGAGGAGTGAATTTTGAGTATTGAATGCATGAGCATAGAGGTGGCGGTATGATATCCCCTAGCTTGTAAGTGTGCATGCATGAATTTTAGTGGTATTGTTACTATTGCTCAATTGTACTATGTATTGTCTTGTATGGGGATCATACGGTTCTCATTTTTGTGATGAGTAGAGATTCTTTGAAGGTTTTTTCTAGTGTTTCTCCTACAAGATAGGCTCTGGTTAGTGTTTTACTGTAGGAAAATGAGTGAGCCAAGTACTCCTGCTACACCTATTTGATGTTCTAGGAAGTTGAATATGCAGGAACCATTTGCATATGTGTCTAAAGCCAAACCCATTATGGTAGAAATGTCAACTTTCTGAAAGGGTAAGAGGATTTTGTGAATAAAGGTTGCAAAAGTTATTGTCCAAAGTGCTTAAAACCTTAGAAATAGGACTATTTTAGAAGAATTAGTCAAGTTTAGAGGAAAAGGGCTTGTTGAGCTTGAGAATGAATTGGAGAAGAAAAGTAAGGGTTGTAGGGTCTGTTCAGGGAAGCCTAGTGTTCCTATTGTGATTTCTAATAATTCTTCAAGTGTGGAAGGAGGAGTCATCCCAGATTCTAGCCATTATTCTATTTCCCTTGTGCCCTATGGTGATTTGGATTATGAGGTGATTGTTACAACTCTAATTTTTGTCATGAAACTAGGTGGGTGTGTCTACTTAGCTATTGACAAGGTTAGGTAGCACCTGTGTTCTCCTACTCAATGGTGCTCAATTTTAGATTTTTGTGGTGACTTGACCCCCCTGTAGCTAGTTCATTGGTTTGCTCTGTTGGTACTAGTGGTGACTTCCCCAGTGTTGGTGAATGTTCTAATTTTGATAATAACTCTTTTGGAAGGCTTGCGTGTGCTTCTCCAACCAATTGCTTGGTTCTCTTTTTTCCTTTTTCTTTCTTGTGGTAAATGAATGATTAAATATAATGGTTTGGGAATAAGCCCAAATGAAATGTAATTAATTTTGAAATGATTATGAAATGGAACTGTAATGAACTCGATGCTTGTTGCTCCCTTCATCTATAAAAGGGATTTCAAGGCTCATTACAAGGGTAAAAATTTTGATTCTAGAATGGTTTGGGTAGAATTTAAGGGTAGAAAAAAAATGTAATATAAAAGGCTTGATTAATCTGTTGGCTAATCCTCTTGAGTATAGGTTTTATATGTAATAGTCTTAAATTGTTCTACATAAGTTTTTGATATCAAAACAAATCTAAATTCTAAAGCATGTACTCTCCTTTGTACACTTTTGTAGACTATAAGTTAAATTATCAATGATATTTTCATTTGTCATCAATGGTTTAATTGAATGTATGGATTTGTCTCTTTGCTTTAGCTCAAAGGGTCAGTTAAATGCTTAAGGGGAGTCATAGGTTTGTAAGAATTCACAAAGGATTTGATAAGAAGTAATGTTTTGGATATTGAGAGTTTTTGTACTACAAGGAATTATGAAAATAGTGCATCTACTCTAGAATTAAATAATTTGTGTATACTGAGTCTAGATATTTTACTCCATTTACCCGATTGATGAGGCACTGGTCTGTTTGTCAAGAATTCATGCAATCAAATGAATTAGTAATATGCCTATCCATAGGTTCAAAATAAGAACAATACTTATTAAAATCATGTTAATTCTAAAATCTAAGTTTGAAATACATCCTTTTTCCTAGTAAATGTACAATTATTTACTCAAAGATCAGCCAAATCCTTAGTAAATTTGGTTTATTTGCCTATGGTAGGAACCTATCGGTGAAGAAGTGTTCTCCATTTTAACAAACTAGAATGAACACAATTGAGAAATACCCTCCCTTGTCCCACATAACATAAATCTTAGGAGTAAAGACATAAGAATTATTCACTCGTTATGTTGGCCACTAGCCTAGGGATGTCTTAAACATAAGGATTAACTATCCTTTCGATAATTTTGGGGCTCAATTGGAAAAAAAACCAACACCCTCTCTTACTCTCACATGTTTTCTTATTTCACATGGGCTCCTTCATTTTTCTTCATTTTTCACCCCTTCTCTTATTTCCTATGCATCATTAGTGGCTTGATTTCCCTATTGTTTTTTTGACTGATCTTCTTTCCTCACTGACTCCTCTTCATCATACTGCACATAGAATTATTTTTATAGTTGTGCCCCCTTATCTTACTAATTCAAAGCCTCTTTTAGTTGTATTTATCTTGACTGACTCTTGTTCTCTAAGCCTATCAGGTTCATTTCCCTTTCTTTCCTGCAACCCCTATTCTAGAAAATGAAAAGGTGTAGATAATTAAGATTTAATTATATACCATTTGTTGTGAAAAATAATTTCCTCATAAATATCAGATCAACCCAAATAGATATAAGCTACTCAATCAAAAGTAAAGTAAATAAAATCTATTTACTTCTATCTAGAAATTGTATTTACATCCACTCCATGTATTTGAAAGTTTCAAAAGCATGGTCTATGATTCCATATTTTACATATATATCGTTTGAATAGTTCCAAATACAACATTTGACAAAATTTCATAGGCTTGAACATTTCTTGCAACTAACTATGAGATGAATAACTAAATTTTGCAAATTTGATTATGCAAATATTTTTGAAGTACAAAGTTACCAAAAAGAAAATTAAAACAAACCAAAAATTGAAGAGACTCAAACCTATCAATTTTTTTTTGGTGGTGCTGATTGCCCATTCACTTGCACATGCTTCTATAGTAGACACACTGAGTAAGTAAAATTTTCCTAGAGTTGGTAAACTCAAGAACATTGAAAGGTGCATGGGATGGCAATCCAATGTTTATTTTCCAATGTTGCTCCTTTTCGACGAGAGCCTTCCCTCTTCTACACTTCAACTCATCCTCAACAATCGAGCCTCCTCCAATGGAATTATCTCATTTATTTGACAATTTATTACCATTGATCCAATTTGGTGCCCTTCACATTCTCTTGGACCACTACCAAACAACACGTGACAAGTAGTCATGGGAATCACATCACACAACACCTCATATCTATATGAACCAATTTGAAAATTGACTAAACAATGCTCCCTCACAATCATTTCATGTTCCTTTTACAACCAAGAAACTTTGGATGGACTAGGATTCTTACTACATTTTAAAGTTATCTTTCCACCATCTCCTCTGAAACTAAGTTATTCATACTACCACTATCAACAATAGCCTTGTAGCACTTACCTCCAGCCTTACACATAGTCCAAAAGAGATTCTTTCTTTGGGATGGTTCTTCCTCCACTGTCTTTGGATTTAACAACACTCTTCTAATCATGAGAGGTTCTCCTTCTTTTGGATCTACTACTTTCGGGGATACATTACATTCCTAATCTTCTTGTGCCAAGTGATTCTTTGCTACACTTTTCTTGTTTCCCTCTTGTATTTGATCAAACTTGAAAGCACAATGACTAACTTCTCCACACTGGTAACATTTAAATGGGAACCCTTTGCTACTACTACCACATCCTCTTACTGATATCTCATTTTCTCTGGTTTTTTGGTCCACCTCTTTACTCCACTTGGGCTTGAATTCTTCTTCAACCTATTTTCCTTTGCCACTATATGCTTTCCCCTTTTTAGTTGCAAATCTTCCCTAAATTTTTGAATTGTTTGTTTCTCTTCTCATTAATTTCTCCTCAGCCTTCAACACATAGTGGTATGCGTCTTCAATTGTGTTTATTTTCAGCATACTCATCTCATATTGAATGTTAAACTATAAGCCATTCACATACCTAGCTAACATCCCTTTATCAATTTCATGTCTTCTAGATCAAATTTCTAGCTTGTAAAAATATTTTGTGTAATCCATTACACTCATTTCTTTTTGCTTTAAATTTTGCAACTTTTAAAATAGCTCCATCTCATAATCTCTAGGTATAAATTTATTTTTCAAATTTTTCACCCTCTTATTCCACCTTGTTATCTAAGGATCTTCTTCCATTTCCCATTATCTCTACAACCCTTTCCACCATAAAGTAACATTCCCTTTCAATTTCATTTGGGCTATCTTCACTTGTTGTGGGTCTTTAATTTCATCCAATTCAAAGTACTCCTCTAGCTCTTCAATCCAATCAATTAGCTCTTCTAAATTTAATGTTCTAGAAAAAATTGATAAATCCATCTTATTAGTCTTTGTTATTCTTAAGAGAGCTCTCAAAAATATTTCTTGCTTGACATCCTCTAACCATTCTTCTTCTGCCTCTCTTCCCTATTCCTCCTCTTTAGTTTCTTCCTCATTCTTGGGTTCTCTTGTATTTTGAGTAGCTAACCTTCCCTTATTTCTAATTTCATCCATTATCATTTCTCTAAACCATTTGAGCACTATCTCTAATCTGATTCTTCCTCTTCATGGAGACATCTCTACCAATCAATGGCTTTAGCTCTCAACTTTTTAGGATTCAACACACAATTGTAACAATTCGTTTAAGCTCTCCTCAACCGTTACTCCCTCCCATAGATCTCGGTGGATACTCTCCACCCTTAGGCTCTCCAGATATGATACCAATTGATGAAAAACCCCACCTTCCTACCTTAATTCACAACTACCCAACAAAGGAAACTCAAAGAAAAACCAACTTGATTTAGATTTGTTTTATTTCAATTCACATAATACCAATGTTTTGAATCCTACATTACTGAATTTATAAACAAATTACAATTAAAAGTCTCACATTGTCTTCTATTTCCACTCAATCATCCTCTATTTTGTGAACTCTTTGTTCCTCTACTACATGCTCCAATCTGCATATGAACTCAAAGGTGTCTCACTCTCCTCTCCCTAGGCTCTCTTCAAACCAAATCTTTTAGGTATCTTTCTTTTCTTTCAAAACAAAAGTCTACTTTTTCCCCAACTTGGAGCTATGTGCTTCCTTCAACCTCAAGAATATTCCTCTACACTGCACCCTCTCTTACTCTCATAAGTTGTTTTCTTATTTCACCTAGGCTCCTTCATTATTCTTCACTTGTCACCGCTTCTCTCATTTCCTATTCATCATTAGTGGATCGATTTCTTTGTTTTCATTTTGAGTGATCTTCTTTCCTCACCAGTGCCTCTTCATCTTCCTACACATAGAATTCTTTTTATAGTTGTGCCCCCTCATCACACTGATTCAAAGCCTCTGTCAATTGTATTTATTTTGATCGAATATTGTTCTCTAAGACTATCGGCTTCACTTCTCTTTCTCTCCCACAACCCCTATTTTTCAAAATGAAAAGGTGTAGGTAATAAAGACTTAATTATATACCATTCAATGTTAAAAATAATTGCCTCATAAATATCTAATCTAGCCAAAGAAATATAAGCTACTCCATAAAAATTAATGTAAATAAAATTGATTTACTTATTTCTAGAAATTGCATTTACATCCACTCCATGTATTTGAAAGTTTCAAAACCTTGGTCTATTATTCCATATTTTACATAAATATCATTTGAGCAGTTCCAAATACAACATTTGACAAAATTTCATAGGCTTAAATGTTTCCAGCAACTGACTGTGAGATGAATAACTAAATTTTGAAAATTTGACTATGCAAAGAATTTTGAAGTAGAAAGATACCAAAGGGTGATCCTAGAATAGTGGTTTACAATTTTTGGCCAAACTGGTCACTGAACTAATTTTTTTTAACTAAATCTTCACTTGTGGGCACCTATAACGGCTATAATGTGAGGAATTTGAAGATGATGCAAACTAGAGTTTCATGAAATTTTGTCTATAGACCCTAAATATATTTTTTTCAAAATTTTTGGAATCAGGTTGCATTTCTTTTTCCATCTCCCTTGAAAACTATTTTTTTCATAAAACAACATTTTTAAAAAGTGATGCTCATTGTATAACGCATAACATTTTTTCCATGAAGGATAAAATTATAATTCTTTCAAATTTAGATTTTTAACTCCAATATCTAGTGCTTTCACTTGGTTAGTTTTTTATTGAATATTTTTTCTTTAATCAAGTTTTGAAGTCAAACCAATTACAATTCAGACATAGTGCAACTGTATAATGCGTAACTTTTTTCATATGTATCAAAATTCAATTTTATTTTTTTTGTTGGATCAAGGACTTCAATAACTGGTGCACTCATATTTTTAAAATTTCCTTTTTGATAATATTCTATTTTTCCACATTTGTAGAACAAAGACCTTAATTTTTGATGAAAATCCTACATTCACAAGAAATAAAAATAAATATAATAATCAAATTAAATTTTATTAAAATTATAATTTTTTGGAAACTTATAATAAGGAATACATGCTTACAAAAAATAAATTTTAAATAAATTCATTTGATCCCCCAAAAGGTAAATCAAAAGTGGTTTTTATCAACATTTTGATAAGTGCAAAGGAGACTCTATTATAGGTATGGTTTAAAATTAGTGGGGTTCTATCCAAGGGGGCTCGGTCTAAGGTGGTTTGATCAAACCCTCTTCAATTGGAATCCTTTAAAAGGAACTTTTCAAGGCTTAAACCATTATATTTTTTAAAAATATGTGATTTTAGCAAAAATTAGGATCTCCTAGAAAGTATAAACCACTATTGTGGCAGCACCCCAAAATAAAATTCAAAGAAACCAAACCAAAATTTGAAGAAACTCAAACCAATCATTTTTTCTTGTGGTTTTGATTTCCCATTCACCCGCACATGCTCCTACACCAAGTTCCTAGCACAATTTTCTAGGAACAAGCTTTGTAGAGGTGAAATAACATTAAAAAAACCTAAAATATGCCAAAAAAAGGTGTCCTAGGTTAGGAGGACCCATTTTCCCAAACTGGCAAATGGGTCCTAGCACAATTTTCTAGGGCTTTAACTTTTCCAATTAAATGTCATGTAATATCATTAATGGGTGTTGGAATAGATCCTTAAAAAATGCAATTAATAATCCTTATATTTGAATTAAATGACTAATTAAACTTCAATTAACTTCAATTAATTAATGAATCCCTAGATTAGTGCAAAATTTTAATAAAAAAATTTACACCCTAAATAAGGCACAATTAAGTACATTTTATTATTAATTGTCAATTCCTACACTAAGCGTGAAAAAGGGTTACTTTTTTTGATGCTTCAATTTTAATAGTTAATTTTTTTATTTTTACAAACATTAATTGCTAATTGTCATTATTGACCATCATAGAGGGGCCCAAAAAAAAGGTGGCTATAGGAAAGAGTGAACTACATGCAACATAAATCTATTTTGTGTGAGGCCATGTGGGGAGGAGAAACTTGTAATGTATGTTGTGAATGCATCTTCAAAAAGGGTGAGATAGTTGTCATGACCAAGTGAAATTGAGCCATTGGAGAGCCTACTAGACTTGAAGATGGAATCTTTGTGACTTTACCAAAGTCTTCACTAAAGTATGTTGAAGTTTGTTAAAAATAATCTTGACTAAGTTGTTACTTCTTGGGATCTTGAGATCAAAGGGAAAACTACTTACGAAAACGTGCATTTTGTAGAAAAATAAACTAAGTTGAATAGACGCACCTCTTGATCTCAATTAATGTTAATTTTATTAGAGTATGATGTTGGAAGGAGGACTATGTGGTGAAGTACATGCATCAATCATTGGTAGATCAATTCAAATGTAGTTCATATGTTTATGGGGTTGGATCCTAATCCTATGCAAGTTGAAGAGCTTTTTCCTATTGGAGGAAAATATATTATAAATATCAAGAATATAAATACCAAACACCACACTTCAATGTAAATTTTATTCCATGAATTACATACTTATGACTAAGGTTGTAGGTAAGATATTGTAGGTGGATGAGGTTGCAAGTATGTATGGAGCTTGATGAACATTGCCAATAGTGGATCAATTGACCACAAAGAAAGAAAAAATAAGCATAGTGTTAGGTTATTATGTAGAGGGTAATGATCTACCAAAATAATCACCTATCAAATTTTGTAACTGTGTAGAAGAGTTAAGGCTAACATACAAAAATTTGGACCAATATCACTATAAGGAAGGTAAGGTAGTAGAACAACTTCCTACACTAATCTTGAGAGGAGAATACAAAATTTATTTTATAGATATTTAATAGTTACAAAAACTTAAATAAAAATAGACATAAATATCATGCATACCATAACACAGTGATTTATGTGGGGAAAACCCTTTTGGGAGAAATATCCCACACTCCAAAGTTGCCCAATATGTTATTCAAAAATCACAAAGATCACAATATACTTGTAGAGCAAGCTTCTCATAGGAGTATCACCACTCCAAGATCTAGAGGCAACACAACCACTATCACACTCTCAGAATACATCATAATACACATTTGTAATACAAAACCCTCATAAAATAGGGTTTCCTTCAATGGTAAGTCAAGCCAACAAAATATCGACCATTAAATATGAAACCAAATGACGAATGGTCTAGATTTACAAGATTAAAATATACATAAAATGTGACTTTTGGGGACACTACCCCCGAACCCCCGCTAGGGTGCACTACCTCCAAACCCCCAATATAAGGGGCTGAGCCCCCCCAAACCCCCTACAGGGGGTACCCCACTACATTGGCATATCAATAGTACCATATGTATTTTCAAGGTTGAGACAAATTTTCCCAACAATCACAAATTGTCAAACCACAAGTAAAACCTATAGAAAAATAAGAGGAAAAAAATACTAGTAAATAAAACTAATTTAAAAAATCCATGAGGCCACAAGAAGGTAAGATGTTCTCATGTATTAAACACAAACAATAATCTAAATGTTAATATATAGGAACAAAGAGTTCTACCAAATAAGGATTCAAAACTATAGAATCTTCCAAAGCTATAAATAGGTTTAATAGGCCATAAATATTTTTATAATAGGCCTAAATTTGATGAAAAAGGTAGATGGTTAGAGGGCTATTAAACAATGAGTATTTCAGAGTATTTCTTTATTTCTTGAATATTTTAGATGCAATGACAATGATGACTTTACTCCGAGATGCTCCAATAATAGGTCTATCTACGAGATTCACCTTGATGTATAAAGGAACATGGTCTCATGTCTCTCATACCATGTAAGAGAATTCCAAGGTTAAAATGCATGAATTGATATCCATCAACATGTGAAACAATGAGCATAATGGTATTCCTAACATATAAAATGAATATTATATAAACACAATGAGGAACCTTGCATATATAAGAAAGGTAGATGAGGTAGCATAGTAGGATCAAATAGTTGACTAACCCTCGAAAGATGGAACACTTGTGAACTCACTCAAAAAGTGTGTGATAAAATGTCAAATATGTGTAGTAGGTTTATCAAATGATGAGGATGCATGTCTCAATATTATGAAGTGATACAAAAGCATAAGAAACCTAAGTAATGTTAAGCTATAAGTTTGAATAGGTCAATCGCAAGAAAGAGATAACCTAATTATATATGCAAAGAAATTATTTAAACTAACAATTTTCACTTTAGTTGTTCATTTGTTTGGTTATTTTCATCTAGAGACATTAGATTTATACACCCATAATGATAAGAGAGAGTTTCTTTTGGATTTAACTATGCACTATTTGTTTAAATCAAAGTTTCAGATCCCACTCTGTGATCACTCTTATTGAAAATTCAAAGATTACAATATTAAAATTTTGAATAATATTAATTATGCTTCAATCTTTATATTTTGTGGATGTTTTCACTTCACTTGTTTGTACATTTGGTTTGTTTCCTCTCTTCTTTATATTTTGATATTTAATTAGTTAATAAATATAGTCAAATTTGTATTATGATGTTTGGATAGATAGTATATTCAAAATTACAATAAAACTAAAGAAAACATTAAAGATTGTAATTGTAAAATATGTAGAAACAAATGCATAATATCCATTTTTTTCTATTATTATTTAAATCATAAAAAATACGTAAGTTCGTGTGTGAAAACATCACTTATTGTTAAGTTTGATTTTTTTTTTCAAAAAACATGGAATAAGAGCAACAACAAGAGACACATCCCTGGAAAAGAGAAAAAAATAACCAAACTTACAACCTAGTGAGGTGAAAATATCCATAAATATAAAGATTGAAAAATAATAAATATTTTTCACTTATTTGTAAGTTTCAAATTTATTTGTAAGTTTCATTTTATTTGATAACCTTTTTACCATTTAGAGATAATAAATAAAACTTGATATAACACATTTGTTTCTACATAATTTGAGATTACATTCCTTAAAAAAATCTTTAGTTTTATTATAATTTTCAATAATATTAATTATGTTTCAATCAACTATTTTGTATATGTTTTTCTTGTTTGTTAGTAAGTTGGGTTACAAGTTTCACTTCATTTTAAGAATCTATATCAAGTGGGTGTGCTTATTCCATCATATATTTTACTACATAATTTTTTTTAAGAATTTTACATTGTGATCATTTTTAACAAATATAATTTAAACAAACTCTGACAATAATTATTAGAGGAAAATATGATCACTTCACTTGTTTCTAGGTTTGATTAAAATTTCACTTTCTTAAGAATGTGTATCACATGGGTATAGTTATTTCATATTTCATTTTATTAATGTTTTTAGCACTTAGACAATAATAAAGAAAAATGGATATAACACATTTGTTTCTACATAATTTGAGATTACAATTGAAGATTTTTTTTAGTATAATTTTGAATATTGTTTTGATTAGACTAAAACTAGAAGGGAAAATACCCATAACAAAATGGCCATTAAAGCCAATGAGGGTCTCACAGAAGTGAAACACGCGGAAATCTAATTTTGTAGATATTTTCACTTCACTTGTTAGTAAGTTGGGTTAATTTTTTCACTCAATTTTAAAAATTTGTTTCATGTGTGTGTGCCTATTCCATATTATGTTTTATTATACAATTATTTTATCATTAAATAATGAAGCATAATCAAGAGAGAAGAATTTTTTATTTCAATAATTTTTAACAAATATAGTTTAAATTAACTTTGATAATCATTATTAGAGGGAAATATGATCACTTCACTTGTTTGTAAGTTTTATTAAAAATTTCACCTCTTTTTAAGGATGTGTATCATGTGGGTACAATTATTCCATATTCTATTTTATTTTATAACATTTTTACCACTTAGATAATAATATAAAGAAAAGTGGATATAACACATTTGTTTCTAAACAATTTGAGATTACAACTTGAATTTTTTTAATATATTTTAGTGTAATTTTGAATAGTGTTAAATATGTTTCAATCATTATATTTTGTGGATACTTCACTTCACTTGTTAGTAAGTGGGGTTAAAAATTTTCACTCAATTTTAAGAATTTATTTCACGTGGGTGTGCTTATTCCATATTATATTTTATCATATAAATTTTTAATCATTAAATAATGAAGCATACTTAGTAGAGAAGAATTTTACATTTCAATTATTTTTAACAAATATAATTTAAATAAACTTGGATAATTATCATTAGAGGAAAATATGATCACCATATTTAAGATAGCCTAAAATTCAGTACAATAATTGATAATTAGGGATTTGTATAAATTGGGTGTGCTTATTCAATCTAATACATTTTTAATTAAGAAAGTAGGGTTAGAGGGCCCTTACCCTATACATCAGTATGAAATAGGCCTCACAACTAGAAGGAAAAACAAACCTCAAAATAAATAATAGACTCTTAGCCAATAGAATAGGCCTAAGGGCCACACTTAAAGATGCAACTAGTAGCAGAAGCTACAAAAATAACAACCAACAACAACTACTACCCTAGGGGCAGACAAGACTAACCAAGGATCAAAACCATTACAAACAAGTTTTAATAGGACTTGGAACCCAAACCACAATCAAGACAAGCCTCCTAGCTAGTAGAATAGGCCAACATGCCACCCACAAAGCAACAACACAAGTTTTAGATAAAAATAACAACCCATCATCAATAACCACATCACTAAGCTTATCCACACACCCAAATACAACTAGCTTGCAACCAACCTATCACTTAGAGATCCAAAATTTTGAGCCATGAATACCATTGAAAAGTTAAAGTAAAGAGCTCCCATCAACCAACTTGCCTATCCATAGGTCTATAAGAGAATTCAGCAAGAATACCATATCCATAGTAGTAAGGACTCACTAGTAAACCCATCCTCCACCTTCATAGAAATGGCCTCCATTTCAATAGGAGCTACAAGGGAGAAAACCTACTAAAGAAGTAGGAGAAAATTATTGCACCCATAAAACCTAGCTCAACTCAATAGGAGGGGTCTCCATCTCAACAAGAGAGGTCTCCACCTCCATATGAGACATAATCTGCAAAGTCAGTAAGAAGGCTAACATTCCTGGAAAGAGAGTAAACTTAGTAACCATTGTCAATAGAAGCCCTTGGTCTTTGGGATGAATAGAGAGCATAACCCAACTAAAAAAATACACCAAATTATGGAGCTCACAACATCTTTTAAGATCTTGAAGCCATTAGAGTGGAAGACAAGCTTCTTAAGAGCAATAACCAAGAGAAGTAACCATCACCTTAGACAAGGTAGTCTAGAAAGTCGCAAAACCCCAAACCTCTAGAGGTAGAAAAGAAAAGAAATAAACATAACCACTACAAAATGTATCACCCTTGAGCAAAAAAATCTTGATGGTTCCAGAGTAGAAAACAAACAACTTTGAAATAGGGCATAGCCCCCTCCAATAGAGCCCAAGCCTCGAAGGAAAAAACGTGAGAAGACAAAGAGATTAATTTTAGTCCTCTAAAACAATCATATCCGAGACCAAAATAAGATCTACCAAATTATCTTTGAAACCCACATAGTAAAGCTTGTTTGAAACCAAGACACCAGAACTAAAGGACTAAACCTTGGGTGTAGAGAAAGGAGTACAGAGAGTGAAACCTATACACTACCAAGAACCCAAACTCAAAAAAAGGAAAAAACAAGCGAAATCCAAGGAGCCTACAAGCATAACACCAACCCCAACTGTGCCATCTTCCATTTTTGTATGACCAAGACCAAATCCAACATCAAACAACTAGAGGCAACTATCCAAAGAGTGGTCAAGAAGAAGGTCATTCAACCCACCATCCATAGAACATGACAAAATATGAGTCAAGTAGTGCATAGGAAGATGGAAATCCAAAAACAAACCTTAACAAGAAATAATAGACAAAAGCTAGCTAGACAAAAGCAGTAAGCCATAAAACACCAAAATAGGCAGAACCCATGACAGAACATGCACAAAGAATAAAGAGATCAACAATGACTAGGTAAGCACCAACTCCATAGTATTGGATGCAAAAGGAAAGGGAAAACATCAATTTCCACTTCCCTTGACAAACACACACAAAAGGCCAAAATGAAATAGCCTATGCAGGCATAAGTCAAAGTTAACACCATGAAAAAGGGCCAAACCTTTGTAGATTAGCCCATAGAGGTGAAAAAAGCTCCCACATGATCAAGGGATAGCCAGAAAAGTACCACACAAGAAACCAACACAGTAGAACATAGCCCCCTAACCTTCAATAGCCAAGAGACATCATCATCATCCTTTTAATCAACCCCATCATCCTCAGAATCACCAAAGAAATTTAATTTTTTTGGCTTGCTCCCTTTCCTACTCATGAGGCCCATTGGCTTGGGGTAATTGTTACCTATTCCATCTAATATGTTGTTATATACCATTTTTATGCTTTAATAATGAAGAATATTTGAATAGAAAATAAGTTTGTATAGCCTTCAAACTATTGGGCATACATAGATTTTACTAGCATATGAGATTCATTATGGAACTACTAAATGATTTAAAGCTATGAAGGAGATGAGCTTCAAGTGAAGAGATTGAATCTTGTAATGGCCCTATTGTTGTTGGTGACAAGATTCTAGATGAAACCATCTCCTACTTTAATAGAGAGGGAAATCTACAACAAGCCTTTGTTCACTCTCTGGTGGGGGTGATGATTATTTAATAAATTTTGGAGTGACTTCTTAACCCTACATCTCCTTTTTAATAGAAAGAGAAAAAAAAAATGTAGAGACAAGAATACTACTGCATAAAACATATTATATTCATTAATTTGATTGATACTAAAATGGCTATAGTAGCGTAGTTTAAATAGATGCATTACAAGCTGATAAAGGAAATTTCCAATCTTGCAAACAAATTATGAAGGAAATAACTAAAACAAAATATTAGAAGGTTTGGCAGATTCCAAAATAAATTATAAAAACTATGGGAGTACTACGGGAGAAATTACTTTCCAACACCCCCTCTTAATTTTGATCACAAATTTTTTCAACTCTTCAACCAAGTCTTCAAACTCACCCAAATTATCTTCAATATTTGTCGACCTCTCTTGAACTCTTCACTAGTTGCTACAATAGTCCTTCAAACATTGAATTATCTCGCTATCTATAGCTTTCCACTTTTCACCATGTCTTGTCAAACCTTCAACCTTTTCTTGATCACTATCATCTTTTACATATGAATGTTTATATTTAAATAAACTTTTCAACATACATGAAAAATTTTACCAATTTGATCCAAACCTCCAACCACAGTTCAATTGCATGCATCATGTCATAGAGTCAGTCTTCCAATTTCTTTTCAAACACTTCTTTTATGAATGATTTCTCAAACCATAAATAGCACACAAGTGTAAATCCCAACATGTTTCTTTTATATGACCTTCCCTATTACAATGGGAGCATTGAGTACAATGCATTTCTGGAACAAATTTGCTTGATTGTGTAAAATTTCCTTTACCTGTATTATATCCAAGACCTTCATATTTCCGCCTCAATTGGCTCTTTTCTTCCTTGTGCATTCTTTCATAATCCTTGTCCATTGTGACCTATTCTTTCCATAATTTTAAAACCAACATTTTCCTCATTATGATTAACATGATTTCTGGTTTCAAACAGTTCATCATCTTTACATTCTTTTTCTATACATTCCTCATCAAAAACAATATTAGCCATATCACACAAACTACTTGATTTTTCAACTGAACAATACATATCCTCTATCCCACAAGCAACATCACTTACCAATGGCTTTATCTTTCAACATTTATTTTCTTCCTTCAACTTTTATAATTCTTCTTTTAGTAAACAATTTTCTTCTTCTAACAATTTTAGCTTTTCTTCTAAACCTTCATTTATTTTCTTAACCTCATCAAACAATTTTAAATTTTTTTCTACCTCTTCATTCATTTTCTTAATCTCATCAAACAACTTTAGCTTTTCTTCTAGCTCTTTATTCTTCTCCTCAACTTGCCACAGATCTTTCAAAAGTTCACTATTTTCTTTCTTTAAAAAATCCTTCTCACAAATTAGATTTTCATTTTCTTTTAATACTCTTTTGCCAACTTTTCCCATTGAAACAAATGATTTTAACACACCTAATTTTGCTACAGTGATTTATTCTTTTCTTTAATTGCAACACATGCCTTCAACCTTTCTCTTGCAATTTATACCTTGTCTTCTACAAACCTCTTAAAATGGTAAACATTGATCTCTTGCAATAAAAATGATCCTATCTCTTTATTTTCTACAGGGACTTTCTTCCAATACAAATTATCTCAAAATATCTACAAATTTTTTTCAAAACACACAACCAAGATTTTCAATATAAAATTAATTACCTTTTCCAACAACCTAAGAAACATTTTCTACACTTGTCTTTTTGCATTGCAGATGATGTAATGTGCAATCTGAGAACATCAATTATGGTGACTTTTTTATTTCTAGATTTGCAACCATTTAAATCTGCATCAACAACAAAACTCCTATCTATAGCAATCTTCTCTAACTTCTCTTGAATGTGCAATCCTTTGTATGGAGGCACTTCTGTGACTACAAAATTAGTGCCTAACAAATCAACAGCTCCTTCACCAAGTTTTCTTCCAGCTATAGCTTCACTCTAACATTGATTACCAAATTATATTTCTGACCTTCACCATTGAACCAACTTGGCTCTGACACAACTTTGATAGAAAGAGAAAAAACAACAGTAATATGAAAAAACAAGAATATTACTGCATAAAACATATTATATTCATTAATTTGATTGATACTAAAATGACTACATCATCGCAGTTTAAATAGATGCATTACAAACTGATAAAGAAAACTTCCAATCTTGAAAATAGATCACAAAGGAAATAACTAAAACAACATATTAGAAGGTTTGGTAGATTCCAAAATAAATTATAAAAACTGTGCGAGTACTATGGGAGAAATTAATTTCCAACACTTTTGTGTATTATTACCATGCAGAAAAACATAGATTGAAATTGGTTCCAAGAGAAATGGGGGATAAGTCATACGCATTAGATTGTGTATGATTACTTAAATTATGATTATTACCAGGGCTGAAGAATTTCGTTGCAGATTGTTCTAGGTTCCTGAGAGAAATTTAGAGGAGTATATTTTCGTAATATTTTGATTACATTATAAAAAGTTTGGAATAGTTTCTCTTTTTAATGTATTTTGGTATTTTTGTTTTAATGTGGATAGAATTGATTTAAAAAATGTACTAATTTTTTTTTTCATTTCTAAAGCTTGATAGAAATAATGGAGTCTATACCTAGTTCCCTGTATGGTCGGGGTGTTGTGAAACTAGAGGTCTAGTTAGTGAAATTTAGATGAAGGAAGTATGCAATGAGGTTTGAGTCAGAAGGAAGTCATTCACTGGCATATACTGATAGGATAGAAAATAATAATGCTGGGGAAGGAAATGGTAAGGGATCAAAGGGTTTTGCTGATGGTAAAGGTGAAAATTATAGCCAAGGCAGTTTTTCCAATTTGGATCTAAAAAGGTAGGGTTATTTAAAACTTGCTGTTAGGTCTATTTGTATGGTATTTGGTTAAGTTAGGGTGAATACTAGAAGAAATGAGGTTTTCTCATATTTAAGGAGTGGGGTGTATTTTTGTGATCAGTGTAGGGATGTATAGATCATGATAGATAACCCTGTTAGTGATATGTTAGAAAATTTTGGTTATGATTTTTATGCATCTTTTAGGATTTAGTGCTCAAACCCAACACAGGATGGTTTTATTGGGTATGTAAAATTAGGACCATTTCACATTTTTTGTTATGCTATATATTTAACTCTTTTGTAGGGGAAGGTGCATGGTATGAGAAATGAAGTTTCTTGAAGTTTACGATCATTAATAGTAGGATCATTTGTATCAATGGAAGTTTTGTGGCCAATCATGCTATAGAATACATCAATCTCTGTATATATAGAGCCTCTTTGGATAGGGAGTCTTAAAAAA
>VDFB02193867.1:179756178-179823879 GCA_007258455.2 Sequoia sempervirens
TTTACTTGAAGATCAGCCAAATCCTTAGTAAATTTTGTTCATTTTCCTATGGTAGGAACCCATCTATGAAGAAGTGTTCTCCATTTTAACAAATTATAATGAACACTTGATCAAGAAATACCCTCCTTGGTACCATAGAACCTAAAGTGTAGGAGTAAATACCTCAATTTTTTTTGCTCATTGTGTTGGCCACTAGCCTAGGGATGTCTTGAACATAAGGATTAGCTATCCTTTAGAGAATTTTGGGATTTAGCTAGAAAAGACACCAACAAAGTTGGCAAATTTGTTGGGGATTTTCATTCTCCAATTGTAGATTATTGTATTATAGAGTCAAATGTTGTGATAAATCTAAACATCTTGTTCAAATATCATAGAATTCTTGAACCTAGTGAAGGATTCAGTTGTAGCAAAGCTCAAAGGATCTGAAAGTGGCTCTGCTATCGAAGCGAACCCAAAATGAGATTTATTTTGAATAAATTCATATTATTAGAAGTATAATCCTTTGTGAAGAGAGGTGGTGACTCTAACTCAAATAACCTGATAAAGAAGATAACCAAGCCATAGATCTACAAGTTTCAAAATTGAAAGTGAATGGTTGCACTAAAATTTTAGGTATTCTCATGAATTTGAAGAAAATATTATCACACTTGTAAGTAATTTGTGGGAATTTTCAAGATATATGATATGAATGATTCCCTATTTGGTGAAGTGGCACTAGATGAGGGAATAATAGCGGTAATTTAGCATGCCTTTGAATTTAAATTGAAATTAATGTGTTATCATAAAGAAGCATGCTATGTTGTAAGATATTAAGTAAAATAGAAAGAAAATTTTATTGTAATTTCCCTTTGATAATTCTGATGAGGCTTGCAAAAGGTAGTACAAGATGCCTAGTCAAGTTGTACATCTGGATGTAGACTTTAATGCACTAACACATGATGAACACCCTTTGTCTCAACAAAGGAATTTTATTACTAAAAGGTATAGATCCATAGATTTAACTAATATTTGTGGTTTTCCAAATGTTGTACCACCTAAGATCAGGGATAAGATACCAAATTTCAATGGAGCAAAGTTTGAATTAGCAAGCAGACATTTGCAGAAGTTTGGGGATTTGATGGGAGATTATGAATTTGATTTTGAGAATGTTATCATGAAACTGTTTGTTAAATCCCTAAAAGCGGACTCAAGAGATTGGTTCTCTTTTCTACCAGCATCTTCTATACAATCTTGGATTGAATTCAAAATGACATTCATGGAACTATTTGGTGAAAGAGTAAACCCAAATGTAGTCAGGAAAAACTTCCTGGAGGTCCATAGAAGTGGAGAGGAGATGATCCCTACTTTCAACCTTATATTTACAAGAGCTATAAGGGATATCCCTAAGAATATGAGACCAAATGATGTTGAATGTTTGGTTGTGTGCCTTGGTGCATTTGATAGCAAAATGAGTTACCTATTAAGGGATAAAGAGCCTACACATTGCATCAAGCATATCAAATTTCCATGGATATTGAGAACAATTTGAACTAATTAATTATGAAGAGACATATTACTACTAATGTGGGTGGACCAAGTACATTTCATATAGATAGAAAAGATGAATCAAGTAGTAAGGAAATTTGTCAAGGTGAAGGTGTCATTTATGTTGCTCTCTCCACATTAGCACAAGATGCAAACCTTAGCCATATCCCACCTATGCATAAACAAAGTTCAAGAAAAATTGATCAGAAGCTTCCTATTAGAAGGTTATTAGAAATAAAGAGACATGTAGGGGAATCACCCTATGACTTATTTTCAAGATTCTTGGATGTCCTAATAGAAGTCCCCAAAAATTTCAGACCTGAGGATTCAATGTGCATTGATTTGTTTTGCAAAATCTATGAATTTGGACTAAGTACCTTGCTAGAGTAATTAAATCCCCATAGCTTTGACCAAGTACCTAATTAGATAAAGATTGTGGAATCAACCCAACATAATTATGCACAAAATATGATTTCGCAAAATGGAAACAACTGTCCTATTGAGAAAAATCATATAATAATTCAAACAAGTGAAAAGAATATGTCAAAATATGAACATTGTAATCAACTAACAAATAACACATATACTGATCAACACAACAGTGATGAAAAAAAAGATACATGGGATGATAACAAAGTAAATATGCAAGAATTAATTTCTTGTGATATCTCAGATGGTGGAGAAGTAAAACAGATACAAGGCATTATTCCATATCATGTTGTGATTAGTAAAAACAATTCACATGTTGTTTATATTTCATTAGAAACTAGTGATCATGATCTTGAAAATGCAACCTTAAGCATTCACTTTGAAAGTTTTGAACATGATCTATGTAGTGATGAATTTTCTTGTGATGAAAATCATGATGAAGTTGAGGTTTCTAATTCCTTCTCTCAGGATTGTTGTTGCTCTTTTGAGAATGATTTAGAAGCATATTCCTCACATGAAGGATGCAATGATATAAATGCTCATGATGTCACTTGTCCACAAGTGAAGGAACAAATTGTAAATGATGCATACCTTGAATTTAATTTAGGTTTGCTATTAATGGGGCATGTTAACTATGTGAGTGATGAGGAATTTTAAGATAAAAATCTATGTTCAATATGTTGATCATGAGCATAAGGATAAATATGATAGATATGTTGATGAAAATTCTTATGACCCTACTGCTCATGATTTTTTATATGAAGAAGATATGTAGATGTCAACTACACATGAAGAGGATGATGATGTACTCATGGGTGAAAGAAGGGTTCCATTATTGAATGATCAAAATGTACATCATGGAAAGCACATGGATCTTGAAGCAACATCATTACCAATTAATAATATTGAAAGGCTTGTTGATTTATCTAACAATAAAATTTCAAAATGTGATTCAAAGATGTTAACCATTGATGATGTGAATGAAATTAGGAATCTATTTGTATGCTCTTCTACTAATTATAATGATTTTGAATATAGTGATGATATGGAAGATTTAGACCTTCATTCTAAGGAGGTAGAGGCTTTCATGACAATAATGAATGTAATCGAGAACCCCTTTTATGATAAACTATTATCAATATGTGAGATGAAAAATGATGATCCCTAATGGCGTAGAAACAATCCACTTTTTGCTGAAAATCCTGATGAGTTCTTGGAAAGTGCTACTTGTGAATATGAAGGTTATGGTACAAATGAGACAACAAGAAAAGATCTAGTTGACACTAAGGTGTTTGAATCTATCCTTGAGGAAGGTAACTTTGATTTAATAGTCACCCAATCACATGAAAGATGCATTAGTACAAGTTTTTGTGAATTTTCTTGCCCATAGGGGAATGAGCATATTATGTCTGATGATTACCATGAGTGTAAATCAGATTTGTTGATAATTAAATATGATAGTATTCACATGGTAAATAATTTGAAGATGAAGATATTATTGTCCATGATAACAATACTAAATATAGTGATGGGTGATCTCACAAACCTAGTTTACGATTTCTAGGAGATTCAGATTTTTGTTGAAATCACACATTTTTAGAAATTATTATATTTTAAGCATTTAAGAGTTTCATTTAAAGCATTCCAATTGAAGAGTGTTCGATAAAACTACCTTAGATCAAACCCCCTTGGATAAAACCCTACTAGTTTTAAACCATACCTATAATAGAGTCTCCTTTACACCTATCAAAATGTTAATAAAAAACAACTTTTGATTTACCTTTTGGGGGATCAAATGAATTAATTTAAAATTTATTTTTTGTAAGTATGTATTCCTTATTATAAGCTTCCCAAAAAGTATAATTTTAAATAAATTTATTTTTTACTTCTTGTGAATGTGGGTTTTTCACTAAAAATCAAACTCTCTATTCTGTACATGTCAAAAAATATAAGGTTGTCATAAAAAAAATTGAAAACTATGAGTGCACCAGATATTGAAGTCCTTGATCCAACAAAAATAAAATAAAATTGAATTTTGATACATACAAAAAAATTTACATGTTATATGGTCGTGCTATGTCTGGATTGTAATTGGTCTGACTTCAAAACTTGATTAAAGAAAAAAAAATTCAATAAAAAAACTATTTACCCAGTGGAAGCACTAGATATCAAAGTAACAAATCTGAATTCAAAAGAGTTATAATTTTATCCTTCATGGAAAAAAATTTATGCATTATACGATGAGTGTCACTTTTTTAAAATGTTGTTTTCTAGAAAAAACTAGCTTTCAAAGGAGATAGAAAAAGAAGTGCAATATGATCCCAATTTTTTTTTTTTAAATATATTTAGAATCTACAAACAAAATTTCATGAAACTCTAGTTTGCATCATCTTCAAATTCCTCACGGTTTAGCCGCTATAGGTGCCCGAAAGTGAAGATTTAGATAAAAAAATATATTTCAATGTCGAGTTTGGCCAAAAATCGCAAACCACTATTGTGGGATCAACCTGCTAGTATTGAAGGAGAAATAGACGAATATACTCATTTGCTTATGGTACCTAGCTATGTGCTAGAAACAATGGTTGAATTGTTAACCACATGTGTAAGAGGATGATATCCATATTGACAAAGGAGAAGACCCCTTCTTGAATAACCAATTGATTCATCTAGATGGGTACATCAACCCTAAAGTAGAATTGCTACATATTGATGAAGAGAAACAATTTGATGAACTTTCAGATTATGTTGATATGGTAGGACTGATTGACCTATGTGAAGAGCAACTTAGGGGTGCAAATAGCATGAGGTACAATGTTAACTAGTATGAATGTGCACTTGAATTCTTTATAATTGCCCCTCATATTCTAGATCTTATCATGGAATTGGTTCTATCTAATGAGAATAACACTCATGGAAAGTACAATGATGGTGTTGTTGAATATGAACCTTTTCTCTTTGATACTTCAAAATCTTGGCCTAGTATGTAGTGGAGTGTTTATGAAGGATTTCAATTTGATGACAAAATTTAATGTGATGTTAAAATTCATGATCAAGTGGAATATGAATGTTTTAGCTTTCCAATTCAGTTAGATGAGTCTATGGTGCAACAGGTTAATCAATAGGGAAGTTTTATAGCAAGTGGAATTGATGATGTTAACCATGGTGATGTTGGTTTCTTGGAAGTGCATAATACATATGTTGATCCACTACAAGTGGAATAGGACAAAGTATTTGATAGAGGAAAGAACCAGTACTAAGTTCTTGGTGGTTGTGGGTCTCCAATTTGGAGAATGAAGCCTAAGAAAATATAAGAGAAGGCTTCTAGGATTGGAAATGAGAGCTGCATTTTTATCCTTGTAATTGATGGTCTTGGTTTGCTATTATTATTCTTAGTTTTTGTTCCTTTCTACTAGTCTACTTCTCCCAGAGATATGAGGTCTTGCTATGCTTGCAAGAGGCATACATCCCAAATCAGAGCTACTGGTGATACCCTAAAATTTCATTGTCCCATTGGTTCCATAGTCAAGCCTATTATTGATTATTCCTTGTTGTCACTAGGATTTAGGGTTTGTGGTCTCCATTCACTTATACCCTTAATCCTCCTATCAGCCTATGTTTTCTCATTGACTGGTTGCATTAGGTAACTAATTGCTTAAGTGGCATCTTATGGTCTTCATCATCTTTGTTAATCAGCCCCAACACTTTGGTCACCCGTAGATCCTAGGAGGTCCCCCTTTTAAAAACAACTTATGCCCACCTACTTTTAGCATCTTTCAAGTCTACCGCTGGTAGTTTATCACTCATCATGTGTTCCTTTGAAGCTGCCCATGAACGTCTTGTGATGAGAAATACATGATCTTTCATATCACCTTAGGTCATCACCCATCATGTGTTACATTCTCATCGCTAGAAGGTGACCCCCGATGAGTGATGCAGATAAGTATTTAACCGATCACTAGCCTTACCACTATCACCGATTGTCTCATGCTTTCCAAAAGGGGACCTACAACCATCAATGGGTTGAGTTACTCCCCATCATGTGAGTTCAGTGTATCGTGCGTTGAGACTACTCCATGAAAATTGAATGAGTGATGAGTGATAGGATTTAAATCTTTGGTTGTGATCCTCTTGCCATCAGAATCAATGACCGATATCTCATCACTAGCTTCTTAGCCATCACTTGATGAGGTCCCAAAGAAAAAATTAAAGATACGATGGGTGATATGAGTTGGTTTTATGGCTAAGGTTATCCCGTGATTAGGATCAATGGTAGGCAAGTTGATCATTATGGAGTTTGGATATAGATGGGTGCATGGCAATTTTAAAACCCCTCATCATTGTTTCTAAGTATAGGAATAAAAGCAATGGTGATCCTTAATGGGACTCGTTGATTGATTTTTAAATCTTGAATAATTGATGACCGAGATCAACATGTAGTGATTGATTTTTTTCTCACTCGAGTGAGCCAAGGTGGCCATTAAAAGCAACTTTCCTCCAAGTCCTCTATTTAATAAGAATTTCCCATAGTTTTTTTATCATCTACAATTTCAAGGAATAGAAACAACTACTACAAGTACTAGAGGAGTGAATTTTGAGTATTGAATGCATGAGATAGAGGTGGCGGTATGATATCCCCTAGCTTGTAAGTGTGCATGCATGAATTTTAGTGGTATTGTTACTATTGCTCAATTGTACTATGTATTGTCTTGTATGGGGATCATACGGTTCTCATTTTTGTGATGAGTAGAGATTCTTTGAAGGTTTTTTCTAGTGTTTTCCTACAAGATAGGCTCTGGTTAGTGTTTTACTGTAGGAAAATGAGTGAGCCAAGTACTCCTGCTACACCTATTTGATGTTCTAGGAAGTTGAATATGCAGGAACCATTTGCATATGTGTCTAAAGCCAAACCCATTATGGTAGAAATGTCAACTTTCTGAAAGGGTAAGAGGATTTTGTGAATAAAGGTTGCAAAATTATTGTCCAAAGTGCTTAAAACCTTAGAAATAGGACTATTTTAGAAGAATTAGTCAAGTTTAGAGGAAAAGGGCTTGTTGAGCTTGAGAATGAATTGGAGAAGAAAAGTAAGGGTTGTAGGGTCTGTTCAGGGAAGCCTAGTGTTCCTATTGTGATTTCTAATAATTCTTCAAGTGTGGAAGGAGGAGTCATCCCAGATTCTAGCCATTATTCTATTTCCCTTGTGCCCTATGGTGATTTGGATTATGAGGTGATTGTTACAACTCTAATTTTTGTCATGAAACTAGGTGGGTGTGTCTACTTAGCTATTGACAAGGTTAGGTAGCACCTGTGTTCTCCTACTCAATGGTGCTCAATTTTAGATTTTTGTGGTGACTCGACCCTCCTGTAGCTAGTTTGTTGGTTTGCTCTGTTGGTACTAATGGTGACTTCCCCAGTGTTGGTGAATGTTCTAATTTTGATAACAACTCTTTTGGAAGGCTTGCGTGTGCTTCTCCAACCAATTGCTTGGTTCTCTTTTTCCTTTTTCTTTCTTGTGGTAAATGAATGATTAAATATAATGGTTTGGGAATAAGCCCAAATGAAATGTAATTAATTTTGAAATGATTATGAAATGGAACTGTAATGAACTCGATGCTTGTTGCTCCCTTCATCTATAAAAGGGATTTCAAGGCTCATTACAAGGGTAAAAATTTTGATTCTAGAATGGTTTGGGTAGAATTTAAGGGTAGAAAAAAAATGTAATATAAAAGGCTTGATTAATCTGTTGGCTAATCCTCTTGAGTATAGGTTTTATATGTAATAGTCTTAAATTGTTCTACATAAGTTTTTGATATCAAAACAAATCTAAATTCTAAAGCATGTACTCTCCTTTGTACACTTTTGTAGACTATAAGTTAAATTATCAATGATATTTTCATTTGTCATCAATGGTTTAATTGAATGTATGGATTTGTCTCTTTGCTTTAGCTCAAAGGGTCAGTTAAATGCTTAAGGGGAGTCATAGGTTTGTAAGAATTCACAAAGGATTTGATAAGAAGTAATGTTTTGGATATTGAGAGTTTTTGTACTACAAGGAATTATGAAAATAGTGCATCTACTCTAGAATTAAATAATTTGTGTATACTGAGTCTAGATATTTTACTCCATTTACCCGATTGATGAGGCACTGGTCTGTTTGTCAAGAATTCATGCAATCAAATGAATTAGTAATATGCCTATCCATAGGTTCAAAATAAGAACAATACTTATTAAAATCATGTTAATTCTAAAATCTAAGTTTGAAATACATCCTTTTTCCTAGTAAATGTACAATTATTTACTCAAAGATCAGCCAAATCCTTAGTAAATTTGGTTTATTTGCCTATGGTAGGAACCTATCGGTGAAGAAGTGTTCTCCATTTTAACAAACTAGAATGAACACAATTGAGAAATACCCTCCCTTGTCCCACATAACATAAATCTTAGGAGTAAAGACATAAGAATTATTCACTCGTTATGTTGGCCACTAGCCTAGGGATGTCTTAAACATAAGGATTAACTATCCTTTCGATAATTTTGGGGCTCAATTGGAAAAAAAACCAACACCCTCTCTTACTCTCACATGTTTTCTTATTTCACATGGGCTCCTTCATTTTTCTTCATTTTTCACCCCTTCTCTTATTTCCTATGCATCATTAGTGGCTTGATTTCCCTATTGTTTTTTTGACTGATCTTCTTTCCTCACTGACTCCTCTTCATCATACTGCACATAGAATTATTTTTATAGTTGTGCCCCCTTATCTTACTAATTCAAAGCCTCTTTTAGTTGTATTTATCTTGACTGACTCTTGTTCTCTAAGCCTATCAGGTTCATTTCCCTTTCTTTCCTGCAACCCCTATTCTAGAAAATGAAAAGGTGTAGATAATTAAGATTTAATTATATACCATTTGTTGTGAAAAATAATTTCCTCATAAATATCAGATCAACCCAAATAGATATAAGCTACTCAATCAAAAGTAAAGTAAATAAAATCTATTTACTTCTATCTAGAAATTGTATTTACATCCACTCCATGTATTTGAAAGTTTCAAAAGCATGGTCTATGATTCCATATTTTACATATATATCGTTTGAATAGTTCCAAATACAACATTTGACAAAATTTCATAGGCTTGAACATTTCTTGCAACTAACTATGAGATGAATAACTAAATTTTGCAAATTTGATTATGCAAATATTTTTGAAGTACAAAGTTACCAAAAAGAAAATTAAAACAAACCAAAAATTGAAGAGACTCAAACCTATCAATTTTTTTTTGGTGGTGCTGATTGCCCATTCACTTGCACATGCTTCTATAGTAGACACACTGAGTAAGTAAAATTTTCCTAGAGTTGGTAAACTCAAGAACATTGAAAGGTGCATGGGATGGCAATCCAATGTTTATTTTCCAATGTTGCTCCTTTTCGACGAGAGCCTTCCCTCTTCTACACTTCAACTCATCCTCAACAATCGAGCCTCCTCCAATGGAATTATCTCATTTATTTGACAATTTATTACCATTGATCCAATTTGGTGCCCTTCACATTCTCTTGGACCACTACCAAACAACACGTGACAAGTAGTCATGGGAATCACATCACACAACACCTCATATCTATATGAACCAATTTGAAAATTGACTAAACAATGCTCCCTCACAATCATTTCATGTTCCTTTTACAACCAAGAAACTTTGGATGGACTAGGATTCTTACTACATTTTAAAGTTATCTTTCCACCATCTCCTCTGAAACTAAGTTATTCATACTACCACTATCAACAATAGCCTTGTAGCACTTACCTCCAGCCTTACACATAGTCCAAAAGAGATTCTTTCTTTGGGATGGTTCTTCCTCCACTGTCTTTGGATTTAACAACACTCTTCTAATCATGAGAGGTTCTCCTTCTTTTGGATCTACTACTTTCGGGGATACATTACATTCCTAATCTTCTTGTGCCAAGTGATTCTTTGCTACACTTTTCTTGTTTCCCTCTTGTATTTGATCAAACTTGAAAGCACAATGACTAACTTCTCCACACTGGTAACATTTAAATGGGAACCCTTTGCTACTACTACCACATCCTCTTACTGATATCTCATTTTCTCTGGTTTTTTGGTCCACCTCTTTACTCCACTTGGGCTTGAATTCTTCTTCAACCTATTTTCCTTTGCCACTATATGCTTTCCCCTTTTTAGTTGCAAATCTTCCCTAAATTTTTGAATTGTTTGTTTCTCTTCTCATTAATTTCTCCTCAGCCTTCAACACATAGTGGTATGCGTCTTCAATTGTGTTTATTTTCAGCATACTCATCTCATATTGAATGTTAAACTATAAGCCATTCACATACCTAGCTAACATCCCTTTATCAATTTCATGTCTTCTAGATCAAATTTCTAGCTTGTAAAAATATTTTGTGTAATCCATTACACTCATTTCTTTTTGCTTTAAATTTTGCAACTTTTAAAATAGCTCCATCTCATAATCTCTAGGTATAAATTTATTTTTCAAATTTTTCACCCTCTTATTCCACCTTGTTATCTAAGGATCTTCTTCCATTTCCCATTATCTCTACAACCCTTTCCACCATAAAGTAACATTCCCTTTCAATTTCATTTGGGCTATCTTCACTTGTTGTGGGTCTTTAATTTCATCCAATTCAAAGTACTCCTCTAGCTCTTCAATCCAATCAATTAGCTCTTCTAAATTTAATGTTCTAGAAAAAATTGATAAATCCATCTTATTAGTCTTTGTTATTCTTAAGAGAGCTCTCAAAAATATTTCTTGCTTGACATCCTCTAACCATTCTTCTTCTGCCTCTCTTCCCTATTCCTCCTCTTTAGTTTCTTCCTCATTCTTGGGTTCTCTTGTATTTTGAGTAGCTAACCTTCCCTTATTTCTAATTTCATCCATTATCATTTCTCTAAACCATTTGAGCACTATCTCTAATCTGATTCTTCCTCTTCATGGAGACATCTCTACCAATCAATGGCTTTAGCTCTCAACTTTTTAGGATTCAACACACAATTGTAACAATTCGTTTAAGCTCTCCTCAACCGTTACTCCCTCCCATAGATCTCGGTGGATACTCTCCACCCTTAGGCTCTCCAGATATGATACCAATTGATGAAAAACCCCACCTTCCTACCTTAATTCACAACTACCCAACAAAGGAAACTCAAAGAAAAACCAACTTGATTTAGATTTGTTTTATTTCAATTCACATAATACCAATGTTTTGAATCCTACATTACTGAATTTATAAACAAATTACAATTAAAAGTCTCACATTGTCTTCTATTTCCACTCAATCATCCTCTATTTTGTGAACTCTTTGTTCCTCTACTACATGCTCCAATCTGCATATGAACTCAAAGGTGTCTCACTCTCCTCTCCCTAGGCTCTCTTCAAACCAAATCTTTTAGGTATCTTTCTTTTCTTTCAAAACAAAAGTCTACTTTTTCCCCAACTTGGAGCTATGTGCTTCCTTCAACCTCAAGAATATTCCTCTACACTGCACCCTCTCTTACTCTCATAAGTTGTTTTCTTATTTCACCTAGGCTCCTTCATTATTCTTCACTTGTCACCGCTTCTCTCATTTCCTATTCATCATTAGTGGATCGATTTCTTTGTTTTCATTTTGAGTGATCTTCTTTCCTCACCAGTGCCTCTTCATCTTCCTACACATAGAATTCTTTTTATAGTTGTGCCCCCTCATCACACTGATTCAAAGCCTCTGTCAATTGTATTTATTTTGATCGAATATTGTTCTCTAAGACTATCGGCTTCACTTCTCTTTCTCTCCCACAACCCCTATTTTTCAAAATGAAAAGGTGTAGGTAATAAAGACTTAATTATATACCATTCAATGTTAAAAATAATTGCCTCATAAATATCTAATCTAGCCAAAGAAATATAAGCTACTCCATAAAAATTAATGTAAATAAAATTGATTTACTTATTTCTAGAAATTGCATTTACATCCACTCCATGTATTTGAAAGTTTCAAAACCTTGGTCTATTATTCCATATTTTACATAAATATCATTTGAGCAGTTCCAAATACAACATTTGACAAAATTTCATAGGCTTAAATGTTTCCAGCAACTGACTGTGAGATGAATAACTAAATTTTGAAAATTTGACTATGCAAAGAATTTTGAAGTAGAAAGATACCAAAGGGTGATCCTAGAATAGTGGTTTACAATTTTTGGCCAAACTGGTCACTGAACTAATTTTTTTTAACTAAATCTTCACTTGTGGGCACCTATAACGGCTATAATGTGAGGAATTTGAAGATGATGCAAACTAGAGTTTCATGAAATTTTGTCTATAGACCCTAAATATATTTTTTTCAAAATTTTTGGAATCAGGTTGCATTTCTTTTTCCATCTCCCTTGAAAACTATTTTTTCATAAAACAACATTTTTAAAAAGTGACGCTCATTGTATAACGCATAACATTTTTTCCATGAAGGATAAAATTATAATTCTTTCAAATTTAGATTTTTAACTCCAATATCTAGTGCTTTCACTTGGTTAGTTTTTTATTGAATATTTTTTCTTTAATCAAGTTTTGAAGTCAAACCAATTACAATTCAGACATAGTGCAACTGTATAATGCGTAACTTTTTTCATATGTATCAAAATTCAATTTTATTTTTTTTGTTGGATCAAGGACTTCAATAACTGGTGCACTCATATTTTTAAAATTTTTTTTTGATAATATTCTATTTTTCCACATTTGTAGAACAAAGACCTTAATTTTTGATGAAAATCCTACATTCACAAGAAATAAAAATAAATATAATAATCAAATTAAATTTTATTAAAATTATAATTTTTTGGAAACTTATAATAAGGAATACATGCTTACAAAAAATAAATTTTAAATAAATTCATTTGATCCCCCAAAAGGTAAATCAAAAGTGGTTTTTATCAACATTTTGATAAGTGCAAAGGAGACTCTATTATAGGTATGGTTTAAAATTAGTGGGGTTCTATCCAAGGGGGCTCGGTCTAAGGTGGTTTGATCAAACCCTCTTCAATTGGAATCCTTTAAAAGGAACTTTTCAAGGCTTAAACCATTATATTTTTTAAAAATATGTGATTTTAGCAAAAATTAGGATCTCCTAGAAAGTATAAACCACTATTGTGGCAGCACCCCAAAATAAAATTCAAAGAAACCAAACCAAAATTTGAAGAAACTCAAACCAATCATTTTTTCTTGTGGTTTTGATTTCCCATTCACCCGCACATGCTCCTACACCAAGTTCCTAGCACAATTTTCTAGGAACAAGCTTTGTAGAGGTGAAATAACATTAAAAAAACCTAAAATATGCCAAAAAAAGGTGTCCTAGGTTAGGAGGACCCATTTTCCCAAACTGGCAAATGGGTCCTAGCACAATTTTCTAGGGCTTTAACTTTTCCAATTAAATGTCATGTAATATCATTAATGGGTGTTGGAATAGATCCTTAAAAAATGCAATTAATAATCCTTATATTTGAATTAAATGACTAATTAAACTTCAATTAACTTCAATTAATTAATGAATCCCTAGATTAGTGCAAAATTTTAATAAAAAAATTTACACCCTAAATAAGGCACAATTAAGTACATTTTATTATTAATTGTCAATTCCTACACTAAGCGTGAAAAAGGGTTACTTTTTTTGATGCTTCAATTTTAATAGTTAATTTTTTTATTTTTACAAACATTAATTGCTAATTGTCATTATTGACCATCATAGAGGGGCCCAAAAAAAAGGTGGCTATAGGAAAGAGTGAACTACATGCAACATAAATCTATTTTGTGTGAGGCCATGTGGGGAGGAGAAACTTGTAATGTATGTTGTGAATGCATCTTCAAAAAGGGTGAGATAGTTGTCATGACCAAGTGAAATTGAGCCATTGGAGAGCCTACTAGACTTGAAGATGGAATCTTTGTGACTTTACCAAAGTCTTCACTAAAGTATGTTGAAGTTTGTTAAAAATAATCTTGACTAAGTTGTTACTTCTTGGGATCTTGAGATCAAAGGGAAAACTACTTACGAAAACGTGCATTTTGTAGAAAAATAAACTAAGTTGAATAGACGCACCTCTTGATCTCAATTAATGTTAATTTTATTAGAGTATGATGTTGGAAGGAGGACTATGTGGTGAAGTACATGCATCAATCATTGGTAGATCAATTCAAATGTAGTTCATATGTTTATGGGGTTGGATCCTAATCCTATGCAAGTTGAAGAGCTTTTTCCTATTGGAGGAAAATATATTATAAATATCAAGAATATAAATACCAAACACCACACTTCAATGTAAATTTTATTCCATGAATTACATACTTATGACTAAGGTTGTAGGTAAGATATTGTAGGTGGATGAGGTTGCAAGTATGTATGGAGCTTGATGAACATTGCCAATAGTGGATCAATTGACCACAAAGAAAGAAAAAATAAGCATAGTGTTAGGTTATTATGTAGAGGGTAATGATCTACCAAAATAATCACCTATCAAATTTTGTAACTGTGTAGAAGAGTTAAGGCTAACATACAAAAATTTGGACCAATATCACTATAAGGAAGGTAAGGTAGTAGAACAACTTCCTACACTAATCTTGAGAGGAGAATACAAAATTTATTTTATAGATATTTAATAGTTACAAAAACTTAAATAAAAATAGACATAAATATCATGCATACCATAACACAGTGATTTATGTGGGGAAAACCCTTTTGGGAGAAATATCCCACACTCCAAAGTTGCCCAATATGTTATTCAAAAATCACAAAGATCACAATATACTTGTAGAGCAAGCTTCTCATAGGAGTATCACCACTCCAAGATCTAGAGGCAACACAACCACTATCACACTCTCAGAATACATCATAATACACATTTGTAATACAAAACCCTCATAAAATAGGGTTTCCTTCAATGGTAAGTCAAGCCAACAAAATATCGACCATTAAATATGAAACCAAATGACGAATGGTCTAGATTTACAAGATTAAAATATACATAAAATGTGACTTTTGGGGACACTACCCCCGAACCCCCGCTAGGGTGCACTACCTCCAAACCCCCAATATAAGGGGCTGAGCCCCCCCAAACCCCCTACAGGGGGTACCCCACTACATTGGCATATCAATAGTACCATATGTATTTTCAAGGTTGAGACAAATTTTCCCAACAATCACAAATTGTCAAACCACAAGTAAAACCTATAGAAAAATAAGAGGAAAAAAATACTAGTAAATAAAACTAATTTAAAAAATCCATGAGGCCACAAGAAGGTAAGATGTTCTCATGTATTAAACACAAACAATAATCTAAATGTTAATATATAGGAACAAAGAGTTCTACCAAATAAGGATTCAAAACTATAGAATCTTCCAAAGCTATAAATAGGTTTAATAGGCCATAAATATTTTTATAATAGGCCTAAATTTGATGAAAAAGGTAGATGGTTAGAGGGCTATTAAACAATGAGTATTTCAGAGTATTTCTTTATTTCTTGAATATTTTAGATGCAATGACAATGATGACTTTACTCCGAGATGCTCCAATAATAGGTCTATCTACGAGATTCACCTTGATGTATAAAGGAACATGGTCTCATGTCTCTCATACCATGTAAGAGAATTCCAAGGTTAAAATGCATGAATTGATATCCATCAACATGTGAAACAATGAGCATAATGGTATTCCTAACATATAAAATGAATATTATATAAACACAATGAGGAACCTTGCATATATAAGAAAGGTAGATGAGGTAGCATAGTAGGATCAAATAGTTGACTAACCCTCGAAAGATGGAACACTTGTGAACTCACTCAAAAAGTGTGTGATAAAATGTCAAATATGTGTAGTAGGTTTATCAAATGATGAGGATGCATGTCTCAATATTATGAAGTGATACAAAAGCATAAGAAACCTAAGTAATGTTAAGCTATAAGTTTGAATAGGTCAATCGCAAGAAAGAGATAACCTAATTATATATGCAAAGAAATTATTTAAACTAACAATTTTCACTTTAGTTGTTCATTTGTTTGGTTATTTTCATCTAGAGACATTAGATTTATACACCCATAATGATAAGAGAGAGTTTCTTTTGGATTTAACTATGCACTATTTGTTTAAATCAAAGTTTCAGATCACACTCTGTGATCACTCTTATTGAAAATTCAAAGATTACAATATTAAAATTTTGAATAATATTAATTATGCTTCAATCTTTATATTTTGTGGATGTTTTCACTTCACTTGTTTGTACATTTGGTTTGTTTCCTCTCTTCTTTATATTTTGATATTTAATTAGTTAATAAATATAGTCAAATTTGTATTATGATGTTTGGATAGATAGTATATTCAAAATTACAATAAAACTAAAGAAAACATTAAAGATTGTAATTGTAAAATATGTAGAAACAAATGCATAATATCCATTTTTTTCTATTATTATTTAAATCATAAAAAATACGTAAGTTCGTGTGTGAAAACATCACTTATTGTTAAGTTTGATTTTTTTTTTCAAAAAACATGGAATAAGAGCAACAACAAGAGACACATCCCTGGAAAAGAGAAAAAAATAACCAAACTTACAACCTAGTGAGGTGAAAATATCCATAAATATAAAGATTGAAAAATAATAAATATTTTTCACTTATTTGTAAGTTTCAAATTTATTTGTAAGTTTCATTTTATTTGATAACCTTTTTACCATTTAGAGATAATAAATAAAACTTGATATAACACATTTGTTTCTACATAATTTGAGATTACATTCCTTAAAAAAATCTTTAGTTTTATTATAATTTTCAATAATATTAATTATGTTTCAATCAACTATTTTGTATATGTTTTTCTTGTTTGTTAGTAAGTTGGGTTACAAGTTTCACTTCATTTTAAGAATCTATATCAAGTGGGTGTGCTTATTCCATCATATATTTTACTACATAATTTTTTTTAAGAATTTTACATTGTGATCATTTTTAACAAATATAATTTAAACAAACTCTGACAATAATTATTAGAGGAAAATATGATCACTTCACTTGTTTCTAGGTTTGATTAAAATTTCACTTTCTTAAGAATGTGTATCACATGGGTATAGTTATTTCATATTTCATTTTATTAATGTTTTTAGCACTTAGACAATAATAAAGAAAAATGGATATAACACATTTGTTTCTACATAATTTGAGATTACAATTGAAGATTTTTTTTAGTATAATTTTGAATATTGTTTTGATTAGACTAAAACTAGAAGGGAAAATACCCATAACAAAATGGCCATTAAAGCCAATGAGGGTCTCACAGAAGTGAAACACGCGGAAATCTAATTTTGTAGATATTTTCACTTCACTTGTTAGTAAGTTGGGTTAATTTTTTCACTCAATTTTAAAAATTTGTTTCATGTGTGTGTGCCTATTCCATATTATGTTTTATTATACAATTATTTTATCATTAAATAATGAAGCATAATCAAGAGAGAAGAATTTTTTATTTCAATAATTTTTAACAAATATAGTTTAAATTAACTTTGATAATCATTATTAGAGGGAAATATGATCACTTCACTTGTTTGTAAGTTTTATTAAAAATTTCACCTCTTTTTAAGGATGTGTATCATGTGGGTACAATTATTCCATATTCTATTTTATTTTATAACATTTTTACCACTTAGATAATAATATAAAGAAAAGTGGATATAACACATTTGTTTCTAAACAATTTGAGATTACAACTTGAATTTTTTTAATATATTTTAGTGTAATTTTGAATAGTGTTAATTATGTTTCAATCATTATATTTTGTGGATACTTCACTTCACTTGTTAGTAAGTGGGGTTAAAAATTTCACTCAATTTTAAGAATTTATTTCACGTGGGTGTGCTTATTCCATATTATATTTTATCATATAAATTTTTAATCATTAAATAATGAAGCATACTTAGTAGAGAAGAATTTTACATTTCAATTATTTTTAACAAATATAATTTAAATAAACTTGGATAATTATCATTAGAGGAAAATATGATCACCATATTTAAGATAGCCTAAAATTCAGTACAATAATTGATAATTAGGGATTTGTATAAATTGGGTGTGCTTATTCAATCTAATACATTTTTAATTAAGAAAGTAGGGTTAGAGGGCCCTTACCCTATACATCAGTATGAAATAGGCCTCACAACTAGAAGGAAAAACAAACCTCAAAATAAATAATAGACTCTTAGCCAATAGAATAGGCCTAAGGGCCACACTTAAAGATGCAACTAGTAGCAGAAGCTACAAAAATAACAACCAACAACAACTACTACCCTAGGGGCAGACAAGACTAACCAAGGATCAAAACCATTACAAACAAGATTTAATAGGACTTGGAACCCAAACCACAATCAAGACAAGCCTCCTAGCTAGTAGAATAGGCCAACATGCCACCCACAAAGCAACAACACAAGTTTTAGATAAAAATAACAACCCATCATCAATAACCACATCACTAAGCTTATCCACACACCCAAATACAACTAGCTTGCAACCAACCTATCACTTAGAGATCCAAAATTTTGAGCCATGAATACCATTGAAAAGTTAAAGTAAAGAGCTCCCATCAACCAACTTGCCTATCCATAGGTCTATAAGAGAATTCAGCAAGAATACCATATCCATAGTAGTAAGGACTCACTAGTAAACCCATCCTCCACCTTCATAGAAATGGCCTCCATTTCAATAGGAGCTACAAGGGAGAAAACCTACTAAAGAAGTAGGAGAAAATTATTGCACCCATAAAACCTAGCTCAACTCAATAGGAGGGGTCTCCATCTCAACAAGAGAGGTCTCCACCTCCATATGAGACATAATCTGCAAAGTCAGTAAGAAGGCTAACATTCCTGGAAAGAGAGTAAACTTAGTAACCATTGTCAATAGAAGCCCTTGGTCTTTGGGATGAATAGAGAGCATAACCCAACTAAAAAAATACACCAAATTATGGAGCTCACAACATCTTTTAAGATCTTGAAGCCATTAGAGTGGAAGACAAGCTTCTTAAGAGCAATAACCAAGAGAAGTAACCATCACCTTAGACAAGGTAGTCTAGAAAGTCGCAAAACCCCAAACCTCTAGAGGTAGAAAAGAAAAGAAATAAACATAACCACTACAAAATGTATCACCCTTGAGCAAAAAAATCTTGATGGTTCCAGAGTAGAAAACAAACAACTTTGAAATAGGGCATAGCCCCCTCCAATAGAGCCCAAGCCTCGAAGGAAAAAACGTGAGAAGACAAAGAGATTAATTTTAGTCCTCTAAAACAATCATATCCGAGACCAAAATAAGATCTACCAAATTATCTTTGAAACCCACATAGTAAAGCTTGTTTGAAACCAAGACACCAGAACTAAAGGACTAAACCTTGGGTGTAGAGAAAGGAGTACAGAGAGTGAAACCTATACACTACCAAGAACCCAAACTCAAAAAAAGGAAAAAACAAGCGAAATCCAAGGAGCCTACAAGCATAACACCAACCCCAACTGTGCCATCTTCCATTTTTGTATGACCAAGACCAAATCCAACATCAAACAACTAGAGGCAACTATCCAAAGAGTGGTCAAGAAGAAGGTCATTCAACCCACCATCCATAGAACATGACAAAATATGAGTCAAGTAGTGCATAGGAAGATGGAAATCCAAAAACAAACCTTAACAAGAAATAATAGACAAAAGCTAGCTAGACAAAAGCAGTAAGCCATAAAACACCAAAATAGGCAGAACCCATGACAGAACATGCACAAAGAATAAAGAGATCAACAATGACTAGGTAAGCACCAACTCCATAGTATTGGATGCAAAAGGAAAGGGAAAACATCAATTTCCACTTCCCTTGACAAACACACACAAAAGGCCAAAATGAAATAGCCTATGCAGGCATAAGTCAAAGTTAACACCATGAAAAAGGGCCAAACCTTTGTAGATTAGCCCATAGAGGTGAAAAAAGCTCCCACATGATCAAGGGATAGCCAGAAAAGTACCACACAAGAAACCAACACAGTAGAACATAGCCCCCTAACCTTCAATAGCCAAGAGACATCATCATCATCCTTTTAATCAACCCCATCATCCTCAGAATCACCAAAGAAATTTAATTTTTTTGGCTTGCTCCCTTTCCTACTCATGAGGCCCATTGGCTTGGGGTAATTGTTACCTATTCCATCTAATATGTTGTTATATACCATTTTTATGCTTTAATAATGAAGAATATTTGAATAGAAAATAAGTTTGTATAGCCTTCAAACTATTGGGCATACATAGATTTTACTAGCATATGAGATTCATTATGGAACTACTAAATGATTTAAAGCTATGAAGGAGATGAGCTTCAAGTGAAGAGATTGAATCTTGTAATGGCCCTATTGTTGTTGGTGACAAGATTCTAGATGAAACCATCTCCTACTTTAATAGAGAGGGAAATCTACAACAAGCCTTTGTTCACTCTCTGGTGGGGGTGATGATTATTTAATAAATTTTGGAGTGACTTCTTAACCCTACATCTCCTTTTTAATAGAAAGAGAAAAAAAAAATGTAGAGACAAGAATACTACTGCATAAAACATATTATATTCATTAATTTGATTGATACTAAAATGGCTATAGTAGCGTAGTTTAAATAGATGCATTACAAGCTGATAAAGGAAATTTCCAATCTTGCAAACAAATTATGAAGGAAATAACTAAAACAAAATATTAGAAGGTTTGGCAGATTCCAAAATAAATTATAAAAACTATGGGAGTACTACGGGAGAAATTACTTTCCAACACCCCCTCTTAATTTTGATCACAAATTTTTTCAACTCTTCAACCAAGTCTTCAAACTCACCCAAATTATCTTCAATATTTGTCGACCTCTCTTGAACTCTTCACTAGTTGCTACAATAGTCCTTCAAACATTGAATTATCTCGCTATCTATAGCTTTCCACTTTTCACCATGTCTTGTCAAACCTTCAACCTTTTCTTGATCACTATCATCTTTTACATATGAATGTTTATATTTAAATAAACTTTTCAACATACATGAAAAATTTTACCAATTTGATCCAAACCTCCAACCACAGTTCAATTGCATGCATCATGTCATAGAGTCAGTCTTCCAATTTCTTTTCAAACACTTCTTTTATGAATGATTTCTCAAACCATAAATAGCACACAAGTGTAAATCCCAACATGTTTCTTTTATATGACCTTCCCTATTACAATGGGAGCATTGAGTACAATGCATTTCTGGAACAAATTTGCTTGATTGTGTAAAATTTCCTTTACCTGTATTATATCCAAGACCTTCATATTTCCGCCTCAATTGGCTCTTTTCTTCCTTGTGCATTCTTTCATAATCCTTGTCCATTGTGACCTATTCTTTCCATAATTTTAAAACCAACATTTTCCTCATTATGATTAACATGATTTCTGGTTTCAAACAGTTCATCATCTTTACATTCTTTTTCTATACATTCCTCATCAAAAACAATATTAGCCATATCACACAAACTACTTGATTTTTCAACTGAACAATACATATCCTCTATCCCACAAGCAACATCACTTACCAATGGCTTTATCTTTCAACATTTATTTTCTTCCTTCAACTTTTATAATTCTTCTTTTAGTAAACAATTTTCTTCTTCTAACAATTTTAGCTTTTCTTCTAAACCTTCATTTATTTTCTTAACCTCATCAAACAATTTTAAATTTTTTTCTACCTCTTCATTCATTTTCTTAATCTCATCAAACAACTTTAGCTTTTCTTCTAGCTCTTTATTCTTCTCCTCAACTTGCCACAGATCTTTCAAAAGTTCACTATTTTCTTTCTTTAAAAAATCCTTCTCACAAATTAGATTTTCATTTTCTTTTAATACTCTTTTGCCAACTTTTCCCATTGAAACAAATGATTTTAACACACCTAATTTTGCTACAGTGATTTATTCTTTTCTTTAATTGCAACACATGCCTTCAACCTTTCTCTTGCAATTTATACCTTGTCTTCTACAAACCTCTTAAAATGGTAAACATTGATCTCTTGCAATAAAAATGATCCTATCTCTTTATTTTCTACAGGGACTTTCTTCCAATACAAATTATCTCAAAATATCTACAAATTTTTTTCAAAACACACAACCAAGATTTTCAATATAAAATTAATTACCTTTTCCAACAACCTAAGAAACATTTTCTACACTTGTCTTTTTGCATTGCAGATGATGTAATGTGCAATCTGAGAACATCAATTATGGTGACTTTTTTATTTCTAGATTTGCAACCATTTAAATCTGCATCAACAACAAAACTCCTATCTATAGCAATCTTCTCTAACTTCTCTTGAATGTGCAATCCTTTGTATGGAGGCACTTCTGTGACTACAAAATTAGTGCCTAACAAATCAACAGCTCCTTCACCAAGTTTTCTTCCAGCTATAGCTTCACTCTAACATTGATTACCAAATTATATTTCTGACCTTCACCATTGAACCAACTTGGCTCTGACACAACTTTGATAGAAAGAGAAAAAACAACAGTAATATGAAAAAACAAGAATATTACTGCATAAAACATATTATATTCATTAATTTGATTGATACTAAAATGACTACATCATCGCAGTTTAAATAGATGCATTACAAACTGATAAAGAAAACTTCCAATCTTGAAAATAGATCACAAAGGAAATAACTAAAACAACATATTAGAAGGTTTGGTAGATTCCAAAATAAATTATAAAAACTGTGCGAGTACTATGGGAGAAATTAATTTCCAACACTTTTGTGTATTATTACCATGCAGAAAAACATAGATTGAAATTGGTTCCAAGAGAAATGGGGGATAAGTCATACGCATTAGATTGTGTATGATTACTTAAATTATGATTATTACCAGGGCTGAAGAATTTCGTTGCAGATTGTTCTAGGTTCCTGAGAGAAATTTAGAGGAGTATATTTTCGTAATATTTTGATTACATTATAAAAAGTTTGGAATAGTTTCTCTTTTTAATGTATTTTGGTATTTTTGTTTTAATGTGGATAGAATTGATTTAAAAAATGTACTAATTTTTTTTTCATTTCTAAAGCTTGATAGAAATAATGGAGTCTATACCTAGTGCCCTGTATGGTCGGGGTGTTGTGAAACTAGAGGTCTAGTTAGTGAAATTTAGATGAAGGAAGTATGCAATGAGGTGTGAGTCAGAAGGAAGTGATTCACTGGCATATACTGATAGGATAGAAAATAATAATGCTGGGGAAGGAAATGGTAAGGGATCAAAGGGTTTTGCTGATGGTAAAGGTGAAAATTATAGCCAAGGCAGTTTTTCCAATTTGGATCTAAAAAGGTAGGGTTATTTAAAACTTGCTGTTAGGTCTATTTGTATGGTATTTGGTTAAGTTAGGGTGAATACTAGAAGAAATGAGGTTTTCTCATATTTAAGGAGTGGGGTGTATTTTTGTGATCAGTGTAGGGATGTATAGATCATGATAGATAACCCTATTAGTGATATGTTAGAAAATTTTGGTTATGATTTTTATGCATCTTTTAGGATTTAGTGCTCAAACCCAACACAGGATGGTTTTATTGGGTATGTAAAATTAGGACCATTTCACATTTGTTGTTATGCTATATATTTAACTCTTTTGTAGGGGAAGGTGCATGGTATGAGAAATGAAGTTTCTTCAAGTTTACGATCATTAATAGTAGGATCATTTGTATCAATGGAAGTTTTGTGGCCAATCATGCTATAGAATACATCAATCTCTGTATATATAGAGCCTCTTTGGATAGGGAGTCTTAAAAAAAATGGTTTTGGGCTGTTTGCATCATCTGGACCTGAATAGTGAGCTAACATAGGAAATTTTTCCTAATTATGGGAATGATAAGTTAGAAACTTAGGAACATTTTAGATTGATTGTTTTGCTATATTCAAACCTTTTTTTGGAGAGGGTGGATTCTTGAAGAAATGGGTTTCATAAAATTTAGGGTGTTTGTATTGTGTCTAAAATGAGGTGGAACTTTTGTGGTAGAACATTTTATATATTACATCACTCTATGAATTTACGTAGTCCACTTTCCCAAGGAGTCTTAAAATTTTGGTTTTGAGCTTTTTGCATATTTTAGGCTTAAGAAACAAGCTAACATAGGGCATTTTACCCAAATTAATTTTGAAAATAAAAAAGAAATTTTGATTTAACACTTATTATTATGCTTTCATTATTTTTTTTTGTAGGAGAGGGTGGAAACTAGCATAAATGATGTTTCATTAAACTTGGCATGAAAAAATAGTAGAATTGTTCCTATTTAGTTCCTATTCACTATAGTGTATTTTTTTAGAATGGAGGGTATCACCGTATTAGTGATTGAGTTTGTGTAGTGTGCAGGTGCTTCACCATCCTCAAAGTGAGATCTTGAGGGAGATCTTAGGAGTTCATGATGACTCAAGGGATATATGGTAACACCTATCTTAAATTTAAGTTTGGTAATCATGTTAGTAGTTACCTGACCATCTTGTAAAATACTTGTACTTTGACATCTTATACAATTTTAACAAATCCAATACTTGATATTATGCACTAAAATGACATCAATATCATCTAGGAAATTGTTTGCAACTGAATTGAAGTTCAAAGAAGTAATAAATCCCAATAAACCAACTAATTTGAATGAAATATCATGTGGGCATCTCAAAATCATAGATATTTTTATTTTCCAAGACCCACTACTCTAAAGGAAGATTCTGACTACCACTGAGAAGAGAATTCTCCCTTCTCAATCCAGAAACATGTCCTACCATGTTTTCTCCAATAACTCAGCTATTTCCATAAAGGTTCCTGGTTATATATAGAGGACCTTTGTGCTAGTGGTTATGTACCCATATTAGAGTAAAAGTTGAAAACAAATTATTTGCTTTCCATAATGCACAAGGTCTTTTAACTAGAAAATACAATTGCATCTACATTAATGGGGAGTTCACTATTTAAAACAATGCAAAAAGGATTTAACTTTTCTGAGAATAACTCAAAATAGATTAAGTACTTGTTGCCGAACAATCACATAGTCAAAAACTGAGGTATTGTAGAAGATGTGATGTTGAGAAATCTTTAATTTTTTGGAGGAGAATATAATAGAACGAATTTGTCCCTTTTGTTTATAATTGATGTATTTGCTACATAATTCTTTATAGCTTGTTTTAGTTTACTGCCACCTTCATCATCTTTAATTTCTCTATTTTTTTGTCAATTTTCACCATTTGGAATAATGCATGTCTTATGCATGTTTTGGTTTTCTTTTTAGTCATGTTCCAAAACAAAATTCAATGTATTTGAATCGCTCTATTTTATTTAAGCATGAATAAAGGGACTACATTTTGAGTCTACAAAAATACAAATTTCTGTGTATGCTCTGTTTTCCATGTTATGTTTTTCCCTAAGTTATTTGCTTTGTTCTTTCTACGGTTATCTCATAACCCCTAGGTGTAGGAATTAAGCTTGCTTTAGTTTATTCATTTGGTATCAGAGCAGGTTAATTCTGTTTCTGTAATCATGTTTAGTCTTAACTCATTGTCAATCTCTGAATTCAATGGAAGTGATTATAAATATTGGTGCATAAAGATGATGACTTTTTTTACACAAAAAAATTTGTGGGAGATTGTAGAAATGGGTTATAAAGAACTAATAGATTGGACTACTCTTACATCCAATGAACGAACAACTAGAAAGGAGGCTAAGAAGAAGAACTCTCAAGCCTTGTTTCATATTCAAATAGTTCTTTATAAGAGCTTATTTTCAAAGATTGTAGTTGCAATGACAACAAAACAGGCCTGGAATATTTTAAAGGAATCTTACCAAGGAAGTGATCAGGTAAAAGTAGTTAAGTTGTAGACTATAAAAAGAGATTTTGAAATTTTGAAAATGCAAGAATATGATAAAGTAAGTGATTATTGTGTGAGATTCAATGATGTGGTTAATAAAATGGTTACTCTAGGAGAAACAATAAGAAATGAGGTTGTAATTAAGAAGGTTTAGAGATTTCTAATATCAAAATGGAACTATGTTACTATCATCATTGAAGAAATGAAGGATTTATCTACCCTTAAATTTGATCAACTATTTGGATATCTAATCTCTCATGAAGATATATTGAGAGATTCATTTGGGCAGAGTGATGAGAAATCATTTTCCTCCAAATTGCAAATTACAAAGAAAGAAGATGCAAATAGTAGCACCACAAGCAACCAAGGCCAAGGAAGAGATCAGAATAAGAATTCACCAAGAGGAGATAAAGGAAGAGGTGGTTCAAGAGGAAGAGGTGATTCAAGAGGAAGAGGTAGCTAGGAAGATTTGATAAGAGAAATATTCAATGTTACCATTGTAACAGGTATGGCAACTTTGAAAGAGATTGGAGACTCAAAGAAGGTAATAATGATAAAAGTGTTCATTATGCTCAACATGGTGATGAAGCTCTTTCAAATAATTTATTTATATCTTATGAAAAAGCTGAAAATGTTTAAAGCCCTTTTGGAAAATGAAAGTGATTACAAACTAAAGTCTTTAAGGATTGATCATGGAGAATAATTTTGTTCAAGATATTTTCAGCATTTTTATGATATGAATGGCATCAAAAGACAACTTACCACTGCCTACATGCCTCAACAAAATGGGGTAGCTGAAAGGAAGAACCATATAGTGGTGGAAATGGCAAGGTGCATGTTGCAGACAAAGGGACTAAGCAATTATTTATGGGGTGATGCAGTTGCTACAATAGTATATATTCTTAATCAAGGTCCCACTAGTGCCCTCAATGTGATGACTCCATATGAAGCCTCATATGCTAAAAATACTAATGTCAAGCATTTCAATGTTTTTGGGTGTTTATCTTATGTTCATGTAGTTGATCAACAAAGGAAAAAATTGGATCCAAAAAGTGAATCATGCATTTTCATTAGATATAGTGAACAAAGTAAGGCTTACTAGTTGTATAATCCTTTCACCCATAGCATTTTTATCTCTAGAGACATAATTTTTGATGAAAGAGGAGTTTATTTTCATCAAGAAGACCATGTTAAGATGTCAATTCTTCCTCTGAGTCTGCAAGGGCTAAAGGATGATATATTTCCCAAAAGGGAATTTCTCCCTACAAGACCTTCTCAATTATGTCCAAGAATGTTAGACACCCAAATTCACTATGCCTGCAAGTGCCATGGATCCGACATCTATCCGCCAACGCAAATTGCTGCAATGGCTTCTTCAATCTCTTATTCAAATGTGCATGTAACTGAGTGATGTTGATTTGCAAATGCTGCTCCATTTCGACTCAGCTCTTGTTTGCCTTCAAAAAATTTTGATTTTTTAATATTGAAAGAGATCTCCTATCTAAGATTTCTTCCTGAATGTTCCTTTCTCAACTTCCAACTTTCAGCTCCATAGCCTCAACATGTCATGCCCTCCTTCTAGCGCCAGTTCTGTTGATGGCATTAGGAGGAGGAGGGAATACAATGAATCACTTCCAACCTTCAACTTTTTATTCCCAACGTGTCAGCCCTCCCTCTAGCGCCAGTTCTGTTGATGTGTTTTTTATGCACTTTTCAACACAGGCAGTGCGTAGGTGCACTACCTCTCTTGAAAGACAATCTTCCACAATCGAATTGCAGAACACTATCCCAAGGTCTCTCGGATGTCAGGTCATGACAGTGCTTAGATACCTCAGTAGTTTGATGTGATTTGTTGGAACCACAAGGAAGACTTATGGATGAGTTACAAAGCATGGAAGTTGGGTTTGCAAATGCAGTTTCAAAGTGCTGGAAGTGAATGAACAGTGGCTGTCCACTCAAAACAGCAAGCTGAAACTCATCAAGTTCATCTAATTTGGTTTCATGGTGATGCTTTGGGTCCTACTCTAACCAAGGATTAAAAGAAACAGCAAAAGGAGAAGGGTTAAGAAAGCTATTCTAATCCTAAGCTATGAATGAACAATAACAATGGTGGCTGCTAAAGTAGACAGACTTCCTAAACTGAGTTTTGCTTGACCAAGAGAAACCTACAGCTACACAAAACTAGTGCAATCTTCTAAGGACTGTTGATTTTTAGATTGCACATGCACATCATGCACATGTAATTAAACTAAGTTGCAGCAATGAAGTAATGATCTCAGACTAGCTTTGCAAAGTGACTCATCATCAATGAACCACAAAAAGTATGAGCTATAAATCCATCAAATACTAAAACAACAAACACCATCACCACTCCCATTCAAGAAACTAACACTAAAACTAACATAGAAGGTGAACCATGCATACATAAAGAGAAAACTCAAAAGGAACACCCATAAATCATGCAATATTGCTTTCTATTGCTGAAGAATTTCTTTACATCAATTCTCCAACTCTTACAAATAAGGGGCAAGCCCCTATTTATAGTTTTCCAAATCCCAAATGAATGGCTAGGATCAATTTGTATTGAGTGGCCCAGATTCAATTACATTAGGGTTTCACCCACCCCACAATATTCAACAATTAAAAATACATTTCTTGTCTTTTCCCTGTTTTGTCATCTAGTGGCAGTTACTGTAGCAATTTTGTCATTTAGTTCATTTCCCTTTTCACTGTAGCAAAAACTGCCTGAAAGTTGTCTTTTGCTTGATGTGGTTGCAGTGTTCTTCCGTTGATCAAACGAGTCTATCGATGATTGGCATCAATGGATTGGTGGCCCCTGATTAAGGAAAAAAGCTCCTTAGAAATCATCATCATCTAGAAAAAGGTAGGACAACTCCCTCAATGGGCCTCTTCGATAGACCTATAGAAGGCTTTTTGACTCCTGCAAACACGAAGTGTCGTAAGTGCAATTATACATGAGTTAAGGAAAATGTCAGTCAAACCTACAAATTTCCAGTTAGATCTATCCATGCATCATCAAAATATCTTAATATTCATATTTGGAGATCATTTGGACCATAAACATTAATGCGTGCTTCAAGGGTGCAAGTGCTAGAGGGCGGAAAGACGGCGAAAGAAAGCCAGAAGGCAGACAGTGGACGAAAGCCAAAACAGCTAGGAAGAAGGTGGGCTCCTGGATGTTCAAAACAGCTGGGAAGAAGGCGAGCTCTTGGATGTTCAAAATAGCTGGGAAGGAGGCTGGCTCCCAGATGTTCAAAATAGCCGGGAAGGAGGTAGGCTCCTGGATGTTCAAAATAGCCAAGGAGGGACGAACTCTTGGAAACAGCCACGGAGGGGCTGGGCTCCGGAGGCCGGGAAGGAGGCAGCCGTCGGATGTTCCAAAACAGCGACAGAGAGGCAGAACCCAGGAAACGGCGACAGAGAGGCAGAACACCGGAAATGGCCACGGAGGGTCCGAGCTCCGGAGGCCGGGAAGGAGGAAACCGTCAGATGTTCCAAAATGGCGATGGAGAGGCGGAACCCCAGAAACGGCCATGGAGGGGCCGGGCTCTGGAGGCCAGGAAGGAGGCAGCTGCCAGAAGTTCCAAAATGGTGACGGAGAGGCGGAACCCCGGAAATGGCCATGGAGGGGCCGGGCTCCGGAGGCCAGGAAGGAGATGGCCACCGAAAATTCCAAAATGGCCACAAAGAGGCGGAAGTCCAAAAATGGCCACGGAGGGGCCGAGCTCTGGGGGCCGGGAAGGAGCAGCCGTTGGATGTTCCAAAATGGCGACCGAGAGGCGGAACCCCTGAAATGGCCATGGAGGGGCCGAGCTCCGGAGGCCGGGATGAGGCAGCCGTCGGATGTTCAAAACGGCGAAAGGGGACGGCTCCGAAACCTACCAAACTTTGATGAACCCTTGGTAGTTCATTTAAACACATCAAACACATCCTAGATACAAAAAAGGTTGCTCCCAAAGTCAAAAATGCAGAAACGGGAGCGACGGGGGTCCACGGATGTTTCAAAACAGCCAAGGAGGAAGGGAATTCTGCAGGAAAAGTTCTGAAACCATCGAAACTTAATGGAATGATGATGAAACCTTGGAAGTTCACTTAAGCACATCAAACACATCCCATATCCAAAAAACTGTGACCCCAAAGTCAAAAATGAGGAAACGGGAGCAACGGGGGTCCACGGATGTTTCCAAACAGCCAAGGAGGAAGGGAATTCCAGAGGGAAAGTTCCGAAACCATCAAAACTTAACCAAACTTTGAAAAAACCTTGGCAGTTCATTGAAGCACCCCAAACACATCCCAAATCCACCAAAAAGTTTTCCCCAAAGCCAAAAAAGTGGAAACTGGACCAACAGGGGTCCACGGATGTTTCTGAAATAGCCAAAGCAAGACAAAAGGCAGAAAGGGGATGGGGGACTTTATTTCTCCGCAGATTTGAATACACCAAGTAGGTGAATTAGGGTAGGGGAATTTGATTGCTTGATGGCACATGACCAATTTGGGCTTAGAAATGGGGCACGCGAAACAAGACAGGAGCAAAGAAGCCTGTCGGGAGCAAAAAAAAAGGGGGTCCCTGCCTACGACGGGGCATGTGTGCAAAACATGCACAACAATGTGTACTTTAAAGCATCATCACAAATTTTGAATTTTAGCTAAGGTCATAATGATGAAGATGATTTATAATACAAAGCTAAAAATGAATCTACTTCAAAGAACAAATGTTTCTAAAAGTATCATCATCAATTTCAAATGTTTACTAGCATGATAATCACAATGATTTGATAAATATAAACTATGGTATTTATTATAGACTCAATGAATATAATGACATAGTGTACGAAAATATACTCAACCATATTAATTACCAAGAATCATTCACTATTTCCATATATTACCAAAAGATCAAATGTGACTACCCTATAAAAAGGATTTTGACTCTTAAAGCAAATGCATCTGATAAGTGTAAAGATGCTTGGTGATGTCGGTTGGGGAGTTTCCAAAGAAAATACAAGTGGTAGGTGTAAAGACAAATCTCCATTGCTTTCTATAGGAAAGGCGTGGTAGATTGGGACAAAAAGAATAAATAGGTAATACAAACTAGTGCAATAGCCAGTGGCCAAATCATCAAATGTAACTTAATCATCAAAATAACTGGGCACTAAACCTTGATGCCTTTTCCTGAAGTTAATGAGTAGTGACTAAAATGAATACTAACTATTTCACAAATTTTACATGGACTCATCCAATCAACATTAAATGATTCCTGCACAAACACTGGTTAGTGATAGAAATCATATTAAATATGCTAGACAAATAGGAACTAACATGGATTTATTTGCTACGCCCCTCATAACTTCATTTGATGTATTTATTTGTTGTGCCCATCATAACTTCATTTGATGTATTTATTTGATGCGCCCCTCACAACTTTCCATTACAAGAATACAATGAAACAAAATGCAACTGGCAAGCAAAACAACAAAAAAAATAATTGCACCCAAAGTATTTTGAAGAGATTTTCAATTTTTTTGCTTTTGGTGGGTGAAACGTGTGCAGGGATCATTAATCATAGAAATTAGATTCAAACAAAAATTTCTCTTCGGAAACTAAAGAGAATGAGGATAGATCACCTCCTGATAAATCACCTTCTTTCTTGTACTGGCTGTAGCTTGAAATTAAAATGAAAAGGTGATAACAACACGAATTGTCATGAGGTTCAAAACATGTTTAAAGACAAGACATCTCATAAATGGATATATCTAACACAAAGCTGTCTAAACACCTCAAATGTAAAAGGCACAAGACACGCATTCACCCAAGATACCACTACGGACTTACAAGAGACCAATGCGCAACATATGTGATAGTGAGATACAGGAAGGAGGAATAGTTTTTTCAATTTAATATGATTGAAAGAATACTGAGAGGCTAAAATCAACAGGTGAGTTGGTAGTATTTATCATCGAATTCCAACAACAATCAATAATGAAAGGACGTGCTTTCATTCATATATTTCAAAAAAAAGTGAATCTTTTTTCTATAGAAAGGATAGATCTTATCAAGACTTAAGATGCACTTGGCAGGTTCAAAGTTAAATTTGGCAGAGATTCCGGTAGAAGTTTAAAAGGAAAAATAAGAGAACACACCCCAGGTTACTCAATAGAATCTTCAAGCTAATGCAATAGGTAAATATGAACCTTTGTTACAACAAATGTCAGAGAATGAAGAATAGTAGATTGTCTACAAGTCACCTATGATGGAGCATAATAAAAACATAGGCATATAGTACCAGCATAATGCACACCAATATGTAGAAAAGATGTCTCCATAAGAGAACATGTTGTAAGAGAAATCTAATAACTAAGAAAAAGATCTTTTGATATGGCCACATATTTCAAAAAAAAAAGACTCACGGTTGCCAGGTCAAAATTCTAGCTTCAAACAACTCAAATATGTTATCACCATGTGCTATTAATATAAGAAAAAAAGAAATAATATGTTTCCATAGATAAAATCATGCATGCAGTCTACAGATATGGGCAAGTGATCTACATTGACACCTTTAGAATCTAGAAATAAAAGAGACAATAAATTTCACATTTAAACAACAGTCTAGTATTTAAACATAAAAGCATATGTCTTTAAAGTCTATAAACATAGAATCAGAGACTCTATTCATCATTTTGAGGGTGATGCCCTCCTTCTAGCGCCATAATGTAGAGCATCCATTAAAATATGAAAACACTAAACTTCAAGCATGGGTTAGTACCTACAAATTCCTCAAGAATACTCCTATGAAATACCTTGTGAATGCTTCAAAATGCAACAAATGACAAGAGAAAACTAAAAGCATCATGAAAACAATAATAATTACCTATTCCGTAGTAGATTGGTGTCAAATGTGTCAATGACCCTTTCCCAATCCTTGCTCAAAAGCTAAAATGATGAGATCCAATGGAGATGAAGAGAAAAATCAGTTCTCAAACCAAGGAGGCTAAGAAGAAGAACTCTCAAGCCTTGTTTCATATTCAAATAGTTCTTTATAAGAGTTTATTTTCAAAGATTGTAGGTGCAATGACAACAAAACATGCCTGGAATATTTTAAAGGAAGCTTACTAAGGCAGTGATCAGGTAAAAGTAGTTAAGTTGTAGACTTTAAAAAGAGATTTCAAAATTTTGAAAATGCAAGAATATGATAAAGTAAGTGATTATTGTGTGAGATTCAATGATGTGGTTAATAAAATGGTTACTCTAGGAGAAACAATTAGAAATGAGGTTGTAATTAAGAAGGTTTAGAGATCTCTAACATCAAAATGGAACTATGTTACTATCATCATTGAAGAAATGAAGGATTTATCTACCCTTCAATTTGATCAATGTTGATGGTGTTTTTATGCACTTTTCAACACAGGCAATGTGTAGGTGCACTACCTCTCTTGAAAGACAATCTCCCACAATAAAATTGCAGAAAACTATCCCAAGGTCTCTCGGATGTCAGGTCATAACAGTGCTTAGATACCTCAGTAGTTTGATGTGATTTGCTGGAATCACAAGGCGGTCTTACAGAAAATACAAAGTGTAGACACAAAGCATGAAGTTGGATCTTCGAAAAGGAGTTCCAACGATGGGAAGTTGATGTGCATCAGCTGTAGGTTCAAACAACAATCTTAAACTCCATCTTAATTGTTGGATTTGGCTTTACAATGTGCAATGAACCTTGGTATTGTTTAGTTTCTAAAAAAAATGAAAAAGAGAGAAGGGAAGGAAAAGTTCCTAAGTCTGAAGCTTGCAATGAATAGTGACAATGGAGTTCTTGCAATGGACAATTCTTTAAAACAATATCCCACTTAACCAGGGATTTCACAGTATCATGGAAATTGTGCTATCTTCTAAGGGCTGCAAATATTTCATCCTTCATCCAACACATACATGCATGAATTAGAGATAAATGTTTGGGGCAGCTTCAAATCAAGTCCAGGCTAACTTTGCACAGCTATCTACCTTCAACAAACAGTAAAAAGTATGGACTAAGGGATCATCAACAAAGCAGGCATTTTCACAATTAGCCAACAGCATTCCTAAGATTTACCCAAATAACATGAACAACTAACTAAATAGCAAAGAGATCTAAACTAAACATGTGAAATTGGAGAAATGAATCAAATGACATGAGAGAAATCAAGGAAATACACCAAGTCAATGTTATTTCTTATAAATTTCAGCAGCATGCCTTTACAACAACTCAACTCTCCCTCTTGCAAATGAGGGGAGTGCTCTATTTATAGTTTTCCAAAAGTGAAATGAATGGCCAAGATTCATTTCCATTGTGTGGCCAAGATTTATTACAAAATAGGGTTTCACCTACCCCCAAATAGATTTGCAATTTAAAAATATTCTTTGTCTCTTCCCTATTTCGTCATCTAGTGGATGACACTATTGCTCTTTCATCCTGTAGCTAATTATTGTTTTCTTGATTGTAGCTACTCTTCAGGGAGGTCTTCTTCCTTGGCCAGGCTGTCCTCTTGCTCCTTGGAAGCTGCATGCTCAGTGTACTTTAGGATGATGGCCTAGAGCTTATCTACCTCAAGAATCTCGCATCTTAATGCATGGTAACTCCATTCTTTGGCATTCTCTTCCAGCCGTTTCCAATCCTCGTCATACTTCAATCCCTGGTCCCTGAACAGCTCCGATCGGTCGAAGGCATGGGCGGCAAAACTTAGGAATTCCGTGGAGATTTCTCTAGCTGTCCCATCCTTCATCTTTTCATGGAAGTATGGCCTAATCTTTTCGGCATCCATTTGTACCATGGGCATATCATAGCCCGTCATCAGCTTGAGGTATTGGGCGCATTCCACCTGGATTTCCTTAATCAACTCGATATCCAGATCTACTTTGTTCAAGATTTTCTCCATCCTTCCGTTCCGGTTGACAAGTTCTCTGCGCCATACGTCCACCAGCCAATGATCCTCTTTCTTCAATTCTAGCTTCTCTTCCCATGTGTCCTTGGGCATCTGAAGGATGGCTTCAATTCTGCGAAAGGTGGAGTCGTAAATCGCAGGGAACTTGGCGCAGTGTCCCTTCATGCTCTCCAGGGATTGGATCAGGTCCAGGAACTTGTTGGCTATTTGAATAGCTAAGCTAATTCCCATGTTTCCGATGCTTACGACCTATTGGAACCAATCCTTAGTGGTCCTCTCCAAGTTCTTCCTCCTCTCTAGTTTATCTATCTGTTCTTTAGAGAGTAACTGCGGTGCGGCTGTAGAGGTAGTGGGCAGGTCATCCACTGAGGACCACTACTGAATATAATCAGTCAGGGTAGCAACCTGCGCCTTGAGCTCATCCTTGGTGACCTTGTCCTGCTTGATCAAGTGCACCACCATGGCCACTGACTCCTCTAGATCTTTGACCTTCTGCTCTCTAGTCGCTGTCCCTAGGTCAATGGTGGAGATACTGTAGCTCACCCTGGCTTGGCCAATAGTTGGCATTGCTATTTGTGCTGCTCAGGAGCCAGAAGCGTCCATGGTTATCTTAGAACAGACCGTAGGCTTCTTCTCCTTCTTTGTTGTTGTCAAGGATCGAGCCAAGATGGCTTCCAATCTTGCCCTTGGGTCCTTTAGAACAGGAGTAGTCTTTTCAAGTTGTTTCTCCAACCAGTCAGGCATAGAAGATTTGTCCTTGGGTGCATCATTGCTGCCCTCACCTTTCTTAGTCAGAGACAAGACTTCTACCTCTTTTTCCTCTTGAGGCTTTTCCTTCTCCTTGGCAGCATCCTCCTCCTTGTTGGAGTCCTAAACGAATACGAGGTGCCTGACGGGTAGCTTGGTGGACAATATCCGGGTGGGATCTTCTTCTTTTGCTGCCTCCTCTTCTTTTCTTTCTTCAGTAGCCTTGGCCCCAGGGCTCTTCACAACATGGGCCTCGGCCTCGGACATATCCTTTTCAGGTTGCCCCTCTTGCAGCTATCCCTTTTCACTATGTGGTGGCTGTTCTGCCTCCCCAACATCCTTTGGCTACGGAGCCGACTCCTCGATATCCTCATCAAATGTCTGAATAACCTGCTTATCACCCGAGCCATCCTCTTCATCCCTACTCTCGGAGGAGTTTATCTCTTCTTCCTCATAGGCCACCTTATCGATGGTTCGATGCTCATACTCGGGATGCTCATGATATTCGTCGACCTCCTCCTCAATAGGCTTCGAGGCCTCCTGCTCTTGCTCCTCCAACTCCTTCGAAATCTACATTGTGGCTTCCATGGCTGGCAGCCCTGTTGGGGGTTGTGAAGGCTGAGCCGTTGCGAGGGCTTGGGCAAGGGCTGCTTTGAGTACGGGGTCCATTAGGGTTTGTGAGAGCTTGGGGGGAAGACTCTGCAGGTGCCATGTAATAGCCTCAGGTACAGTGGAAAGGGGAACAGGTGATGCTATTATTGCCAGAGGCAGGGAGGTAATGGGTGACATAGCAGCAGAGGAGGAAGGGGAAGTGGTCATGCCAGAAGAGGAGTCAATATTCATTATTGACCCGGCCGGTGGTGAAGAGGCAGCACACCAGTCAAGGGAGGAAGGAGCAAGAGAGGCTGCACTTCTGTTGTAGTCACTGTCTGCTTGAGCCTCTTGGGAGACGAGCCTCCCGTGTCCTTTGCTTGCTCCTTGGGGTCCGCAGATTGCACCGTCTCTATTTCTTTCCTCTTTTGAGACCTGGTGACAAGGGGAGACTTGGAAGTCTCACCAGCTGATGTAGTGGTGGTGACGTCCTCTGTGGCACTTGGCTCGCTCTTGAGTGCCCCATATGTTAGGGTCACCCCTTGTTGCTTCAGTTGCACCACCTGCCCCTCGACCCACTCCTTAGTGTGAGTTATGATCGGCTGGGTGATGGTATCTAGGTCATTGACCTCTTGCTCGTCCCAGTCGATTGACGGTATTGGCAGGTTAGCAACCATAGGGTACCTTGGGTGCACTATTGTAGACTCGTCTTCTTCGAGCTGGTCTGATACCTAGAACAGTCACACTCTTGTTAGAAATAATACTGTCATGCGCATGTAGTGCCTTGCGCGGACCTCCTTGTCATCTTGGCATTCTGCCCAAAAGTCTTTAACGTGGTATTGGTGAGCATATGCTGGCCCTAGCACCCTCTTGACATGGCCATGTGGGTCCATTCGCGGGTGAGCCGTATACCAGTCAAAGTTATATTCCTTAAGCTCTTTCTCAGAGTTGCTGGTGCATTGAGATGTCTGCAGTTGATACAGGCCCTGGCTGAGGGTCATGGGATAGGAGATCCCTGCTACGTGCTTGTTGCTGAAGACTGTCTGGATGTGTTGGAGCTACCGGGAAAGCTCCAAGAGGATGATCCTGTCATTAGGATACTGCGGTATTTGGCCATTTCGTGATTCCCTGGGCATGGATGTAGGTGAACTTGGGGAACTGGATATATAGGAAGGCATACTCCTTCAAGAGTACCCTGGCGCTGTGGGAGACCCTTCTTTCGAAGTCCCTAGTGATCAATCTAATGATGTGGCTAATGAAGGCGTCATTGACCCAGCAGTACTCCTTCTTAAAGTTGCAGTATTGAAGCTGAGGTTACTTGTCGAACGGCTTGATCCCTCGCCTGTGCCCCTGGTCTGGCACCACAAATAACCCACTGTATTGCCTTTGGCCTGCCAAGGAGTATACCAGGTAAGAGGTCATGTAAAACTTGGAGCTTTTCTTAATGTTTACAAAATGCTCATGGAAGCAGTTGCTGATGATGCCTCCCCAGTCGAATGAGGTCTTGGTGTTAACGTCCTCGTTCCCTCGCAAGATTTGCTCAATGTAATATGCCATCCACTCTTGGAAGTAGGCAGCTACCGGGATACCCATGACCCTGCTTAACATGGTCACTAGGTCATGATAGTCTTCGTGGAAGTCACTGCGGAACAACTCTTGGGGAACCTTCGCAGCGTTGCCCCGTTTCTCCTTAAGCCAGTAGAGATTAATTGATTTCTTGCACCCTAATGGATTGGCATCCCACGCTGCCTAGCATTGTTCCAAAGTGGGGACCTCCATGTGTGGGAATGTGGGAATGTGGAATATTTTTGTGATTCCTTCTAGTGACATGTCGGCGAGGATGTTCCCCTCCTTGTCCACAATCGTCCTGGTGTCCGTTTGGTAGGCTTCTCGGCAAGCCATTACAAGTTCGGGTTCTATCAAAGAAGGAGGGAAGCCGACAGCTTTAGCGATTCCACTTTGATGTATTAATCTGGCATTCTTTGTTTTAGGGTCGACCTTGACCCTTTGGGTGAACTCATCTATGTCCACTTGGCCGATGTTAGTATCCGAGATTTTCTTCCAGTCTGTTGAGACCTTTGACTGAAGCGGCTCACCCTGAAATTGAAACTTCATCTAATCCTTATCTTCTTTTCCCCGGGTGGCTCTCCCTGATTTCTTGCCCTTGTCCTTTTCAGCAGAGGCCCCTGAAGTTCCTGCAGCCGATTCCATATATTCTACAAGCAAGGGCAGAGTTAGTGCAATAAAATATTAAACATGTTCATGTTAGTCCACATTTCAAAGACACCACCTGAATAATCATTCAAATATATCACAAACTTTATCCTTAGATGGTATCGATCTTCGTTTCAAGGCGTTTGGACAGTCCGGGCCCAGAGGACCGGACTTCCCTAGCAGGAATGCTATCAGGAAGGGAAAACACAGACAGGAGCTCCTGAAGATCCTTCTTGGTCAAATTTCAATGTTCTTAGAGGCTCATGATGGAGAACAGCATGATTTAGGAAGTGGGTCGAAGTCAGATTATTGTTTTGAGCTTGTTTGGATTGCTTCAAGGGGCACCAGAGATTTCAGGCCAGGAAGCTACTAGAAGAAGGCACAAGGTGACGGCCGACAGGCAACGAAAACCCAGTGGCGGAGGTCTCGAGCCCTGGGCCCGGAGGGTGAAAAGGTGGTCGATGTTAAGGTTCGTTGTTCAGGCCCGGCGGCATTCGGACCTCCGGCGCCCGGAGGCCGGGCAGACGCATCGTGCCGGCCACCATGATATATTTAGCAAAGGTTCCATCGGCGGCGGCGAAGGGCAGTCTAGGTTTCGGATGGTGGGAAGCCGTGAGGTAACGGCCGCCGTAAGATATTAGCAATGTTCGGGCGATGACGGCGAGGAGGCTCCTGGGGCCTGGGAGGCGGGGCGATGTGGGGCGATGGCCGCCTCATGAATTTTGCACTGACCTGAATGGTGGCGGCGAAAAGATACCTGGGGCCCAGAGGGCGGGGCGCCAGAGGGGTTCTGTCGTCGAAGTCAGCGGAGCCATCACGGAGTTTCAGGGATGGAACTCTAGACATTCGGGCTCGAAGGACCCCATGGCAGTGAGGTTTATGCAAAGTGAGACGACGAACGAAAAATCGGGGTCTAGAGTCCGGGAGGATGGGGTGAGAGGTGCCGGATGGCAGGTGAGCGAGGGACTTCCGAACAGGGAAGTCCGGAAGCCGGAGGCTGGGAAAGCAGGGGAGGGTCGGGAGGCAATCGTGAGTTTGGGACTAGAGCACGCAAAAATGGGAACGGAAACCCGAACAGGGAAATCCAAAAGACCGGACGTGGATGGAGGATTCTTAGCTTGCAGATGCCAAAGCCCAAAGGCAGATGGTGAAGGTGGAGGCAAAGGTGGAGGGTGAAGGCGGAGGCCGGGCCCGGGGCACCCGACTGCCCTGCGCGAAGAACAGTCGCGATCGAGAAGAGTCTTGAGTCGGTGGAGAGGGCCAATCCGATAGGTTTGGGAAATTTCTAAGACATGTGTAATGGGCGCTACGGAGTGTTCTTCTAATTGCTTCATTTTAACCACAGATTTAATTCATTTAAATTCCCCAAAATGACGAAAAAACACGGGAGGGCAAACAGGGATGGCCTACCTCAAATTTGCTAAGTGGTGAGGTGTGGAATCCACCAAGAATTGATGAAGCAATGCAGACACAGATGATCGTGAGGCGAATGAAGACGTTGGGATCCTGTTGCTCGGCTTTGCAATTCGCTCCAATTCACAATGTGAAAACGACATTGGCGGGTCGGGCATTATATACCCCAGCAGCCATTAATGTCCACATTAATTGTAGGTACGGCCGCACCAAAAGTTGGTGGGATTTCAAATTAGGTCGACGGCGGCGACAGAGACTCCGGGGTCTGGATGGCATTAAGCCGCGAGGTAACGGTCGCCATTTGGTTTTCACGAGTTTTAAACGGCCATGGCAGAGGGAACCTCGGGGCTCAGAGGGCAAACAGTAGGCAGAGGTTCGCCACTGAAAGATTTGCATGTTGCTAAGCAGCAGCAGCGAGGATTGGGCCGGGACCCTGATGGCGGGAAGCCAGCAGGGTTCCGCCGTGGACGACGGCGGAACCGTCACGGAGTTCCGAGGGCGGAACTCCAGACAGCCGGGCCTGGCAAGTCCTGCGGCAGCCGGTCAAAACAAACCCGCAGTGGAGAGCGAAGGTGGATGGCGATCCCCGGAAGGAAGTCCGGAGACGAACTTCCGAGGACCGGGGCCCGAAGGAGCAGGCGCCGCCCAGGAGAGTTCACTGGATTTTCAATCGGAAGATGGTAGGGCAGGCCCTGAGGGGCGGAAAGACACCCGGGGAATACCACAAAGGGCGACAAACGCAAAGGGGTAGCCAGATAGGGGAATCCCAGAGGCCCAGGCCCGGAGGGGCCCAGGGCCGCCCCAGAGCCCAAAATGCCAGAGGGAACCCGCAAGGCCCCGAAGGGCAGCAAAACCAAAAAATGGAGGCATGGTCAATTTACGATGAAACCTCAGAGCAACATCGACCATCTGGACCATCAAAAAAGAGGGGCATGCAAAACGAGGTGGCCCCGAAAGACCCGACAAAGTGAAAGAAAAGAGTGTCACCGTTCCGGACGGGGCGCGTGCGCTAAGGGCACAATAATCAACTATTTGGATATCTAATATCTCATGAAGATATATTGAGAGATTCATTTGGGCAGAGTGATGAGAAATAATTTTCCTCCATATTGAAAATTACAAAGAAAGAAGCTGCAAATAGTAGCACCACAAGCAACCAAGGCCAAGGAAGAGATCAAAATTAGAATTCATCAAGAGGAGATAAAGGACGAGGCGGTTCAAGAGGAAGAGGTGATTCAAGAGGAAGAGGCAACTAGGAAGATTTGATAAGAGAAATATTCAATGTTACAATTATAACAGGTATGGCCAAATTGAAAGAGATTGCAGACTCAAAGAAGGTAATAATGATAAAAGTGTTCATTATGCTCAAGATGGTGATGAAGCTCTTTCAAATAATTTGTTTATATCTTATGAAAAAGCTGAAAATGTTTCTAAAGATTTTTGGTATTTAGATTTAGGACGTTCTAACCACATGTCAGGAAATAAGAAGCTTTTTTCTATAATGGATGAAAGTTTCAAATCCACTATCAAGCTTGGTGATGACAAAATGTTGGAGGTTTCTGCAAAAGGAGCTATGGAAGTCCCCACTATAGAAGGTATGAAAAGTGTTAAGGATATTTATTACAATCCAAAATTGAAGCATAATCTACTAAGTGTTGGACAATTGTGTGAGAAAATTTATAAGGTGGTGTTTGAAAATCAGCAATGCATAATTTATGATAAGAGTCAAGGCAATAGGGTGGTTACAATTGTGCCTATGTCAAAGAATAGGATGTTCCCATTAAAGTTTGTAGAACATAGCATCAATCTTGCTAATATGGCATATGAGGACAAGAGTTGGTTGTTGCATCTCAGGTATGGGCATTTGAATTTTCATAGTTTGAAAATACTAACATCAAAATCATCTGTTGCTAGTTTTCCTAAGGTTGAAGAACATAAAGAAGTTTGTGAAGGATGTGCTAAAGTAAAACATGCAAGAGAGAAATTTCCAGTAAGCAATGCATGGAGGGCCCATTATCCACTTCAGTTAGTCCATTCAAAATTTGTGGTTCTATGCAAACAAAGAGTTTGGGTAAGTCATCATACTTCATTAATTTTATTGTTGATTACTCATGAAAGTGTTGGGTTTTCTTTTGTAAGATCAAAGATGAAGAATTTGATACATTCAAGAGGTTTAAAGCCCTTGTGGAAAATGAAAGTGATTACAAAATAAAATATTTAAGGATTGATCATGGAGAAGAATTTTGTTCAAGATATTTTTAGAGTTTTTATGATATGAATGGCATCAAAAGACAACTTACCACTGCCTACATGCCTCAACAAAATGGGGTAGCTGAAAGGAAGAACCATAGAGTGGTGGAAATGGCAAGGTGCATGTTGCAGACAAAGGGACTAAGCAATTATTTCTGGGGTGATGCAGTTGCTACAACAGTATATATTCTTAATCAAGGTCCCACTAGTGCCCTCAATGTGATGACTTTGTATGAAGCCTCATATGCTAAAAATACTAATGTCAAGCATTTCAAAGTTTTTGGGTGTTTATCTTATGTTCATGTAGCTGATCAACAAAGGAAAAAATTAGATCCAAAAAGTGAATCATGCATTTTCATTGGATATAGTGAACAAAGTAAGGCTTACTGGTTGTATAATCCTCTCACCCATAGCATTTTTATCTCTAGAGACATTATTTTTTATGAAAGGGGAGTTTATTTTCATCAAAAAGACCATGTTAAGATGTCAAAATATGTTTTGAATGATAGTATTATTGATTAAATTGATCATGAGTATCCCACTAACATTTCAGCTCCAAGAGCTACAAGTCCATCAAGTAGCCCCTCGTCAATTCAAAGTGTAAACTTCCAGCTTCAAGTTTGAGTTCTACAACGAAGGTACGAAGATTAATTGACATTTATAAAAGAAGTACAAATGAAGCACATGAATAAAATCCTAGAGGTGAGAGTATATTTTGTTTTACTTTCCAAGGTTGATTTTGAACCATCATGTTTTGAAGATGCAAGTACTAATGAGGTTTGGGTGCAAGCAATGCAAGAATAGATAGAATCTATTCATAGGCATGATACTCGGGAGCTTATAGAGCTTCGACATGACAAGAAAAAAAAATGTTATAAATGGTTCTATAAGACTACGTACAATAGTGATGGGAGTGTTGAAAGACCCAAGGAAAGATTGGTAGTTAAAGGCTTCATAGAGAGGTATGGGATTGATTATGAAAATACATTTGCACTAGTATCAGGACAAGAGACTATTAGAATGATGATTTCATTAGAAGCTAAAAATAAATGGAGCATTCATCATGTGGATGTGAAAATTCCCTTCTTGAATGGGTACTTAGAGGAGGAAGTGTATGTGGAACAACCAAAAGGTTTTGAAGTGCAAGGTAAAGAAAATCAAGTTTGCAAGTTGAAGAGGGCTTTGGATGGCCTCAAGAAAGCACCACAAGCATGACCTATTATAGGATTCATGAGTATTTTCAGAAGAATGGATTTTAAAGAAGTAAGGGTGAACCTACCCCTTACTACAAATAAGGAGGTAATGATATTCTTATTGTAAGTTTGTATGTTGATGATTTGTTGTATATGGGTAGTAGTTCTAAGATGAAGGATGAATTCAAAGTTGCTATGATGAATGAATTTGAGATGAAAGATTTAGGTATCATGAAATGCTTTCTACGAATGGAGGTTTATCAAAGTGAGAATGAAATTTTCATTTGTCAAATAAAGTATGCCAAAGATATGCTGAAAAAAATTGATATCATTGATTGTAAACCAACCTCCTCTCCAATTGCTCATGGAGTTGTGTTGATGATGGTGTTGAAATAGTTGATGAGATAACTTATAGGAGCATTGTTGGAAGTTTAATGTTTTTAACTCATACAAGACCTAATATTGGTTATTCAGTTTATCTTATTTCAAGGTACATGATAGAGCCATCTAAAATACATATGAAAGTGGCCAAGAGAATTTTTAGGTATGCGAAAGGAACTCGAGATTTTGGTATTAATTACTACACTTCCAAAAAATTTAGTCTTGTTGGTTAATGGTTTTGATTGGGGAGGTATTTTGGATGACCAAAAGTCTACATCTAGTAATTGCTTTTGTTTGGGTTTTTGTTTGATTACTTGGAGCTCAAACAAGTATATTATTGTTTCCCTTTCTTCTATGGAAGCAGAATATGTTGTAGTCACTTTAGCAGGTACAAAAGCATTATGGCTTAGAAAACTTCTTGAAAAAATTGGATAAATGCAAGTTCAGCCTACAATGATTTTTTGTGATAAGATTAGTTGTATCAAATTGGCCAAGAATCTAGTCCATCATAGCAAGACAAATTTTTTTGATTTGAAACATCATTTTATCCAAGATTAGGAAAAGAAGAAGGTAATAGAATTGAAATACATTAGCACAAAAGAACAATTAGTAGATATCTTCACCAAAGTAGTTGCAAAAGATCAATATTTGACACTTAGAAATCAGATTGTGATCCCTCTTTGCATCAAGGGGGAGAATGTTGATAATTGATGCAGTGAATGTAGAATGTGTTACATATTTTTTTAGTTTACTACCACCTCCTCATCTTTAATTTCCCTGTTTTTCTATTATTCTTCACTAGTTGGAATAATGCATTTCATATTCATGTTTTGTTTTTCTTTTTTGGGTCATGTTTTGAAACAACATTCAATGTATTTGAATCACTCTATTTCATTGAAGAATGAATAAAGAGACAACATTTTGAGTCTACAAAAATACATATTTCTGTGTGTGCTCTATTTTACATGTTATGGGTTTTCCTAAGTTATTTTCTTTTCTCTTTCCACTGTTATCTCATAACCTCTGGGTGCAAGAATTAGGCTTGCTTTAGTTTATTCACCTTTAAGGAAGCCATGCATCCATCCTACTTCTTAGCAGTAGAAATTCACCCTATATTTTAGTAATCTTCACAAAACATTGGAGCTATATGCTTTAATTGGTTTTTGTGTAGTACCATAGATATTTGGTTTTGTATGTCTCATATTGGGTCTATACAGGAAACCAAAAAATCAAAGTAGTAATGATCTTACTATTAAAGACAATACATTTCAATAGTCCATGAAAGTGTCATAATGCTTTTGGCAAGTTACACGATTCTTGTACTAGTGTCTTAGATCAAATTCCATTTTTTTTATCAGAAATAGGATAAAAGATGATGAATCACAGAATATTGCATTCTTTTCAATCCCTAGAATACTTTCAAGATGTATAAACAATCTAAGAGTTCATACCTTAGTATTGTTGCCAAAATGTTTCTGGATCAAAGTAGTTTTATATATTTCATAGATTGTTTTCAGTGTTATCTTGCTCTTTTTTTCCAGAATTATTGACATTTTCGGGAACATAGAACTTATAGTATACCATTTATGTCTATCTTTGGTCTTCAAGAACCCTTATTTTTTTTGGAATTCTGCACAAATCACATTTAGCATTCTATGAACTACCTAATTTTACTTTCTCATCTATACAAGTGTGCTTCTCCAACGTTTTTCACATATTACCGAACTTTCTTACAATTTGAATGCATAAACAAAGAACATACTACCACCGTCAATAGTTATACAACCTTTTAAAAATAATATCTTTTTGATGTTCTAAACTATAAAAAATATTATACATATTGATATTAACAATGATAATTTCTTAATATCATTTAATAGATCATTAACTTAAGAATATAACTCTATCACTTCAAATACATTTATAAATTTTCAAATTTAATTAATAAATACATTTAAATGTTGATTAAAAATATTTATTAATTGTAATTATCATTATTTGTCAATATGAACAGCTAATTTCGTACTAACAGAAGTTATGATTCTTTTAAACTCTTTATTAGTGAAAAGCTTCCGCTCTAAATAACTCTTATTTGTCAAATAACTTCCCCACATAAATAACTCTTATTCGACAACAGCTTCTCGATAATAGGGACTCCAAATTTTCTTTCTGGAGATAAGCAATCCAACTATTGCCTCCATTAAATTCAAAAGTAAAAAAATAAAATATAATGGGGAAACAGTTTCCTGGCTGGAAGAAGCTTCCCCACCAAATAAGGCCTGGGAAAGTATGAAAGTTTTAATTGGTTCATTTGCACGGCAGCCTGATATAGAATAAAATGGGAAAATAGTTTCCTCGCTGGAAGAAGCTTCCCACCGAACAAGCCTTGGAGAAATATGAAGGGTTTTAATTCATTCATTTGCATGGCAGCCTGATATAAATAGAACCCCCATGGACTGTCAATTCCCATAAAAGCTTAATACTTTTGATTCTTTGAGGGTTTGCTTTCACCTGTTACTGATTTACTTCTAACATGTTGGTTTAAGATGTCCAGATTGGTAAAGAATGGCACACACTCATATCTGATCTAGAGTTTTTTATACCCATTACAAGAATTGTCACCCAGAATTAGTTTTTGTTTACATTGACGAATCACGAGTTCTACGATTTGGAGATTGTGAGAGCAAAATTGAAAATAATCCCCTAATTGTAGCACTGGTGATTGGTCAATGTAAACAAAAATCGATTCTTGATGAGAATTATTTTAATAGGTATGAACAAACTCTATGTCAGATATGAGGGTGCACCATCTCTTTACCACTGTGGACATCAACTCATTTGCCAAGGAGTTCCATCCAGCTACAAAATATCCAATTCCTCCCACTTACCATATCTCTGAAATATTTATCCTTCACCAACATTACACACAACAGGTTCATCTCCACAAGCATGCCAAGTGAAACTGGTTATTTGAGGGCTTGCTTTCACCTATTACTGATTTATTTCTAACATGTTCGTTTAAGATGTCCAGATTGGTAAAGAATGGCACACACTCATATCTGATCTAGAGTTTGTTATACCCATTACAAGAATTGTCACCCAGAATCATTTTTTGTTTACATTGACGAATCACAAGTTCTATGATTTGGAGATTGTGAGATCAAATTTGAAAACAATCCCCTAATCGTAGCACTGGTGATTGGTCAATGTAAACAAAAATTGATTTTTGATGACAATTCTTTTAATGGGTATGAACAAACTCTGTATCAGATATGAGGGTGCACCATCTCTTTACCACTGTGGACATCAACCCATTTTCCAAAGAGCTCCATCTAGCTACAAAATATCCAATTCCTCCCACTTAACATATCTCTGAAATATTTATCCTTCACCAACATTACACACAACAAGTTCATCTCCACAAGCATGCCAAGTGAAACTGGTGGCATTCAATGTGGATGCCACAGTATCGAACAACCTTTTGTGAGAAATATTCCAAGCATATGGCATGGCGATTCTATTTTTTCTGGTTTATGTTTTTTATCAGACTGATATATGGAGTTTATTATTTCTCAGAGAATGTTCTTTTTTTAGGGACATCAAAAGAAGTATCAGCCCGAATAGGGGTGGAGTTAGGTTCATAACTTTCTTTCATGCAGCTTTGGACAGGCGAAAAATTGGGTCCTTCAGATTGAAGATCTAGCTAAGTCATTGGAGTCTTGGGCCAAATCCCACACCTCCCTGTTGGAAGTTAAACCCTAACTGCAACAGTGCTCGCCAACCTTTGCCCGCTATATCACAATCAATAAAATAGCCATCGCGATACCGCGGGAGACTTCCGTAATATTTTGTTTTATTCTAACCGCCTACCATTTACCATTGTTCATCGCGCAGTTTACTAACTGCTGCCCGCAATATCGCAATATGGGTTTTACCCATTGCGATACCGTGGGGAACTATGGAGATAGCCGCCACCGCCAAAGGAAATATCGGGATACGAAAGAATTAATATTTATGTTATAATATTATTGTAAGGGCATTTTATTAAATGCATTTTGACCGGGAAAAAGGTAGTTAGGTAGTTGTAATGAATTTTTATTTCAGGCCCTCTCTTCCATGAAATTCTTTCACGTGATTTTTACCTATATGTATATGCATATGTAATTTTATGTTTTAAGACAATTAATGTGAATTTGAGCAGGTGAAATTTTTTACGAGCAGCAGCTCTGTGTGTTGAAAAATATTTTTATGTTTTAATTTTTACTGTGTGTGAATTTCCTCTGCCTCTGGCCTTCACGTGGTATCAGAGCAGGTTTGATTATCAGAGTTAATTTTATCAAAGCAGATTATCTGGGTAAATTTCAAATATGGCAGCAAGCACAAGCTTGACAAACCCACAAATTCCACAGTTTAATGGGAAGAATTATGAGTACTGGTCAATTACCATGAAAGCACTATTTAGCTCACAAGATAAATGGGATTTAGTAGAAAATGGATTTGCAGAGCCAGCAGATGTAGTAGCATACAATGCTTTAACACAAGCAGAGAAAGACTTATTAAAAGACACAAGGAAGAAAGACTCAAAGGCTTTATTTTATCTATTTCAAGCTGTACATGAGAGTATTTTTCCAAGGATTTCAGCAGCAACAAAGTCCAAACAAGCATGGGACATACTTCAAACAGCCTATCAAGGCATGGAAAAAGTTAAAACAACAAAGCTACAAATGCTGAGAAGATATTTTGAAACAATATGTATGAAGGATAATGAATCTGTAGATTCATTCTACACCCAAGTCATTGGGGTGGTTAATCAAATTAGGTCTCATGGAGAAAATCTGGAAGATACCAGAGTTGAAAATATTTTAAGGAGTTTGCCCACAAAATTTCTACCGGTTGTAGTTGCTATAGAGGAGACAAAGAATCTTTCACAGTTCTCAGTTGATGAGCTGTATGCATCTCTAATTTCTCATGAACACAGGCTGAAAAGGTCAGCAGATACATCATTGGAGCATGCTTTCAAAACTCAAGCTTCAGTCAGTCAAGGAAGAGGTAGAGGTAGATCAAGAGGAAGAGGAAGAAACTCTTACAGAGGTGAAAGATACAGTCTATCAAATTCAAGTGGAAGAGGTAGCAATCAAGGCTCAAGCCAAAACCCATCACAGAATCAGTCAAAAAATCAAAGGTATGATAAATCTCAAGTCCAATGTCACTACTGTAAAAAATATGGGCATTATATGAATGACTGTAGAAAGAAGCAGTATGATAATAATAGACAAAATGCAAATTTTTCAAGAGAAGGTCAAAATCAGAATTCAGATAAGAGCAAAATGTTTTTAGCTTGTAATGTTGCTCAAGCAAATGAAAAAGATGTATGGTTTTTAGATTCAGGCTATAACAATCATATGACAGGGAATCTAGAAATGTTTTCAAGTTTAAATGAGAATGTAAAGTCTGATGTTACATTGGGTAATGACAACAAAGTGTCAGTCAAAGCAAAAGGAGATGTCAATATTCTAACTAAATAGGGGGAGAAAAAATATATTTCAGATGTGTATTTTGTGCCTGGTCTGAAACATAACTTAATGAGTGTAGGGCAACTGGTTCAAAAAGGGTATAGAGTAACCTTCAAGAATGGTTTGTGCACAATTTTAGACAAATACCCAAGCAACAAGCTTATTGCAAAAGTCAGAATGACAAACAACATAATGTTTCCCTTAAAGATAAGGCCAGATTTGAATATAAATTATGCTCAAGCACAACATTTAATGAATTCACAAGTGGGTAGAGAAGAAACTACAACAGTAGTGCAGACAATCTTTCAAGCTAAGATAAAAGATGAAAACTGGTTATGGCACCTGAGATTTGGGCATCTCAACTTTGGAGGTTTAAATTTACTTCATAGGAAAGGCATGGTCAAAGGACTACCTTTAATAGAAAAACCAGAAAGGGTATGTGAAGGGTGCATTTTAGGAAAACAACACAGAGAATCATTTCCAGCAGGAAAGTCAACTAGAGCAAAAGCCCCTTTGGAAATTATACATTCAGATTTGTGTGGACCTATGCAAACACCTTCAATAGGTGGTAGTTTTTATTTTCTGACATTCATTGATGATTATTCAAGAAAAACATGGGTTTACTTTCTAAAGCAGAAAAATGAAGTGTTTGATCTGTTTCGTCAGTTCAAGAATTTGGTTGAAAAACAAAGTGGTTATTATATCAAAGTGTTGAGAACAGATAGAGGTGGTGAATATATTTCAAGAGAATTTTTTAATTTTTACAAAGATCATGGAATTCACAAGCAATTCACAACTAGATACACACCTCAAAAAAATGGAGTAGCTGAAAGGAAAAACAGAACAATCATGGAAATGGCTAGAAGCATGTTGAAAGCCAAACATTTGTCAAATGTATATTGGGCAGAAGAAATATCTTGTGCAGCCTATATAATGAATAGGTGTCCAACAAAAAGTGTCATGAATATGGTACCTGAAGAAGCATGGATAGGAAGAAAACACAATGTTACTCACATGAGAGTATTTGGATGTGTAGCATATGCACATGTGCCTGATGAATTGAGAAGGAAGCTAGATAACAAAGGAGAAAAATGTATATTTGTTGGATACAGTGAAGAATCCAAAGCTTATAAGCTCTATAATCCAACAACAAAGAAAGTTATAATCAGCAGAGATGTACAATTTGTAGAAGATGAAGCATGGGATGGAAGTATAGAGAAGACAGTAAATATTTCAGCTAGTATACCTCAAGAGGAGAATGAAGTTTCAGCATCAACAAATATTCCAGCTATTGTGACTCCTACCACTCCCATTCAAGCTCAGCAAAGTAGTCCACAAGTGACACCAGCATCGATTGTAAGAACAACCTCATGCATTCAAGGAAGCAGTCCAACAAGAGGACAACAAACACCATCTACAGCAGGACCATCGGGTCCACATTCCACAAGTTCAAGTGATATGTCAAATCCTACTTTGGCAAGTCTGAGAAGACAGAAAATCAGAAGCATAAGAGATATATATGAGCAAAATGAAGGTGAGAATAATTCAGATCAGATTTCTCTTTTTGCATTTTATTCTCAAATAGAAGATCCAGTTCATTTTGAAGATGCAGTCAAAGATAATAAATGGGTAAGTGCTATGGATGAAGAGATTGAAGCAATTGAAAAGAATCAGACATGGGAACTAGTCAGTCTTCCAAAAGACAAAGATGTTATAGGAGTGAAATAGATTTATAAAACCAAATTGAATGAAAAAGATGAAGTTCAAAAGCTTAAAGCAAGATTGGTTGTAAAGGGCTATTCACAACAGCCTGGAATTGATTACAATGAAACATTTGCACCTGTAGCACAATTGGATACTATAAGAATGATTTTAGCATTAGTAGCTCAGAATAAGTGGTCTGTATTTCAAATGGATGTAAAGTTAGCTTTTTTAAATGGTTATTTAGAAGAAGAAGTTTATGTGGATCAGCCACCTGGGTATGAAATTCAGGGTCAAGAAGATAAAGTTTACAAATTGAAAAAGGCACTGTATGGATTGAAGCAAGCCCCAAGAGCTTGGTACAGCAGAATAGATAGTTACCTTTTATTGAATGGATTTAATAGATGTAGCAGTGAGCCCACACTGTATACAAAAATGAATGAAGAAGGTGAAATACTGATAGTATGCTTATATGTAGATGATTTAATTTTCACTGGCAATTTGTCAGTTGATCTGTTCAAGGCAGACATGAAGAAAGAATTTGAAATGACAAACTTAGGTCTGATGAAGTATTTTTTAGGTATTGAAGTGAATCAAAATAAAAATGGTATTTTTATTTCATAGTCAAAATATGCAAATGACATTTTGAAAAGGTTTAATATGATGAAGTGCAAACCAACATCAACACCTACAGTGATAGGTCTGAAACTAAGCAAGGATGATAGAGGGTCTAATGTTGATCCAACTTTGTTTAAGAGGCTTGTTGGAAGTCTCATGTATCTCACAGCCACAAGGCCAGACATTATGTATGGAGTAAGTTTGATTTCCAGGTTTATGGAAACACCAAAAGACACCCATTGGAAAGCAGGGAAAAGAATTTTAAGGTATGTAAGTGGAACAAGAAATTTTGGCATTAAGTATTCAAGTTCAGATGAGTTCAAACTCATAGGATACACAGACAGTGACTGTGCTGGCAGCATTGATGACAGAAAAAGCACGTCTGGTTATGTATTTAATTTTGGGACTGGAGTTGTCTCATGGTCTTTCATCAACTGAAGTAGAATATGTGGCAGCCACAAGTGCAGCATGTCAGGCAATCTGGATGAGAAGAATTTTGAAAGAATTGCAAAATGAACAAATAGAGGCAACAAAAATTTACTGTGATAATAATTTAGCCATTGCTCTCTCGAAAAATCCAGTCTTTCATAAGAGAAGCAAGCATATTGATACCAGGTATCATTTCATTAGAGAATTAATTAACAATGGTGATATATTTTTAGAATTTTGCAGATCAGAAGAGCAGAGTGTAGATATTTTTACAAAGCCGCTAGGTAGAGATAATTTCATTTTTCAAAGAAACAGATTGGGCATGGTGGACAGTGCAGTTATGTTTAAGGGGGAGTGTTGGAAGTTAAACCCTAACTGCAGCAGTCCCCACCAACCTTTGCCTGCTATATCGCAATCAATAAAATAGCCATCGCGATACCGCGGGAGACTTATGTAATATTTTGTTTTATTCTAACCGCCTATCGTTTACCGTTGTTCACCGCGTAGTTTACTAACCGCTGCCCGGAATATCACAATATGGGTTTTACCCATTGCGATACCACGGGGAACTATGGAGATAGCCGCCACCGCCAAAGGAAATATCGGGATACGAAAGAATTAATATTTATGTTATAATAATATTGTAAGGGCATTTTATTAAATGCATTTTGATCGAGAAAAGGTAGTTAGGTAGTTGTAATTAATTTTTATGTCGGGCCCTCTCTTCCGTGAAATTCTTTCACATGATTTTTACCTATATGTATATGCATATGTAATTTTATGTTTTAAGACAATTAATGTGAATGTGAGCAGGTGAAAATTTTTACGAGCAGCAGCTTTGTGTGTTGAAAAATATTTTTATGTTTTAATTTTTACTGTGTGTGAATTTCCTCTGCCTCTGGCCTTTACTCCCTACAGCATTCCCCCTAGTCATCAACATGGAGAGATGAAATGTACTACTTTTATGTTTCTTTTCAATGTTTTTACTTTGTATTATGTATTTAGTTTCTCGCAGATTCCGGGGGAGGTTTTCTTATGCTATGATCTAATGTATTTTTCTAATAATCTCCATCGATGTGTTGAGAATACTATTGTTTTGGTCAAATTTCAACAAGATCTAGCAGTAATACCAGACTAAATAGTATAATACCCAGTACTTTAGGGGTTTGTTTGATCTGGAAAATCTTCAAGCAAAATATACATTTCTAGATTGCGCTTTTACTACCTTTAATCTTACTAATAGTAATTTTGATAGTTTCAAAATCATAGAGATACTTTCTTTGGAAGATACTTCCAGCCATCACATTCATCGGGCAGTACTCTCAATTTTATTTTAGTACTAGAGGTTTATAGAAACCCTTATTCTACTTGACGGAAAACAAAAAAAGAGCCCTATCAGGATGTCAATATCAAGATTCGTAGCGCACAAGTAACCCTAAGAATTCAGTGTAGGGTAGGGCTGGTAAACTATGAAGAGAGCTATGGGTAGGGCACGTATTGAAATATCTTAGATGTGTTTCTGAGTTTGGTGAACACTGGCTATGCCTTCATAAATTTTACATCAGCTTAAGCTGCTTGAAAGGTGTATAAAGCATTTCGTATGCAGAACTAGAAAAGTTTGAAGTCCAAAAGAAATTCATGAAAAATATGTGAAATTGCTTATTCCTAAATTCAAATATATTGTGTTAATGTTTCTGGATCACCACCTCCTTTTCCATCATTTTGTTCTCTGATATTGTGGATCTTGTGATGACAGGGTCGAGCTGCTCTCCAAAGTAAATTTAAAAAAGTCCAAGTTTAGCTGTAACAACGATTTTTTTTGCGGTGGTATTCAAGCTGGCATGCAAGGGGAAGGAATCCATAGAGAACCCTACTAAATGTCAGATTATTTCTTATAAACTTCAATCGTCGGAGGGAAAGAGTGAATGGCGGAAAGTTCAGTAAATGAAATCTTAGTATTGTTGCTATGTGTTGATTAAATTTATGGCGATACCTAATAGTCTTAAGTTTTTAAACCTTAAGAATTGTGTAACAAGACTTGGATTTTTTTTCGTTTAATATATGTTATCATTAATTAGTTAAAGTAATTGATTGATTTGTTTGATTTTATTTTTAAAAAATTAAATGATTTTTTTATCTTGTTTTTAAAATTATATTTTTTTTAAATATTAAATAGTTTAATGATCAATAATAATTATACATCTCATTTATTTTACAAAATAATTATTAATTATTTTATTTTATTAATATTAAAAAATATTTTACTTATAATTATTGGAAAACATGACGTAGTATTTTTGTTTACAAAATGAAAACATAATAATATGTTTCATAAATGTAAATAATACTCATATTTTTACTATTAACTTGACATTTCATAAAAATATTTATAAAACATCAACACATAATTAATTCTATTTATCATATATTTTTTCTTATATTAATATAGACAACTTAAATACATCTTTCAAGTGTGAAGAGATGCAAATTTTGCTTAATTAGGAATTTAAATTTATTTATTACATAATAAATAGGTAGATCAAATTTATTTATTTTTTTAACTTTTTCTTTTGGATCCATAAAGTTGACCTAAAGTGGTATATCATTTATATAAGCAAAAATATAAATACATGAGTGGTTTTGGAATATAGAGGGACATTAACAAAAAAAACGTATCCACTATATAAATAAAAAGCATAGGGGATGTTAGCTATCAAAAACGTAGGTAAGAATACCTCAAGAGGTTGCCAATCTCTTGATACGTTTCAGGGTAACAGACAAGGCCAAATGATTTAGACCTTCTTCTCTTTAGGTGCTGCTAGACCTAGGCAGGTATACCTATATGAATGAGGAAGACTTGATTTATGTTTATTTCTCTCAATGTATTATACAAATTTTGAGCATTTGGCATAATGCTTTGATTGATGCTTGGGATGTTGGTTTGGTTGATAGTTGGTAGGGGGGATCCCTAAGCCAAGAAATGGTGTGGATGATAATGGCAATGGTGGAAGAGGTGGAAAGATGGGGGGTGCGAGTTCTAGCGAAAATGTTGTGGTGTCAAAGATGCCCCCTGGTCCGAACATGTCTCCTTCCTCTTGCGAATTTTTTAGGAGAGAAGTTTGAGGTGTTGCGCAATTTTTTTTTGATGATGGATCATGATGGAAAGTGAGAGGAACATTTGTATGTAATGGGTTTTCGAGTATGGTTTGTTCCAATGTGGTATTTGCATCCAAGTTTTGATTATTAACAAGGGGGTGTGTTTGAATAGCATTGATAAATGCATTTCCTTTGTTAATGTTAGGCTGGGTTGGAGCAAGAGATGTCGTGATTTGTGAAATGTTTTGCATGATGTTTTGGGATGGGGGTGTGGATGAAATGGGAATGGTGGATGAGATTGGAGGAAATGATGTCTCCACTATGGTACTCACATCAAAATACGAAGGTAACGTGGCCCCTTGTTTTGCTAGCTCAAGCATGTATAACGAAGGGTTAAGTCTCATCATGATGTTGATGATTTTATGGTTCTTTAGATTTTGGAGCATTTCTATTATTTCTTCATGAGACATTCCAAAGGTAAGATCCTCTCCTTGGCTTTCCTCTTGCATATTTTGTAATGATTTTAGAAGGTTAATTGTGAGATTTCCAGACCCAATGGGATTCATTTCAGGAGTGGATTGACTCAAATCACTTGAAGTGGGTGTTTCTTTGTTGGCTTCCATGCTCTTCTTGCATTGAGATCTAGTTTGAACCATAAAACAAGGATCAAATTTTAAGAATGAGAAATGAATGTCTTAATTCTTTGGATTGATCTTTGTTTTATGCCTCCAAGCAAAAAATTTTAGGATATCTTGAGGATCGAAAGGTGATATGATGATGATGTAAAAGATGGATGATGTGGATGTTATGATCTTTTGGTAAGTCTTGAAGGAGATACTAGGCTTTTGGGACTTTCAGATATGTTTTGGATTTTGATTTTGATTTGATTTTGAGATTTGTCCTTAATTGATTTTGATTTGGATTTGGATTTTCAACAAATAGACCCTAGGATGTTTGGATGATTATCTAAGGGATAGATTTGATCAAAGGATGATAATTTGATATGTGCGGAAGGAAGGATGTATCTATCCACACCTATCCAAACAAGATGATAGTTTTTCCAAGCATATGATGAAGGATTCATCTACATATACTAAGTTCAACAAGATGATTTGACTAGGCATATACAAAAGGATGCATCTACACGTACCTAGCCAAAGGTGATTTTGATAATGTTTACAAGGATTTAATCTCAATGATTTTGATGATTTTGGTTTTGCCAAAAAGCATAATATTAAGGATGATTTCAAGATTTTCCAAAAGGTGATTTGTGAGATGATGTTTGTTTTGATGTTTTGAAGGATGCATGAAAAAGATTTTTATTTTCTTCTATCCTAAGATGAACCTAAAAAAGAAACTTTGTTTCCCTATACCTAGGTATTGAAGAACAAGTTTTTCTCTAAACAAGATGTTCAAACTCTCTAAAATGATTTGGGTTTTGGCGGTAATAGAATGATTTTTGAAAATTCTAGCACATGGGTTCTAGTAAGGACTTTTCATTCATTGAGATTGACCCATACGGCAAGATTCCCCTTTTGGATCCATCTTGTCAGAATCAACCACGTGATATTGGCATTTCTTCCAATACCTACATTTATATCCCAGCTAGAAATACTCTTGGCTTTAGAGTGTTACTAGTTGAGTACTTTTTCCCCAAGGTAGGCTCTTTAAGATAAATAAAAGAAAGCAAAGACAAAATCCCCAACTCGATCAATCTTTGATGACTCAAAGAAAGAGAATATACACGATAATGCCCCCACTCACACTCGCACAAGATATTGTTCAATTTTAAACCCAAATTGAAGTGTGTATGGGCAATTATTTACACAACTTAATTTCACCAAAAGCCTTTTGATTCTCAAGATTGCCATGAGGCGTGAAAGAAGTGCATGCATCTTTTGATGATATTACTTTGTGTAAATAATTACAAAAAAATAAAGGAACACATTCATTTTATCCTTCAAAGCAATGATTTGATTCGTTTTAAAACACCAATGTCAAATGTGAAGTTGCTTGTTCAATTTTAGCCCAAATTGAAATCTAGTAGGTGTCTAAGTTTCAATTTTATCCTTTTGCAATGAAAAATTGAAGCATTCTTTTTAAGCTCAAATGAAAATTAATGTCCTAAAAATGAAAAAATAACAATTTCATGAATATTGTTTAAACAAACACTAAAGTGTTAAAGAACACTTTAATCTTCTCAAGACATCATCTTCATTTCTCCTCCTTTCATTTTTCTTCTTCACTTTACCTTTGTTTGTACCTTCGTCATTTTCCTTTGTTTTCACCCTCCTTGCTTCCTTCGCTTTCCTTGTACCTTTTAAACAAAAGATACTTATGTGAGGATAAAAATATTAAACTTATTTTTATGATGAACTTTAAATGATAACATGATTTCAATTGAATAGATCAACTAATCACAAAGGATGTGTCCTTTAAAAGCATCATCACAACTTTTGAATTTTAGCTAAGGTCATAATGATGAACATGATTTATAATACAAAGCTAAAAATGAATCTACTTCAAAGAACAAACCTTTCTAAAAGTATCATCATCAATTTCAAATGTCTACTAGCATGATAATCACATGATTTGATAAATATAAACTATGGTATTTATTATAGAATCAATGAATATAATGACATAGTGTAAGAAAATGTACTCAACCATATTAATTACCAAGAATCATTCACTATTTCCATATATTACCAAAAGATCAAATGTGACTACCCTATAAAAAGGATTTTGACTCTTAAAGCAAATGCATCTGGTAAGTGTAAAGATGCTTGGTGATGTCGGTTGGGGAGTTTCCAAAGAAACTACAAGTGGTAGGTGTAAAGAGAAATCTCCATTGCTTTCAATAGGAAAGGCGTGGTAGGTTGGGACAAAAAGCATAAATAGATAATACAAACTAGTGCAAAAACCAGCGGCCAAATCATCAAATGTAACTTAATCATCAAAATAACTGGGCACTAAACCGTGATGCCTTTTCCTAAAGTTAATGAGTAGCGACTAAAATGAATACTAACTATTTCGCAAGTTTGACATGGATGCATCCAATCAACATTAAATGATTCCTGCACAAACACTGGTTAGTGATAGAAATCATATTAAATATGCTAGACAAATAGGGACTAACATGGATTTATTTGCTACGGCCCTCATAACTTCATTTGATGTATTTATTTGTTGTGCCCATCATAACTTCATTTGATTTATTTATTTGATGTGCCCCTCACAACTTTCCATTACAAGCGTACAATGAAATAAAATGCAACTGGCAAGCAAAACAACAAAAACAATAACTGTGCCCAAAGTATTTTGAAGAGATTTTCAAATTTTTTGCTTTTGGTGGGTGAAACGTGTGCAGGGATCATTAATCATAGAAATCAAATTCAAACAAAAATTTCTCTTCGGAAGCTAAAGAGAATGAGGATAGATCACCTCCTGATAAATCACCTTCTTTCTTGTACTGGCTGTAGCTTGAAATTAAAATGAAAAGGTGGTAACAACACGATTTGTCATGAGGTTCAAAAAATGTTTAAAGACAAGACATCTCATAAATGGATATATCTAACACAAAGCTATCTAAACACGTCAAATGTAAAAGGAACAAGACACACATTCACCCAAGATACCACTGCGGACTTACAAGAGACCACTGCGCAACATATGTGATAGTGAGATACGGGCAGGAGGAATAGTATTTTCAATTTAATATGATTGAAAGAATACTGAGAGGCTAAAATCAATAGGTGAGTTGGTAATATTTATCATAGAATTCCAACAACAATCAATAATGAAAGGAAGTGCTTTCATTCATATATTTCAAAAAAAAGTGAATCTTTCTTCTATAGAAAGGACAGATCTTATCAAGACTTAAGATGCACTTGGCAGGTTCAAAGTTAAATTTGGCAGAGATTCTGATGGCAGTTTAAAAATAAAAATAAGAGAACACGCCCTAGGTTACTCAATAGAATCTTCAAGCTAATGCAATAGGTAAATATGCGCCTTTGTTACAACAAATGTCAGAGAATGAAGAATAGCAGATTGTCTACAAGTCGCCTATGATGGAGCATAATAAAAACACAAGCATATAGTACCAACATAATGCGCACCAATATGTAGAAAAGATGTCTCCACAAGAGAACATGTTGTAAGAGAAATCTAATAACTACGAAAAATATCTTTTGAGATGGCCACATATTTCAAAAACAAAATAGACTCACAGCTGCCAGGTCAAAATTCTAGCTTCAAACAACTCGAATATGTTATCACCATGTGCTATTAATATAAGAAAAAAAGAAATAATGTGTTTCCATAGACAAAATCATGCATGTAGTCTATAGATATGGGCAAGTGATCTACATTGACACCTTTAGAATTTGGAAATAAAAGAGACAATAAATTTCACGTTTAAACAACAGTCTAGTATTTAAACATAAAAGCATATGTCTTTAAAGTCTATAAACATAGAATTAGAGACTCTATTCATCATTTTGAGGGTGCTGCCCTCCTTCTAGCGCCATAATGTAGAGCATCCATTAAAATATGCAAACACTAAACTTCAAGCATGGGTTAGTACCTACTAATTCCCCAAGAATACTCCTATGAAATACCTTGTGAATGCTTCAAAATGCAACAAATGACAAGAGAAAACTAAAAGCATCATGAAAACAATAACAACTACCTATTCCGTAGTAGATTGGTGTCAAATGTGTCAATGACCCTTTCCTAATCCTTTCTCAAAAGCTAAAATGATGAGATCCAATGGAGATGAAGAGAAAAATCAGTTCTCAAACCAAGGAGGCTAAGAAGAAGAACTCTCAAGCCTTGTTTCATATTCAAATAGTTCTTTATAAGAGCTTATTTTCAAAGATTGTAGTTGCAATGACAACAAAACATGCCTAGAATATTTTAAAGGAAGCTTACCAAGGAAGTGATCAGGTAAAAGTAGTTAAGTTGTAGACTTTAAAAAGAGATTTTGAAATTTTGAAAATGCAAGAATATGATAAAGTAAGTGATTATTGTGTGAGATTCAATGATGTGGTTAATAAAATGGTTACTCTAGGAGAAACAATAAGAAATGAGGTTGTAATTAAGAAGGTTTAGAGATCTCTAACATCAAAATGGAACTATGTTACTATCATCATTGAAGAAATGAAGGATTTATCTACCCTTCAATTTGATCAACTATTTGGATATCTAATCTCTCATGAAGATATATTGAGAGATTCATTTGGGCAAAGTGATGAGAAAGAATTTTCCTCCAAATTACAAATTACAAAGAAAGAAGATGCAAATAGTAGCACCACAAGCAACCAAGGCCAAGGAAGAGATCAAAATCAGAATTCATCAAGAGGACATAAAGGAAGAGGCGGTTCAAGAGGAAGAGGTGATTCAAGAGGAAGAGGCAGCTAGGAAGATTTGATAAGAGAAATATTCAATGTTACAATTGTAACAGGTATGGCCACTTTGAAAGAGATTGCAGATTCATGAGTATTTTCAGAAGAATGGTTAGGTAACACCCATGTTCTCCTACTCAATGGTGCTCAGCTTTAGATTTTTGTGGTGACTCAACCCTCCTATAGCTAGTTTGTTGGTTTGCTCTGTTGGTACTAATGGTGACTTCCCCAGTGTTGGTGAATGTTCTAATTTTGATAACAACTCTTTTGGAAGGCTTGCGTGTGCTTCTCCGACCAATTGCTTGTTTCTCTTTTTGCCTTTTTCTTTCTTGTGGTAAATGAATTATTAAATATAATGGTTTGGGAATAAGCCCAAATGAAATGTAATTAATTTTGAAATGATTATGAAATGGAACTGTAATGAACCTGATGCTTGTTTCTCCCTTCATCTATAAAAGGGATTTCAAGGCTCATTACAAGGGTAAAAATTTTGATTCTAGAATGGTTTGGGTAGAATTTAAGGGTAGAAAAAAAATGTAATATAAAAGGCTTGATTAATATGTTGGCTAATCCTCTTGAGTATAGGTTTTATATGTAATAGTCTTAAATTGTTCTACATAAGTTTTTGATATCAAAACAAATCTAAATTCTAAAGCATGTACTCTCCTTTGTACACTTTTGTAGACTATAAATTAAATTATCAATGATATTTTCATTTGTCATCAATGGTTTAATTGAATGTATGGATTTGTCTCTTTGCTTTAGCTCAAAGGGTTAGTTAAATGCTTAAGGGGAGTCATAGGTTTGTAAGAATTCACAAAGGATTTGATAAGAAGTAATGTTTTGGATATTGAGAGTTTTTGTACTACAAGGAATTATGAAAATAGTGCATCTACTCTAGAATTAAATAATTTGTGTATACTGAGTCTAGATATTTGACTCCATTTACCTGATTGATGAGGCACTAGTCTATTTGTCAAGAATTCATGCAATCAAATGAATTAGTAATATTCCTATCCATAGGTTCAAAATAAGAACAATACTTATTAAAATCATGTTAATTCTAAAATCTAAGTTTGAAATACATCCTTTTTCCTAGTAAATGTACAATTATTTACTCAAACATCAGCCAAATCCTTAGTAAATTTGGTTTATTTTCCTATGGTAGGAACCTATCGGTGAAGAAGTGTTCTCCATTTTAACAAACTAGAATGAACACAATTGAGAAATACCCTCCCTTGTCCCACATAACTTAAATCTTAGGAGTAAAGACCTAAGAATTCTTCACTTGTTATGTTGGCCACTAGCCTAGGGATGTCTTAAACATAAGGATTAACTATCCTTTCAATAATTTTGGGGCTCAATTGGAGAAAAAACCAACACCCTCTCTTACTCTCACATGTTTTCTTATTTCACATGGGCTCCTTCATTTTTCTTCATTTTTCACCCCTTCTCTTATTTCCTATCCATCATTAGTGGCTTGATTTCCCTATTGTTTTTCTGACTGATCTTCTTTCCTCACTGACTCCTCTTCATCATACTGCACACAGACTTATTTCTATAGTTGTGCCCCCTGATCTTACTAATTCAAAGCCTCTTTTAGTTGTATTTATTTTGACTGACTCTTGTTCTCTAAGCCTATTAGGTTCACTTCTCTTTCTTTCTTGCAACCCCTATTCTAGAAAATGAAAAGGTGTAGATAATTAATATTTAATTATATACCATTCGTTGTTAAAAATAATTTCCTCATAAATATCAGATCAACCCAAATAGATATAAGCTACTCAATCAAAAGTAAAGTAAATAAAATCAATTTACTTCTATCTAGAAATTGTATTTACATCCACTCCATGTATTTGAAAGTTTCAAAAGCATGGTCTATGATTCCATATTTTACATATATATTGTTTGAATAGTTCCAAATACAACATTTGACAAAATTTCATAGGCTTGAACATTTCTTGCAACTAACTATGAGATGAATAACTAAGTTTTTCAAATTTGATTATGCAAAGATTTTTGAAGTACAAAGCTACCGAAAAGAAAATTAAAAAAAACCAAAAATTGAAGAGACTCAAACCTATCAATTTTTTTTTGGTGGTGCTGATTGCCCATTAACTTCCACGTGCTTCTATAGTAGACACACTGAGTAAGTAAAATTTTCCTAGAGTTGGTAAACTCAAGAACATTGAAAGGTGCATGGGATGGTAATCCAATGTTTATTTTTAATCCAAGGTTGCTCCTTGTCGACGAGATCCTTCCCTCTTCTACACTTCAAATCATCCTCAACAATCGAGCCTCCTCCAATGGAATTATCTCATTTATTTGACAATTTCTTACCATTGATCCAATTTGGTGCCCTTCACATTTTCTTGGACCACTACTTGTTGTTCCTTTATTGTGCTACTACATTAAATCTAAATTCCATCTACCTTTTCCTCTTAAAATCTTCCCTTTCAATGGCTACAAATCATTGCACTCACTTTTTTCATCTTGCTCTACTCATTGCTTCTCCACACTACAACAAACCATAGAGTTGGATTCTTTCACTGGTTTCTCCTTCTCCTTTAGAGAATTCAACATATACTTTTGTCCATCTTTTTAGATGGTATACACATTCTTCCTACCAACATAGATGTGCTCACTATCAAACTTCCATGCCCTACCCAACAACACGTGATAAGTAGTCATGGTAATCACATCACACAACACCTCATCTCTATATGAACCAATTTGAAAATTGACTAAACAATGCTCCCTCACAATCATTTCATGTTCCTTTTACAACCAAGAAACTTTGGATGGACTAGGATTCTTACTCCATTTTAAAGTTATCTTTCCACCATCTCCTTTGAAACTAAGTTATTCATACTACAACTATCAACAATAACCTTGTAGCACTTACCTCCAGCCTTACACATACTCCAACAGAGATTCTTTCTTTGGGATGGTTCCTCCTCCACTGTCTTTGTATTTAACAACACTCTTCTAATCATGAGAGGTTCTCCTTCTTTTGGATCTACTACTTTCGGGGATACATTACATTCCTAATCTTCTTGTGCCAAGTGATTCCTTGCTGCACTTTTCTTGTTGCCCTCTTGTATTTGATCAAACTTGAAAGCACAATGACTAACTTCTCCACAATGGTAACATTTAAATGGGAACCCTTTGCTACTACTGCCACATCCTCTTACTGATATCTCATTTTCTTTGGTGCTTTGGTCCACCTCTTTACTCCACTTGGGCTTGAATTCTTCTTCAACCTATTTTCCTTTGCCACTATATGCTTTCCCCTTTTTAGTTGCAAATCTTCCCTAAATTTTTGAATTGTTTGTTTCTCTTCTCATTAATTTCTCCTCAACCTTCAACACATAGTGGTATGTGTCTTCAATTGTGTTTATTTTCAGCATACTCATCTCATACTGAATGTTAAACTATAAGCCATTCACATACCTAGCTAACATCTCTTTATCAATTTCATGTCTTCTAGATCAAATTTCTAGCTTGTAAAAATCTTTTGTGTAATCCATTACACTCATTTCTTTTTGCTTTAAATTTTGCAACTTTTTAAATAGCTCCATCTCATAATCTCTAGGTATAAATTTATTTTTCAATTTTTTCACCCTCTTATTCCACCTTGTTATCTAAGGATCTTCTTCCATTTCCCATTATCTCTACAACCCTTTCCACCATAAAGTAACATTCCCTTTCAATTTCATTTGGGCTATCTTCACTTGTTGTGGGTCTTTAATTTCATCCAATTCAAAGTACTCCTCTAGCTCTTCAATCCAATCAATTAGCTCTTCTAGATTTAATGTTCTAGAAAAAATTGATAAATCCATCTTATTAGTCTTTGTTATTCTTAAGAGAGCTCTCAAAAATATTTCTTGCTTGACATCCTCTAACCATTCTTCTTCTTCCTCTCTTCCCTATTCCTCCTCTTTAGTTTCTTCCTCATTCTTGGGTTCTCTTGTATTTTGAGTAGCTAACCTTCCCTTATTTCTAATTTCATCCATTATCATGTCTCTAAACCATTTGAGCACTATCTCTAATCTGATTCTTCCTCTTCATGGAGACATCTCTACCAATCAATGGCTTTAGCTCTCAACTTTTTAGGATTCAACACACAATTGTAACAATTATTTTAAGCTCTCCTCAACCATTACTCCCTCCCATAGATCTTGGTGGATACTCTCCACCCTTAGGCTCTCCAGATATGATACCAATTGATGAAAAAACCCCCCTTCCTACCTTAATTCACAACTACCCAACAAAGGAAACTCAAAGAAAAACCAACTTGATTTAGATTTTTTTTATTTCAATTCACATAATACCAATGTTTTGAATTCTACATTACTAAATTTATAAACAAATTACAATTAAAAGTCTCACATTGTCTTCTATTTCCACTCAACCATCCTCTATTTTGTGAACTCTTTGTTCCTCTACTACATGCTCCAATCTGCATATCAACTCAAGGGTGTCTCACTCTCCTCTCCCTAGGCTCTCTTCAAACCAACTCTTTTAGGTATCTTTCTTTTCTTTCAAAACAAAAGTCTACTTTTGCCCCAACTTGAAGCTCTGTGCTTCCTTCAACCTCAAGAATATTCCTCTACACTGCACCCTCTCTTACTCTCATAAGTTGTTTTCTTATTTCACCTAGGCTCCTTCATTATTCTTCACTTGTCACCCCTTCTCTCATTTCCTATTCATCATTAGTGGATTGATTTCTTTGTTGTCATTTTGAGTGATCGTCTTTCCTCACCAGTGCCTCTTCATCTTCCTACACATAGAATTCTTTTTATAGTTGTGCCCCCTCATCACACTGATTCAAAGCCTCTGTCAATTGTATTTATTTTGATCGAATATTTTTCTCTAAGCCTATCGGCTTCACTTCTCTTTCTCTCCCACAACCCCTATTTTTCAAAATGAAAAGGTGTAGGTAATAAAGACTTAATTATATACCATTCAATGTTAAAAATAATTGCCTCATAAATATCTAATCTAGCCAAAGAAATATAAGCTACTCCATAAAAATTAATGTAAATAAAATTGGTTTACTTATTTCTAGAAATTGCATTTACATCCACTCCATGTATTTGAAAGTTTCAAAACCTTGGTCTATTATTCCATATTTTACATAAATATCATTTGAGCAGTTCCAAATACAACATTTGACAAAATTTCATAGGCTTAAATGTTTCCAGCAACTGACTGTGAGATGAATAACTAAATTTTGAAAATTTGACTATGCAAAGAATTTTGAAGTAGAAAGATACCAAAGGGTGATCCTAGAATAGTGGTTTACAATTTTTGGCCAAACTGGTCACTGAACTAATTTTTTTTAACTAAATCTTCACTTGTGGGCACCTATAACGGCTATAATGTGAGGAATTTGAAGATGATGCAAACTAGAGTTTCATTAAATTTTGTCTATAGACCCTAAATATATTTTTTTCAAAATTTTTGGAATCAGGTTGCATTTCTTTTTCCATCTCCCTTGAAAACTATTTTTTTCCTAAAACAACATTTTTAAAAAGTGACGCTCATTGTATAACGCATAACATTTTTTCCATGAAGGATAAAATTATAATTCTTTCAAATTTAGATTTTTAACTCCAATATCTAGTGCTTTCACTTGGTTAGTTTTTTATTGAATATTTTTTCTTTACTAGAGTTTTGAAGTCAAACCAATTATAATTTAGACATAGTGCAACTGTATAATGCGTAACTTTTTTCATATGTATCAAAATTCAATTTTATTTTTTTTGTTGGATCAAGGACTTCAATAACTAGTGCAATCATATTTTTAAAATTTTCTTTTTGATAATATTCTATTTTTCCACATTTGTAGAACAAAGACCTTAATTTTTGATGAAAATCCTGCATTCGCAAGAAATAAAAATAAATATAATAATCAAATTAAATTTTATTAAAATTATAATTTTTTGGAAACTTATAATAAGGAATACATGCTTACAAAAAATAAATTTTAAATAAATTCATTTGATCCTCCAAAAGGTAAATCAAAAGTGATTTTTATCAACATTTTGATAAGTGCAAAGGAGACTCTATTATCGGTATGGTTTAAAATTAGTGGCGTTCTATCCAAGAGGGCTTGGTCTAAGGTGGTTTGATCAAACCCTCTTCAATTGGAATCCTTTAAAAGGAACTTTTCAAGGCTTAAACCATTATATTTTTTAAAAATATGTGATTTTAGCAAAAATTAGGATCTCCTAGAAAGTGTAAACCACTATTGTGGCAGCACCTCAAAACAAAATTCAAAGAAACCAAACCAAAATTTGAAGAAACTCAAACCAATCATTTTTTCTTGTGGTTTTGATTTCCCATTCACCCGCACATGCTCCTACACCAAGTTCCTAGCACAATTTTTTAGGAACAAGCTTTGTAGAGGTGAAATAACATTAAAAAACACCTAAAATATGCCAAAAAAAGGTGTCCTAGGTTAGGAGGACCCATTTTCCCAAACTGGCAAATAGGTCCTAGCACAATTTTCTAGGGCTTCAACTTTTCCAATTAAATGTCATGTAATATCATTAATGGGTGTTGGAATAGATCCTTAAAAAATGCAATTAATAATCCTTATATTTGAATTAAATGACTAATTAAACTTCCATTAACTTCAATTAATTAATGAATCCCTAGATTAGTGCAAAATTTTAATAAAAAAATTTACACCCTAAATAAGGCACAATTAAGTACATTTTATTATTAATTGTCAATTCCTACACTAAGCGTGAAAAAGGGTTACTTGTTTTGATGCTTCAATTTTAATAGTTAATTTTTTTATTTTTACAAACATTAATTGCTAATTGTCATTATTGACCATCATAGAGGGGCCCAAAACAAAGGTGGCTATAGGAAAGAGTGAACTACATGCAACATAAATCTATTTTGTGTGAGGCCATGTGGGGAGGAGAAACTTGTAATGTATGTTGTGAATGCATCTTCAAAAAGGGTGAGATAGTTGTCATGACCAAGTGAAATTGAGCCATTGGAGAGCCTACTAGACTTGAAGATGGAATCTTTGTGACTTTACCAAAGTCTTCACTAAAGTTTGTTGAAGTTTGTTAAAAATAATCTTGACTAAGTTTTTACTTCTTGGGATCTTGAGATCAAAGGGAAAACTTCTTACGAAAATGTGCATTTTGTAGAAAAATAAACTAAGTTGAATAGACGCACCTCTTGATCTCAATTAATGTTAATTTTATTAGAGTATGATGTTGGAAGGAGGACTATGTGGTGAAGTAAGTGCATCGATCATTGGTAGATCAATTCAAATGTAGTTCATATGTTTATGGGGTTGGATCCTAATCCTATGCAAGTTGAAGAGCTTTTTCCTATTG
>VDFB02193867.1:179823979-180232195 GCA_007258455.2 Sequoia sempervirens
ACAATATTATAACATACCATTCTTCTACAATCAACATTCTAATGACTAGAACCATTTATCTATACAACCATTTAGCCTTGACACCATCATTGAGCAATATTTATATAAGATCCCTCTTGGAATGCTAACCATCTAACCCTCCAACCAACTAATGGAATACCAAGAATAATACAATGATTTTAATTATATTGTGATTTCCTCATGCCACACATATCACAAAATTTGATGCCTCCACATGGATAATGAATGTGTATACATAATCCTTGCTACATAATAAGATTCAATATTCACTCAATTAACATTGGTGATTTGTACATGTCTTCTTGCTAGCATTTTGGAACCTATTTTTCTACTAATAAAAAAATATTGGTGATTTATATATGTCTTCTTGTATATCCACCACTACTAGTTTTAATGTTGTAGGAGCATATGCAAAATAATTGCCATTTAAAGTTTCTTTAGATACCTTAAAACACTCCCTGAACATAAACATTTAATTAAATTTTATGATATGAATTCTATCATTATGGAAATTGCACTTACATTATACTTCATGAATTCAATAACAACGAACTACACTATACTAGAACATCTAAAACTCTCTACTTTGTATCGTTGTGTTTTGTACTTACATAGGTCAATCTGTTGATAAATTATATCTTTAGGAACTCCACATAAATGAATTCTACACCTAAGTATAAATAGTCCATAGCCCCATCCTATGAGAAAACCAAACCATTTCCCATCCTAAAACATGTCTTAATGAGCATAGAAATAATGATCAAACCTACCACTAGATGGCCCCCTTCAAGTTTGACATCCCCTAATAAATTGAACTAAATTTTTATTCACAGAGAATGCCCATGGTTGACCATCTAATATAGAAGCTTTGACTTGTCATCCCCATACCATAATATTTAAATCTAAGGTAACTATATTTTTTATATTCCCACCTACTATGTTCTTATCTTTAAAATTTCCAAGCAAGTTCTTTAAAACTGCAAACAATTTCCTTTTTTAAGATAAGAAAAAAATAATTTTTAGGTTGCTCATAAGTTTTTCTCTATTTCTACCCATGGAAAACACCTTAGCAATACATCAAAATTTCATCAATAAACTAGCTTCATTCCCAAAGTCTCAAACAATTTTTATTTGGATATTGTACAATATTGCAATAGAAACTTTAAGACTAATTGGCTAGGAATTTTAATGTAAGGTCTCTTTATTAAAATGGAGTTACTTTTCTAGGATTTCTATAGGGAATTATTCCTACCTCTATCCCACACCTTTCCAAGCTTTTACTATCTAATTATATTAGGTGTGTTTGTCATTGACCCTTTGTAAATGCACAACATTTTACACCATCTTTTAGAGTTCTAATTTATTACCATGTCAAACCCCATTAGAGTGCTTTAGCCTTAGGGTTTCCTATCCCCATACTAGTCATCTTCAATGTCCTAAAACTCCTTTGGAGTGAACCAAAACTTTTCTCCCACCCCACTTTCCTTCTTGTGTTTTCATAAATCCTTATATATTCAAGTTGAAGGTTTTAATAACTATCTTATGGTTCAAAATTATGAATCAAACACCATAAAATTATATGTTATATAGATATAATCATTTGTACATAAAATAGTTAAAAATATTTTTTACTTCAATTTTTAGACAGTGTAATATAAATATAAACATAGAATTGTCCAAAATTTTACAAATTTAATTAATAAATATATTAAAAATAATAAAAAATAATCGTTACTCATTCTAACTATTGAGAATCCCTGGATTAGAGTTTATGAGAAATAACACTAGATTTACTAGGGTTTTCTGTGGATTCCTTCCGGTAGCGAGGTGGCTCGGTTAGCAACGGCAAATATTTGTCGTAGTCACATCTAAAATTGGATTTTCGAAAGTGGCCTTCGAGAGCAGCTCGACCCTGTCATCACAAAATCCACAATATCAGAGAACAACAAGATAGTAAAAGAAGGTGATCCAAAAACATAAACATAGCACACTTGAATTTTGGCATAAGCAATTTCACATATTTTTCTTGAAGGAACTTCCTCTTCAAAAACAAATTGAGAACTTTCCTGACGGGTACTTCTAGCATTGTCTGATTCTTCTGGTTGATGACTCTTCTCATATAAACCCTCCTCTCCTCATATAAACCCTTTTCTCCTGCATTTATTACAGTTGCGCCCCATCTGATATCCAGCCATCTTTACCATCGACACCAGCAACCCCTCCTCTTCCAATAAACTTTCCATTATCCAGTGAAAACATTACAAAAAAATCTCTAAATTAGAACAGTTTTAAGAGAGCTATATATTCACCATATGCCACCAAACTCAAAAAAAAACAAATTGTATCAAACATATTTTCATATGTGGTCTAACTATAGCTCTGTCCAGAGTTTACCAAGTCTACCCTATATTAAATTCTCAGGGTTACTTGTGCGCTATGAATCCTGAGATTGACATCCTTTCAGGGTTTATATTTTTGTTGGTCAAGCGGAATAAGGGTTTCTAGTCGTAAAATTGAATTTTGATGTGTAGATCTAGAAAAATAATAAAATTACTTCCGGATGAATGTTATGGCAGGAAAGATTTTCAAAAGAAAGCATTTGTATGGTTTTGAAATTATTGAAATTATTATTAGTAAGATTAATTATTGTAGAAACTCAATGTAGAGATCTATATTTTGTCTGAAGATTTTTCAAATCAAACATCCCGAAAAATACTGGGTTTTCTGTCATTGTTAAGGATAATATTTAATCCGGTATTACTGCTAAATCTATTTGAGATTTGATCAAAGTAGTAAAAACAAATACTGCTAAATCTATTTGAAATTTGACCAAAATAGGGGAGAGGGGCCCATAGTGGAGCACCCTAACTTCACGTTTCTCAAAATTCTATGTGGAAATTTTAAATCACTCCCAATTCTGTACAAGAGTTTATTTGCCAATTCATGTGCTTCAATATTTTGTTTTAGGGTCACATCATCAAACATGATGCCACATCAGCATGCTTTATGTTGAGGTATCCAAAAAAAGTGAGACCGATAGTGGTGCACTAAGTCAAATTTTTTTGGTGCGTTGATGTGGCATCACATGATTTGTCACTTTGTGTACTTTATGGATAAAAAATGTTTTACAATTGAGTATTAAAGTGCTCCACTATGAGACCCACTGAGGACTACTTCTATCCCCACTATTGGACCCTGCTCCATTACAGGCCCCTCTCCCCTAATAAAGAAAAAAATAATATTGACAATAGATCAAAGGAGGTTATTAAGAAAAGTATATTTGATTAGAACATAAGAAAACCCTAGGCTGTGAAAAAAAACTCTAAATACATTAAAAATATAAAATGAAAAAACAAGGAAAAAAATCATAAAAGTAGTATATTTTTGTAGATTTCAAAACACAGATAAGAAATGAGAAAAACATAAACGAAAAAAAACAAGAATTCTCAATTTTTAATTTCTCTCATGATTAAATCCATTACATATAACCTCTCTTTATATATATTTTCCATTAAAAAATATAGTTCATGCACATAACTCATCAAACAATGAACTTGACATTCTTAATGAACTGCATGGCGGTGAGACTAATGCATCACTTGCGGCGTCCCTGAGTTCCTATTTTTGAAGACGAGGGGGAATGTTGTTGGGACGATTAGTAAGCGTGGGATTTGGACCAGGACTCCAATGACTCCGCCGGATCTTTGATCTTATGGATCCAATTCTCTGCCCCTCCAAGGCTGCCAGAGCACGATTTGCATCTCCCACATCAAAAAATGTTACGAATCTTATCCGATCGTCATTTGGACTGTAATCCACTTCTTTGACTGTGCCTACAGTACAAACGAAAAAAACATTCTTTGGGAAATAATAATGTGATCAAATGTAAATCTATTTGATATGTAAGTTTGATCAACCAAAATAAAGTGGTAAAAATAAATCTACATGCCATATTGTTAGAAAATTTCTCTCAAAGGTTTGTTAGAAATGGTGGCATCCATGTTGAATTCCAGCAATTTGCTTTGGTTCCCTTGTGGAGAAGAACCTGTTTGGTGAGCAGGTGCTATGGTGTGTGAGTTCCATGGCCACTGAGAAGCAACATAAAAAGGGTAACCGGAACGAATTGAATATGCAGCCAGGTAGAACTCGGGGGCAAACGGATTAAGTTTATTTATATGCGTGAGGGATCCAAAGGTTCCCTTACTGCTTGCTTCCATAGCTTTCTCCCTCGTTGTCACTGATATAAATAAACTAGTAACAAATAAAAGCAAAGCCTCAAGGAATCAAAAGTAAGAAGACTTGTGAGAGTTAAAAGTACAGTGGGGGTTCTATTTATATCAGGCTGTCGTGCAAATGAACCAATTAATACACTTCATATATCTACAGGTCTAACTTGGTGGGGAAGTTTTGTTAGGTAGGAACCCAATTTCACATTTCATGTTATTCAATTTTTGAATTTAATGGAGGCAGCAGTTGGTATGCTCATTTTTACCAAAAAAATAAATAAAACAAAAACAAAAAAATTGGGAATCCCTATGTGATGAGCTGATATCTACTAAGATTTATTTAAAAAAAACAAGAGGAGTCATTTAATTCAATCAACAAAAAGTTTTGTGGTTAGGGTATTAACTAGCAGTCACATGCACAGGCATGCAACAATCAGTCGATAGGGGTCCACCACAAATGGCTATTTAGTGGGGAGGAAAAAGGAAAATTTTATAGTCAAGTGAAAGAATATAAAGATTTGGTAAAATAATGAGAAAATTCATCCTCCAAAAAACTCAAGAATATCCTCACCTGCAACTCAGGCCTAAACTTCAGCAGATGACAGAGAAAACAAATAGTTTATTAAATTGAATGAGGAAAAGTATCTCAATTTGAATTTCAAAAGATAACAAAAAAATTATTCCCATAGTGAAAGATTATAGTTTAGCAAAAACTACTAAAATAATGTTATAAAATAGCTAGCAACGTTAACCTAATATTCATCATTAGGTGTCCCCCAGAACTTTCTTCAAAGCGATTCGTAAATATCATGCTTTAGAATTACCTACAGGAAATACAAAATTAGTACTCATGGCATGTTAAAAAAGCAAGAAACAACAAAAATGCCATGCCATGAGATACGTTTGAAATTAGAAGGTTCTTCAAATTTTATTTTTATAGATACTCTGAAACTAAAAGGTTCTTTGAAATTTGTTTTTATTGGAGACCCATCAAGTCTAGTAGAGTGTAAACCTGGCCAATTAACCTCGATGGCTTATCAATCCATCCAATCCTCTCCTTGGGGAAAATGGTCAGCAAACATACCCCAAGCTGGTCATAGAGAGCTTAAATCTAAAACAACGTAAGATACCTAAGATACACCTTGCATTTCTCTTCACGTGTCTCAAAGCAGACTTCATAGTTGTTGGAACTAAAGATGAGGAATGCAGCTGCAAGTATCGCGAAAAGCAGGGCCATTCACTCCAATGGCCAAGTGTATAGAAGTATACACACTCTATAATACAACAATTAATTTAACAACAAACCAAGATGTTTACAATCCAATGAAATACCTGGACCAATTTTCTTTAAAAGATACATATAACAGTAGCAATTTTCTTCAAAAGTTGAAGGAACTTCCCAAATACAACAATTGTAAGGCTCAACCAGCTATGTGAGCAATTCAATACAGAAGTTGGACTGATTTTCATCATAGGGTATCTAGGCCAATTTGCTTCATAAGGTTAAGTAACCTACAGAATATGACAAAATGATAAGAGTGTTAGGCTCGCATTGCCAGTGTCCAAGTAGAAGCTTCCTTCCAGAAAATAATTCAAAGCACAATTCATGTGAAGCATTCAATCCTCTTGCATAGAAAAAGACTCATCAGAAGAAAAAGCATATAGAACCTGATATTCATTCTGTATGGATATTTCATCAGAAATTTTATTAATGATCAACAAACATAAATCTTAATGAATATGAGTTAGCAGAGCCACACTTACCTCATAGTATGATGCAACAGGAAACTACTAGGAACTTCAAATTTCATCCACACAATATAAGGTACAAAAAAATTCACAATTTGAAAGCATTCAAGAGAGAAATTGTGCAGAAATTTTTCTTTATTGAATTTTGTGCGAGGTAAAAAATATCACAATTTGAAATAATTCAAGAGAGAATTTGTGCATAAATTCTTCTTTATTGAATTTTGGGCATGAGTTTTTCTGAAGGTTGTTGTGACCAAAAATTAGTCACAATGTAAAATCATTCAAGAGAGTATTTGTGAATAAATTAATGGGGGCAGCCATGATCAGAAGTAGCAAATGGCTGATGGCTGATGGTTGGAGTCCATCCACACATCAAATAGATCAAATCAAGTGCTACAGAAATACAGGGCATGCACTTATATCGCATTTAGTGTTATCCATTCAAATTTTCCCTTCAAATGCTAGAGATTCAAGAATACCATCCAAGAGCACTTGATGTTGTTTGTACAACTGATGTTGCAGTTGCAGTTGCAACTACCCTGGTGGACATGTATGCAAAACATGGAAGCATAGAAAAGCCACATGAATTGTTTGAAAAAATGCCCTGACGTTATCTCATGGAATGCAATGATTGCAAGATATGCACAATATGGATTTTGCAAGGATACTCTCAAAATATTTGAATTAATGAACCATTGTGGAACATATCCTAACATTATAAGCTTTTCTTGTGCTCTATATGAATACAATCATGCAAGTATAGTGTCTTCAAGATAGTCATTCTGGCAAGAAGGTCAACCATGCAAGCATAATGATCAACTATAGGTGTAATGCAAGAAGGTTTACTCATGTGATTGAAGTATGTATTGGTGTACAATGGGTATGCGAAAGAGATGTAGAAGGTTATTTTGAAAAAAAAAATTCTATTTTTTATACATTTGTGCAATAAAGGTGTCAATGGGGAAGTGATATCCATCCATTTACAACTATCTAAACATGAATGAAACAAAACCTTTGAATTGCAAAAATAATTTTAGTGCCACCCCACACTGCCTTACCCACTTCTTTTTCTATAGGCATAGATTCACGTGTCAAGCTACTCTCCTATACAAAACTTGTACCAGATATCACAAGGCCATCTAGAGGAATTTTTTCACCAACTTTCACAACCAAAATGGTGTTAATTTTAATAGCCTTAACATGCACTTTTTCCCCAGTTTCCTCAGTCACAACTGATATAGTCCTTTGGGCCTATACATAAGTAAAAGGCTTTGTTCTCATGGACTTTAGGCTTGATCTCCACATTGTGCCTTGTCAGCTACATTTCCCCAAATCATCTCCTTTGTGCAATATTTTTATGAATGGATGAGATCACTCCCATTGTCTTGCATCCCTTCTCTACTATTGCATGTGTAAGTGTGGAAAATCTAAACTAAATACAATTAAATACACCTCTTAATGAAACATTGTATCAAGGTTAAAGATGAATTAAACTAATTTAAAACATTGAAAACCCTGAAGACGTCTCATTGTCTCCTATCTCCAAAGATTTATCAAGTTACATAAGCTCTCATATTTGTAAGCACCGTAACTATTTAAAATGCCTATTTATAGAATGGAATGGATGCTAAATGCAATGATGTGATGATTAAGAATGATTTCTAGATTATATGGAGCAACCATAAACTATCCTAACATGAAACTTGATAAATGAAATCTACAGTAAAAACTAATGATGCTGCCGTGCTATGAAATCTACTGATGCCATGATGCTATGATGATACTAAAATGCTGATGTTGATGCTTATGATTGCTTGGTTGCTTCAGTACTAATTCCTGCACAGTAAGTTTGCACAAAAGATGATAATTCTCAAGTCTTTTTGATGCTTAGGAGGCTATATATATAGATTTTTGCAAAAAAATTTGCATAGGGGTAACACAATAGAGGCTAAGATTAAATCTAGGGATTTTGAATGGTATGAGATGAGAAGGTGGAGCTGATCATGGAGACGATTGCCTGTAGGTTTGTCCCTAAGGCTTTTTTCGTGAATGACAGTTAAATTAATTAGATTTGAAAAATATGATTTTATTTGTGAGTGAATAGAGGGATTTGATTTATGCATTTATTTGAATATATTTTATTTATTCAAATTTTAGCAAAATAGTGAGATTTAATTAAATAAAGAAAATATTTGATATTTGTTTATTTAATAAAAGAGGAATATGATAATTAAATAATAATTTTTAGGATATCTTTATTTAATTAAGAGGAAAATAATAGAAGAATTAAAGGTGAACTTAATATAAACAAATATTTTTATTTATTTACTAAGTAGATAAATCAAATAAATCATATTTAATTAATTAGATTCTCTTGACCATTTTTAGGTGTCTACATTTTTCCCCTCTTTATAGTGATGTGTTTATGCATTGATTCAAAGAAAATTTTGTGCTATTGTTGCTAGTATTGACTAAGAATTTTTTTTAGAATGCCCCATACATGTTTTCAGGTGATTGATGGATATATGCCCCCTCAGTTGATAAATTAATGACTTTTTTATTTTTTTGGATTTTTCAAAAGTTTGTAATTTTTTTTTTATTTTCTGATGATTTGATATAGATTCGATGAAGATTTTATGATAAAATAATTTATCTCCTAATAATTGATGTAGAAAGTGGCCTTGCTTTGCCTCCTTGTGTTTGATGATTTTCAATCGTGTAAACCTTTGATTTTATATGATTGATGATTTGATCAATTAGATGATATTTGACCTCATGATAAGCGAGGCCTAATGATTAAGTGATGATAATTATCCTCATGATAGGTGAGGAATAATTATAGTTTAATTGACAAACCTCATGATAGGAGAGGTTGATTTGATGTATTGACCTCATGATAGGCAAGGTTCAATGATGCTTGATGATTGACCACATGATGGGCGAGGTTGATTTCATGTATTGACCTCATGATAGGTGAAGATCAATGATAGGTTGATGATTTTCCTCATGATAGGTGAGGGTCAATGATAGGTTGATGATTGATTGACCTCATGATAGGTGAGATTCAATGATAGTTGCTCATGAGATTTGATAAAAGTATCACTAAAGCCAATTAGATTGATAGGATGATTAATTTTTGATTGATTGATAATATTGATGATTTGCAATATGTTATGATCATAGGAGGATTTTAGAATTATTTCCAAAGACGTGGGACATGATTCTGCATCTAGTGTAGGCTGATATAGATATCATCATTCGATGTGTAAAATCTATAATGTAGATGCAAAACTAATATGAATGCAATTTAAGTTAACCATGCAAATCTACATATGCAAGCATCAACATCTTAACAATCCATTTATCGTGCTTTTTATCATTATTGAGTTTTTAAAATGTTGAAAGTGAGTACAAGCATCGATGGTATAATGTAAACTAATGATGACCTGAGTACTACTTCCATGATTATTGATATTGTAAGGGAACACAAGCATCGACGTATAATTAAACTGAGATGACCCGAGCATTTCTTGCATAAAACAAACAAGAATTAACTATTTTTCCTATGTGAATTGGAATGTCATCCATGATACTTTGTAGAGCATTTCCCACGACGATTCACATAGTAATTATGATTAATTCATAGACAAGAAAAAAAGAAAAATACCATTTCTTCTTCTTGGCTTCTCTAGTTCAATACATCATTGAGTTGCTCCAAAGAAATGATAACAATGATCAAAGTACAACATATCTAAACTTTTCTTAAAGTATTTCAATCATTATTTAGATTAGATCGTCCATCTTGATTTTGTGATGTTTTTGTTTTTTTGAGATTTTGGATCAAACCTAACCTAAAGACCTATCCTAGTGGCCTCAGAGACTAATCAAAGATTAGCATTGCCTATGTTATACATGCAGAGACCACATAGTTTGACGGACACAGACTCATGTTTTTGGCTTTTTGAGACTGACTTTTTGACTTGTCTTTTTTTTGGATTTTCTATTGTGATATGGATGTTTGATGTGTTTTTGATGGTGATTGATGTTTCATGTTGGGTTGTGTTTTGATTTCTCTTTCTGTTTCTTTTTGTCCATTTTGTTAATCTCAATATTTATTGCCCCCAGTGAGGTTGAGATGTTGCCCCCAAACTAGGGTGAGACATAGCTATATTGCTAGGCTATGTACATGAGGTTTCTTGCACTTTTTTAGATTTTATGATTTTTTTTGTTTGCTTGTTTATTTGTTTGGATTTTTCAAGATATTTAAGATGAAATGAGATTATATGACTAATTGAAGGAACAAGATGACCCACAATAGAGGTAATACAACCATGGATAAATGATAGATCAAAATGAAAGATTCTACAAAACATGTCACACAAGCAACATATATCTTGTCAAAAGATGATAATGGTTGATTGATTAAGATACTAGGAATGATTGATTTCATAAGGCATGATGATGATAAGTACTTAGGATCACTAATTTCCTCTAAGTACGATAAGATTGATGATTTTTGAGGATTGATTGACAATAGATATGAGGATTGGATTAATGTTTTACAACTAGGCTCAAATATGATTTGCATAATAAGATTCAAGGTTGAAAAGGGACATGGTGACATGGATTTTGATAATCTAGGAGATATGAAATGGAAAAGAGAAAGGATACAAATAAATGAATGGTGTGATCAAGATCAACTAGATAAGATAGAGATACAAGGCCCAAGTATTTCTCCCCTATTCCTCATCAAGACCAAGGATGGGAAGAAAGGATGTATCTAGTAACAATGATGGAATACGAATAAGGTGAAGGATATGGTATAGAAGATATGGAAAAAGTGTATTGGATAAGATATATGATGTTCAAGAAGATCCTTACCCTTGTCAAGATCAAAGGTGGAAATGTAAGGAATGGGCATAGAAAGGATACTGACCATGAATGATAAGATGGACAAAACATGTCCCTAAGTGTAGAGTGCAAGAGGAATATGGAAGATAGGATATGGATGATAGGGAGATGGATGAAGGAATTAATCATCAAATTTCACAACCAAATATCCCTCTCATAAACCATGGAAAATGGGAATTAGACTCCTAAATGTTGGAAGATTAATGATATGATGGAAGAATCTAGGGATTTATGCAAGGGTTTGGATTAAAGGAGAATGATGGGGAATGAATGTTGGATAATGGATAGGAGGTTGGAAGGCCTATTGATGGATAGATGGAAAGGATGGAAAGGGTGGAAAGATCAACATTGATACACACCTTGAAGGGTGGTGGAGTGATAGAGGAAAAATGAATTTGGAAGGTGATAGGTTTTTAGATGGAAAATTGGAGGAAACTTTTGGATTAGCAAATTTAGGTGCCAATTTAGATTTTATTGCTTCTATGAGACTTTTAGGAATCTACATGAATTTTGACTTTGATTTTTTCTTTGTGGGGATTTGTGAACTTTGACATTTTTCTTTTTGATTTATGGACCTTTTTGGTCTTTGAAAATTTCCTTTTTGCTTTGATGGGCCTTTGTGGCATTTTATATTTTTCTTTTGATTTTGGATCAAATTTTCTTTTATTTTTGCATGTCTCTTCAAGGAGACATGTTGATCGTTTGATACATGTGGATTTTGATATAGAAGCTTTTGATATTTGGCACCCAAATTGCTTCCAAGAGCAATTGGAGGGGTGGATTGAGATGAATGATATGGGGGTATTATGTATGAGTTAATGTGGGTAGAATTTTGAAAGGGCATCAAGGATGTGTGTCTTTGCTATTCTTGACAAATAGGATATGGAACCAGGATAGAGGGAAGGTTTGATGGACTAGGATGAAGACCTAGGATAGATGGAATGTTTGGTGGATTAGGACACTTAGGCATATAACCAAGGCTATGGTGATATGGGTTTATGTGAATAGAAAGGGGTTCTAGGATACCTTGCTCATGAAGGCCTAATCCTTTTCCTTTGTAATTCATACTTTGAGACATTCGTTTACCAATGGGATATGTATTTTTTTGTGAAACAAGATGTGAGTCCATTTTGGGAAGGATATGATATGGATGAGAGGATAGGTGTTTGAAGTAAACCAAAATGGATAAAAGTGGAGGATCTCAATTTATAGGTGTGTGGTTCATGGATAATTTCAATAGGTGTGATATGCTCTTGACATGGGGATGATGGGGTTTTTTGATCTTGACTTGGAAAAGGATTATGAAGTGGTATGAAAGGAATATCTTGATCATGAGAAGTATAATCATCTTCATGTGATGAAAGGGTATCCTTGAATGGAAACATATCTATATCTTGATGATGAAGGGAATCATGAGATTTTGTAGAAAGTGTGTCTTGATCATCAGTTGCTAAGACATCATTAGATAGGATGGAAGAAATATCACATGTGCTCTTGTGATGCAATAGAATCATGAGATGGTATGGATTGATTACATGATGTGGAAAAAGAAATTGGAAGGCTACTTGTCTCTTGAGATGGAAGGGAATTATTTTTGGATGAAAGTGAAAGGAGGGGATCATCATAATATTCTTGGGAAATGGGATATTGATCAAGGATTGGAAGATTTTTTGGAATTTTGATATCATTAGATGGAGAGGAAAGAATATTTTGATCTTGATGTGTAGGGGAGTCTATGCTAGCATGATTTGGATTGAGAGATTGACATGAATTATTGGATGTTGAAGATATGATAGAAGAGGATGATTGGATGGAATTGTTAACTTGAGTGAAATAATCTTGAGGTTTATTTTGGCGTATGGTAGATGGAGATAAATGCATGAAATTACAAGATTTCTTAATATCATTTGTGTTTGAGGATTTAGATTTGGGCTTATTGAACTTTTGCAAAAATTCAACCGCATTGAACTTGGATGATGTAGGTTTTGGTGAAGAAGGTCTCATGTTAATTGTTTGGTCAAGAGGATATGAGTAGATATCTATTAGTAGATATCTTTCTATGTTTTTTTCCCCTTTCATATCCCAAATTTGTTTTTGAATTTTTTTCATTTGATGAGATAAAGCATTCAATTGATCCTTATTTATTTCAGCCATGGTGGTTTGAGTTTCAATTTCCTATTCTTTGGATTTTTGGCTTTTGTTGTGAGGGATTTCTTGACAAATGTTGTGGATTTCCAATCCCTAATCATAAATTTCACTATTTGATTATGTTTTGACTCTTTTGTGTTGCTTTTTTTGTTTTTTTTGGATGATCTTTATCTAGATTTTAATGATTTTGGAATACACAACAATCAAATGTAGACAGTTGTTTTTTAAGAGTTGTAATCTAAAAAGATAGTGTATGTTCAAAAGAACCACACATGGTCTGATTTTCACTGGTTTGATAACAATAAAGCACTTTAGACAGACTCACTCTTAATAGTCAAAAGGTCATCATTATACTCAATAGCCCACAGCTTAAAATTGTGTCGACTCATACATCCATGTCACCCCCTAGAGGGCGCATGTGTTTTTATCTTTTCTAGGTGTGCACTCAAGGTTAGATTTCCCAATCCCCTGACTAAACAGTCCTTTGAAATTATATGGTCAGTGTCTTGGGGGTAGATTCTTCCCTCCCCTTGCACTGCGAGTATTACAATGTTTGGTTACTGACTTAGTTGGATAATACACTAGGTTCTTAGAAAGGGTTACCATTTGGAGTGAAAAGTGATAAACTCCCTCAATAGACCTTCCAGCCTTTAGAAAAAAAGTTTTGGGGATGGTTATCTTGCACACTTTCGGAAAAAGTGGGTTTCCCCATATTTGCTTTAAATTTTATAGTGGGGTGGAAAAACCTAGCTTTGGTTTGAACCCATTTAGGTCGTTCTCATAGGGTGAGTAATTTTTCCCATTATGGAAGGTCTTCTAAACAATGTAATAAAACTTGAAGAATGCATAAAAAGGATGAGTCTAGCTTTTTGATCATCTAGTTAAGGGAAGATCATATGCCTATCACCAGAAAAACATAGAAATCACTTGTTCAATTTTAGAGCCCAAACAACAATCTTCTATCTATGTGAAGATGTTGCTTAATAGTGAAGATATTGCTTCAAAAAAAGACATGGTGTTCATTTTTAAATCCAAATTAAAAATTTTGGTGACTACCCTAGATTGATAAATTTTAGTCCAATTGAAAATGTGACTATCCTAGGATTGATTCATTTTAAAACCAACTGAAGAAGTGTCTATCCTAGATTGATTCATTTTAAGTCCAAATCCAAAAACTAATGAGTTTCTAATGCTCTTTTTAACCAACTTTGACAAATCTTGTGTAGATGGTTAATTTTAATCTCAAAGTAATGCTAGTTGTCCCTAAAGCATGAATGAAAAATAACATATGATGGGTTATTTTCCCATGAGTGTTTGAAAACACTATTACAATGGATATCAAATGCTTTCTTTCACTTCAATGCTCCATGTTCTTCTTAAAACCTACAATGAATTCTCAAAAATTTTAGATGAGATAAAGAAATAATAACATATAAGGGTTAGATGAATGATTAAGCATAAAAACCCTAAAACTTAGACCAAGTTACCATGTGATTTGACTTTAAATGTAAAATTTAAACTTTTCACTCTACAAAAATTGAGATATACCTACACCTTTGAATAGCTTATGAAATTCTACCCCATGTCAAAAAAAAAAAGTTTTGAAAAAAACCTTTGTATGACTAATATATGGTCATTTTAAGATGACTATCAAAGTGCTAAAATAGAGGTTAAAAGTGCTATAGAATTCATTAGAAGCACTAAAACAAAGTTGTTTTTATTTTATTTTATTTTTACTATGTTTTGTTGGACGCACTAAAAGAATTGTCATAAGCACTATATTTTTCATCAGAAATGCTATAAAATTTATCAAAAGCACTATAGAATTAGGCTATAGTGCTATAGGATTTTAGAAACATGCTAAAATAGATGCTAGATGTTACATTTGACCTGTGCTAGATTGTAGAATTGAAGCACTAAAATATTAATTCAAAGTGCTATACTTTTCCTTAGAAGTGCTAGAATAGAGTTCTGATGTGCTGTAGGTTTTCTCAAAAGCGCTATAGAATCTTTCGATCATGCTAAAATAGATTACGTCAGATTCCTGTATGAAAAATTCCTAGAAAAACTTGTTAAAAACATGGGGTACGGGCCCACGGTGGTTGCCAGAATGTAAGTGTGGAAAATGTAAACTAAATAAAATTAAATACACCTCTTAATGAAACATTGTATCAAGATTAAACATGAATTAGACTAATTTAAAACATTGAAAACCCTGAAGATGTCTCATTGTCTTCTATCTCCAAATATTTATCAAGTTATAGAAGCTCTCAGATTTGTAAGCACCGTAACTATTTAAAATTCCTATTTAGAGAATGGAATGGATGCTAAATGAAATGATGTGATGATTAAGAATGATTTCTAGATGATATGGAGCTACCGTAAGCTATCTGACATGAAACCTGATAAACAGAATCTATAGTAAAAACTAATGATGTTGCCTTGATATGAAATCTATTGATGCCATGATGCAATGATGATATTAAAATGCTAATATTGATGCTTATGATTGCTTGGTTGCTTGATTACTAATTCCTGCAGAGTAAGTTTGCACAAAAGATGATAATTCTCGGGTCTTTTTGATGCTTCAGGAGGCTATATATATATATATTTTTGACAACATTTTTGCACAAGGGTAACACAATAGAGGCTGAGATTAAATATGGGGATTTTGAATGGTATGAGATGAGAAGGTGGAGCTGATCATGGAGGATTGTTCCTCCCCATGAAAACACTAGGAGAGATGAGAGGAAAGATTTGAGGTAGAAGATTAAGACAATTGCCTGCAGGTTTGTCCCTGAGGCTTTTCCCATGAATGACAATTAAATTAATTAGATTTGAAAAAACTAATTTTATTGGTGAGTGAATAGAGGGATTTGATTTATGCATTTATTTGAATATATTTATTTATTCAAATTTTAGCAAAAAAGGAAGATTTAATTAAATAAAGTAAATATTTTATATTTGTTTAGTTAATAAAAGAGGAATATGATAATTAAATAAGAATTTTTAGGATATCTTTATTTAATTAAGAGGAAAATAATAGAAGAATTAAAAGTGAACTTAATATAAAAAAATATTTCTATTTATTTACTAAGTAGATGAATCAAATAAATCATATTTAATTAATTAGATTATCCAAACCATTTTTAGGTGTCTACAACATGTATGAGAGTTTTTATAAGGAGAATAAAGGCATAATGTAATTTAAAACTCACAAAATTATAAAAACAAAAATTAAACAAGAGAAGTGAAAAAATATATAGTGGGTGGATCACAATATATTTTCAAACCAACAAACATGTTATAACTTAGTACATATTCAATTTAAAATGACATGTCCTATGATATTTGCAAGTGGTCTCCTCCCTTGCCCCTCTCGTCTATAGAAATTGCACCTTCCCAATAGGTACAATTATTAATGACATGTTATAGTTGCAAATATTGGTATAGGAAATCTATAATAGGATACATACCATCTATCACAACATAATGGAAAGAGATTTTTTTAGATGTTACAGATGCAATTTTAACTATTAATATCTCTTCTCTTGATATCTATTTCATTTTATCTCTCTTATCATTGTCTCCCTCTACCTCTTGATATCTCTATCTCCCTCTTCCCTCTTTGTATATCCCTCTCTTTCTCAAGTCCTCTCTTTGTTCTTTAAGTCTCACTCTATTTTTTCCTCTATCTTCATCCCCACCCTCTCTCTCTCCCACTCTTTCCCCCTATATCCCTCACTCTTTCTATCCCTATCTCTCCCTCTCTCTCTACTATAGACATAACATGACCTTGCTAGTAATGGAGACTAATTATCTTCCTCATTCAGTGGTTTTGTTTTGATCATGTTTGGATCCCTATAAATGGATGCATAGTTGATTTTAACCTATCACTTCTCTATTGAGACCTTTATTCCACAAACATCATTTACTAAATTACCTACCAATTTACCACATGCGCTATAAAATATTTACACAAAATAGACCAATTTTTTTTCCTAATTCACCTTCCACACCTCTTTGGCATACCCATTGCACACCAAGGTCTGGTTGCTAGTTATGCTAATATATACTTAACTGCATAGGGTAAAGGATGCCATAGTGTTAAAACCTCAATGTGCTCATTATTGGGATCTTGGCCATAATTTTCATTTTCATAAACATACTATAGGGGAGAGGGCCAAGTAGTTGAGTATGTTTCAATAGTTGTGATAGTAGTTATTTATATAATTTCCAATAGTTGTGATAGTAGTTGTTTATATAATGACTAATAGTTGTGACATGAATACCCATAATTAAACAAAATGTATTCCTTTGATCTAAAAAGTAACCAATCATGTGATGCCACATCAGTGCTCAACTACCAACGATGTGAATGCATAGGTATTGTTCAACTACATATTGACAAAAAATATGCTGATGTGGCATCATAGTTGATGATTTGTCCCTGAAACAAAAGCTATACACAGGGGACCTACTAAGTAAGTTGTTGTAAAAAATTGGGAGTGATTTGATATTTCCACATAAGATAATTAGAAGCACGAAGTTAAGGTGCACAACTACTGAGTCCTCTCTCCTAAAACCCTCGTTGAAACCTTATTGTTAGGCTGTAGCTTGCCAGATTGGAAAGTGAAAGGTTGATACTAGTGAGGAAGAGTTTGGAGGAGTGGAAAGGAAAGTAGCATAAAATGATGAAAAACAACTAGAAAATTGTGAAAAAATGACGAATGGATAAGATTTTCTTAATACCCAAGATAGCTGTTGATACACTTTTACAGGTTGCCTTGTTCATAGAGGGAATGCCTTCAGCGTAAATATAGTTTGAATAAAATAAAATAACTAGACATATGTGATAAATAAAAAAGTTCCTAGAAAAAAAAAACTTGGAGACTGATATCTCTCGATCATTTTTTTATAGATGTATTTACAATATCTATACTAGTATTTCCCCCAATTTTCATGACTGAGTTACATTTTGGGGGATAAACTGATATTTTTTATTATTTCCAACTATCACCTAATAATTATCCCACTTGCACGATTGACACTTGAATAGGCTATGAAAATTTTGGTTAATACTTTTAGCAATCCCAAAAACATAGTTGATCTTTTTCTAAAGGAAGATAGTGGATATATGTGTGTTTGTTTCTCTACATGGGGAGGAGATAGTTATTTTATTATTCGCATGGTCAACTTATATTTCTCCCATTTGCAATGGCTGATAGTTAAATTTTGTGGGAGAGACTGATGATGTATTATTTGAAATGTCACCTAAAATTTTCTACACTTGCAAGAATGAAGTTAAATTTTGTGGGAGAGTATGATAATTTATTATTTGAACTGTCACCTAAATTTTTTCACACTTGCAAGACTGATAGTTGTATAGTTTACACAATTTTTGGTACAATTTACCAACATTGTTCCATAGCCATCTCCTACCATACATCTAGACATCAAAAATGGATTTCTTTTTATCTTTGTGAACTTACACACAAAATGGTGTAGTTATAGTTGATGATAATGTCCCAACACTTGGCATCAGAAAATTATATCTATCATATTACAAACAAACCAAGGAGGAAAAATAAGAGAGAGTGACAAATATATTCTCTTTCCCTAGTAATACTAGATTCATCAATTGACAAGGAATGTCCTTCAATTAGAATTCCATCTATAGGGACCTGAAAAGAAATGAATAATGATAAAGATCTGAGAAAACAATAGTCAAATTTATAGAATGGACTATCGAATATATTGGATAATAATGTTAGATAGTTTACATATATACTTGATCACCAATATTTAAAGGTAGAACATCGCCAACAAGAAGATAAAAAAAAATGTAAACTTTAAATCTTCTCCCCCCTCAGATAACCTGTATAGGTAATGCAAAAATGTTGTCAAATCAAAGAGATTGACAATAAAAAAATAACTTGATGAATTCATCATGTCTATTGATGAAATATAAGATGGAGGAAAATAACAACAAGAAATACACCTATAGTTGAAAATTCCTTTTTTCTTCATTCAAATTTTTGAACTGGAGAGATTTTTGGTAGTCACTAATGGCTGCAAATCAGAAAAAACAAGCACAAACATTTTTTGTGAAATATAGCAAAATGCTCAACAAAAGAAATTCCCATATGAATACAAATTCTTAAAATAGTTTTCCACATCACATAAATTTTATTGGAGAATATCATAGGAAACACAAAGCTCTTGAATAAGTCATATTACTTTAGGTAGCTAAAAGTTTTTTTCACTCTATATAAATTTGAGAGTTCAATTTTGAGTTTTTAGTTCAATTTAAGAGATCTTAATCTTTATGAGAAATATTCTCTATAAAGGGAAAGTAGCAAGCACAAAGATGAAAAAAGATCATATCAAATTATATCCAGCAAAAGAAAAGGCTACAACATCCAGAAAAAAATCTTACCTATGACATAAATTACAAGAATAATAGCAAAAGCTATACTTCCACCATCACACCACCCTTCCTTGATGCCCTACATGTTGCAAAGTGAAAAGTGGTTACAAAAATTCACTATTTTGAAAGAGATAGAATTTTAGCCATATCATTAGGAAAAATACAAAAGGAACAAAAGATACTATGGCTTACTTAAGTCCTTATTTGAAACCCAAGTGACAAAGCCACACAAATCATTAAAATTACTAAAGTTGTCTCTTGAAAAGCTTCCCATGGAAGAAACTACACACTAAAGAAATTAACATAACAATGACAATAACCATAATATCAATTCTATAAAAAATTAAAAAAATTCACAACTACTTTATCTATCTTTATATAAAATATATATAATTAACGTCGTAAGATATTTTTTTGTGTGAAAACCTACAGTAAACTTTCTTTACATTTGTCAATGAAAATATGGATTGGGAAGATATAATGACTAAATACTCTTTTATGGAATGAAAGCAGCTCTATTTTCTTCTTTGTAGTCCTTTGTTCTCCTCCTTTGCAGTGAAAGTGTTGGTTTGATAATGAACTCCTTTAAGTACATCGTATGAGAATAAAAGGCGGTGATCAATTTTAGCTACCCAAGAAAATCAATCAATGTCATCATTTCATTTATTGTGCAACTAATACAACAACAAAAAATGATAGCTACCTTAGGCTATTGTTATCGGATAGAATTAAGTCATTTATTTTTTAGAGTAAATAGAAATTGTTTAGGTCGAGGCCTAGCTAGAAATCGAGGTTTGGATGTTATTGAAGTTTTCCATTCCAAGATTGAACCTAATTTTTTTTGTTCACTCAAGCAGCCTAAGCTAAAATGGAAAAGAAAGATTCAAAATACCTACAATGTACTTAATTAAAGTACATAAACTTCAGTATGTTGATGAAAGTCCTCCTATGTCAATTACCCCATTGTTGTTGGGATCTACCATCCTAGGGAATTAGATCCAAGGCTAAATTTGATAGTTGTATGGCCGTATTTGTTGGAAATTTTGATCATCTCAGAGAAACCTCCAAGAACAGTAGTGCCTTCGTTAACTTTTAATTTCATTAAATTTCCTCAAAGACACATACAACTATGTCACAAAAAGGAATCAAACATATTTCATTTCCCACATTAATCCTTCTGAGAGTAGCACATATAAATTTAGTTTCAACAAGAAACATTAGCAGATTCTAACCAAGAAACATGAAAGATGAGACAAAATACACAGATTTACGTGGGGAAAACCCTTTCAGGTAAAAAACCCCACACCCCAAAAGCCTAGATCACCATTGTATTATTCATGCAATAGAACAATCACAAATACAACTCAAGCACTAAGCCTTTATATAGATTACATCATGTTTCATTCTCAAGACAAACTAACAGCAACTTTGTTCTATTTCTCTTTCTCGCCTTTTTACATTTCACTAATCAACCTCTCAGTCTATTATAACCTTTTCACTATTACAATACTCTTACATAGTATACAACACAGATTAACAATGAAAGATTGATCAAGAAATTCTATCAGAAGAGATTTTGGTAGCATAACCTTGCTTAGATCTTCCTCTCTTTTGTTATTGTTGAATGTTCACTATTTATACCATTCATTCTCTATTGACAAGAAATAGTTCAACTACCTTTATAGATTAGTTTGTTTTCCTTATGTTGAACAAACCATCAATTAGTCTTAGAAATCAAACAAACTTATCCAACTTATTTGTGATCCTCTAATGAACATCAACCACATCGACAGTCAACTATGTCAGTGTCCTCCATCCAGCCAAATAGATTCAAACGCCCACCACCCTACTACATCCAAGACACAACACCCTCATGGTTTGGTGATGACTACACCACACTATCACAGGCTCCTCCAAGTCTTATTTTGGTGTGGTAGTGACTACACCACACTACCACAGGAGATCTTCAACACAATTGTGGGGTGGCGGTAACACCACACTACCACCAACAGTCTCCAACACAATTGTGGGTTAGCGGTAACACTGTACTACTGCCAGTAGTCTCCAACATAGCCACGGGTCAGTGGTAACACTGCACTACTACCAGTAGTCTCCAACATAGCTGTGGGTTAGTGGTAACACTGTAGTATAGCCAACATCTTTAACCACCAATGTGGGTTAGCAGTAAAGGCATGAAAGTAACATTTAAGCAATTCGGCTAGACATTTCAACAGTCACACCGACATTGCTCTCTCAGAGGTTTAGCCCAGTGGGATTGAGGCACACAATTCCAACAATCTCCCACTTGACAAAGATCACATTGGAACCTCCAGATCACTTAAGAACTACTGATATTACATGACACCAATAGTTCAAATCTTTCTCTTGTCCAAGTCTTTGTTCAACAACACTCTAGACACCCAATCAACAAGTTTTCATAAATAACAATCTACCAGACAATCTACAACAAAATGAAGCATCCAACTGGAACTAACTGTCCAACATTGCAACCAATCACAGTCTTCCATGAAACCACATAGATATAAAACATGCTATCATGCTCCATCAAAAATTATACAACAACATCTAAGATGTCCACCATTCAGACAACAATCCCTATCATCTTCCAACATGCCACCTATGGAAGAAGGGTACAAGCCAAGGTAAATAAGCACTAGTCCAATGAACACAAGCAAAAATATCCCAGTGATATCAACAACAAGATATTGCCATCACTCTAGAAAATAAGATAAAAACATCAGCTAGAACAACAATTAGACTGACTGCTTCTATCCAACTGATAAACCCACATGATTGAAAATAGCACTCATAGCAAGTGCTAGAACATCCAATAATCCATACCTTAAAGGTATCAAACATTAGTAAACATATGCCACCAGCATAACCAACCCATGTACTTACAACTGCAAGGTCCACATGTATACAAGTTGATGAAGAACAAACACTTTCAAAAACTCACACTACATGAGAAACAACAAATATGAAAGATTGAAATCATAACAAGTCTACCAATCATAGCACATAGAAAGTATAACCATGTAGTACTAAGAAAAAGTCCACAATGATATGTACAACCTCCAAATTAATGACCTACAAGAACAACTCTCACCACAAGTCCTCATAGCTTTCCCAAGTTCTCCACACCCAACAAAGGAAAAAGATTAAGAACCTCCATGTCATCACCCAAGAACATGAGTGAAAACACATGACGACAAGCTAGTGATCACTACAACTCTAACCAAACCTCAAACCAATGTAATGTGAAACCAAACATGTAGGAAGACTATCAAGACTAGAAAGAGCACCTCTGGACATCATTAGCTTGTAGAAAATCCTCCTACATACACTTCTAAATACCAACTATGTCAAGTATGATCTCCTTCAAAACTTCAAGAGAAAATCATTAACAACATCCATTCGTTCAATCACCAAGATCAAACATAACACATATATCATGTAATCAACATGGATGTAATCCTCTCAAAGAAGATCAAACTATTTCATTTCCCATTTCAGGAAATATGCCCAATGCATCTCCTAAACTCAACATCAATGAATTTAATCATAATGCATAAGGAGATAACCATGTTATCCATCTCTCATAATGAATCCTTCATAATCATCTAATAGCAGTTCAAGATCCATATCCATGAAAGAAAGCATAAAACACCTGAGAGACACAATGGTCCATATCTCTCAAGCGATAAAATGTCAAGTAGACCAAGAGCGGGAATGAGAATATTCCTTCAAGATCTATCCAATCCATCATGGCTAATCCAAGAGCAATCTCCTCATAGGTCTTTGTTGAGCTCACGTTCAACCAAGGTGTAGGCTTCTCGTACTTTCTGCTGAAATCTTCATTAAGAGTAACCATCAACAATTCTCTCCTCTCAAGAGAAATACAACCTCACCTTATTCTTCATGTATCCATGAGCACCTACAAATGATCATCTCATGCTAAACTCCAAATGCATCACTGCACTATCATGAAGTATTAGGCAAATGATCAAAGCACCTAATACAAAAATAATTACCACACTGTTGTCAAAGCTCCAATCATTTGAATCAAGAAATTATTGACATCATGACCTTACCATCCCCCTTGGGAGATTCTATGCTTAAATTAAACATACCATGGTCTCAAGTGCAATGCATAATACCAAAACTCTAGAGCATAAGCAAGAGCAAACAAACTCAAAACCAACATCACCTATCAAGCATCATCAACACCTCAACCCAAAGACTCCAAGAATCCTCCAAGGTTTTGAGATGTTGAAAATATTCAAATAGTGTCCATGAAAATGAAAAAGAACCCTTCTGCAATAATAGGATCTAAGAGCTCCTTCTAGTAACATCTAAAACACTAGAGAAGACCATCCATCACCAAGTGATGAATCCACAGTCATTGCTAAAGCTCCCATTGAACCATGACAATCGAGCTCTCAAGAATCATGACCCAACATCTGTTAATCTGAAAATACTTCAAGTCCACACATTAACATGTCCATCAAGTGGGACTAAGATCTCCAAAACAAGTAGAGATTACCATCACTATCAAAAGCTTACACAAAGTAGTGTATCCAAGATATCCATGACATAGTGATACAACATGCTACAGGTCCCCATCATGGACTATTCAGGTACTCAAAACCCTCCATCCTCTTATCTCAGAGCAGCTACACCAATGCACAAGTGACCATAGAAAATTATAGCTAACAAATCTACACAAACATTGCATCAACCTCATGGATATACACAGTCTACTTCTGAATTATCTCACTATAAGCAATGGGTAGCTAAACCACCAACTGCATAACTTGAAGATCAATCCCATCGAACATGAAAACCCATCATCACACTAGGAACAACAACACTGAAATCTCAAAGAGAATAACCACATAGACAACATGACTCAAACACCAAATCAAGTCCAAATTCAATTTTCCAATCATGTCCACAACTCAAGCACCATAGTCTAGGAACCCAACAAGCAACACCACAAGAAATGTTGACTGACTAATCACATACTAACACTCCCATGCAAAGAATACATCACATCTCCTCATACCAAGAAAAAAGAATGTATGCAGAACTGCAACTATCTCATCCAACAATGCCTCAAAATCTAGGGACTAGAAAATAGTTTAACAACAACTCCACAAAGCCACAAGTTTTTTTCTTGACTGTGTAAAACCTGCAAAACAACTATGTTCGACAACACTCATGCACACCCATATCCACTTCACACCTAGATGACTCAAAATTTTGAAACATAAACACCATAATGGAACTTGTACTAGAATAAAGGATTATCATGAATATGCATAACCATAGATTCTTTAAATGAAAATCTATAAAAAAATAAAATCCAAAGAGCATGGATTTTAGCGATGCAAGTACAGTGCATCCTTAAAAGTAAACAATGATAGTTTAGGAAATCTAGGCCCATATCAAGCCAACTCCAAAATCACCAACATGCACATGCATCTGAGAAAAGGATAGGCTATTTTAGAAGCTTTCAAATTATGCAATGATTAACTCCACAACCTTCATGCATTTGAGGTTAACAGAAAATAATGCCTTCCAACACCAAGAAACTCCACCCAGCATAAGCACTCTCTTCCATGGTTGAGAAAAAAATGAAGCTTTGCCATATCACCAAGGAGCCTATCACACAGACACCTAATATGAAAGCTTTGTTGTAACACAACCACAAAGTAGAAAAATTCCACCTCATACATTAAGGTTATACCACTGCCAACTAGGAGAGATGGGACACAACAATTCAACATGACCAACTCCTTTTTCTCCATCTTCACCATCCTTCAAGCTATGTGTTCTCTCTGAATGCCACAAGACTTCCACTCATTGAAGGATCAACACATCAGTCGATTCCTCCAAATTTCTTCAAGCTTTATAGACTAAGAAATCTTCATAGGAGAAATACTAGCAACCAAAATAGGGATTTTATACAACTTGTTGGAAATTTTGATCATCTCAGAGAAACATCCAAGAAAAATAGTGCTTTTGGTAACATTTAATCTCATTAAATTGTCTCAAAGACACGTACAACTGTGCCACACAACGAAATTAGACACAATTCATTTCCCACATTAATCCTTTTGAGAGAAGCACATGTAAATTCAATTTCAACAAGAAACATTAATAGATTCTAACCAAGAAACATGAAACATGAAAGATGAGATATAACACATTAATTGATGTGGGGAAAACCATTTCGAGTAAAATCACACACTCCAAAAGCCCAGAACACCATTTTATTATTCATGCAATAGAACAATTACAAATATAACTCAAGCACTAAGCCTTTACAGAGATTACATCATATTTCATTCTGTAGACAAACTAACAACAAATATGTTCTATTTCCATTTCTCCCCTTTTTACATTTCCCTGATCAACCTCTCAGTCTATTACAACCTTCGCACTATTACAATACTCTCACATAGTATACAACATAGATTAACAATGAAATATTGATAAAGAAATTCTATCAGGAGAGATTTTTGTAGCATCATCATGCTTAGATATTCTTCTATTTTCTTATTGCAAAATGTTAAATGTTTATACCATACCATTCATTCTCTATCGACAGGAAACAATTCAACTTCCTATGTAGATCAGTTCATTTTCCTTCTATTGGAATAATCGTCAACTAGTCATGGGCACTGAACAAACTTCTCCAACTCATTCATAATCCTCCAATGAACATCAACCACATTGGCAGTCAGCCAAGTCAGCATCCTTTGTCCAGCCAAATAGTTTCAAACACCCACCTCTCTGCCACAACCAAGACACAACACCCTTGTGGTGTGGTAGTGACTACACCACACCACCACAAGAGGTCTTCAACATAGTCGTGGGGTGGTGGTAACACCACACTACCACCAACAGTCTCTAACATAGGCATGGGTCAACGGTAAAACTGCACTACCGCTAGTAGTCTCCAACAAAGCCATGGGTCATCGGTAACACTGCACTACCACCAACAGTCTCTAACACAGCTGTGGGTCAGTAGTAACACAACACTATCGCCAGCATCTTTAACCACTAATGCAGGTCAACGGTAAAGACATGAAAGTAACACTTAAGCAATTTGGCCAGACATCTTAGTGGTCACATCGACATTGCTTTCTTAGACATTTAGGCCAATAGGATTGAGGTACACAATTCCAACAGTATTTATGTAAATTTATCCTAAAATACATAGAAAAACTATTATCTCATTAATGGAACATTTTTAGCAAACTATTAACACCATTAATGGAACATTTTTGACAAACTGTTAACGCTCTTTAAGTACTACAGTATCCTATATGTATATGCATGTATCAAGACCTAAATTTGATGGTTGTAGGTCTTATTTAAACATTTTTATTGTAAAATACAAGGAAATTTTTAGAAAGAAGCATTTTTATTGTAAAATATATTTAAAATATTGTTAAAAATATCACATAAATGGGAGATTAAGCCTTGTATGCATTTGTATATGTAGATATGTCTAATAAATTCAAATATGCCGTATTCATCAATCAAATTCCATGAAATTATCTCAAAATTGCACATTAAACTCACAAATCGCTTTCATAGAATTATCTCAAAATTGCACATTTTGAGCATCCAAACATGAATCATGGCATAAATCACTCCATTCATTTCTCATTTCTCATTTTTATATTATGCATTCATCTATAAAATCCTCCTCCTCGCTTTTTGAGAAACATGTTTTTTCAATTTCACAAATAATTCTGGAATCGAATTCTACATCATCTCTTGTTTTTCTTTTTAAGATACCAATGGAGTTTGATTTCTCTTGAAGGCATTTGCTTTGGTTTTGCATAGTTTAGTTTTATGTTTTTGCATATGCTTTTAATCAAGAAAGACTCCATTAATGTCATGTTGTAATTTTAATTTGAGGTTTATATTTTAAATCAATTTGGCTTTTCAAATTTCAATATGCACATAATGGTGAATGGTGAATCCGACGTGAACACTTTACTGATTTGGTTTAATCAAATTTGGTATAAATACAATGATGTTTATAGGTGATTCCACAATAGTGGTTTACAATATTTGTCCAAACTGGACATTGAAATTATTATTTTTAACTAAATCTTCACATTCAGACACCTATAGTGGCTAAACCATGAGGAATTTGAAGATGGTGCAAACTAGAGTCTCATAAAATTTTGTCTGTAGATTCTAAAAATATTTTTTTCAATTTTTTTTGAATCATATTGCACTTCTTTTTCCATCTCCCACGAAAACTTGTTTTTTTCAAAAAACAACATTTTTAGAAAGTGATGCACACCATATAACGTATAATTTTTTTTCCATGAAGGATAAAATTCTAATTCTTTTGAATTTAAATCTGTAACTCTAATATCTAGTGCTTCCACTTGGTTAGATAGCTTTTTATTGAATATTTTTTCCTTAAACAAGTTTCAAAGTCAAACTAATTACAATTTAGACACAACACGACCGTATAGCATGTAACCTTTTTTGTATATATCAAAATTCAATTTATTTATTTTTGTTAGATCAAAGACTTCAATATCTAGTGCACTCATTTTTCAATTTTTTTTTATTATCTACTATTTTTCAACATGTGAAGAACAAAAACATTCATTTTTGATGAAAAACCTATGTTTAATAAAACTTAAAAAACAAATACATAACAAAACCAAAACATATTAAAATTATATTCATTGGATAGCTCATTCCGAGGAATACCATAATCATTTGAAATAAATTTTAAATGAATTAATTTGATCCCCCAAAATCTAAATCAAAAGTGATTTTTTATCAGCATTTTGATAGGTGTAAAGGAGACTCATTTATAGGTATGGTTTAAAACTAGTGAGGTTCTATCCAAGAGGGTTTGATCTAAGGTGATTTGATCAAACCCTCTACAATTGGAATCTTTAAAATGGAACTTTTTAAGGCTTAAATCTTTATATTTTCTAAAAATATATGATTTCAGCAAAAATCAGCTCCTCTCAGAAATTGTAAACCACTATTGTGGCAGCACCCTTAAATTGAAAGCTCAAAATTTTCTAGTCTACTAGTTTGATAATGATCATGAATATTGTTTACTACTTGCACGATCTTGTCTATAATAGGGTGACCAAATGGAATAGAATTTCAAATTTATTGTGTCTGGTTGAGTCTATATTGAATTTCTAGCTGAAGCTCTTCATTGGTTTTCAAATATAAATCACTAGTACCTTGTTGGAGTAGGCACTCTCAGACTGTGGATTGCATGGAAGATGTGAAAAGATATTCAAAATCTCTCAGACTGTGGATTGCATGGAAGATGTGAAAAGCTATTGAGAATCATTCATCACAATTACATAGAAAAGGGCTTTTCTTTTTAATTCAAACTCTAGCCATATTTAAAACACTTTTTATTAACGTGTTTTAATAGCTATAATCTAAACACTTCCTATAATTCCTCATAAGAAATTTTCCAGATTGACTCCCATTGTGTTGTGTAAAATATGGTTCTTCAACTTTTTAAATCATTGCAATTGCTAGATCTGATCTGGTCACGACAATCACAACATATTCCATTTTTAATTCTACAACCACGTCATTAGTTCTGCAATCCTCTTGATTATCACAAAATAATCCATTTTTCCTAACATTTTATTTTGAACAAATCCTAAAATCATGACTTTCGTGATGTTGTTGCCCTTTTGATTTTTTTTAAGTTTCTAACTTTGATTTGAACTAATTTAAGATTAAATTTTAATTTCACTTAATTTAGTTTAAATTTGGATATGGTTTAACCTTTAATTTAGAATAAAATTCAAGTTCAAATTTAGAACTATTTTTAATTTAGATTAAAAATATTTTTTAGATTTAATTTTATAGATTTAATCTTTAATCTAGATTAAAATTTTCATTTAGATTTACTTTTTTAGATTTAACCTTTTAGATTTTTAGATTTTCTTCAATTTAATTAGAATTTAGATTTAAATTTTAATGTAGATTTTAACTTTTAGTTTAGTTTTTAACTTTTAATTTTAATTTAGCTTTTATCTTTTAATTTAGATTTAATTTCTAATTTAGATTTAGCTTTTTTATTTAGATTTAGTTTCTAATTTAGACTTAATTTATAATGTCAATTTAATTTAATTTAGCATTGATTTAGTTTAGATTTTATTTTATTTTATTTTATTTATATTAATTCTAATTTACATTAGTTTTTAATTTAGATTAATTTTCAATTTAGATTAACTTTTAATTTTAGATTGACTTTTAATTTTAGATTGACTTTTAATTTTACATTAACTTTTAATTTAGATTAGCTTTTAATTTATATTAGCTTTTAATTTCAGATTAATTTTAAATTTTGATTAACTTTAAATTTAGAATAATTTCTAACTTTAGATTAGTTTCCAATTTCTAATTTAGATTAATGTCCTTTTTCTTCATAGTTTAATTGTTGATTTGAGGCTAATTTAGTTTACTTTCTTGCAGGTTCATTTGATAGAGACTTAAATCAAAACATACGCTTGTTGAAGAAAGGAGGAATGAAATTACTAATGAGATTTTGATGTAGGATGTTTGTCAAAGACTTGATTTTGAAACTAATTGTATTTTAGATTAGAAACATTTCAATTGGTGCTTTAAAGTGAACAATTATCTTTTCACATAGATCTAACTACGAGGTTAATGAACACTTTTTGCTATGTTTGAAGGATGGTAGGTATTATGCTCTCACCTTGTGCAAGCTCAGTGATCAAAAAGCTAGTCCCATCTATTTTTTTGTTTATACCTTAGAGGGTCCTACCTTGCAAGAGGGAACGACTCCAACCAGTTTTTTGCTCAGGCTGGTATATAAAAGGATGAGACCAAACTGTCAAGTCCTCATGGTATGTAGGCCTTAGCCATGTATTTCCATTCAAAAATAGGTGCCTACCTTTTCTTTTAGAGGTATAAGAGCCCCTAGTAGAGTGGTTAAAGCCTTAAGTGGCTTGTTGTATACTCGTGAGGTACCATGTCCCTAAGTATTCACTAGAATCCTCTTGTGTAGTTTTCCAAAAACCCTTCTATTTGTTGGTGCAACAACGATTATTTCCAAGGCATCCACATTCTCACAATTCTTAGTAGAGGTGAAGAGTTTGTCATAGGAGATTCATGAGGGCTCAAAGCTTGATTGACTCAAGAAGTGAGTGTTGTGGAGGGGATCTAGTGTGGTTGGGGAAAACCATGTGGAATCCAACAAATATTGTCTTTTCCAACCTCAGGATTTGTTCTTGTATTGCTAAAATCAAACAACATTCACGACAAAAAAAAACACAAAAACATTTTGTCTATGATGTCTTGTGTGTGTATTCAAAATATTGTAAAAAAAAATAAAACATCACACCAAAATATGATAACATTTCAACTTTGACACAAGCTGAGCCAACATTTTCCAAACAAGTTGTTTAAACCAAAAAAAATCACTTCATTTCCCATCATTCCATCACATTCATTTAGCTTTGTTGTATCACTTAAAAAAATCTTAGGTTCCATACACCTTTTTGAAAACTTAGGAACGGGGAAACTTGCCATATCTTATCATAGGCCCATTGCTACAAAGAAAAGTTAGCATTGACCTTATCATTTTCCACATCATTCCTTGCCATTTAAGTGTAACCTTTAAACTCATCAGTCTAGTTTAAGTCTCACCTTGTCAAATTTTTCACTTGTCATCCACTCTCCTTGAGGTCATTGATAATTTTATTTGGAAACATTAGACTATCTTAGGTTGCCTAGTAACTCCTTCCTTAAGTTTCAAAAAAAAGGTGCATAGTTCATATCATAGTCATCTCAACTACATATCATATTTTCATAATGCTTTGCATTAGCATCATTCCCCTTTCATACTTGGTCATACTTTAGATTTTAGTGACATTGTCATTACCTCATTTAGACATTCTCAAAATACCAAAAATACCAGAAAAAGAATAGTTGCATTACATTTAGGCATATCTTATTCCAAAAATACCAAAAACATAGTCTTAATCTCATATCATTTGTATTCCCATTTTGAGAAAATATTTTATGGTTGAAACTAGATTACAAAAAAAGTGCAGAGACATGTATTTCTTTAAGGATGATGAATACATTTACAACTACACTACCACTTTAAATCTTGACAACACATCTAATGATCCACAGGACAATACCTTTGGAACATAAGAAAACAAAAATTTGGGAGCTTCATCTCAAGACCAACCAAAGATAACAAACCTTTTTGAAAAATTCCTTATTATGGATAAAGATGGAAATGCATAAATAGAAGAGGTAGAGGCTACTGCTCAAAATCTTGAAATTGTCTCTCTAGTGGACGAAATTGTCATGCTAGGCCATCAAAGATTCTTGGCTAAGCTATTGCATGAAGGAGTCAAATTACCCTAAGGATTTGATGTCGATACCTTACGCATTGCAACACCACCAAAAGACAATGCACAAACAAGCCAAGGATGATCTTCACAACAACTTATAGTTTCCATACCTATTTAAGAAACAAGCCAAAATACCACAACCACTAACACCTCATCTATCCCAACAACACAATCTATGACACAAATCATATCACAACCATTAATCATAACACAACCCTTGGGTTCAACATTTACTTCCTTTGGGTCATCATCTCAGGCCATAGGGGCATCCACATCTAACATCCTCGCTAAACCTAAGCCAAGAAAGGTTTTTATCCAAGGATCTCAATCGAACACAAACGCCATGTCACAAGGTCCTCTTGCCAATACCAACACCTTGCAAGGGAAAAAAATGAGCATTCCATCTAGTCAAAGCATAAACATTTCACATGGCCATAACTATTTTCAATAAGGAAAAGGATCACAAGCAACACAAAAATCAAACGCTTTCAACATATCATAGTGATCCTCTTTTGGACATCAAAATCCACATAGACAAATACAATATAAACATGGCCACTTCACACATTCCAACATATACATCACATTTTCATAGTCAAAATCCACCCCTCATGCACCACATGTCATCTCAGCATAATACAAACATGGCACTTCAACATAATGTCACCCAAAATTCCATTATTGATGCCTTGACTTCTCAAGTGGCTGCTTTACAAAAACAAGTGGAAGGAATGCAACTGTCAAACAAGAAAACATACACAACACATGAATTACATCCATATCCATATGATCCTAGCATTTAGATGCCACCTTTTTGTCTCAGGTACGTCATACCTAACTTCACTAAATAGAAGGGAAAGGCAAATGTTCTTGAAAAAATAAGGGAATTTACCATGATGTGTGTAGATGTGGCCTTTGAGCACACTTACTTGATGAGACTATTTCTTAGAAGTCTTGCCAGTCCTGCAATTGAATGGTTTGCATTACTACCTAAAGGATCTATAAAAACATGGGATGACTTAGCCAACAAGTTCATGGAAAAATATGCCTATAATATTGAGAATGATATTACAATTGCCACCCTATGCCACATGACACAAGACAAGGGTGAGAATTTCATTAACTTTTTCCAAAGATGGCATAACATGGCAAGTCAATGTCCTGTTGAAATTCCTGAAAAAAAAGGTTCACATGTTTGTTGAGAATCTCAAATCCAAATTAAGACATCCACTACAAGTACATTTTTGTACAATTTTTTTAGACTTGGTAGAAAAAGGTATGACATTAGAAAAAAGTATTAATTTCCCAAGGTGAACTTTCATATGGTAGTAAAAGTACACAATAGACTTCCTCTAATGACAAAGGTAAATATTGGGAAAGAAACAAACATGTGACCAATAATTGTGTTGTCAATGCTAAGGTGGTTAATAGGAATGGTCCCACTCTAACACTTTGAGGACCTCAGATACAAAACAATGCATCAAAGATCCCCACACCAATGGAGAATACAATCTAAAATAACAAAGAAAGAGGTCCCCCAAGAAAACCAAGACAATACCCATTAAGACAATTCACTCCTTTATTGGAACCCATTGAATTCATCCTAAAGAAGCTAGTACAATCAAATGTCATATAGATCCAAGAGCCCAAACCATACATTCTAGGACAATTCAAACCCTCTTGGTGGGATGACATTGCTTTATGTGAATACCACCACATCAAAGGGCATAATACCTCATCATGCCATTAGTTGAAAAACATGATTCAAGGCCTAATTGAAAATGGTACCATAGAGGTTGAGGGACAACAAGAAACTTCCAATAAAGACCATAAAATTTTCAAGAATCCATTGAAACACCATGGAAATGCCTCCAATTCGGGTCAAAAGATAGAAAACCATGTGAATTATACCAATGCCTCTTTTGACTACAAAGTTATTAACCACCTCCGAGTGACTAATGACCATGTTAACACAATCACCATTAAGAAGCAACCTAAAATTATCATTACCACCTGTAGAGATAAGGTTATTATATCTGGTCCTCCTCCAAAGCAACCATAGTACAAAGCCCAATACAATCTTGTTGACCAATTTGACAAGACACCTACACAAATTTATATCCTTGACCTTCTACGCATATCACCCAAACACCAAGCTATCCTTGATAAGGCTATGAAAGAAACCTCTATCCCTACTAACTTGGACGTCAACCGATTTGAAGCCATGGTGGGATATTTGGAAAAATCCCATCATTTCTCCTTTTTTGATAAATATTACTCTACATCCAAGTCAAACCATAATGACCCATTACACCTTGAGGTCTTCATCTTTAAATGCAAGGTCAGATGAGTCATAGTAGATGGTGGAGCTAGATTGAACATTTTGCACATTAAAACTAGTGAAGGCATTGGGCCTATATGAAACATGTGTGGATAGAACTAAGAGAATTGTCATCAAAGCCTATGATGATGAAGAAAATTCTTCTGATGGTGTTATCACACTACCTATCAAGGTTGGACCTGCAATACTATATACCACATTCTAATTCCTAGACCTTGAACTACCATACAACCTACTCCTTGACTGACTATGGATCTATGCAATGAAAGTTGTTCCATCCACATATTATCAATTTTTGAAGTTTCCTTATGAAGGAAATGAAATTATAGTCGTAGGTGATCTAGACGCCTTTTAATATTGTAGCAATCTAAAAGGAACTACTCAATTCCAAGTTCCTATTAACCAAGAGGCCTCATCATCTCACTACATTGATCCATCTTCATTAACCAAGTCATCCACTCCATTTAATGCACCATTAAATCCCAAGGTCTAATTTCATGCAATGAGATGCAAAGAATATCATATGGATAATTTATGAGCGAATGAAAATGCTAATGCTACTAAAAATGATCTAAATTCTAATGTTGGTGTCAAGATAACTACAAAAGGAACACAAAAAGATGGTCATGCTTGGATGGAAAACTTTTGGGACCCTGATGATCCATCATATTTAGCCATATCTTCTTCCCCTTAGGCTTTTAATATCTATGATAACCCCTTGTTTGACCAAGAAATCTACAATAACCCACTGGGTATGTGTAGGATCATGATGGGCCAAAAAGTGGCAATATGATGGGTATTTGTAAGGTATGTGTCTGACAACTTTTTTTTACCAAAATTTGATGAAATGAAAAGGGTTTTTAAAGGATATTCTTAGATTTCCACCAATATAAATTATGATTTACTTTGAATTTAATAAATTATTATTATTCATTTTCTATTTGAATTATGAATAAAGTCCTGATTGATAGGTTGATTGAAAAACATCTATAGCTTTTAAATGGTATCACAATTTTTGAATCCAAAACATGTGTCACATTCTATGCTTTGCATACTATATGACTAAAAAATAAAAAATTGAATTTCATGAAGTTTTGTGTAAGTTAAGGCGGTCAGACATACAAGTTTTTTTATTTTTAAAAGGTTGTAATAAAAAATTCGTAATTAATTATTTACTTAGAAAAAAATTACAAAAAAATATGCATCACATCTGGACATGAGTCCTCTACTTGTGTCTAAAATACTATAAAAAAATATTATCATTTTATTGTGGTTAGGGTGGTCAGACAGACACCTACTTCTTATTTTTTCCCTAAAATCTAAGTACCACTACATTGAAATTTCAAATTTTCACCAAATAGAATTTAAAAATAAATAAATAAACCTAGTAGTTTAGAAAATACATTCAATTTAATATAGATTCTATTCTTACATATTTTTGAAATAATAGAGATAACTTATTCAAATTTTTACGTCAATTTGCCTAACTCTGATTTTTCTAAATTTTTCGCCACTTAAGGGCCTATTTTTTCCATGATGATCCTGTACATACCCCACTCTTTGATCATGACCCTACTGAGGATATCCAATCATCATCCTTCCATCCCACCTACCCTAGGCTAGGATATGAGTCTCCTATTGTCACCTCTACTAATTCATCTTTCCAAGTCATTAAGGATGTGTAAGCCTCCTTTGATGTTAATAGTACTAAAAAGGATAGTCCAATATATTTGATTGACAACATCATCATTCTCATTCATACACTAAAAATTCCTACCACTTCACCGACTTCACCCATCTCACTCAGGTCCATTCACATCATAGACATGGATCAACAAGTCATAGCTCAAGAAAGGAATAAAGGAAAAGCTCCAATGAACAAGCTATCTTTAAAAGAAGATCAAAAATCAAAATATATAATGCAAACAAAAGAAGATCAAGACAAGTCCATTAAACAAAATAAAAATTTATTGTATACATCAAAATCAAAAGAACATCAAGATAAGTCCCCTTGCTAAAATAAAAAGCTATCGGACAAATCAAAAATAAAAGTCAAAATTAAAAATGAGCAAAAGTAAATCTCCAAGTATGCCTCTCCATCAAAAATCACTGGGGGCATCTATCAAGGAAAAAAGTGAAACAAAGAGGTTGTTGATCCAAGGTATCTATCCACATCACTCTCACTCATATCATATACTTTGTTCCACCCATCCATATTCACATATCCATCATATTCCTCCATTGGTAATGTCTCTAAATGTATCTTTCATGACAACCCCTTCTCATACTCTAACTCATTGGTTGCCCAAGCTCCTTTTGGCTAAATCCTAGAGGCCCACGTAGTGCCCACATTAGTGATCCTACCATAGCCTCTCTCATTTGTCACATCTATTGTCCTTCATATTTGTTACTCATAATCCTAATCCTAATCGGGTCCATTCATCCATCACGTTCATCCACATAGGATCATGGCATCGTCAACGTAGACTGTGGATTGGGCTTTTATCAATTTTATGCCTAGCTTTAAGGAACTAGAGAAAAAGTTATGAAAAAATACAAAAAAAAAGAGAAAAAGTCCTAAAAAATACAAAAAAATGAGAAAAGGTCCTAAAAAAAAATGAGAAAAGTCCTCAAAATTAAAAAAAGAAGAGAAAAAGTCCGAAAAGATACAAAAAATGAAAAAAAGTCTTGAAAAAATTCAAAAAAATGAGAAAAAATCCTTAAAAAATACAAAAAGAATGAGAAAAAGTCTTGAAAAAATAGATAAAAGAAATAAAAAAATAGTAAAGAAAAATATTTCATCGAATGGTGAAAACTTGGTAAATAGGTGCCCTAGATAAGTACCATGGTGAAAAGCTGGCAAACAGGCGCCATGAGTAATCAATCTTTGCTTCATCATCTATTATCACTTTATCTAGTCTTCCACCTTGATTCATACTAAGGCCTTTACTTTCCATCATCTCCCATTTAACATCCAATATCGGGCCTTGTCATCCTTATCATGACTTCCAAATGGTTGATGTCTTGTGTCCTTCTCTTGCACCTGTCATCCATGATAAACCTTGTCCCATCCCATCCCTATCAATTTGACTTATGCCTAACTGGGGCAACATCCTTGATCTATACTAGATTCTACACTCATCCTTAGAAATCACCATGCTCCAAAAGTCCCTAAAAATCATAAAATGTCCTTAAAAATCCCTAAAAAACATCAAATGTCTTAAAAAAAATCCCTAAAAATCATGAAAATGTCTAGAAAAAAGCCTTAAAAATCATAAAATGTCCTGAAAAAGCCATAAAAATCATAAAATTTCCTAAAAGAATCCCAAAAAAATCAAAACATGTCAAAACCCAAAAATATTCAGATACCTTTCAAAAATCCCAAAAATAGGGGTCAATATGTATTGTAAAGGACCACTACTAGACTTTGGTGAAAGATGTTGATCATGCGTTGGAATGAATTTTTTAGATATGTCCTCTAGGTCATAAGGCGATGTAGAAACATTTTCAACATGATCATAGGTCAATGGATCATGCATTAGGTCAATAAGATCAAATAATCCTAACACTCCTTGAAATAGATCACTAAAAAGTGGCTCTTCATGTATGGTGAGTTGGTCATCGGATGGGGTGGAAACATCTTCAATGTGCTCCTTAATTGAGAGATCTTAAACACTGTTTTCAACAATTGTGGCAAAGAGATTGTGAATGTCTTCAACCATAGGGTCAAGTGATGTTGACATTTCTTGAATTGGATCATTGTCGAGTATTGTTGGTGGATTTTGATCATGATTGAAAAGTGACTCTTGATGTATGTTAATTTGATCGTCAGATGAGATAGAAACATCTTTAATGTGTTCTTTGATGGATAGATCTTGATCATTGTCCCCAATAGTGATTATCTTTTGGTCAATAAGATCTTGGATGAGATTTTTGAGTCGAATACAATCTAATGTTACATGTCCCTTTATTTTGTGGAAGCCACAAAAGTGCTTCTCGTTATACCCTGGTGGTTTAACTAAGGGCTCTTGATAATCCTCATAAATAGGGAGTTTAATGAGATTTTCTTACATACCAATTGTTGCATGATCAATTCGATGGGTCCCCCAAGTGGTGTGTATTTCCGTTTGTTACCTTGTGAGATTTGTACTTTAATTTGACCTTGTGGTGGTTTATTTTGGAGATGTGGTGATTGATTTTTGAGACATGGTGATTGATCTTTGAGACATGGTGATTGATCTTCGAGATGTGGGGGTAGGATTTGTTGAAGTGGTCAATCTTGATATCTAACTTCTTGACATTGGAGATATTGTTCTTGATGTGGTTGTGGACATAACTCAATTCTTTGATGACATGGTTCAACCAATGGAAGAGTGTATTGACTTTGGAGTGAAGATATCTCTTGGCTCAATAATTCAATTAGTTTGGCATGTGAAGCAAGTTGTTCTAGTGAAATTTGATCTTGAATTTGATTTTGAATCCCTTGATTTGGCTTTTGTTCAAGCAAATTTGGGATGTACACTTGTGGTGTTTGCATGGGATCATTGAAAATTTGATTTTGGACAATTTTTTTGATTTGGTATGATGTTTAGATTTGGCATGATAGGTTGAAGTTGAACATTGTTGGTGTTGGGGATCACATTGCCTTGATTTAGGTAACTTTGATTTTGCCTAGTGTTACCTTGTCTTGGATTCATTAACATCTTGTTTGGATTTTGAACAACATTTGTGTGATTCACAAATATATCTATCCCAAAGTTTTCCAATTTTGGATTCAAAATGTTCATGTTTGGTAAATTTGTACTTGGTACATTCACATTTGGCATGTAGGGATTTGATGGGATGATGTTCATTTGAAGGCTCATGCATTGATTGTTTGGTTGGCAGACTTGTAGGTTTGGATTTAGATCTACCATTGAGAAATGTGTTCCAATCTTTGATTTGGGCATACTCACACTTGTTGTACGATTGACATTTATAGAAGGTAACGACCCCATGTATGGATTATATAAGTATGAGCTTTGACAATCAATCGGCATTGTAAGGTTTTGAAAGTTCAATTGATTTGGATTACTCATGATGTATGGATCAAGTTTATATTCCATGTTCTTCTTGTGTTTTTACCTTGTTTTAAAAGTGACCTCTAAGGTGTTTAGGACCAATGATGAGATGAAGGATGAGATGGGTGAATGATATGGGTGCTAAACGTTTAGGGACTTTGAATCAATGCTAGACTTAGGGTTTAATTTTGATTGGTTTGATTGGATAATGAACTTGTAAACCATAAGATGTTGGATGTGATATTAGGATGAACTTGTTCAAATTATTGCTAATTAAATTAAATGTATGAGAAAGGATGCATTCCCATACATATAACTAAACAAGTTGATTTTGATTTTGATGATTTACCCAAGTCTAGAATGATGTTTCCAAAGCTCTAAAGATGTTTGGTGGGATGGATTTTGATAAATGTTTGAGATGGATGAAGTGTTTGATTTGATCCTAAATGAACCTAGGAAAGACTTGTTTACAAGACCAAGATAGTGAAGAAAATTCCTTTCTCTAAGAGTAATTCAAAATCAAAAGATCAATGTTTGCATGAAAACCATATGATCAAAAGATATCAAGCACATGTGTGGGGTCCAATTGATTCAATCTTTGCTTAATAAATTCTTTTTACCACAAACACACTCTTGATTGGATTTAGAAACTAGATGTCCAATGTCCTAATTCTCTTTCATCCCACGAAGTGCATTATGTGGAAATCAAGGAAATCAAGACAAAGGTTACCTAAATTTGACTTTAGTAGGAGCAAATTGAGATGAAATCCAAATGTTTAGAAGCCTCTAAAGATACAAATCCCAAGGGAAAGCAATAACATGTGAATTTTTTCAAGGATATTTGCTTCTCCTAAAGGGTTTGAAATTTGATGCTCATGTTGAATGTTGGTTTTCCAATGTTTTGATAAAAGCACTCTCTTTTCAAACTAACTCACAAGAAATATAATATCCTAGCTCAATTGGTACATTTTTCTTGGTGGGCTTGCCTCATGCACTTCGTAGTAGAAGAGATGATTTTACATGCAACCAAGGAAAGAGTATAAAGGTATTTTAAGAATGAATTCTTAACCTCTATACTTTAACCAAGATTAGACATGGAAAGTAACTTCTTGGAATCTAAGTTCCAATGCACCACTTCAATAAACTCGTTGGATGGAGTGGTTGGCTGCTACAAACAAGGGTTTTAGTTTAGACTTTCCATTCATGGAGATTGACCTATACAGAGAGATTACCCTTTCATATCCATCTCGTTGGAATCAACCATGTGATATTGGTGTTTACTCCAATACCCATATTTATATCATGGTTGGAAATAATCTTGGCTTTAGAGTGTTACCGGTTGAGTCGTTCCCTTGGGTGAGTACTTTTTCCCTAAGGAAGGCTTGATGTTGCAAATGATGATGGACAAAATTAGCTCTCAATGTGAAGAGAGTAACTTTGCATGAATTGTAGATGGATTTGATGAAGAATCAACCCTTTATTTATAGATTTACAATTTGCAAGAGAGCCCAAAATAGAGAAACGTGGGATAATGATTTGGCCAATAGGTGAAGCCACTTGTCAACTTATGAGAGGTTGAGGAATGTGCAAGTTTTGGCCAATATGCCCAAGAGGGGGAGATTAAAATTTCAAATTGTGAATTAAATGTTGAGTGGGGGTGTAGATGGTGAAATCTGCAAATGGTTAAAACTTAAAACACACATTATCATGGTTAGTTTAAAACAAAGCAAATTATCAACATCCATATGAAAAGATACACTAATGCTTTCAAATGCAAACATATGACAAAAAAAGCTAAATAAGCACATGAAAAACATGAAATAAATCATCTCATATTGGATTGGTGCTTCTATAGAAAGAATCCCTTTCCCAATCCTTGCTTAAGCTCAATGATGAAATTGATATGAAGTTACTATGATGCAATGGGCAAAATCAGTTTTCCTGAAGAGAGTGACTTTACATGAATAATTGTGGAGATTGTGGAGGATTTGTAGAAGGATGAAGCCTCTATTTGTATATTCTCAAGTTGAAAGAATGCTTATGAGAGAGCAATGTGGGATCGAAAACAAGCCAATGAAAAGAGGCCACTTGTCATCATGTCATAGGTTGAGGCATGTGTAAGATTTGGGAAATGTGCCCAAGAGGGGGAAATTTCAAATTTAAATTTGAGAGTTAATGCTTAGTTTGACCTTTGCAAGGGACATGTAAGAGACATTAATTGCTTTGTTGGATGTACATGTCCACTTGATTTTGAATTCAAACTTGAGGGAATATTCCTCAAAGATGCCATGTCGATGGAAAATGTTGATTTAATAAATCAATAAATTGATTTATATGTGCAAGTAGGGATATCTAGAGGATGTGATAGGTGACTAGGTTAGGCTAATTAGGATTAGATTAGCTTAATGATGATTAGGATTATTTTGACTTATTTAAATTAGAAAAGGATGGAAAATGCATTTGGATTTAATTAAATGAATGTTTGATTTATTTAATTTCAATGAACAACCTTAGGAATGAAATTAATGAGTTCAATTTACCTGATGCATGGATGAAGGTGAACTTGATTAATTCGATAAGTGGATGAATGCAAAGCCTGGTTTACTTGATTAATGCACCTAATTCAATGCATAATGTTAATTTTGCATGTTTATAGGGTGACATGTACAAGAGAATTTATTGCTTTGTTGGATGTACATGCCAAATTGGGGGGAGATTCAAACTTGGAGAATATTCTCTTTTTATGCCAAGTTGAAAGAAAATGATGAATTTATAAATGAGTTAAAATGATTTATTGGTGCAAGTGGGAAAAGCTAGAGGATGTGATGGGTGGTTAGATTAGGTCAATTAGGATTAGATTAGCTTAGGTGATGATTAGCTGATTTTAACCCATTTGACTTGAATATTTTGATTTACTTAAATCAAGATGGAGAAATATGACTTGGATTTCAATTAAATAAAGTCTTGGTTTATTTAATCAAAGAGGGAATGATAGGCTTAAATTAAATAATGTTTATTTATTCAATTTAAGTGGATAATCCTTAGAGATTAAATGAACCTGATTTTCCTAATGAATGGATTTAATGAACTTGATTAATTTTATGAGCAAATGAATGTTAAACTTGGTACATAATGCTAATTTCACATGTCTACACAATGCATCAAGGTATAAAGAACCAACATGGAATTTCACTTAGTGTGATGGAATTTGACTCGACAAATAGATAGGAGTATTATTGTTCACACCTGACATACATAAACCTTGCTAGGATGCACTTCAGAAGTTTCAAACATATTGGACCAAAACATGGAATGGTATAACCTATCAATGTAATAGTAAGCAAGCTGCCCAAAACACCCTCCATACATATCTAACAAAGCAAGTATTCACCAAGTTATATTATAAGAACATCCAACAAACACAAAAGATAAAAGATAATGATCATTGCCCCATTCCTATCTCTCTAAATCCATTTGTTTGTACATCATCGAGAGGTTATTGGAATGAGTGCAAAGAGATGAGTCAAAAGAAAAAATAAAGTAAACAAACAAGATGATGTTCTTCAATACTACTAACCAAAAGGAAATATGTTTTTAAGGATAATAACTGAAACTATTGCCAAAAGATAATGCCCATTGTAGGAAGGATACATCCTTGGACATGTTAGTGGATAGTAGCACGCCATTTCATTTATCCAAATTGTTTTTTCCAATAAATAATGCCCATTGTAGGAAGGATACATCATAGGACATGATGTTATCAAATGATTGATATGTGAATAATTAGATGATAGGCTATCGACACAAATAGTTGACTAACTTGTTTACGTACTGACCTAAACCTAAGACTTGATGTTTTGAGTTTTCACTTTTCACCTGCTAGACTTGTTTCTGATTGTTTTGGAAAAGGTTGAGGATGGCGATCATTTATTATGAGTGATGTTTATTGCGAGTGAAAGCGAGATGGGATAAATGGATTTTTTTCAAATATTTGGATGTTTTTGGAGTTTTTTGAATTGTTTTGAGGCTAATTATGGTATTTTTTGAGATTTTATAATTTTTTTTATTTTTTTATGTTTTTTGAATGTTTTTGTGTTTTTGTGTCTTGGGGGTTGATCAAAGATTAGTCTTTCCTACATTTAAGCTCAGAGACAACGTAGTTCAAATACCATGTTTTTGACATTTTTCTAAAAATTTTGAGTGTTTTTGGATTTTCTTGACTTTTTCAATGTTTTTGGATTGTCTTGACTTTTTGAATTTTTTTGTATTTTTCACACAATTTTGACAATTTGGATATGGATATGTCTTATGATATCAGTGATCTATTTGGTAATTTTGTTAAAAACTAGGCTAAGGTTGATTGATCGAATCGATGGATTGATGATGATAACATTGTTGAGGATACACAACAATGCAAGGATAGTGTTAAGTAACACAAGGATTAGGATGGATATCCTAGGATGACAAGGGATTGATTGGATTTGATTGATCAAGATTGATGATGATAACATTGTTGAGGATACACAACAATGTAAGGATAGTGTTAATAAACACAATGATTGGGAAGGATATCCCAAGATGATGGATTGATTGGATTTGATTTATCAGCATTTTGAAGCTTGGTTTGGAACAAAATTTGTTATGGATGATTTAATGTGACATTTGAAGTGAAAATTAGATGCAACTAATATTGATTGTTTGGATTGATGTTCAATGAAGGACAAAGATTGATAAGGAACATTACCTTATCAATATATGTCATGGGCTAGTGATTTGGATTTTGGCTCACAAATGCTTTGACCAATTTGATTCTAAGTTTTCCAATTTTCAGATCACCACATAAGTTGGATGATATAGATCAAGATTTATTCCTAAAGCAAGATGCAAATATCTTCCCCCATTGTCTGGCAAAGTATGGAATGCCATCAGTGGATGCTTAGATAGGTATGTGGATGGATGGATATGGATTAATCTTGTGATAAGATATGGTGTTCAAACAAAGGATGCTATTTGGATAGTGCTTCATGGCTCAGATAATGCTAGGTAGGATAGGATAAATGAAAATGACCCATGACAAGATGTTTACCATAAGCAGGTGTAAATTATGCACCAAAGGTCATCAAGATCAAGATAACTGGGACTATGGATGTAAAATGGATGAAAATGGATTGGATAAACGGTTCATGGATGAATGGATTTATTAGGGATGTGACAGATGGAATGTTGAACTTATTATAGATGGGAGGAGTTGCTTTCACCTAAATTAGCACACATAGATGGTCGATTCTTACACATGGCACCTGTTTTCTAGATTTTCATCATGGTACCTATCCAAAGCACCGCCTATGCGGTTTTCACTAGAGGACAATTTTTTCTTTAGTGTTTTCAATCCTTTTTCCTTTTTTTTGGATTTTCATAGTTTTTGATTTTTTTGTATTTTTCTATGAAATATTTTAAGCTCATGTTGAACGTCTTGGTGTTATCGATGTAGGTGCGTCTATCATAATGTTCCATTGATATCCTATTTGAAGAAGGTTCTTTTCCAAGATGTGTGCACTTGAATGCAACTTTTGAGATTACTAATCTTCTTTATTGATACCAAAGTTAACTCTGTCTCTGTGTGCACATCACAATAGAGTTCCTTCTAAATCCTTATGATGAAGGGTCATTTCCAACACATGGTCAATGTGAGAATTGTCCTATCATGAATGGAGGTGTGGATGGAGTGTGTTTAGGGATAAAAGATGGATTGGCTGACAGTTTGGAATTTTTGTCTCTCCAAACTTGGGAAGATGAGCAATGATGAGTGGATACAAAAGTGTGTATGGAATTAGGACCAACTACATGATATAGTTTGTACGTCACTTGAGAATCCTTTTTTTTCTTTTGTGGACATCTTTGATGGATACTTTTCCATTTTTAATTTTTCCCCATAGCTTCTTTGACTAATGGAGTTTGATAGGGGTAATCTTTCTTTGTACTTTTTGGTATCCATGTGTATTTGATTTTCCCTTCATGCTTCTCAGCTTCTCTCATTTTGATAACATCCTTTTGATGTTGGTCCCAATTTGTGGATGGGGTGATGGGTGGATGAAGATTCATGACATGGTTGGTTGTAGTATTCACATTGGTTTCATCATAAGGATTCTTTGTGCTTCCTATGTTGATGTTTTCTTGAGACAAAGTTTCCCACAGTATTGTGGAAGTAGTACCTTCATGCTTTGATTCCACCTATTTTGATGTCTTGTTCAATAAGCATGCTCTAATAAATAACCACTATAGATGATGTTTCAATTTTATAATCTACTAACTTTGAAATGTCTTGTTCTATCTAACTTGTTACCTTGAGTGAATAATGGATATCTTAATATATGATGTCCCTAGTTTTAATTTAGGATATATCTAATCTTGATGTTGACAACTCAATTTGACTGTAGGAATCAATAATCTGCTCTTTTGTGTCATAATGTCATGAGTAAAGGAATCATGTTTTGAATGAAGATCATCTACATGTCCATCCATAGAAAGCATCTCATGGGTAGATGGAGGATTATGTGCTAAGTGGATATGATCATCTTGTATAGATAAGAGAGTGTCCATTAGAGGTCATTGTAGTAGCTCGAAGATACAAATTCTTGATCTTGACTAATTCTGGAATTTCTTTTCACATGGGTCAGTTTCAAAGGATCGATTTCTTAAAAAGGGTTCTTGGATGTCATCAGTAGACATGGTAAGTGGTTCAATATCCTTAAGTCTTGAGTTAAGGGTTCCTTTAGTATCTGTAACCATGAGGCCAAAAGGGGTCAACATGTCTTGGAAAGGACCATTGCTAGACCTTAGTGAAATATTTTGATCATGCTTTGGAATAAATTCATGAGATATGTCCTCTAACACATAAGGTGATGTAGAGAAATTTTCAACATGGTCATTAGTCAATGGATCATAGATTATGTCAATGGGATCAAATAATTCTAACACTCCTTGAAATAGATCACTAAAAAGTGGCTCTTGATGAATGGCGAGTTGATCATCAGATGGGGTAGAAACATCTTTAATGTGCTCATCAATTAAGATATTTTGAACAGTTTTTTTGAACAATTTTGGCTAAGAGTTTGTTAATTTTTTCAACCATAGGATGAAGTGATGTTAACATTTCATGAATTGGATCATTGTAGGGTATTGTTAGTGGATTTTGATCATGATTGAAAAGTGACTCTTGATATATGTTGATTTTATCTTGAAATGAGGTAGACACAACTTCTAGGTGCTCAGTGATGGATTGATCTTGACCCTTGTTCTCAACAGTTGTGGTTGAGATATTGTCATCATTATCAGTAGTGGTTGGATCTTCATCGTTGTCCCCAATAGTTATTACTTTTTGATCAATGAATTTTTGGATGAGATTTTTGAGTTGAATACAACTTGATGTTGTGTGTCCCTTTGTTTTGTGATAATCACAATGGTGCTCCTCATTATACCCTGGTGGTTTAACTAGGGGTTCTTGATAGTTCCCATAGATGGGGAGCTTGATGAGATTTTCTCATATGAATTTTTGCAGGACTAATTTGATTGGTTTCCCAAGTGATGTGTATTTTTGTTTGTTCCCTTGCGATATTTGTACTTTGTATTGACCTTGTGGCAATTGATTTTGGAGATGTGGTGATTGATCTTTGAGATGTGGGGGTTGGATTTGTTGATGTGATCGATATTGATATCTAACTTCTTGACATTGGGGATATTGTTCTTGATGTGGTTGTGGACACAACTCAATGCTTTGATGACATTGTTTAACCAATGGAAGGGTGTATTGATTTTGGAGTAAAGATATGTCTTGGCTCAATAACTCAATTAGTTTGGCATGTGAAGCAAGTTGCTGTAGTGATTTTTTTTTTAATTTTTATTTTGACTCCTTTGATTTGGCATTTTTTCAAGCAGATTTGGGATGTACACTTGTTGTGTTCACATGGGATCACCAACAAATTGATTTTGGACAATGTTATGATTTGGGACGATGTTTGGATTTGGCATTATAGGCTAAAATTGAACATTTTTGTGGTTGAGAATCACATTTCCTTGACTTAGGTAACTTTGATTTTGCATGGTGTTACCTTGACTTGGATCAATACATGGAGTCATTATCATCTTGTTTGTACTTTGAATAAAATTTGTATGTTTTGCGAGCATATATATCCCAAAGTTTGTCAAGTGTGGATTTGAAATGTGTGTGTTTGGAAAACTTGTACTTGGCATGCATGGACTTCGTGGGATGATGTTGTTTTGAAGACTCATGTTTTGAGTGTTTGGCTGATAGATTTGTAAGTTTGGATTTAAATATATCATTGGGAAAGGTGTTCCAAAGTTTTGACTAGGCATACTCATATTTGTTGTACCATTAAGGTTTGCAGGAGATAATGATCCCATGTACGGATTGTATAAATGTGAGTTTTGATAATCAATTGGAATTGTAAGGCTTTGATAGTTTTGTTGGTTTAAACCACTCATGATGTATGGATCAAGTTTATATTCCATGTTCTTCTTGTGTTTTTTCCTTGTTACAAAATTGAACCTCTAAGGTGTTCAGGACCAAAGATGAGATGAAGGATGATACAGATGAATGATATGGGTGTTGAACATTTAGGGACTTTGGATCAATACTAGACTTAGGGTTTGATTTTGATTCATCTGATTTGGATAATGAGCTTGTAAACCCTAAGATGTTAGATGTGATCTTTAGGATTAATTTTTTCAAAGTTGTGTTGATTTAACTAGATGTATGAGAAAGGATTCATTCTCACACTCCTAACTAAACAAGGTGATTTTGATTTTGATGATTTATACCCAAGTCTAGAATGATGTTTCCAAATATCTAAATTTAATGTGGGGTGAGATGAAAAATGTTTGGGATGGATGGAGTGTTTTATTTTGATCCTAAATGAACCTAAGAAGGATTTGTTTACTAGGCCAAGATAGTGAAGAACATGCTTTTCTCTAAGAGTAATTCATAACAAAAAAACCAATGTTTGCATGAAAATTGTATGACCAATATAGACCAAGCACATGTGTTGGGTTGAATTTGAGTTAAATTTGCTTAATGAGTTCTTTTTATCACAAACACTTCTTGATTAGGTTTTGAAACTAGATGTCTAATGTTTTAATTTCTTCCCATCCCACAAAGTGTATTATGTGGAAATTGAATAAATCAAAGAAAGAGTTACCTAATATTTGATTTAGTAGGAGCAAATTGAGATGAAATTCAAGTGCCAAGAAACCTCTAAGGATATGAATTTGAAGGGAAAGCAAGGGAATGTGAATTCATTCAAGGATATTTGCTTCTCCTAAAGGGTTTGAAGTTTTGATGACAAATGTTAAGTGTTTGTTTCCCAATTTTTTAATCAAGAAATGTGTTTTGATTTCAAGAATAAGTACAACCCCATGGATATGAAAGACTGTATTTGTTGAATCCCCACTTGGACAAGTCCAGATGCACTTATTTTTAGTGAATGGTTAGATTCTTTACCCCACTTGCTCCCCTCCACTACAATCACTTCTTAGGGCAGCCAAGCATCAATTCCCATGAAACTCCCATGGCATATTTTCCATTTTTACTAAAAAATGTAAAAGTGTGGGGTAGCTTCAAAATGACCATTCTTGCATCAAGGCGAGAGACCATTGTTTCCCTTCTTGTTATAGCCAACTGCATGATATTGGCCTTTGTTCTAGTACCCAATTTTATATCCTGACTAAAAATATTCTTGGCTTTAGAGTGTTACCAGTTGGGTCATTCCCTTCTAGGTGAGTACTTTTTCCCACAAGGTAGGCCCCCTAAGATAAAAAAAAGCGAGAAAACATATATGTAACTCGATCGATCTTTGTTGAGAAACAAATAGAGAATACACACGATAGGTTTACTCACACTCACAAGATGTTTTGTTCAATTTTAAACCCAAAATGAAGTGTGGGGTTAATTACTTTATCCCAACCTAAGACCACCAAATATCCTTTTGATTTTCAAGATCGTTGTGAGGCGTGAGATAAGTGCATACATTTTTTTGATGGTGTTAGTTTGAGTAAGCAATTACAAAACAAAGAAACGCTTGTTCATTTTAAGTCCACAAAGCAATGATTTTGATTCATTTTTTTAAAGCACCAAAGAAAAAGTGAGATTTGTTTGTCAAATTTTTAGACCAAATTTAAAATCTTAGTGAGTTTCTAATGTTTAGTTTTAATCCAACTATGAAAATATCAAGTTAGTGATTGATTTTAAACTCCCCCAAAAAAATGATCGAGTTGGTCTAAAATAGAAAAAAAAAGTAGCAAATGGATGCTCTAGACCATTATAATAAGCATTAAAAAAATATTTTTTCAAGTTCAATTTCAAGGCTCACTACTCCAATTTGAATGTGCTTGCTAGTTATTCTAGATTTCTCAACCTTGCTACACCATATTATTGCACCTACAATAAGAATACAAAGAAATGTGTAGATTAAATGTTGGAGATATGTAAATCATTTATCAATATATTCCCAAAGCTTTGAAGTTTTATAAAAAACAAAGACTTTATAGTTTTATCCAATATATTAATGGGTATTAAATTCGTTTCAAAAATAAAGACTTTACGTAAGATATTGCTCCAACAAGCCTCAAACTCAATGAATTTTAATATGTTAAATATTTTTTCAATGATTTTTTACTTTTGAAATCTACCAACAATAAAAGTTCCTCATAATTGCAATCAATCACCAATCCCCCATGCAACAACAATTATGAAGATTGCAAGACAATGGCATATCAAAATATTTCAATTAGCTTGAAAAACGTGAATGCATTAATTATGCATTTTAATTTGGGTATCAAATCACAGTCCTTCCCTTCATATACATAGATCTGTCAGGAAATGCAAATATTTTGAACTACCATACCATAAACAAGGATGATGCACAACACTTGATTCAGTATTAAATCGATATCAAATAAGTCGAACCGATTCTTGAAAAATGTAAAGATATGCCTTTTTATTTCTCTAAGACAACACAATCACACAAAAAAGAAAAGGCACACCTATCATGCAAAGTAGTTGATAGGTACGATTTGATTGCTAGAGTGTATATATAATTATCCATGTAATCAATTTTTCTTATGTCAGTCACTTTTATTGATGGGAAAATGCTTAAGTAATGATCGCCCCTACCTAAGTCATCATCAACACTTATTTCAACAACATCGTTAGTAAATGTATCTTAAATGAACTTTTCTAAATAGAAAAGAAATGTTAAATGCATATTCAAAAATCTTGAGTCATTCATTCGACCTAAATTGATCTATGCAAATCAGAGGCTATGGGAGGCAGTACTAAATTCAAATGAAATGCTTAGGCCTAGCTAGACATTTTATCTTCTTTCGAAAGGGAATTCATAAGCTACTGTGCAAGCAAAGGATGAATCAGATTAACAATATACAACTCATCACTTCAAAAGATTTACTGGCCTCTAAAAGGCCCAAAATTGTTGTCAATGCCATGACATATGTTACACAGTTTTCTTTTCAAGTGCAAAGGAGTTTTATGGTCATGGTGATACTTTTCTCATCATACACATTTTTAGAAGAGACTATGGAATTTTTTGCATTAGAGAAACATTGCAGTGGGAAATAAATCTGCTTTTCAGCCCAATCGGAATTCTACTTATTGAACTGAACACTTACCACACTTCAAGTTTGTTGGAAGAGTAGTTGCTAAGGCATTATTTGATGGACAACAATTGGATATTCATTTCAACTGATATTTAAGAAATTGAAGCAATTATATTGGCTATTTACCAAATATTCTTTCAACAATAAGATAATTGTAGATAATCTTTGCACTGACAAATACCTTGATGCCCTCCACAATGTTAATGTGTGTGTTTGTTTCAGCCAAAAAGATAGAATAAAATCTTGCTAAAAAATAAAAAAGACAACTCTAAAAACAAATAAATGAATTTTATAAAATTTCCAACTAATACAATTGGTAAGTGTAAACCCATCTTCCACAACCTTCGCTACAGGCTCTCTGCTTGTGCCAAAATGGAAGTATGGATAGGGAATGCCAACTCTTTTCAAAATGCCTAAAAGAATACACAAAATGAATTTGTTGAAAGGGCTTTAGAAACTTTCAAGCAAATTAAACTATCAGGTGTAAAGTCAAACTCCCCAACCATTCTAGCATCCTCCCTAGTTGTGCGCAAATGGGAGCTTTGAAACAGGGTATGGACAATCATAAAAGGAATATTTGTCAAATGTTATAGTAGCAAAGTGTGTTGGTAGGCCTGTATGTAAAATGTGACAGCATAGACAAGGCACATGAACTAATCTCCTATGAGGTACTCCTTTGGATAGGAGTTGTGCCTACTCCTCTCTATGATGCAAACAAAGAAGGGGTTGCAACCACTCCTCTGTATGATGCTATTAAATTTCTTATTTGGCCACAGAACCAACACATTCACACACATCGATAGGTATAATTTAGACTAGTCTATGCAGACAAAGTAGTTGGAAGGTAAAATACATGCATGATAAAAAATTGTATCTTAGATGAGGCTTATGAACCATTTGGAAAAATGCCTCTAGAAATGTGGTCTCTCAAAAGTACCTATAATGGCAAGTTAAGTATGAATGTGTTCTCAATATGCAATGAATACTATAGGGTAGACACACGATGTGTTTAATTTATAGGCACACCACTGGTAACAATTTGTCTCATGAAATAGAAATAGGTAAGTTAGAATAATTTTGAAAAGCAAGAAAATTCACCAACATTCATGAAGAGACAAGAGAGAAATACGTAAATACGAAGGAGGAAACCTAAATAAGAGAGTTCCTTATTAACACTTCCAATTTTGAGAATGATTCTTTAGATGATGCCTCAAGCAAATGCAGTCTCAATGAATGAAATACATGCAAAGTATGCACAAGAATAGTGGGCACCAAAATGTGAAGAACAAGATCTTCATTTATCGAAGAATGACAAATATGGTATTAAATCGGTCAATATTGAACAAATGAGATAATAGCCCTCCCTATGAAATTGTTGAGCTAATGTAAGGAAAGAATAACATCATCAAACTAACATGAAATTGCAAGCATGATAAGCATGAAATCTATTCCTAAACTACTCAAACATCATCTCATAGGGGGATTGGTGCTACTTTGATGTGGAAAGTAGCCCTTTCTCAACCCCTTTGGATTAGCTAAATGATGAAATTGCTTTCAAGATGATATGGATTCAAATGAAAATGATGCATTTGTGCATGATATTGTGGAGGATTAATACAATAGAGGAGACCTCTATTTATAACCAAGAAGGATGGAAGAATGCAAAAAATGGAGGATGTGGGACTAAAGACAAACCAATGAAAATATGTCATTTGTCAAGATATGATAGGATGAAGGTTGTGAAAGTTTTGGTGAATGTGCCAAAGAGGGAGAGATTTGAAATTCAAAAGATGGCTTGTTGGAGGGAGAAGAAAAGTCTTAAATGCCAAGTGGGGAACATGTAAGAGGGGAGTTAATGCTATGTTGGGAGGGACAAGTCAACTTGATTTGAATTGAAATTTGAGAGAATATTCTCTGTTATGCCATGTTTATGAAAATTAGAAGTTTTAATAAATCTATTAAATGATTTATTTGTGCAAGTGGGAAAAGCTAGAGGATGGGACTTGCATTAAGACTAGATTAGGTGATTTGACACAATTGAATTAGATTTAAGGATTAACTAAATCAAAAGGAGATGGAAAATTTTAAAGACGTGATTAAATAAAGATTTGATTTATTTGATGAATAGATGAATATGACCTAATTAAATGCATGATGCTAATTTTTCATGTCTATATGTGTGTGTGTGTGTGTGTGTGTACATATATGTGTATATGTATATATGTAAATCATAAATAGTGTTAGCAATAGCAATTTAATTCCATTCAAAGCATGGCTACAAAGTTGGAGTAAACAAAATCCCATACCCAAAAAATTGGTGTGTGAAGGCCATGTAAAGACATACTATTTTTTCCTCAATAAAACTTGACTGAAAATTGAAACAATTTGGGTTCGCCAACATTTTTTTTTTTTTTGTGTTTCCTGTGTTGAATTCACGTGTTTATGCAGATTTTTTCATCTGGATGGCTCTTGAAACCAATATTGTTTCATTATGTTGATTTTTGTTCAAAAGACTATATAGTTTCATGGGTTTTGGCAGGTGGGCAAGTGTTGGCTATATTGTTTCATATATGGCTTCCATTTTCTATGAATGGTTCCAAACTAGTGAATATAGTATTTTTTTGGTGAATTTTGATATTAAGATTTATTCTATTTTGTGGGTTATGGTATGTGCATGACTATTAACAATATTGTTTTGTTTATGGTTTCATTTATATACACATTAGTGCCTACATTATGTATAGTATAAAGAAAGACCAATCTTTCAACTCACACTTTATATACAATTGGATAAACAATAGATACAATCACAAGTAGTGCAAGCACACACAAACCATATAACAATTAATCTCAAAACCAACCAACATTCAAGAGACAAAACATCCACACAACATTTTCCCTCAGTTGACTGGCTGAGGAGGCTACAAATTCAAAGCTTTTGTTGCCTATAATAATTCCTTGCTTCGGGCTACACAATATATTATAGCCAACAAAAGGTTCGATTTCCTAGCCTTCTCGTTTAGGAAAATGAGGAAAATTTTAGTCTGGATGTTTGTTCTCTTTATAATTATGATCAAGCCAATTGCATGTCAAGGAAAAAGTATGGTATACAAATCTATTTAGATATAGCAGTCTCTACATAAATAAATATTTACATCTATACATATAGATATTTATATATCTACCTATATGTGTGCCCTCTTGATTGACCCTTAAGGTGTTTATTCGAAGATTTGATGGAAAAAAATTTCCCTGTCAACACCTTGCTATCCTAATCAAGCACCATATGAAGCATCACTACAACTTATTTTAATAAGAATTATATATTAAAGAAGATATTATTTGAAAAGGGAGACAAAGCATTCAAATTTATTGTTTTCAACAAGATAGTTATTTAGTTTGAAAGAAATTTTATATTTCTTTCATTCTTGAAAAGGAATTCCTATAACAATAGGCTTTGTATTGAACATACCAAAGAACATTAGCTGCCACATACATGTGTTCAACACCTTTTTAAACCTATTGAAGGGACAATCCAAATAATTTTTCTAGGATTGTAGAACTAAAAATGAAACAATGTAGCCAACACCAAACAAGGGACAATGACAATTCCCTATGGAAAACAACATAAGCCACATTAGTTTCTTTCTCTATCAACACAGAGGGGAACACACACCATATCTCCAAGGAAGCCAACAACCGCATATGGTACCCTTCTCACAACCACCACAAGGATTAAAATAGGGGGTTGGTGAAAATTTTGGACTAGATTTTTTTAAAGGGAAGGCCATTTTCCACCTTTTCCTCACTTGGTGGGAAGCTCAAAAACAAAATGGCTTACAAGGATTCCAACCAAAGTACACACAATAAAACCAATGGCTAACAATATAGAGGAAAACATTCAACATAGACTATATAACAATGACCGTTCCATTGGATTCCAACCTTATTGACTAAATGAAAACCATCAATCAAACAATATTGGTTTGAAAGTTAAAAATCCATGCAAAAAAAACAACTTGTAGCACCTCTTCCCACTTGCTTCAAACACACCTCTTCTTGCCAACTTCCTTGCATAAAAATGGGAAAAATATTATCATAGGAAACACTTTTCTTTTGCATTTCCAACCATCTGCCCATGCCAAAAAAACAAACTAACCTCCACCCACCTTCAAAGAAATTGTACAAAGCCTAATCCAACTTGAACCTCACAGAAGCTTGCCCTCATTTCTCATGGCTCCAATATCAAGTATAGTAATAGAACGACACCAAACAATTCCATATTCAAAATTTCCTAGACACTCTTTTTATTTCCCGAGGCATTTAACAACAGTTGTTATTACGACCATCCCTAATACATGAAAAACATACAACAATTAATGTTGATGTGAACTAGCATTTTATTTCCACAGCCTTCTCTATCCATCTGGCCCACAAAATGTCACCCTATTCCCAAAGCAATCAACAACCAACTCGACCAAATTTTCATGACCATCAAAAGGAAAAAAATCTAGGAGGATGATGAAAATTCTAGCCAAAGCTATAACCCATCCACCACACTTTCCTAGACTACAAGAAGATTGAAACAAGAGGAGGCTAATCAAAATTCCAAGCGAAGTTGACACAAATAGCCATGTACATATATACATATACATATATATAGATATATATCTATGTGTGTGTGTGTATACATATATATGCATTTACTTATATCTACATATGTGTATGTACATACTATACATATATATACATATATATATGTACATAAAGGTATATGCAGGATCATGATGGGCCAAAAAGTGGCAATATGATGGGTATGTGGCTGACAAATTTTTTCTTACCAAAAATTGATGAAACAAAAGGGTTTTTAAAGGAGATTGTCAGCTTTCCACCAATATAAATTATGATTTACTTTCAATTTAATAATGTAATTATTATTCATTTTCTATTCAAATTATGACTAAAGTCCTAATTGATAGGCTGATTGAAAAACATATATAGCTTTCAAATGATATCACATTTTTGAATCCAAAATATGTGTCACATTCTATGCTTCGCATACTATAGGATTAAAAAAAAAAAATGAATTTCATGAAGTTTTGACCAAGTTAAGGTGGTCAGACATACAAGTTTTTTATATTGTTTAAAAGTTGTACTAAAAATTCATAATTAATTATTTAATTGGAAAAAAATTACAAAAAAATATTCATCAAATCGAGACATGAGTCCTCTAATTATATCTAAAATCTTATAAAAAGATATTATCATTAAATTATTGTAGTTAGGGTGGTCAGATAGACACCTACTTCTTATTTTTTCCCTGAAATTTAAGTGCTATTGCATTGAAATTTCAAATTTTCACCAAATAGATTTGTTTTTTTTTTAAACAAACCTAGTAGTTTAGAAACTATATTTAATTTTCTACAGATTCTATTCTTACATATTTTTTAAATAATATAGATATCTTATTCAAATTTTTATGTCAAGTTGCCTAACTCTAATTTTTCTAAATTGCCACTTAAGGGCCTATATTTTCCATGATGATCCTACACATACCCATATAATAAATTTTATACACATACATACATATACATATAGATACACATATACATATATATACATACTATACATATACACACATATATACATACATATATATGCTACAAAATACCAAATGTTATGAAAATTATATATACATGTAAATATACATGCATATATATATATATACATATATACATACAAATCTACATATACATATACATGTATACACATAAGTTGTATATGGACCACCCTTTTGCATGAAAGGTTTTGCATAGGTCTATAACTACGATCTTCAACATTCTATGGCAATGGTTGCAATGGAATAAAATAGTTAATGTTAATGCAATTTATTTCGTTGATGTCCACCTTAGGCTATATTGTCTCATTTGTGGCTTCCATTTAACGTCTATGGTTGCAACAAAATAAATTATTCAATTTTTTGGATGTTATATATACATATAGATATACATACATATATATAGATACATATACATATATATACATATATATATACTTATATATACCTATATATACATATATATACATATAAATACATATATATGCATATATACAGATACATATACATATAAATACATATATATATACACACATATATACATATATATATATAGCTACATATATATAAATATATGTATATACACACACACATACATATAAATATATATCAAAGCACAAAAAAATTGCACAACAACAAACTAAGTCAGAAAAAACAACCCAAGCTAGCCATCAACAATCGACAATTGTGTGTTTTGGCATGTGGGTGACTGTTGGCTATATTTTTTCATTTATGGCTTTGGTTATGTGTGAGTGGTTCCAAAATAGTTAAGCTGGTGTGGTTTTGGTGAATCTTCAAATCAAGATTTCTTGTGTGTTGTGGGTTTTGGCATCTACATGACTGTTGGCAATATTATTTCATTTATGGCTTCTGGTTTGTGTGAATGGTTGCAAAATAGTTAATCTGCTATGTTTTTGGTCAATCTTCAAATCTGGGTTACCATTGAAACCAATATTGATTCATTTAGGGTTTGAATTTTCTTGGTGAAGGTTTTGAGTCTGTCTGTTACTTGGAGCTTTCTATGTTTTGTGGGTTTTCCATGTGAGCCACCATTGGAAGCCATGCTTTTGTCTGCGATAGTTGCAATCCAATGAAATATTTAATGTTATACAGGTTGTGTTGTTTTAGGGTATATTGTTTCCTTTTTGATAGGGTTCTCTTGAAAAGAAAGTATATAGTTTAGAACTCTGCAACAATATTGTTTGATTTATTGTTCAGCTTTTGCATGGATTTTTTTGTATGGGTTTCTCACTATACATATACATAGATATATGTACACATATCTATATATATATATGCATATATAAAGATACATACATATATATATATATGCATATATAAAGATACATATACATATATATACATATATATGCATATATACACATACATATACATATAAATACACATATACCTATAAATAAACATACATATAAATACATATATATATATATATACACATATATACATATATACATATATATATATACATATATGTATACACACATAGACACACACACACACACACACACACACACACACACACACACACACACATATATATATATATATATATATATATATATATATATATATATATATATCAAAGCACAAAAAACCTACACAACAACAAACTAAGCCAAAAAAAGCAACCCGAACTAGCCCTCAATAATCAACAATTGTGCATTTTGGCATGTGGTTGAATTTTGGCTCTATTGTTCCATTTATGGCTCTGGTTTTGTGTGAGTGGTTGCAAAAAAGTTAATCTGGTGTGATTTTGGTGAATCTTCAAATCAAGATTTCTTATGTTTTGTGGGTTTTAGCATATGCATGATTGTTGGAAATATTGTTTCATTTATGGCTTCCAATTTGTGTGAAAGGTTGCAAAATAGTTAATATATTGTGTTTTTGGTGAATCTTCACATCTGGGTTACCATTGAAAACAATATTGATTCATTTAGGGTTCACGTTTTCCTAGTGAAGCTTGTGAGTCCATCTATTACTAGGAGCTTTTTGTGTTTTGTGTGTTTTCCATGTGAGCCAATGTTGGAAGTTGTGCTTTTGTGTGCAATAGTTGCAACCCAATGAAATAGTTAATGTTATACATGTTGTGTTGTTTTAGAGTATATTGTTGCCTTTTCAATAGGGTTCTCTTGAAAAGAGAGTATATAATTTCTTCATCGCAATATTGTTTGATTTATGGTTCGACTTTTGCATGGATTTTTTTGAATGGGTTTATCACTGTGTTTTTATTGTTTTGCACCTTTGGCCATCTAGGTGACTGTTGATAACAATATTGTTTTGTTTACATCTTTTTTTTTGTGGCGATGGTTGCAATGCAATAAAATAGTTAATGTTAAATGTAGTTCATGTTGATTTGCACAAGGCATTGTTCACTGTTTCCATCCGCCTTACACTATCTTATTTCATTTATGGCTTCTATTTACCACACAAGCTCTCATCTTGTTGTTCCTCATTCCAATCAGGTTATGTATACATACGTATGTTTGTGAAATGAATATCTATGTAGTTATAAAAACGTATTGTTGGATGTCATTCTCTAGGTTTATGTTGTTATTGAAGGTAGTTGTGAGTGATGATGGCAAGCTTCTATGAAGGTGAAAGTTCCTTCATTAGCTATGGAATCTATCTGAAGGTGGTTGGATGTTATCTTGTGTTTTTAATGCAATAAAATAGTTAATGTTATGTATATTATGTTGCTTTGCATAAGGCATTGTTCACTATTGTCATTTGCCTTATGCTATATTTTTTGATTTATGGATTCCATTTACCATAGTAGACCTTGTCTTGTTCTTCCTCATTCCATTCAACCTATGAATACTTACATATGTCTATGGAACAAATGTCTATGCAGTTATCAAAAACATATTGTTTGAAGTCATTCTTTGGGTCTATGTTGTTGTTGAAGGTAGATGTGAGTGAGGATGGCAAGCTTCTGTGAAGGTGCAAGTGCATTCATAAGTTGTGGAATCTATATGAAGGTGGTTGGATCTTATCTTGTGTTTTTTGCATGCATTGATGGTTGCAAAAGGTGCAGACATGTATCTATCTGAAATCAGATGCAACCAATATTCATTTCTGCTACTTAATATGCTTGTTCTTTTCATAGGTTAATGACAATTTCTATTTGATCTATGGTTCCTGTCCAGTGGAAATTGTGCATAACAACAACTTTATTTTATTCCAAACATATCCACAAAATGGTCACCATAAACAGAAACCCACAAAGATTCATAGAAACAAACCCAGGTTAAAATATACTCATTTCTCAACATAGCCCTATCAATAAATTAAAACCACATAGCCTTCTCAATAGCACATTCTCGCAAACTAACAATGAAAAACCATATACAAAATATAATTAGTAGCATAAAGTTGAAATATATATTATAAATATATGTATATATGTACACATATATACGTATATATGTACACATATATACATATATATGTACACATATATACATATATATGTACACATATATACGTATATATGTACACATATATACGTATATATGTACACATATATACGTATATATATACACATATATATTAATATTACAATACACTCAATATAGCCTAAGGAAGAGAACAATAATTAATAATACCTAATGTAACCAAACATAGAATCAACAATAGTAATTATTTTATTCTATTCCAACCATAACCAGAAAACCAAAGACATAAATCAAACAACATTGTTCAACAATGACCTAGATGGAGAAAGCTACAATATAGCTCAAGCCATACAATAACAATCAACAAAAACTGCACAGCCTCAACAATTTTATCCCATTGCAAACATTAAAGAGAAACCTATCAAAAGTTGACCCATATAACATGTCCATAAATGAAACAAATAATTTTCTCTTCTATAAACAATAGCTTATTGAAAATTGAAACAACATAGCCTTTTGAAAATAACCTGATTGAAAATGAGACAATATAGGCTGAGCTAGATAGTAACAATCACCAATAACTGCATAAGGTCGAGAATTTTTCCCCATTGCCAACATATCCACTTAATGCAAGCCATCAAGAGAGACCCATAGAAAATTAATATATATATAAATATATGTATATATGAACAGATATATGTACGTATATATATACACATATATATTGATGTAAAAATATACCTAATATAGCTTAAGGTAGAGAACAATAATCAATAATACCTAAAGTAACCAAACATAGAATCAACAACATATTTTATTTTTTTCCAACCATAACTAAAAAACGAAAGCCAAAAATCAAACAACATTGATTTCAATAGCCACCCACATACAAAAAGCCACAATATAGCCTGAGGTATACAATAGCAATGGACAAACACTCCATAACCTCAACAATTTTATTGTGTTGCACACATATCCACAAAATGCAAACATTAAACAAAAATCCTTCAAAAATTGATAGTAACAAACCCATAGAAAAAGTACTCCTTTCTGAACACAACCTCCTAAAAAATTAAAGCAATACACCCTTTTCAACAACACCTTCTCCAAAATGAAACAATATAGCTTAAGCAACAAAACTATAATCGACATTATGCAAGGAAACTAACACAAAGCATATAGGACTGACTATTTTATTCCATTGCAACCATAACCACAAACTAGAAGCCATAAATAAAAAAAATCACAGTACCAAATCCATCCAAAACCATACACAGAAAACACAAACCATAAATCAGACAAGATATTTGAAATAATCAACAGTACCTTATGGAAAATCAAGATAGTTTCAATCAACAAAAAATGCATAAGGTCAAGGATTTTTCCCTATTGCCAACATATCCACTAAATGCAAGCCATAAAGAGAGACCCATCAAAAATTAATATATATATAAATATATGTATATATGTACACATATATACATATATATACACATATATATTCATATTAAAATATACCCAATATAGCCTAAGGCAGAGAACAATAATCAATAATACCTAATGTAACCAAACATAGAATGAACAACATTAATTATTTTATTTTGTTCCAACTATAACCAAAAAATAAAAGCCATAAATCAAACAAAATTGGTTTCAACAAGCACTCAGATGTAGAAAGCAACAATATAGCCTAGGCTATACAATAAGAATCAACCAAAACTCCATAACCTTAACAATTTTAATCTTACCTATATATATTGATATTAAAATATATGCAATATATCCTAAGGAAGTGAACAATAATCAATAATACCTAATGTAACCAAGCATAGAATCAATAGCATTAATTATTTTATTTTGTTCCAACCATAACCAGAAAATGAAAGCCATAAATCAAACAACATTACTTTCAACAACCACCCACATGTAGAAAGCCACAATATAGCCCGAGCTATACAATAAGAATTGGCCAAAACACCATAACCTTAACAATTATAATCTTACATATATATATATATATATATATATATTGATATTAAAATATACCTAATATAGCCTAAGGAAGAAAACAATAATCATTAATACCTAATGTAACCAAACATAGAATCAATAACATTAATTATTTTATTATGTTCCAACCATAACCAGAAAATGAAAGCCATAAATCAAATAACATTACTTTCAATAGCCACCCACATGCAAAAAGAAACAATATAGCTCAAGCTATACAATAAAAATTAACAAAAACTCCATAACCTCTACAATTTTATTCCATTGCAAACATACACACAAAATGCAAACAATTTAAACACAAACCCTACAAAAATTGACAATAACAAACCCATACAAAAAAAACTCCTTTCTCAACACAACCTCCTCAAAAATTGAAACAATACAGCCTTTTCAATAGCACCTTCTCCAAAATGAAACAATATAGCTTAAGAAACACAACTATAATTGACAATTCCCAATGGAAGTCAACACAAAGTGGATAGGATTGACTATTTTATTCCATTGCAACTATAACCACAAACTGGAAGCCATAAACCAAACAATATTGGTTTAAAGACCGACCCAAATGAAGAACCCACAAAACACAAAAAATGACAAATAGGAACCCATGCAAAACCATAAACACAAAACATGAGCCTTAAACCAAACAATACTCATTTTCACAAACAATATTGTCTTTTCTCAATAGCCCCTTATCAAAATTAGAAGCAATCAACAGTACCTTATGGAAAAACTAATGAAAAAATATGGCAAATGGTTTTTTTCATATGTACCTCTTTCCGGTTGTTTCAAACAAACCTCTTTCCACCAGCTTTCTCCAGGCTTCCTTGTTTCTCCAAGCCTGCAAACATATGTAGATAACGGAAACCATAAACAGAAACCTACAAAAAATCATAGTATCAAATCCATACAAAACCATGCACAAAAAACATGAACCATAAATCAGACAAGTTATTTGAAACAATCAATAGTACCTTATGGAAAATCAAGCAATATAACCACCAACCAAAAATCAAATAATATCACCAAGGGTTTCTTCTGCATGCACCTCTTCCCACATGCTTCAAACACACATCTTCTCGCCAACTTTCCTGCACAAAAATAGGCAAAATATTATCACAAATGACACTTTTATTTTGCATTTCCAACCATCTACCCTTGAAAAAAACACAAAATAACCTCCATCCACCTTCGTAGAAGTTGCACAAAGCTTAATCCAGCTTGCACCTTCACAGAAGCTTACCCTCATCTCTCACAACTCTCATATCAAGTATAGGAACAGAACGACACCAAACATGCCTTATTGAAAATTTCTCAAACATTCATTTTGTTCCTCGAGGTGTTAAATGATAGCTATTATTATGATGATCCCCAATACACGCAAAGCATACAACAATTAATGTTGACATGAACCAGTGTTTAATTTCCAAAGCCTTCTCTATCCACGTGGCTCAAAAAATTCCACCCCATTCCCAAAGCAGCCAACAACAACCTCCGCCACCTTTTTCATGGCCATTAGAAGGCCAAAAATCTGAGAGGCTGACGAAAATTATGACTAAAGTTATAACCCACCCGCCACCTTTTTCCCGATCATCAGAAGCCTAAAAAATAGCGAGGCTAACGAAAATTCTGAGCAAAGTTGACACAAATAGCCTATCGGCTAATAAAATAATTATTAATTATTCTCTAAAATAAATGAGATGTAAAATTATTATTGATTGTCAAACTATTTATTATTAAATCACTTGAAAAATATTTTAATGAAAACAAACATATCAATCATTTGCTTGAACTAATTCATCAAATAACATATATTAATGGAAACCAAAATCCAAACTTATAGAATTCTAATGTTTTAAAAGTTAAAGACTATTATATATAGCCATAAATTTAATCAACTTATACCAACAACAATTATAAGATTTCATTTACTGAACTTCCCACCATACACTCTTCCCCTCCAACAATTGGATGCTATTAGAAACAACCCTACATTTAGTATTGCTCTCCTTGGATTCCTTCCCCTTGAGAAATATTTGTCGTTGTTAAATCTAAACTTGGATTTCTTAAAGCAAGTTTGGAGAGAAGTTCAACCCTATCATCACAAAAACCACAATACCAGAGAACAAAATGATAGCAAAAGATAAGGTGATCTAAAAACATTAACATAACACACCTACACTTTGGCATAGCTAGTTTCACATAGTTTTTGCAAAGTTCTTTTGGACATCAAACTTTTCCAGTGCTGCATATGAAATGTGTTATACACCTTCCAAGTAGCTTAAGCTAATGTAAAATTCACGAAGGCATAGCCAATGTTCACCAAAATTAGAAACACATCTAAGGTACATTTGAATATGTGCCCTACCTATAGCTCTCTTCATAGTTTACAACTGTGCAAGAAGAAAGAACATGGTGTAAGGAAGAAGATAGAGCATCGAAGCTCTGCTATAATTTTGAAGCTAAAATATAAATCTGATTGTGTCTATTTTCTTATATGTTTAAATATGTGTGTTATTAGCAGCATTTAAATTTTTTGCATCTATTTCTTTTACTATTGTATGTAATTCTTGTTTGTTGCTCTATTTTCTTATTAAATCCTCTATCCCTTTCGCCACATCTGGTATCAGAGCTAGATTTTAAGCCCATGTTCTCTCCATTTTCCTAGGTTTGCTAATTTTTTGTTTGACAACCATTAATGGCTTCCACAACTTCCTTATCTAGTGCTTCTTTGTCTAGTCTACAAACCCCCATTTTCACTAGCAAAAAATATGAATATTGGTTATTGACCATGAAAGCCCTATTTTAGTCTCAAGATGTCTCAGAGATTGTTGAGAATGGTTATGTAGAACCAACAGACCAAGCAGTTTATAATGCTCTCACATAGGTAGAGAAAGATCTCTTGAAAGAGAAAAGAAAGAAGGATGGAAAATCTCTTTTCTACATTCATCAAACAATGCATGAAAGCATATTTCCAAGAGTTGCAATAGTAACACAAGAAAATGAGGCATGGGATACACTGCAAACAACCTATCAAGGTAAGGACAAAGCTAAAACTACAAAATTCCATTTACTTAGAAGAGATTTTGAGAACATAAGTATGAAAGACTCAAATTATGTGGAATCATTTTTTACATGTGTTGTTGGGCTTGTGAATCAAATAAAATCACATGGGGAAACAATAGAAGAGACAAAAATAGTTGAAAAAATGCTAAGAGTTTTGTCTACTAAATTTGATCATTTAGTTATTACTATAGAGGAAACTAAGGATTTAACTCAGTTGACAATGGATGAATTGCATGCCTCTTTGATAAATCATGAACATAGGCTGAACAAATCACACACTTCCATATAAAATGCATTCTCATCTCAGGATTCAATAAGTCATGAAAGAGGTAAAGGAAGAATCACTTCTAGGGGTAGAGGAAGAAACACATTTAGAAGACATCGCAACAGTTCTGCAAACCAAGGTGAAAGAGGACATAACAATGAACACTCTCAAAATCATTCAACTAGTTAAAGACAAGATAAGTCATATGTTCAATGTCATTAGTGCAAGAAGTATGGTTATTACTCTTTTGAATGTAGAAAGAAACATCATGATCAACAAAGCGAAAATGAAAATCACCCAAAAAATTCTACAAAAAATACTATGTTTATCGCATGCACAAAGATTGTTGAAGCAATTTTTGCAAAATCATCGGTTGAATGCAAAAAGGTTCAAGAGACTCCAAATGATAGATCTGGTATTTAGATTTTGGCTATAGCAATCACATGTCTGGAAATCTAGAGTTATTTTCTAGCTTGGATAAACTAGTTGTACTTTAAATGTTACTCTTGGGAACAATAATCAAGTGAATGTTATCCAGGAAAAGGAATTGTTGATATTCTAACCAAAAAGGGGGAGCAAAAATTCATTCATGATTTTTTTTATGTTGTTGGTCTGAAACATAATCTGATGAGTATTGTTTATTTAGTGTAAAAAGGATATAGAATTTATATGAAGAATAATGGATGTGTTGTTCTTGATAAAACTCCTAGTACTCAGTTGATAGCAGAGGTACAAATGACAAAAAATAGAATGTTCCCATTAAGGTTGAAACCTGATATAAAAAATAATGCAGCTGAAGCTCATCATATGTTAGAAAATACACAAGTTGGAACAATATTTAAGGCTGAAAATTCTCAAGACACCTCTCAAAGTTGCCCCAGAAAAGATCAAGGTTGCTCTGGAATAGAAAAGGTTGCTCTAGAAAGGCATAAATTGGAACCAAAGATGAACAAAATGGTAATGTAATTGTTCAAACAACTTTTTCAGTCAGTGGTAAAGAATGAATCTTGGTTATAGCATCTGAGATTTGGCCATTTAAACTTTGGAGGTATGAATTTTTTGCATAGAAAGCATATGGTTAAGGGGTTTCCATTGATTAAAAAATCGGAAAGAGTATGTGAAGCGTGCATCTTGGGTAAACAACATAGAGAAACCTTCCCTATTGGAAAATCAGAAAGAGCATGTAAAGCACTTGAAATTATTCATTCAGATATATGTGGACCAATGCAAACTCCTTCCATTGGAGGTTGTACATATTTAATAACTTTTATTGATGACTATAGAAGGAAGACATGGGTCTACTTTTTGAGGCATAAATCTAATGCTTTTGGAGTCTTTTAGTAGTTCAAGGCTCTTGTAGAGAAGAAAAATGGTTACTACATCAAAACATTAAGAACTAATAGAGGTGGTGAGTATAGTTCTAATGATTTTCTAAATTTTTGTGGCCAACATGGTATTCACAAACAATTTATAGCCCAGTACACACATCAAAAAAATGATGTGGCTGAAAGAAGAAATAGAACTATCATGGATATGGCAAGGACTATGTTGAAGTCAAAGAATTTACCAAATGAATATTGGACTGAAGAAGTATCAACTATTGTTTATATTTTAAATAGATGTCTAACTACAAGTGTAAGGAATGTGATTCTTCAAGAGGCTTGGAGTGGTAAAAAGCATTATATTGCACACTTCAAAGTCCTTGGTTGCATCTCATATGCTCTTGTACCTAAAGAGCTAAGAAGGAAGTTGGATAACAAAGGTGAGAAATGTATTTTTGTTGGATATTTAGAATATACACAAACTTACAAGTTGTTTAATCCAAATACAAGAAAAGTCATAATAGCAGAGATGTGCAATTTCTAGACATTGAAGCATGAGATGGAAGTGTAGAAAAAATAATAAGTATAGCAATAGTTGATTCACATGATGATATGATTGATGAAGTGTTAGAAAAGCAAGGTATTCCTCAAGTATTACCTCCTTCCACTTTCCGATATGGAACACAAGTTGTAGCACAAGCTACACCTCATTTTACAACAAGACTTTCAAGAAAACAGAATTTTACACCCACACAAAAAACTCCACAAGGAACTCCAGCCATAACACCATCAGAAAGTCCATCAAACTCAACTGATAGAAGCAGTTCATTAGATCCTACATTGGCAAGTTTATTACAGAGAAACACAAGGAGTTTAAGAGATATCTATGAAGCTGATTTTAATGTTGAAACACCAAATTCTTTTTCTATTTTTACTTTATTCTCAGAAGTTTCTAGTCCAATATTTTTTGATGAAGCAATAAAGGATGAAGTATGGACTAAAGTTATGGATAAAGAGATTGAAGCTATTGAAAAGAATGACACTTGGGAGTTGGTTGATCGCCCACAAGGAAATGATGTCATAAGCATAAAATGGATTTACAAAACAAAAATTGATATGGATGGAAATGTGTTGAAGGATAAGCCAAGGTTGGTTGCCAGAGGCTTCACTCAGTAGCATGGTATTGCTTACAATGAAACTTTTTCACCCGTAGCTCTCTTGGATACGATAAAAACTGTTCTGGCCATTGCAGCCCAAAAGAAGTGGCATGTTTTTCAATTGGATGTAAAATATATTGTTTTAAATGGTTTTATTGAAGATAAAGTTTATATTGAACAGCTAGAAGGATATGAAATTTCAGGTCATGAAGGCAAAGTATACAAGCTGAAAAAGACACTTTATGGACTCAAGCAAGCTCCTAGAGCATGGTACAGTTGAATTGATTCTTATTTAATTAAGAATGGTTTCAGTAGGTGCAGTAGCGAGCCTACTTTATATATCAAGATGGATGAAGAAGGTAAAATTTTGATAGTTTGTCTTTATGTAGATGATTTGATCTTTATGGAGGACCTTTCTATAAGTTTTTTTAAGGTAGCTATGATGAAAGAGTTTGAAATGACTGATCTTGGTCTTATGAAATACTTTTTGAGAATAAAAGTTAAGCAATCAATGATGGTATTTTTATTTCTCAATCAAAATATGCCAGTAATGTGCTTAAAATATTTAATATGTTGAATTGCATGCTAACTCCTACACCAGTTGTAACAGGATTGAGGTTAAGCAAAGAAGATGATAGTTCATTAGTTGATCCTAGATTGTTTAAAAGGTTGGTCAGTAGTCTTATGTATTTGACTGTTATAAGGCTTGACATCATGTATGGTGTGAGCCTTATCTCAAGGTTCATGGAGTCTCCAAAAGAATCTCATTGGAAAGCTGGAAAAAAGATATTTAGGTACACATATGGAACTAAGAACTATGGAATGTTATATTCAGTTGTAGATGACTTCAAACTCATTAGATACATAGATAGTGATTGTGTTGGTAGCATCAGTGATAGGAAAGTTACCTCTGGTTATATTTTTTATTTTTGATTAGGGGTTGTATCATGGGCTTCAAAGAAACAATCCATTGTCACACTTTCTTTAGCAGAATCAGAGTATGTGGCAGCCACAACAACATGTCAAGTTGTATAGATGAGAAGAATGCTAGCTGAGTTGATGCATAAACAAGATGAAGCAACAAATATTTACTGTGATAATAACTCAGCCATTGCATTGTCTAAAAATCATATTTTTCATAAAAAAAGCAAGCACAAACAATATATACCATTTTATAAGAGAGTTAGTAAACAACAAAGAAATATGTTTAGAGTTCTATAGATCAAAAGATCAATTTCTTGATATTCTCACTAAACCATTAGAAAAAGATGCATTTGAATATTTGAGAAGTTGTTTGGGTGTTTATCCTAAAGACAGATGTGCCAAAAATTTCAGAACTATAAGTGGAGACAGATGCTTCAAAAATATCTGTGCTAGTGTAGATGCATAGGAAACTTCTTGAGCAAAATTCTAGAAATGAAGGTATATGCACCAAAAAATTTGAAATTGAAGGTAGATGTGCTAGAAGCTTTTGAATAGATTGATGCGCTAGAACTTTGGATGCGTCAAAACTTTTGTGAAGAAGATGGATGCACCGAAACTTTTTGAGAAGTATGCTAGGAATGAAGGTGGTCGCTTTGGAAGTTTTTTGAGTAGAATGACTGCTAGTTGAGATTAAGGGTGAGTGTTAGAAATTTTTAATCTCAACTAATTATTATGCTAATTCCCTCCAGCTAAGTCTTTGTATCTGCATTTAAGACAATTTTATAGAAAAAAATTTTGGAGAAGATTTGGGAGATTTGTTTTGATTATGCATTAACTCCCTATTTACTCTCAGACACTTTGTGGATAGTAAAAATAGTAATATTTTATTCTTCTTTTTTTCCCATAGCTTTTTTAGCTTTATTGATGTTTTTGTTGTCATTTTTTGTAATATGCAAGAAGCAAAAGAAAGCAACACAACTCTACAAGAAGAAAAAACATGGTGTAAGAAAGAAGACAGAGCATTGAAGCTCTGCTATAATTTTCAAACTGAAATATAAATCTGATTCTGTTTATTTTCTGTTGTGTTTAAATCTGTGTGTTATAAGCAACATTTAAATGCTTTACATTTGTTTCTTTTACTGTTGTATGCAAATATTATTTGCTGCTCTATTTTCTTATCAAATCCTCTGCCCCTTTCCTCCTAGGATGAAAGAAAGTTATAAACCTAACCCCATGCTTATTCGGGTTGATCGCCACTTCTTTTACTACCCCTATACAAACAAAAACAATATGTAAGAAACAATAAACTACATCTATTTGATGTGTCAGTTTGATCAACAAAAATAAACCGAAAAAAATAAAATCTACATGCCAAATGCTTGGAATATGTCTTGCAAAAGGTTGTTCGATACTGTGGCACCAACATTAAATGCTACGAGTTTCACTTGGGATTCTTGAGGAGATGAAGCTATTGTTTGTAATGTTAGTGAAGAAGGAATATTCTAGAGATATATAGCTGGATGGAATTCTTTAGCAAAGGGGTTCAGTTTCCTAGTGGATTCCATAGCTTTCTTCTAGGCAGGAACAAGTAAACTAGTAAGAAGTGAAAGCAAAGCCTCAAGGAATCAAAAGTAAGAGGATTTATAGGAGTTGATAGTACTGTGGGAGTTCTATTTATATCAGGTTGCCATGCAAATGAACCAATTAAAACCCTACATATTTCTCCAAGCCTTCTTTGGTGGAGAAGCTTCCTCCAGCCAAAAAATCGTTTCCCCATTGTATTTTTATTTTTTATTTTTGAATTTATTGGAGGCAACAGCTGGACTGCTTATCTCTAGAAAGAAAATCAGGAGTCCTTATATCGGGAAGTTGTTGTCTAATAAGAGTTCTTTATGTGGGCAAGTTAGTTCTTTATGTGGGCAAGTTCTTTGTCTAATAAGATTGGTTTTATGCGGGAAGCTCTTCACTAATAAAGAGTTTAATAGAATCAAAAGTTTTGTAGTAGGAATCTAGCTGTTCATATTGATAAATACATATAATTATAATTAGTAAATATTTTTTAATCAATGTTTATTATTTAATTTTGAAAATTCATAAATTTATTTGAGGTGATAGAATTATATTTTGAAGTTAATGAGCAATATTAAAAAATAAGCATTGTTAATTTCAATATGTATAATATTTTTATAGTTTAGAACATCAAAAGGGCATTATTAATTAAAGGGTTGTAGTTTAATTGATTGCGTATAATTATTGAGGGTGGTGGTATGTTACTTGATTATGCATTTAAATTGTAAGGAAGTACAAAATAATATATGTTAGAAAAGTTGGAGACCATACAAACTTCTTTTCTATTCAAATATCCTTCATTATTAAAACACAAAAATGTTGTCTACTAATATATTAGATAGAATAAGCATACCCAAGTGATACAAGTCTCTAATTATCAATTAATGTTCTAAATTTTATTTTATCTTGAATGAAGGTAATCATATTTGCCTCTAATAATGATTTTTGGATTATTTAAGTTATATTTGTTAAAAATAATTCAAATGTAAAATTATTTTCTATTAAATTATGCTTCATTATTTAATGATAAAATAGTTATAAAATAAAACATAATTGGAATAAGCACACCCACGTGATACAAATTCTTAAAATTGACTGAGAAATTTAACCCAACTTAATAATAAGTGAAGTGAAAGCATCTACAAAATATAATGAATAGAACATAATTAATACTATTCAAAATTACTCTAAAATTAACAAAAGATTGTAATCTCAAATTATTTAGAAACAAATGTGTTATATCCACTTTTCTTTTTTATGATCTAAGTGGTAAATATGTTAAAAAATAAAATGAAATATGGAATAATTGCATCCACGTGATACACATCCTTAAAAAAAGGTGAAAATTTTAAGAAAACTTACAAACAAGTGAAGTGATCACATTTTCCTTTAATAATGATTAAAAAGTTAGATATAAAATGGAATAAGCATTACCCATGTGATATAAATTCTTAAAATTGAGTGAGAATTTTAACCCAACTTAGTAACAAGAGAGTGAAAACATATAAGAAATATAATGATTGAAAACTAATTAACACTATTCAAAATTATACTGAAATTTAAGAAAAAATGTAAGATTGTAATCTCAAATTATGTAGAAACAAATGTGTTATATCCACTTTCTTTATTATCATCTATGTGGTAAAAAGGTTATCTAATAAAATGAAAGATGGAATAAATGCACCCATGTGATACACATCCTTGAAATGATTGAAAAAAATAATCAAACTTAGGAATAAACTTGATGTCTTCACAAGGGAGCCTACCTATAAAGCATTTGTTTTTACAATGGTTGACTGTTTAAGTGTAATTTTGTAAATGTTAATTATATTTCAATCTTATATGTATGGATATTTTCACTTAACTTGGCTGTAAGTTTGGTTATTTTTTCCTCTTTTTTAACCATGTATCTTTTATGAGTGCTCTTAATTCATGTTTTTTGAAAAAAAATAATCAAACTTACAAATAAGTGATGTTTTCACAAGTGAGCCTACATATAAAACATTTGAAGGAAGAGGTAGAGGAATAAAACAAAATCCAAAATAAAGAGTACCAAACTCAAAGATGAAAGAGAGGATAAACTAAAACTAGTTTATATTTCAACCATTTCAAAATCTACAAACTTCTTTCTTTTCACAGATCATAAAACAATTTTTTCTCTTTTCATACATTCATAAAATAACATGAAAATCGCCCCTTGTTATGTGGTTACTTCTTCAAGCTACTACTTTAGTAGAGCACTCATATATCTTCATACAAAAGATTACCCCCTTTATGAAGACTTGCTACAACAATATATTAACTACTCTCTTACAACATTTTTCATTATCAAAAGGAGTTATTAAACCAGCATATTTCCCTAGCAAAAAAAGAGCCAAAAAATTGATATTAATTACAATTAATTTCAAATAATTTTCTAGTGTTGGATAAGATTTGAGGACAGATTTAGTAATTAATTCATAAGAAAAATTATCCTAATGTAGTGATGGGAAGGAAGAATAATATGGATATGCGTGGGAGTAAGATATATTGCATGTATGAGCTAAGAGAATGTAGATGGAGGGAGAGGAAGTGGTCTATGGAGGAATAAATGAAGGGGGGAAAGTAGTTGGTATTAATTCCAGCATTCCCCCTTAATCACAACTATTTTCATCTATGGTGTCCAATTGATCTCTTTGATAGATAAAACTTTCTTTCCCTAATGCCTTGTGAAAATTTCTACACATTGATCTTGAGACCTAAAAAATAATATTTTTCTATTGTTTATTAGTTCTCTAATGAAATGATATCTTGTGTAAATATGTTTGCTTCTCTTATGTAAAACTAGATTATTTAACAATGCTATAGTTGAGTCACTATTATCACAATATATCTTTGTTGCCTCTTCTTTCTCTTGCTAGAGATTTTTCAAAACTTTTCTCATCCAAATTGCTTGACATAATGCAATTGTGGATGCTACATACTTTGCTTTAGCAAATGAAAGAGTGAAAATTGATTGTTTCTTTGAATCCCATTATACTACACCTGTTCCAAATTAAAAAATATAACCAAAAGTTCTCTTCTGATCATCGTGCTTCCTACACAATCACTATTTGTATACACTATGAGTTTGAACTTGATTGACCTTGAGTAATGATTTCCATAATTCCTTGTCCCACTCACATATCTGAGGATTCTTTTCCTTGCTTCCTAATGAGAGGTTGGGCACTAACCTGTGAACTTGCTCAAACAAAGACAAATGTTAGCATTAATTAGTTTAAACAAGGAAAATACAATGCTCCCTATGAAATTCATTCAAACACAAGAATAATGGAAACAAAGCAAAAAAAAAGAAAAACAAAATGAAACACTATTCTAATGATCAAACTAGCATCCCATAGGGGCATTGGTGCTTCTTTGATGTGGAAAGAAGCCCTTTCCCAATCCCTTGATAAGCTATCTATGATGGAGATGTGTGATTCTTGACTATAATGAAACTACTATGGATTGTGGATGCAAATGCATAAACTTGTGTCAACTTGTGTCCCCTAAATCAATAGAGGAGTCCTCCATTTATAGCAAAAGAAGGATGGAGAAGTGAGAAACATGAAGGATGTGGAACTAAAGATAAACCAATAGCATTGTGCCACTTGTCAACATGTGAGTGGATAGAGGTGTTTGGTGGAAATTCAAAAATTGGGGAAGTGACATGTTGGAGGGAGATGAAAGATGAAATAAATGCCACTTGGCTCAAGAAAAAGGACATGTAAGGGGCCTTTAATGCCTTGTTGGATGAACAAGTCCTTTTTGGGGGGATTTTCAAATTTGAGGAATATTCCATCTTTGATGCCTTTTTGAATGAAATGGAGGAATTTATAAATCAATTAAATTGATTTACTTGCATAAGTTGTAAAATATAGAGGATTTGAGGGATTAGAGTTAAGATTAATCATGATTTGATTAAATTAGGTAGAGATTAGTTGATTTGATATTTTGATTTAGATTTTAGGATTTAAATAAATCAAGATGAGAGGAATAATGATTTTAGACTTACTTAAATAAAGTTTGATTTATTTAATTAAAGAGGATGGTGTTAGATTTAAATCAAATAAAGATTAATTTATTTAATGAAAAGGGGACATTAGGATTAATTAAACAAAACCATCTATTTAATTAAGAGAAGATAATGATTTAATCAGATAAAACTAAATTATTTAGTTAAGAGATGAAATGTGATGAATTTAATCAAATAAAGATGATTTAATTAAATCGTTAGTAAAGGAGATGATTCGGGATGAACTAGTGTTAGTGAATCAAGATCGAGAGCATCGGATCAATTAGTATATTTTACATGTCTACATTTTTCCCCTCTTTAAATCAATGTACCTATTGTGTTGGTTCAAAGAATAAACTTGTCAAGATCAAAATTCAATTTTTTTGGATGTGCCAATGGAAAGAAGTATACTAGTACACTACCCCCTTGACATATCAAGTGAAAATTTTGATTTGAGGGTCGATCTCACGACAAAGAGGTTCAAGATGGACATATGGATGCTTATGGTGATGATGCAAATGAGATGGTATGATTAGGCATATGATGATTTTTATATGGTTTATGTAATGAATGCAAATGTATGGCTTATGAGATGCTTAGAATAACCAATCTATATTATATAATAATGAATTGCAATGCATTTGAAATGATTAGTGTTTCCTATATGATATGATATGGTATGCAATATGCTGATGGTTTGTGGATGCAGGATGGATGCATTAGTGATATTTTGATTTAACGGTCATGGTACCATGTTAGCATGGAGAGAAGAAAGAAGAAATGAGATGATGATAAGAGGATCAAACAAGTCCATGATCTACGATACTTTATTAGAGATGATGTTAATGATGATGCTTATTAGGAATTGGGATTTTAAAATGGATTACTTAGCTTATGTTTGATAACACACATAGGAACGATGCATCAAGGTATAAAGAACCAGGATGGCGTTGCACCTAGTGTGATGGACTTTGACTGGAAAATTAGATAGGAGTACTCCTGTTAACACCTAGAATACAAAACCTCATTCAAAATGCAATTCAAATATTCCAAACATATTAGACCAAGACATAGAAAGGAAAGCCTTCCTATATGGTCAACAAGACACCTAAAACAACCTCCCTACACCTAAACAAAGCACACATGACCAATGTTATATTACAAGAATATCTAACAAGCATAGTAGATAAAAAGATAATGATCGTTGCCCCATTCCTTTCTCTCTAAATCCCTTTGTTTGAGACATGATCGAGAGGCCATCAAAATGAGTGCAATAAGATAAATCAATGAGAAAAAGATCAAGTAAACAGACAAGCTAATGTTCTTCATACCACTAGCCAAGACTAAACTACGGTGATGCTTGATGTTGATGTCCATTGTAGGAAGGATGCATCCTAGGAAATGATGTTATCAAATGATTTGGGAAAAAATGGATGATGGGCTATTAATACCAAGAGTTGACCAACTTGTTTATTTACTGACCTAGACATGAGACCTTGACATTTTGAGTTTTCACTTTTAAACTGCTAGACTTATTTCTGATTGTTTCACCAAAGGTTAAGGGTGACAATGATTTATTATGAACAGATGTTTATTATCGGTGAAAGCAAGATGAGACATATGCAATTTTTTTGAAATATTTAGATTTTTTTGATTTCTTTGAAATGTTTTGAGGTTGTTTTGGTATTTTCAAGATGTTTTACAAATGTTTTTGTGTTTTATGATATTTTATGATTTTTTTTTGTATTTTATGTCTTGGGGGATGATTAAAGATTAGCCTTTCCTACGTTTAAGCTCAGAGACTACATAGTTTGAAAACCTTGTTTTTGACATTTTTTAGTTTTTGACTTGTTTTTGGAATTTGATATGATTTTGGATGTTTTTGGATTTTCTTGGTTTTGATGATTTGGATATGTATATGATATCAGTACTCTATTTGGGATTTTGTTAAAAAACCAAGCTAAGGTTGATTGATTGGATTGATGGATTGATGATGATAACATTGTTGAGGATACATGACAATGCAAGGATAGTGTTAAGCAACACAAGGATTAGGATCATGGATATCCAAAGATGATGAGGGATTGGTTGAATTTGATTGATTGGTGATTGATGATGATAACATTGTTAAGGATACACAACAATGCAAGGATAGTGTTAAGCAATACAAGGATTGGGAAGGATGTCTCAAGATGATGGATTGATTGGATTTGATTGATCAGGATTGTGAAGCTCAGTTTTCGAACAACATATGTTTGAATTATTTGATCTAAAATTGAAGTGTAAATCAAATGCAACTGATAGTGATTGTTTGAATTGATATTTGATGAAATATAATGCTTGATAAGGAACATCTTGTCAAAATATGACATGGGTTGGTGATTTATATTTTTTGGCTCACAAATGCTTTGACCAATTTGATTTCACATTTTCCAATGTTCAGATCACCACATAAGTTGGAGGATATAGATCAAGATTTATTCTCAAAGCAAGATGTAAATATCTACCCCCATTGTCCAACAATGTATGGAATGCCATGAATGGATTCTTGGATAGGTGTATGGATGGATGTATATGGTAAGCATGCAAAGGATGCGAAGGATTATCTTGTGATAAGATAAGGTGTTTGAATAGATAATTCTCATTTGGATAATGCTTCATGGCTCAGATAATGTTGGGTAGGATAGGATCAATGAAAATGACCCATGTCAAGATGATTACCATAAGCAAGTGTAAAGTGTGCACCAAACTTGTCAAGATTAAGATAATTTGGAAGATGGATGTAGATGGGTTTGATAAATGGTTTTGGATGAATGGTTTTATTATGGATGAGATAGATGGAATGTTGGAGTTATTATAGATGGGATGAGATGCTTCCACCTAAACTAGCACACGTAGATGCTTGATTCTACACATGATGCATGTTTTCCAAGTTTTCATCATGGTACCTGCCCAAAGCACCATTGTAGTGGTTTTCACTAGAGGATTTTTTTTTTCTTTACTGTTTTCAATCTTTTTTCTTTTCTTTTTTTTTAAATTTTTTTGAAAGATTTTAAGCTCATGCTAAACCACCTTGTGGTGTTGATGTAGATGCTTATGTCATAATGTTCCATTGATATCTTGCTTGAAGAAGTTGTTTTGCCAAGATATGTGCACTTGAATACAACTTTTGAGATTCCTGATCTACTTTGTTGATACCAAAGTTAACTCTGTCTTTATGTGCACATCACAATAGAATTCCTTTTGAATCCTTATGATAAAGGGTTTCTGCCAATACATGGTCAATGTAAGAATTGGATATTATGCATGTAGGAGTGGATGGAGTGTTTTTAGGAATAAAAGATGGATTGGTTGATAGTTTGGAACCTTTGACCCTCCAAACTTGGGAAGATGAGAAATAATGGGTGGATACACAAGTGTGTGTGGAATTAGGACCAATTGCTTGATATACTTTGTATGTCGCTTAGGAAGCCTAATTTTTCCTTTGTGGACATCTTTGATGGATACTTTTCCCCTTTTTATTTTTCCCCATAGTTTCCTTGACTAATGGAATTTGATAGGGATAAAATTTCTTTGTATTTTTTGGTATCCATGTGTATTTGATTTGTCCATTATGCTTCCCAAATTCTTTTTCTTTGATAAAATTCTTCGTGGTTTGATTCAAATCTTTCTTTTGATGTTGGTCACAATTCATGGATGGGGTGATGGGTGGATGAAGATTTGTGATGTGGTTGGTTGTAGTATTGGCATTGGTTTCCTCATAAGGACACTTCATCCTCCCTATGTTGATGCATACACAAGATAAAGTTTTTGGTGCAGAAGCACCTTGTTGCCTTTAAGCCTCTATGAGGCCAATATGTAAAAGAATGTTTAAAGAGTGCTTAGGGTTCATTCAATAAATTCTTTCAAGACCATCTTAATGTATTTGAGTCACTTTATAGGTATTTGGATAAGTTTATGTAGTCATTTTGTCTAATTTGCAAAAAATGCCAAATGTTGTTAAATGGCACATGAAGAGTCAGTTTTCAAATTTGTAATAAGATTCAATGGATTTAGATGTTTTAGGGTCCATTGGGACTATCTAATAGAATTTTAATTGTTTGGAGGGTCTTTGGAGTCAAAAATGCAAAAAAATACATATTTTGTAAAAAGTTGTTATATTGTAAAAATGCAAAAAAGTGCAAATGGTGGAGTCAAGTAGTTAGGAGGTTGGTTTGGGTTAGTTAGATAGGTTGGTTTTGATGTTCAAGGATTATAAACAATGTGTATGGTCGAATTCAAGGTTAGTTGAAGATTTTGGTGAAATGAAGCAAATGAAAGTTCCATTTTTCTATGTTTTTTAGTGAAATCTGTTGTTCCAGAGAGTTGTACGGATTTTTACGGTTTAGTACGGCCCTACAACTTACATTTATGGAAAGATAACTCAATTTATGAAGTTTTTGTTCTTACCAGAAATTTTTAAAAGGTCGTTTAAGTGGTCTAATGGTCGAATCTTTACAGCAGCCTTGTTAAAAAATGAAGGTTCCAATTTTGAAGAAAAATTCATATCTTAAGTTTCCACCATTGAAAACTTTGAAAATTTGGTTTGTAGGTCTTTTTTAACATGTTATTTGAAATTCCAAAGTTACAGGGGTGTATGTAAATGTTTGATAAGGTTTCAAGGAGGCCCTAGGCTGGAAAAGAGTGATTTTGTGTGAATTTTGCATGAAAATGGTGGTTTAAAGCTAGGCTTTGTTAAAATAACATTAACAAAGGTTGGGTGAAGGTTCCTAATGGTTTTTCAAACATATTTATACTTGTATAAAGTCATAACAAAGAGAAATGGCTTGGGAAATGCAAATTTGCTTGTTGAAGGGGTCTAAATGGGCCTAAATGCTGATTTGAACAATCTACTTAAATTAGAAGTTTACATTTTTGAGTTGTCAAAGTTGGGAAATGGTTTTGAATCAGTCATTTGATATTGTTGAATGTGTTTTTCTAATTCTACAAGAATTTTTGTGCCTTGACTCTATTTTGGTATCTTGAAATCAAGGAAATTGTCAAGAAAGTTGCCTTGTAGAATGGGTAAATGAGTTGAAACCCATTGTTGTGAAATATGTTCTAATAAGTTGAATTGTGAAATCCTCTTGCTCTGCATCAAATTGGTATCAGAGCCCAGTAAAATTTTGGGGTTAGTTTTGGTTTGTGGTTTTGTGTTGTGGTTGTGTGCAGGTTAAAGAGAACCTGATTGTTGCCAAGGAAAGGAAGAGAAAAGTTGAATAGAAGCAAGGAGAGACTTTCTTGTAAAGATGGATTTGGTGAGAAGATTCGGAATACATTTGTTGGTAGAGGATGAGAGGAAAAAAAGGAAACAAGAGGGAAAAAAATAAAGGAAGAGAAAAGAGGAAGAGATGAGTCAAAAAAAGATTAAAGAATTAAAGCAAAGTATAGATCAATTGCTCAAAAGAGTTACAAGTTGGCACTTGAAGATCAAGAAAGGGGTCACATGGCCTATTGAGAAGATTATTCAAAGGAGAAAAATACAAGCAAAGATGGAAGCAAATGAGGAAAAGGTAAAGTTTGTTGAGAAAATTAAGTTATAGGTTGAAATGCATGATATTCTAATTATGTTTGAAGATGAACAAACTTCTTTGATTGTTGAAGAACACATTGATGTTGAGATGAATGATATGGTTAACTGTTGGCAATCAAGTAGTTGATGAAATTTTGGATGAACAAGTAGAGAAGGTTGTTGAGGCTATTGATAAGGTTGGTAATGACCCTCAAGATGTTGTTGATAATAAGGTTGATAATGACAATATTGCAAATTTGTTTGCTAATGAGATATATGTAGATTTACAAGGATATGATGTAGGTTATATATGGTACTCTAATGATGAGAATGAAGGTATAGATGATGTTGTTGAGGTATATGCACAAGAAATGGACCTTTGGGACATGAAGACAACAAATGTAGTAGAAGATTCAATGGTAAAGGTAGAAGATGATGAAGAGTTGGTTCCTACACCTAAAGAAGAAGAGGACAAAGGTGAAATAGATTTGCAGTTACAAATTGAGCCACCAAGGTATGAAAATGAGATATTTACTTCATTGTTTCATAATGAGACTAATGGCATTTTAAGTTTTCTCAATGTAGAAGTTTGTGGTTATCTTGAGACAACAAATGTAGAGACATTTTGGTTGATAGAGTAGAAGGAAATTCAAGGCATAGAGTGTATGGATGAGTGTGAGCATGCACATGATGATATGATGATAGGAAGGCACAGTTCACTTCTTGTGCTTATGATTTCAAAGAAAAAAAATCCATGGGTCAAAATGAAGATGAAATTTTTTGTGATTGTAGGTGGGGAAGATTCATTTCTTTTTGCAGGTGCTTTACATTTTTCTGCCTCAAGGGACTTGAGTTTTTTCTTCAAGGGGAGAATGGTGCAGAAGCACCTTGTTGCATTCAAGCCTCTGTGAGGCCAATATGTAAAAGAATGTTTAAAGAGTGCTTAGGGGTCATTCAATAAATTATTTCAAGACCATCTTAATGTATTTGAGTCATTTTATAGGTATTTAGATAAGTTATGTAGTCATTTTGTCTAATTTGCAAAAAATGCCAAATGTTGTTAAATGGAACATGAAGAGTCAATTTTCAAATTTTAATAAGAGTTAATGGATTTAGATTTTTTACGGTCCATTGGTACTATCTAATAGAATTTTAATTGTTTGGAGGGTCTTTGGAGTCAAAAATGCAAAAAATACATATTTTGTAAAAAGTGGCTATATTGTAAAAATGCAAAAAAGTGCAAATGGTGGAGTCAAGTAGTTAGGAGGTTGGTTTGGGTCAGTTAGATAGGTTGGTTTTGATGTTAAAGGATTATGAACAATGTGTATAGTCGAATTCAAGGCTAGTGGAAGATTTTGGTGAAATGAAGCAAATGAAAGTTCCATTTTTCTGTGTTTTTCAGTGAAATCTGTTGTTCCAGAGAGTTGTACGGATGTTTACAGTTTAGTACAGCCCTACAACTTACATTTATGGAAAGATAATTCAATTTATGAAGTTTTTTGTTCTTATCACAAATTTTTAAAAGGTCGTTTAAGTGGTCTAATGGTCGAATCTTTACATCAGCCTTGTTCAGAAATGAAGGTTCCAATTTTGAAGAAAAATTCATATCTTAAGTTTCCACCATTGAAAACTCTTGAAAATTGGTTTGTAGGTCTGTTTTAACATGTTATTTGAAATTCCAAAGTTACAGGGGTGTATGTAAATATTTTATAAGGTTTCAAGGAGGCCCTAGGCTGGAAAAGAGTGATTTTGTGTGAATTTTGCATGAAAATGGTGGTTTAAAGCTAGGCTTTGTTAAAATAACATTAAAAAAGGTTGGGTGAATGTTCCTAATGGTTTTTAAAAGATATTTATACTTTTATAAAGTCATAACAAAGAGAAATGGCTTGGGAAATGTAAATTTGCTTGTTGAAGGGGTCTAAATGGGCCTAAATGCTGATTTGAACAATCTACTTTTAGAAGTTTACATTTTTAAGTTGTCAAAGTTGGGAAATGGTTTTGAATCAGTCATTTGATATTGTTGAATGTGTTTTAATGATTCTACAAGAATTTTTGTGCCTTGACTCTATTTTGGTATCTTGAAATCAAGGAAATTGTCAAGAAAGTTGTCTTGTAGAATGGGTAAATGAGTTGAAACCCATTGTTGTGAAATATGTTCTAATAAGTTGAATTGTGAAATCCTCTTGCTCTACGTCAAATTGGTATCAGAGCCCAGTAAAATTTCTGGGTTAGTTTTGGTTTGTGGTTTTGTGTTGTGGTTTTGTGTAGGTTAAAAAGAACCTGATTTTGCCAAGGAAAGGTAGAGAAAAGTTGAATAGAAGCAAGGAGAGACTTGCTTGTAAAGATGGATTTGGTGAGAAGATTGGGAATACATTTGTTGGTAGAAGATGAGAGGAAAAAAAAGAAAGGAAGAGAAAAGAGGAAGAGATGAGGCAAAAAGAGATTGAAGAATTAAAGCAAAGGATAGATCAATTGCTCAAAAGAGTTACAAGTTGGCACTTGAAGATCAAGAAAGCGGTCACATGGCCTATTGAGAAGATTAGTCAAAGGAGAAAAATACAAGAAAAGATGGAAGAAAATGAGGAAAAGGTAAATTTTGTTGAGAAAAGTAAGTTATAGGTTGAAATGCATGATATTCTAATTATGTTTGAAGATGAACAAACTTCTTTGATTGTTGAAGAACACATTGATGTTTAGATGAATGATATGGTTGTTGGTAATCAAGTAGTTGATGAAATTTTGGATGAACAAGTAGAGAAGGTTGTTGAGGCTATTGATAAGGTTGGAAATGACCCTCAAGATGTTGTTGATAATAAGGTTGATAATGACAATATTGCAGATTTGTTTGCTAATGAGATATATGTATATTTACAAGGATATGATGTAGGTTATATATGGTACTCTAATGATGAGAGTGAAGGTATAGATGATGTTGTTGAGGTATATGCACAAGAAATGGACCTTTGGGACATGAATACAACAAATGTAGTAGAAGATTCAATGGTAAAGGTAGAAGATGATGAAGAGTTGGTGCCTACACCTAAAGAAGAAGAGGAAAAAGGTGAAATAGATTTGCAGTTACAAATTGAGCCACCAAGGTATGAAAATGAGATATTTACTTCATTGTTTCATGATGAGACTAATGGAATTTTAAGTTTTCTACATGTAGAAGTTTGTGGTTATCTTGAGACAACAAATGTAGAGACATTTTGGTTGATAAAGTAGAAGGAAATTCAAGGCATAGAGTGTATGGATGAGTGTGAGCATGCACAGGATGATATGATGATAGGAAGGCACAGTTCACTTCTTGTGCTTATGATTTCAAAGAAAAAAAGCCATGGGTCAAAATGAAGATGAAAATTTTTGTGATTGTAGGTGGTGAAGATTCATTTCTTTTTGTAGGTGCTTTACATTTTTCTCCCTCAAGGGACTTGAGTTTTTTCTTCAAGGGGAGAATGGTGATGAAGCACCTTGTTGCATTCAAGCCTCTGTGAGGCCAATATGTAAAATAATGTTTAAAAAGTGCTTAAGGGTAATTCAATAAATTCTTTCAAGACCATCTTAATGTATTTGAGTCATTTTATAGGTATTTGGATAAGTTATGTAGTCATTTTGTCTAATTTGCAAAAAATGCCAAATGTTGTTAAATGGCACATGAAGAGTCAATTTTCAAATTTGTAATAAGATTCAATGGATTTAGATGTTTTAGGGTCCATTGAGACTATCTAATAGCATTTTAATTGTTTGGAAAAACTTTGGAGTTAAAAATGCAAAAAATACATATTTTGTAAAAAGTTGTTATATTGTAAAAATGCAAAAAAGTGCAAATGGTGGAGTCAAGTAGTTAGGAGGTTGGTTTGGGTCAGTTAGATAGGTTGGTTTTGATGTTAAAGGATTATAAACAATGTGTATGGTCGAATTCAAGGTTAGTTGAAGATTTTGGTGAAATGAAGCAAATGAAAGTTCCATTTTTTTGTGTTTTTCAGTGAAATCTGCTATTCCAGATAGTTGTACGGACTTTTACGGTTTAGTACAGCCCTGCAACTTACATTTATGGAAATATAATTCAATTTATGAAGTTTTTTGTTCGTACCAGATATTTTTAAAAGGTCGTTTAAGTGGTCTAATGGTCGAATCTTTACAACAGCCTTGTTCAGAAATGAAGGTTCCAATTTTGAAGAAAAATTCATATCTTAAGTTTCCACCATTAAAAACTCTTGAAAATTTGTTTGTAGGTCTATTTTAACATGCTATTTGAAATTCCAAAGTTACAGGGGTGTATGTAAATGTTTGATAAGGTTTCAAGGAGGCCCTAGGCTGGAAAAGAGTGATTTTGTGTGATTTTTGCATGAAAATGATGGTTTAAAGCTAGGCTTTGTTAAAATAACATTAACAAAGGTTGGGTGAAGGTTCCTAATGGTTTTTCAAACATATTTATACTTGTATAAAGTCATAACAAAGAGAAATGGCTTGGGAAATGTAAATTTGCTTGTTGAAGGGGTCTAAATGGGCCTAAATGCTGATTTGAACAATCTACTTTTAGAAGTTTACATTTTTGAGTTGTCAAAGTTGGGAAATGGTTTTGAATCAGTCATTTGATATTGTTGAATGTGTTTTTCTGATTCTACAATAATTTTTGTGCCTTGACTCTATTTTGGTATCTTGAAATCAAGGAAATTGTCAAGAAAGTTGCCCTGTAGAATGCGTAAATGAGTTGAAACCCATTGTTGTGAAATATGTTCTAATAAGTTGAATTGTGAAATCATCTTGCTCTACATCAGTTTCCCCCAGTATTATAGATTTATCATTGATATCTTTAGATACCTTCATTATCGAATAACCAAGACCTTGATGCTTAGGATTGCTAATAATCTACAATAGTTCTAGGATACCCTATTCATGTAGGCCTAATCCTTTGCCTTGATAATTCATCTATTGAAACATTTTATTTGCAATAGGATATGGTTTACCTTGGAAACAAGGTGCTACTCCTCTGCTCTATTATGGATCTTAAAAGGTGATAGCTTCTTCATTGTTAAGATGGATTTCCCTAAAAAAGGTAAGTGATCCAAGTTTATAAGTGATAGGATCCTACATAAGTGGGATAACTTCCTAATTCATATCTTTGGATTGATTATGCGAAACATTAGATTTTAATGCTTCTTCAGGAGGTGATGATGATCCACTGTCCATGTAGAAGTCTCCCTCATGGTTCTTTTTTTATTCACAACTTCTGTAGAATCCTTCTTGATGACCCATTTTTGATATGTCTCTAGAATTTTCCATATCTTGATCATGTGTACAAATTTTAAGAGTAGGAGACTCTTCTTCCATGGTAATGATATCAAGAGTATGAGACTCTTGTTTTGAATGAAGATCATCTACATGTTCATTAGGAGTAAGCATCTCATGGGTAGATGGAGCCTGAATATGTGCTATATGGATATGATCATCATTTGCAACATCTTGTATAGATAAGAGAGTGTCTAATACATCATTGTAGTATTGTGGAGTTACAAATTCTCAATCTTGGTTAAAGTTGGAATTGCTTTCGACATGCTTTGGATCAAGTTCTTGACATGGGTCAATTTCAAAGGATGGGTTGCTTATTAAGGGTTCCTAGATATCTTCATTAGGCATGGGAAGTGGCTCAATATTCTCTTGATCTTTGAGTGGATTTGGATCAAGTATGGAGTTGAATATTCCTTCAATATCTACAACCATGGGTTTAAAGGATGTCAATATCTATTGGAAAGGACCATAACTAGACTTTGGTGAAAGATTTTTATCATGCTTTGGAATAAATTATTGAGATATGTCCTCTAACTCATTAGGTGATGTAGATACATTTTCAATATGATCATTGGTTGATGGATCACGGATTATGTCAATAGGATCAAATAATTCCAATACTCCTTGAAATAGACCATTGTCAAATATTGTTGAAGGGTTTTGATCATGAATAAAAAGTGACTCTTGATGTATCTTGATTTGGTCATTGAATGGGGTAGAAAGTTCTTGAACCTGTGCTCACTAATGGATAGATCTTGATCATGGTCCTCAACAACTATGGTGGATATATTTTCAATGTTTTCAACCATAGGATCAAATGATGTTAACATTTCTTTAATTGGATCATTGTTGGGTATTGCTGGTGGAATTTGATCATGATTGAAAAGTGACTCTTGATATATGTTGATTTGATCATTGCATGAGGTAGAAACATCTTCAAGGTGATCATTGATGAATATATCTTGATCATTGTTTTCAACAGTTGTGGTGGAGGGATTGTCATTGCTATCACTAGTGGTTGAATCATGATCATTGTCCTCAACAATTATTATTTTTTGATCAATACAGTCTTGGATGATATTTTTGAGTTGAATACAATTTGATGTTTCATGAAGATTTTATTTATGAGACTCACAATAAGATCTACCCCTATTCCAAGGGAAGGCTAGGGCAAACTTGAAAGAACTTTCTTTTGGAAGAGTGGTGAGTTTTGCATCAAGTATCTTTCTTACCACTGATTCGATTGGATCTCCAAAAGGAGTGTATTCGCATTTGTGCTCTTATGATATTTGTGCTTGTTGAGGTGATTCTTGTTGTGATTTATCTTGGAGATGCAGTGATTTTGTTTGTTGTTGATATTGTTGATCTTGATATCCAACCTCTTGAAATTTGGTATAATGCTCTTGATGTGGTCGTGGAGACAACTCAATGTTTTGATGAGATAATCCTTCCATAGTTTGTACATTTTAGGGTGGAGATGTCTCTTTGTTATATGAATCAATTAATTTCCTAAGTGAAGCAATTTGATTTCACAAAATTTGATCTGGATTTTGATCTTGACATCCTTGATATAGTTTATTTGGTTTTAGTTTAAACAGATTTAGAATGTATACTTGTGGTGTTTGTGTTGGTTTGTTTTTATGTTGTAACTAGGCTGGTCTTCTAATCTACCTATGGAATTGCCAATTCCAATCAAGGGCAGCTCGATGGACCTGGACCAACTGAAGAGGACTTTAAAAAAGCCTCCTACACTTCAAGCTCTGCAAGACCTAGGAGGGGAATCCCTTAATGTGTTTACAACCTCTACACCATTATCATCAACAACATTAATAAAAATAGATATTCCCACTTAATAACTCAACACAATAGGATAATATTGAATAGAATTGGCTATTCTTCAACAATATCAACTATATGGAGCATTGGATTATGACAATGCAATCCATAATATATCTAGGATATAAATTGATTTGCAATCTATAGAAAGCTCTAGGAAAAGACAAACAAATACTGAATCAAATGAATGAATGCAACTTAGATCAATGTCATATATCCATTGTAGGAGTAAAATTTAAAAGCATTTAAAGGTTTATAATAGATGTAATACATGATATATAAGGTCCTTGATAATATTGTGTTACAATTTCATCAGTATGTATTCTAACCCAATACTACTTATCAAATCCTTATACAGAACATATCTATCTATAATCCCATTCAAGCATTTTAATTAATTCCTTGAATTAAAGCTAAAATAGAATCATACACACCACAACAGTGAGATGAATGAAACAACCTTTAGTTATTTTATTCAAAGTTTAGATATGTGTATACAATGGAGAGACATGAGCTTGAATTTATCATTTCAATTCAAATGCTAATATTGTTATGCAACATTAAATCCTCATGAACTCAAAACCTATTATAGAATGACCTAGAATCCTAAATTGCAATTCTCTCAAAAACATATGACTACAATCTACTCTGCAACTTCACCTAGACTCGATCAAAATTATCTAACTCACTAACCTGTACCTCTAGCCTTGAATTCCTTCTTATAGAAAATGAAGGAGTAGACAAGCTTCGGGCCAGAAAGTGCACATGTCACTAGTAGATTTGAGCACTTGATGATATTCCAACAATCATTACAACAACAATCATCCTGGAGCATATTCTTGTTCATCATGCCCGATGAGGGAAGTTGACACAAAAAAAAAACACAGGAAAACCACGCCGAGAATTCCATCAACACAAAACTAGAGTTGTTGTAACTGCAACATCATATTTTCCACCTGTTGGTAGTCCACTCCTTTTACTCATCATCATTAAAATACTTAGCTACCCACTTCTGGTATTCTTCATCAGTTGGCCAGTCAAAATTAATCACCTCATTTACCTTTGTACTATAAGGCATATACTTTACCGCTACCTGATTTGCATCTCTTGCAAAAGACTCAAAAAATGAGCTAGTACCAATAATCTTATCCATACAACTCACCAACAAATCATAATCCGAGTCATCACAAATTACTTTAATTTGATTATTGATGACCTTACTTGCTTGATCCTGCAATTTTTGGAGTGTTCTGATTTCCCCCTGCTCATCAATTATATCAGGTAACAGTGTGTTACCCCAATCATTGAAATTCTTCACCAACTCCCTAATATTCCTACTCAAATCATCTGGTAGGGTTTAAAAACCTTTTAATGATTTTACTAAAACATGAGTAGGATTCAATGATTGGGGCCTATTGTTTATATCAAGCCTTGATGCTTTATTCATGACATCTAGATCATTGGCCCTAGTGATCCAATTTTTTATTATTGGTATCACTATCTCCTGATCCCTATGAATATTCTTTATTGATTCTTGTAGACACGTGAAATTAACATAGTGCACCCAATTCACGTTCATCCACTCATTAAATAAGTCAAACACAACAAATCCATTCACTAGGTAAATCAGGTCTTTAGTCCTAAGGTTATTCAATTAAATAAATCAAAGTCTCACATCAACCTTTTAATTAAATAAACAAAACTTTATTTAATTAAATCTCCAAATGCATATTCCATCCCTCTTTGATTTAAATAAATCCAAATATCAAGTCAAATGGGTCAAAACATCCTAATCATCATTGGAGAACTGATTTTGTCCATTGCATATTCATCTTTCACTTCATCTTATCACCATCTTTCATTTAGTTGATCATCCATAACATCTTCAAAGTAGTTTCATCATTTAGCTTATCGAAAGGGATTAGGAAAGGGTTACTTTTCATATCAAAGTAGCACCAATCCCCCTATGGGATAATGCTTGAGTAGTTGAGGAATATATTTTATGCTTTTATTGCTTATTATTTTATGTTAGTTTGATAATATCATTATTCCATTTACGTTTTCTCAACAATTTCATAGGGAGGGACTTTTATCTCATTTTCCCAAAGTTGAGAGATTTAACTCATATCTATCAATCTTTGTAAATTGTAGATTTTTGTACATTACACTTCCAATATCAAAGAATACAAAGAATGTATAGATGGAAATTTATTATCTACCCTTTCATTTAAGTGCTCCAAAATAGTAGTAACAATCTCCTTTTCCTTTTAAAGAAAACCCTCCTCTCTTACCCATAATGATGTCTGTAATTCATCAATTTTCTATATAAGTTACTTCTTCATTGGATCAACACAGCATTATGTTTCTTCATCAATTTGTTCTAGAGGTGGGGTGAGGGCAGGATTTTGAATGGGAGATCCTGGTGTGGAAACATTTAGAGAAGTAGGAGGCATTGACCCTGTTGTGGGAAGTAATGTACTGGTTCCTGGAGCATTGGAAGTTTTCCCAATCTATCTATACCTAAACCTTTCCACTTTAGTTTCCAACTCCACATTCCTCTATTGCACTTTACTATATTCTTCAATCAAAATGTTATACTTCTCCATTAAGCTCTTCCTTTCAGCCTCCTCCCTTTGAGCAATTTTTTGGGCCAACTTGGCCACATTCATAGTTAAACTAGTGGCCTCGGTGGGTGAAGTCTCTGAAGATCTCATTATTATTAATCATCCTTTGAAATTTGGATTAATATCGACAATATCTAGTTTTCTCCCTTGTGGAGCCAATGCCCAAATTCCCAAGGTCTCATATTCCTCACTAAAGGTAGAGTTTTGCAATGCTACCTTAACTTCTTCTTCAGAATCTTGAAAAGGATTCTTGGACTTCATAATAGCATTAAAAGCCACTACATCTGTAATGTCCCATTTAGGAAAAATCAATACACCAGCCCGACTCACTAGTTGTCTTCCTTCTTCAAGAGTGATGTTCTTGAACTCTTCCATTATTTCAACTTTTACTTCATCATTCTCCTAGTCTGACCTGTCAAGCCTTAGTTCCCTTCTCTCCCTGCATTTATTTTGATACTCTTCAAATCTCATTCTCCATGCCAATTGCAAGAATACAGGAGTCTTTACAAATGTATTGTCATCTAAGAACTCCTTGCATGCTTCCATTCTTGCATCTTGTACACTTTTACCTTTCATATCCAAATCGGATAAAACCAATTCAGCTGACCTAGGAGGGGAAGGCATACCAGCCTACATGTCCTAATCAGTAACAATAATTTCATCTGTCAGATCCTCATGTGGGTGATCTGTTCTTTTCCTCTTATCGCTTGGCTCAGATGGTGGTGATGGGAGACTGTCTTCTGGTGAAGATTTTAAATCAATGATCTTGACTGCCCTAGATACTTTGAAATGTGGAACTGGTCATGGAGGCGCCTTCATAATTTGCTTCCCCTTTCTATCTACTTCTTCTTCATCACTGCTACTATCCCTTTTCCTTCTATAGATGGGTTGCTTTTCTATAGGTTGGTATATTGAACTTATTTCAATTGGTCTAGCACTTTGTTCTTCCATACCCAGACTTAGCCTTAAATTTATCTTTTTGGTTCTCAAGGTGTCCATAATCTCCTCAAAGTTCTTCATTAGAAAATGAATTTTCTTATGGTATGGATTGAACTCCAATAGTGGATCATACTTCAGATACATATCATGCACAACATCCAATAGCTTACTATAAGCTATCCATTTCTCCTTATTCAACTCCTTATTTAGATCAAATTCATTTCTGATTAGGTCCTTAGGGAAGTTGAACTCGTGCAAATTTTCAACTTTTTATTCTTTGTTTGAAAAGAGAAAAGAAACCTTCAGGATCATGTCATCGTCTTGGACCAAATCTCAAATGGTAATCAACAAAGAATTTATCAAAATGTGTCCATCCTCCCATTGAAAATGTAAAGTTAGACACCACTGTATAATTAGCGAAGAATGTTCCCTTTCCCCTTCCATTAAGGTTGTCTTCATGAATACAACCCATCTACCACATAACTTCTGCAAACCCTATTCTTGGTGGCACATTGTATGCCAGTATGTGAGGGGCTCCATGAAATCCATATACTCTCAAGATAGTGCTGACTGGGTATGGGATAATGTCACCCCATTTATGTAAAACCCTCAATTCTGGCTTCCTCCCCTTTTGCCTAAGGAAATAATGTACTTCCTCAGGGATCCTCGGTACATTCACCATCAATCTAGCCCTTAATCTAGAAGAAAAACAATTATCAAATTGCACATAACTGGTGCTTTCTTTATTACAGGATAAATATGTAGCCCATATTTGTACTGACAATTTTTCTCCATCAACTAATTGCCTTAATTTCATCTTCTCAGAAAAGAAATCAGCATTCTTAAACATAAACATATGCAGTAGCATAAAATACAAAAATAATTGAGTACGAGTATCATTTTTCTATAGCTTCAATAGCCCTTCATGTATCCTCGCAGCCAAGAAAGAAGCAAAGTCATATGTCACAAAGAATTTAGGGTGTTGTATTTGCACCCCCATGAATATGTACACAATAGGCATTACCGCACCAAGATTGAAACCCAAAATCTAACATAATGAATAGAAAGTAGCCAGGAAGGGGTTTGCAAAACAATTCAATCTGAAAGGTTCCTATTCACTAGGGCTGATATGAAATTGTGAGTGCCCTAACCAGATGAGGTGGAAGCAGCTTAGCCCTAAAAATAGATTTCATCTTTGCATACTCTTGCTTCATTTCCTCAATATCGATAGGAACTAAGTCTTCACTCAGCTTACTCAAATAAAAAAGCTTTTGGATATCATCTCTATTAATTTCTAATAGCACCCCTCCATCATTATCCCTAATTACCCATGTGATAGGGTCATACCTCAATGCCACTGCCCTAAGTAAGTCCACATCAGGGAACACATTTCGTACAACCAACTTCCCCATGTCATACATCCATCCATTTGAAAAAGGGTGAGGAAAATTCCTCTGTCCATAACACAATCTAAACATTTCTAAGCTGGTAAGTGGAACCCTAGCATCGATAATGTTTGAACAATTACACACTAACCCCTCCCCTAGGATTTTCCCTTGCATCAATAGTACACCTTTCTTTCTATCATTTGTTGATAATGGAAATTGATCCAGGAAATCATCATACAATTTTCTTTTCAAATATTCAATGTGGCCAGAGTGTTGCTTGGGTGGCACCATCTTGGAAAAAGTAGGGATTTGTTGCAATGTTACACTTCAAGTGGCTATGACTAAGCAGATATAGGAAATTATAGAGTAAAATATTGTAATTCCTCACAATTTATGATTAAACTATAGCCCTAACAAAAGATTTCAATGAGCTCAATGACAAGCATAGAAAACCCCCTTCCCAAATTTAGGTGTAGAATGACTGGGAGGCAGAAAAATAAACTTACAGCTCTTTTCACATTAACTCCAAATTCTCACTGCAGCTACTTGCAATTTCACCTTTGGCTTTGAAATTGCTCTCACGAAATAATTGGATGCCTTGTGATAAAAATAAAACAAGTAAATTGATTTTATGTCTATCAAATCTCACCAGTAGATGTCTCATCTACCATTAAAGCTCATGCATGGGCTAAATGAACAACTCCAACCATATTTGATACAGATTTAAATTTGAGCTATTGATCCTCTAGTTTGATCAAATCATCGACGGCCATCTTCAAAACAAGCTGACATAATTGCCAACACAACAATAAGGGGCTCACCATGTTATACACCACAAAGTAAAACCACATGGTGGTTGCCAACAATATTGCAATTCTTCAATTCACCATCATGGGATGGTAGGCAACTGTCGATCTTTCTCATCAAAGATCCAGCTCCTTCAAAATGGTCATCATCCCTTCCGTTAACTGTCGAGTAACTTTTCCCTCAAAATTATAACATCTGCGTTGAAATAAAGCATGTGCATCTCACAAGCACATTAGTAATGCGACCCTTAATACATTTAAAACTAGTTAATGCTTCCTTCACTCCTTAGGCCTCATCTGATGAAACACGTGGCAATTGCTTGTGATATCGCGATCCCATAATTCTTGATTGCGGGATGGCAGACACCATTGATCTTGAAAAGACAGTACATCAATGGTCATGTAGATTTCATCCTTTAGAAAGGACACATGGCACTCGCCTGTGATATCGTGATCCCATAATTCATGATTGAGGGATGATGGGCACTGTTGATATCTATAGAAAATAGATCAACGGCAGTGCTAATTAAACTCACTACAAAAATAAAACATTTATTAAAATGGAAGGAGGACACCACTAGGCGGACGACAAAGAATAGCATAAGTTGTTTTAAAACAACAAAGCATAGGGTCAGCCTAGACTTAGGGAAAATAAAAACTTACAGAAGCCGCAAAATTTAAAAACCGAAGGGGCCAATGTCTAGACGAAACGATGGGGCACAAGATGTTTTAAAACCCTGCTTAAAAAAGGTAACAACGAAAAAGAACCAGACCAAAGCATATCAGAAAAATAGGATTTAAAATGAAGAAAAGGCTAAAACCCTAGCCCTTCAAAATTTTCAACACCATGAAAGACCAGTGACATAAGGGAAGTCATGAGTGACTAACAAGGAGAAAAATTTGAAAGCTCCATCAGTGGCTCCAATTGCGGGCATTCATTCCATTGGAATGAAGTGAGAATTCAAAATCTCAAGAATAGCAGACCAAGAGGTAGAGATGACCAAAAATGAATTGTTCGAACAAAACAACCCAACCTATGTAAAAGACATATACAAAATATACAAACCTAAACTACTGTTCATGGAAAAGAAAAATTCAACTGAAGTATAACTTCAAGAACTATCCATGAACTAGAAGTTCAAGAATATCTCCTGTCATATCTTGGACGAAGTACAAATCTTCACCCCACTTACCATTAATCAGAAATGGACCTAACCATATTGCATCAAATTTCCCATGTTTCCCTTTATCTTTCAGTCTGGCATTCCACATTAAAACCAAATGTCCATTCTTGAAACTCCTTACAATTGTCCTTTTTCCATACAAATTCTTTACCTACAACTGCAACTTAGAATTTTTCTTTTGTGCTTCCCTCTTGGCTTCATCCAACTCTATAAGAGCTTCCAATCTTAATTGCATTTTATCATCAATTTCATTATCATATATCTAGAAACACTTATAAATTTCCATTAAGTTTTTTTGGGGTAACCTGGAATTTATCCCATAAACCAAGTCAAATGGGGCACAACCTATTGCCTTCTTCACAGTTACCCTATCTGCCCAGACTGCTAATCTCAACTTAGAATTCCAAGCCTTTTTATTTTGATCGAGGATTCTTGTAATAATCTTCATCAAGCTTTTATTGCTTGATTCTGCTTGTCCATTTCCCTATGGGTGGTATGGTGATGAATAAGAAATTTGGAGGCCATGCTTTTCACAAAATTCTATGTATTCTTCAGATCTGAAACACATTACATTTTCTAACACAATCCTTTCTAGTCATCCAAATCTAGTCAATATGTTGTTCATCAAGAAATCGATTACCACTTTACTAGTGGCTTTCTTTGTTGGAATTGCTTCCACCCACTTGGTGAAATAATTAGTGGCCACCAATATCCAAGAATTACCTCCACTAGATTTACATACTATCTCCCCTACAAGATCAATACCCCATTGCTGGAATGGGGCTTGTACTATAACTAGTTTTAAAGGAAAGTTGCTAGAAAAATTTAACTTACCAGAGAAACGTTGACAAGCATCACATGTCCTCACTACTTGGTGTGCATCCTTAAAAACTGTAGGCCACCAAAATCCAGCCCTCATTATCTTATGTGTAGTCTTTTTAGCCATATAATATCCTCCACAAACTCTGTAAGGAAAGCTAGATGCGGAAACAACTCTCCTAACATCAAAACCTCAAGGAAGAATGCAGATATACTTTTAATTTTTCTATTACAGTTCAATTAAGATGCACTTTGAAAATAAATAGCAGAAGTAGAGAAGACAAACACAGATGAACACTAGATTTATGTGGGAAAACCCTTACGGGAGAAAAACCCACCACACCAAGAGAAGTCACTTTGTATTACAGTAATAAGGATTACATACAAGAGTTCTGAATTATCTTTCTAATGTTAGATTACAATATAATTCACCATGCACAATATTGTACAAGAACCTTCAAGTTATAGTCTAGACATAATAGAAATCACTCTGATACAATTTGAACTATTCACACAATTGTTGATCGAACCAACCGTCGAACTCACGAGCATCTGCAACTTCAAACTATATTCATGTCATTCCTAGCTTTTGAGCTTCCTCTCAGAACTGCCACAATGAACTGTCTCCCAATAGTTCCAATTCGGCTACTTTGATTGGTTGAATACCAGCCACGTAGCTAGTCATCACTCAGTCAAAAGAATTTGAACTTTGTTGGTATCTCGGTGAGACACTAACAGTGTCTCCCTGATGCCACAAAGTCTTCACTATTGATGTTGCCAAGAGTCATTTCCATCGGCAAGAGGTTCCACCGAGCTTACAATTTGTATCGACTTTAGTTTTCCTTTCAGCAAGACTATCGCTCTTGCCAAGACATCCGAACGAGCCTTCTTGTGTTACACTGAGTTCAGGAGACTATCGCTAAGACTTCCTTATGTTGCCAGGACCTCATACCGGCATTCTCCACATGTATCGCTATCACCGAGACTCATTGCTTTCGGTGAGATGTCATAACGAAGCTCCATATGTTACATAGACATGAGTGTTCTCATTAGCCAGACAAACATCTTTCACCAAGACATCATATCGAGTCATCAAAGTTACTCTGAAGTGCTCAGTAGTCGACAAGACCTATGTCCTTCGCTAAGACTTTACTTCGAGATCTATATGTTATAACGAATACTGAATGGTCACCAAGACTTATGTCCATCACTAATAGTTCTTAGCGAACCCTTAGTGTTACTCAAATACCTCCAAGTGTGTCCCCATTGGTAAGACCTTCATTGGTCGCTGGGACTTCTTCCCGAGACATTTGAGTTACCCTGAAGACACCAGTCGCTGTGTGTCTCCTCGAAGCCCAATTGAATGGCCTATCAGCCAGAGATCTCCATGCGGTAAGATGTCACACCGAATGCTTCCTATCATAGCAATAGCATCATTCGGTAAGACATTTGCATTGTCTCAGTGACCTGTTCAAAACATAAGATCCAAAAGTTGCTAGTCGGCCAGACCCAAAGCATGTCACACCAACTTGGCTCCAATAGAGGTTACAGCCTGTGATGTTTGAGGCACATATTTCCAACAATCTCTCACTTGATGAAGATCACACAGGCACCTCCAAAGCACAACAAAACTTAATGAAAATCATGGGCACTAAGGCCCATTGAACTGGCACACCACCTGAACTTGTCTGTGCTCACTGGCTTTGTCAATTCATCTGCAACATTCTCCAGAGTATCAACCTTTTCCAAACTGACCTTTCCATCCTCCACCATATCTCGTACAAAGTGGTACTATACATCTATATATTTCATCCTGGCATGAAAAGTAGGGTTCTTTGCTAGAAAAATTGCACTCTGACTATCACAAAAAATAGTATTTTTCCTACATCAAAACCAATGCTAGAACACAAATGTTTTAACCAGACTGCTTCTTTACAAGCATGTGTAGCTGCCATGTATTTATCCTTCGTAGTGGACAAAGTGACTACAGCCTACCGCTTACTCATCCAACTCATTGCACCACCATTCAACATGAAAATGTATCCACTGGTGGACCTCCTGCTGTCAATGTCCACTACACAATCAGAATCCACATAGCCTTGAATACTAAGAGTCCTCTATGATTCAACCAATTTCCCATGGTAACACAAAGAAAAATCTGAAGTGCCCTTAAAATATTTGAAAACTCTCTTTACATCATCCCAATGTATCCTTCCAGGATTAGCCATAAACCGACTAAGAACTCCCACTACTTGGGAAATGTCTGGCCTTGAACATAACATTGCATACATAAGACTGCCAACCACACTAGCATAGGGTACACTGGTCATGTCCTCCATCTCAGTAGGATATTTTGGAAAATCTTCAACAAATAGCTTCATTCCCTGCAAGACTGGAATAACTAACTGCTTGCAATCATTCATGCAAAATGTCTATAGAACAGTCTTGATATACTTACTCTAACTGAGTCAAAGTTTTCTACTATTCCTGGACCCCTAGTTATCTCCATCCCTAGAATATACCTTGCTGCATGAAGATCTTTCATTTCGAACTTAGCAGACAACTGAGACTTAAGATCAGAAATCATTAGCTTACTATTGCCTATGAACAATGTATATCATCAACATAGAGAGCAATAATAAGAACTTGATCACTTACAGCTTTATAATAGACACAATGATCAGATTTTGATTTCACAAATCCCAAAGATAATACAAAAGTATCAAATTTCCGGTACCACATTCTAGGTGACTGCTTTAACCCATACATAGATTTCTTTAACTTGCATACTAGTTTTTCTTTACCTTTTTCAACAAAATGCTCAGGCTGGGACATATAGATTCCTTCTTCAAGATCATCATGAAGAAATGCTATCTTCACCTCCATCTGTTCGATCTCTAAATCATATGCTACTGCAAGTGAAAAAAGAAATCTAATGGACATCAGGTTAGCTACAAGAGAAAATATTTCCCCATAATCAATTCCCTCTACCTGGGAATAACCCTTTGTAACCAATCTCGCCTTGTACTTTTCTACACTTCCATCCAGACCTATCTTCTTCTCAAATACCCATTTGCAGCCAACAGTTTTTCTACCTTTAGGCAAGGGCACCAAACTCCAAGTTTCATTCTTTTCTATTGATGCCATCTCTTCATTCATGGCTTCCAAACAAGAGTCTGAATCAGATATTTTAATTTCCTCTTTTATAGTCCTAGGCTCATCAGTGCTAGAAATCAAAGCATAGGCACAAGTAGAATCAATCAAATAGAACCCATACCTATCAGGTTGTTTTCTTTCACGAGTTGACCTCCTCACTTGTTGAGGCTGAAGTTCTTCTTCTTCAGAACTTTCAGAACTGTTTGAGCTCTCCTTAGTTTCAAGTACATTTTAATTCCTCTCTCTGGTGTAGGAGGAATTGCAGCTACATCCTTATTATTTTTTGACTTTGTCTTTGACTACAGATCCAAGGTAGAAGGTTTCAGCTCACGAAAGATTACACTTATACTATATACAACCTTCTCCATATCAGGATTCCAAAGCTAGTATCCTTTTATGATAGCACTATAGCCAATAAAGATACATTTGACAACCTTGTTCTCCAATTTAGATCTTTTCACATCCAGTACATATGCATATGCCTCACAGCCAAAAACTCGAATATGTCTAAGAGAGGGCTTCTTACCAGACTACGCTTCCAAAGGCATTTTCTCAACAATATTAGAGTTTAGAGAATGATTTACTAGGTAACATGCAGTAGATACAACCTTAGCCCAGAACTTCTCCTTCAAGCCAGCACTACTAAGCATACTTCATGCTCTCTCCATCACTGTCCTATTGAACCTCTCTGCAACTCTATTCTGATGTGGAGTATAAGGTGTAGTCTTATGTCTTTTAATCCCATGGTCTTTACAGTATCTTTTAAATTCATGAGAACAAAATTCACCGCCATTATCAATCCTTAAGCATTTTATTTTCCTTCTAGTCTGATTTTCAACAAGGTTTTAAATTCCTTAAACTGACTGAACACTTTTTATTTACTTTTCAAAAAATAAACAAATGCTCTTCTTGAATAGTCATCAATAAATGACACATAGTATCTTGACTTAGACAAAGAAGGAACATCCATTGGACCAAATACATCAGAATGAATATAATCTAGCAAACCAAAAGATTTATGAGGACTAGAATAAAAAAAAACATAGTGCTGCTTTCCATATATACAGTGTTCACATAATTCAAATTCAAGATTACAATCTTCAATCCCATCAACCAGGTTTTTGTTCTTCAAGGTTTTTAGACCTTTTTCTCCTATGTGGCCTAGTCTATGATGCCAAAGCATAGTCTTATCTGTTGGAAGTTTTACTTCCATAGAGTTTACAGAATTAGGGATTTTCCCCTCTTTACCTCCATGAGTAGCTTTCAGTGACTTTCTAGAGACACTGTTACATTGAACAACATGTGCATCCAGCTTGTATAGGGTACCAATTTGTGTACCTCTAGCTAGCACCTTAGAGCCTCTAGTCATCTTGCAGCCATTTCCAGAGAACGTGACTTGTACTCCAATATCATTCAGCTTTTTGACAAAAAGAAAATTTTGAGCCAAACCTAGTATATGCATTACATCCTTGATTCCCTTTACTCTGCCATCAGTGAATTGGATTCTGACTCTTCCATGACCAACAATTTCCAAAGTTGAATCACTTGCTAGGTAAAAATTTCCACCATCGTATTCTTCATACTTCGTGAACCAGTCTCTATGAGATGTCATGTAAAAAGATGCTCTAGAATCAATCATTCAGACATTATCTGATGCCTGTGTAGCCAAGGTAGAAATGAAGGCATTTGAATCACCCTAAGAAGAATCATTGTCAGAAGAATACTTCTTCTTCTTCTTCTCCTCTTTACAATCCTTTCGGACATGACCAGGTTACCCACAATTCTAGCATTTCACCTTGGACTTCTTGCTAGGAGACTTTGATCTCCCCTTTGATTTTGATTTTGATTTCTTGTCCTTCTTCTTTCCTTTCCCTTTTGACCTTCCTCTGACAGCAAGAGATTCCTTCTCCATCTTAGAAGATTTCCTTTTCATCGCTTCTAACAACAAAGAACCAACAACATCTTCCATCTTGAAACTAGATGTTGTACTCCCAATAGCCATCACTAAATGATCACATGAGTCTTGCAAAGAACACAATAGAAGCATACAACAATCCTCTTCTTCAATGTTTACACCAACAAATTTTAATTGAGAATTCAACATATTAAATGCATTCAAATGATCAGCTACAGACCCTCCTTCCTGCATTCTCAAACTATACAGCTTCTTCCTCAGGAACAGTTTATTCACTAAGGACTTCCCCTGATAAATATACGCCAGTCTCTTCCACAAGGAAGATGCAGTCTTCTCCTCATGCACATTCAAAATAATGGAGTCTGCCAAATAGAGCCTTATTAGCCCCTTATAATTTCTATTTGCAAGGTCCCAATCTTCTTGATTCATGTCTGTAGGTTTAGTTCCAGACACAACAATACAAATATCACAATCCACTAAGAGATCTTCTGATAGAATGAGGGTTGGATTGAGATAATCACAATCTCAATGCTTTGGGTCTTCGTTGGAAAACCCCTTGGTATTTCACTCCAACACTCAACCTATAGGTCCTGAAAGTGAATAGGAACCCCTAGTCACTTGCCAACCCTACTATCAATTCCAGTTTTCTGTTGCTAAACAGTTCTTGGTGCTTATTCACCAGTTTGCTGCCTCCAAAGAGTTCTTGGTGTTTTTCTCATTCACTCAATCTAGCCCTTATTTCTGATAAAGACTAGTAAGCCTCTAACCTCTTCCCAATTTGCATACAGGGGTGTACATGGGTTTTGAAGGCTTTATAACATTCAAGGGAAATTTCTTGCACTAGCTCAAAACTCCTTCCTTCCATCACTTTCTTCATACCCTAGCTTAGGCTCGAAGAGGCTACAAGAATTAGTCCTCTTCTGGCAAAGAAAATACTCCTCACTTCCCTCCTTCACCTTATCTAGCCAAATATGATTCTGTCCCCTTGCTCTAATCTAGAACACTAACAAATTTTTAGGTTCTTGGATTGTTTTCTGTCCGTACAGTTAATGTACCCTGTTCTTGCAAGAACTAGGGTTTTCCTTAATCTTTCCTTGGACTATTCTTTTTCTTTCTAGCCTCCAAATGGTAAACCAAAAGCTCTACACTTGTTCCAACCTTGGTGAGGGCTCCTACAAACAATTCACACTCTGCTCTATTAGAAATTTAACACCCCTGTCATGTATGGTCAGTGCAAAGAATGACTTTTCCCAACCGAACACCTTTTGGTCTCGCCTAGGAAAAGATTTCAAGCATGCTCTGAAAACTCAAAATGCTTCCTACCATTAAAATATGTACAAAAGAGGAGCTTGTCCACATTCCTAATGAGTCCATGATTGCTAGGACAAGAAGAATACGGCCTAAGTCTCCATTATTACCAGTTTCAAACAGAACAAAAATAAGAGACAAAAACCAAAGAATGTACAAGAACAAAAAAAAGTGATGGATTTTCTAACTAAAACACCACTAGTCTGATACAAATAGCTTTCCCACACACTAAAAAAATCAACAAATACTTAACATAAATCCTCTATTTGCCGTTTCTAATGCAAGAACAGAAAATCAATAGTTTTCACATCAAAAAAATGTTGTTCCCTTTCTTTTCACATCAACTGCCAATACAAAAATCATATCATCCACTCAAAATGTTGATCTCTTTCTTTTCCAACACAGGAAAATTAGTTAGGTTTACATTTTCAAGCTCAAAAATGACCAAAAAATGCACGTTTGAAAACACACTATGTTTTGCAAATAGACCCAAAATCTTAGGAATCAACCCCCCAAAGATTCCTAACTTATTCAAATTTAAAATAAAGCTTCAAAAAGGTCCCTTTACACCTTATGAATGGTTTTTTAGACCCTACATAACAAAAAAAAAATATTAAAAACAATACATTAAAATTATGCTTGTATTTTGGGTGCTCCTGCACCATTCTCCCCTCTCAGCACAAAGACTAAGAACTGGAAGGTGGTATCAGTTTCAGGTCAATTAAAATCTTCTTGAATTGATCCTCTTGTACCCATGTAGCCTCTAAATTAGGTTTTCTCTTCCACTTGATAAGGTGCTCCATGTATACCTTATTCCTTGTTGCCTTCTTCACCCTGGACTCCAAGACCTTCTCTGCCTGAGCTTTCTCTTGACTTGGAAAGTGTATATTACTGATATCTTTAAATATTTCTTGACTGTTTTGAACTTCATCATTGACTGTCCCTTTGTATCTGATCAAATTAGCAATGTTGAAGACTAGAGATATGCCCAAATCTAATGGAAGTTCTACCTTGTATGCATTTTTTCCATACTTAGCTATCACCTTGCATGGTCCTACCCATTTAATTTGCAACTTGGTGGACATCCCCTTCTACAATCTATATTTGTTGAGGTGAACCATCACATAATCACCCACTTGAAATTGCACATCGCTTCTTGTCTCATCAACTTTATCCTTCAACTTTTGTGTTGTTGCTATCATTGTCTTCTTAACCTGCTCATGAATCTCCTTCATGGTCTGAGTGAAGTCTTTTGCATGTCCACTCCTATTCTCCATTGTTCCAAGGTCTCTGAGCTCACAAATTCCTCTTGGGTGCATCCCATACACAACTTCAAATGGGATTTTTCCTGTAGTCCTGTTCACACTATTATTATATGCATATTCAGCTTGGGAAATCACCATATCCTAGGTCTGTCCATATTCCTTTTTCAAGCACCTCAATAGGTTACCTAACACTCTGTTAACCACCTCGGTTTGACCATCGGTCTGAGGATGGTAAGCTAATCCAAATGACAAATTAGTTCCCAATCTGCTCCACAATGTTTTCCAAAAATGGCTCATGAACTTCACATCCCTATCAGAAACAATACTCAATGGCAATCCATGGATTCTCACAACTTCCTTGAAAAAGAGATGCGCAATATAGCTAGCATCATGTGTATTCTTGCAAGGAATAAAGTGACTCATCTTGCTAAATCTGTCCACAACTACAAAAACACTGTCAAAACCAGATTTAGTCTTGGGAAGACCCACCACAAAATCCATGTTCACACACTCCCATGGTTTATTCGGAATAGGAAAGGGTTGATACAACCTAGCATTGCTAACTCCCCCTTTGGCTTTCATGCAAACAACACACTGCTCTACATACTTCCTAACATCTCTTGCCAACCTAGGCCAGTAGTAAAATCTTTGTACCATCTCTAAAGTTTTATTGGTTCCAAAGTGTCCACTAAGACTGCCATTGTGTTTCTCTTGGATCAGATTTTCCCTCATTGATCCTCTTGGGACACATAACAGATTTCCCTTGAATAACACCCCATTTTGCAATGTATAATCAGCATATTCACTATGAAAATGATTTTCAAAGTCTGAACATACCTTGTAGGCTTCAGAAAAGTCTTCTTCATCACCATAGAGATCTTTCAAACTTTCCAATCCAATGCTTTTTAGCTGTATCTCTTGGATTGTCAACATCCTCCTGCTTAATGCATCTGCCACTTTGTTTTGCTGTCCCTTCTTGTGCTTGATGGTAAATGTGAAAGCTTGAATGTACTCCATCCATTTCAAGTTCCTATTTCTTAACTTCTCTTGGGTATTGATGTAACTAAGTGCCTGGTTATCTGTGAAGACCACAAACTCTTTGGACAATAAATAATGCCTCCACTTCCTAAGGGACTGCACTAAAGCATAAAGTTCCAGATCATTGGTGGAGTATTTTTGCTTGGATTCATTGAGTTTTTCACTAAAGAAGGCTACAGGTCTACCTTCTTGGCTAAGTACTCCTCCTACTGCTACTCCACTTGCATCACACTCAACTGTGAATAACTTATCAAAACTAGGCAACAAAAGTATAGGTTGAGTTGCTACCTCTTGTTTCAGATTTTCAAACCCTTTATCAGCCTCTAGTGTCCACTTAAACTTTGTTTTCTAACCACCCTTGATTGCATCTAACACTGGTGCACATATACTACTAAAGTTCCTTATAAACTTCCTATAAAACTGAGCCAAACCATGAAAACTTCTTACCTCAATTGATGTGGTTGGTGTAGGCCAGTTTAGGATGGATTCTACCTTACTTGGATCCATCTTCAGTGTTCCTTGGGATACCACAAAGCCTAGATACACAAGCTCTTGTTTGAAGAACTCACATTTCTCAAGGTTGATTGCCAACTGTTCTTCTTGCAACCTTTTGAGTACCATCTCTATATGCTTCAAATGTTCTTCTGTTGTCTTATTGAAAATCAGTATGTCATCCAAGTAGACTACCACAAAAATCCCTATGAAATCCTTAAGCACCTCATTCATTAGTCTCATGAACATGCTAGGGGAATTTGAGAGGCCAAATGGAATCACTTTCCACTCATATAACCCATCATTTGTCTTAAAATTTGTCTTCCATTCATCACCCTCCTTAATTCTGATTTGGTGATACCCACTCTTAAGATCTAGCTTAGTATAGAATTTTTCACCTCCAAGGAAATCCATTAAATCTTCAATCCTAGGTATTGGAAATCTATACCTAATTGTGATCCTATTAATTGCTCTAGAATCAGTACAAAGTCTCCATTTACCTCCTTTTTTAGTTGCCAAAACAACCGGGACTGCACATGGGCTGATGCTCTTTTGAATTAGACCTTGATTCAACAACTCTTCCACTTGTCTTGCCACCTCTTGGTTCTACTTAGGGGTCAGTTTATATGCTACTTTGTTAGGAAATGAGGCTCCAGGTATGAATTCAATTTGATGACTTATTGCTCTCTTGGGTGGTAGAGTTGATGGTGTTCCATCACTCACTATGCTCTTGTATTTGTCAAGCAATTTTTGGACTGCTGCTGGTAACACTGTCCTTTCAGCCTTTTCCTCTTCTTTGGGCTGCATTATGATCACATACCCTTCATTCTCTTGGTGTAGATCCTTGATGAACTCTTTACCACTACTCAACATAATGTTTGGAACCTTAGACTTCCCTTCATCATCCTCAATCAATGATTGCAGCTTGAAGGTTTTCCCATCCTTTTTGAATTCTATGGTATTCTCATTTCCATGATATACAACACCTCTATCATATTGCCATGGCCTGCCAAGAAGAAGATGGTATGCATCCATGGGTAGTACATCACAAATCAGCTTGTCTTTGCAACCTCCTATTGAAAATTCCACTGTAACCTGCTCATTCACTAAGACACTCTGCCCTTTGTTCAACCATGTGACTTCGTAGGGATTGGCATGAGGTACCTTCTGCAATTTTAATTTATTTACTGCCTCCTCAGAGATGATATTTTCCATAGAACTAGAATCTACAATGACCTTGCATACCTTTCCCAATATCTTGCACCTTGCTAGAAACAAAGCTCTCCTTTGCTTGGGTTCTTCCTTGACCGATTGTCTGATCAGCACTCTATTAAACATCAGACTTTCACCTACTTCTAATTCTATATGACTGATCTCAGGTGTCTTTACACTCACAGTGTCCTCTTGTGCATAAGCTACTCTTTTCTCATTGCTAGATGAAGCTTTCTCTGGGCATCTATAAGTTGGATGACCTAGCTGATTACAGTTATAACATTTCATGGTGGAAAAGTAAGAGTTACCTCTGCCTACTCCTCTACCTCTATTTGAACCCCTTTAAGGTCCTCTTCCTCTATTAAATCCTCCTCTTGATGAGGTTTCACCTCCATGCTTAGTAAGCTTTGATTCACCTTGGCTTCTTTGGTCACCACCTCTTCCTTGGTAACCTCCACGCTATCCTCTTTGATCTCTGCCTCTTCCTCTACCCTTAGAGGACTGATCATGCTTCCTTTTATTCCTTTCTTCAATCTTAATAGCTAGCTGATAGGATTGGTGGACTGTCTTGGGACTGAACAAAGCCATCTCTTCCTGTATATTCCACTTCAAACCATTGAGGTATCTAGCAACTTTTAGGCTTTCATCTTCTACCACATTTGATCTCAAACAAAGATTTTGAAACTCTTTCATGTAAGTGCTGACATCTTGATCTTTTTTGTCTTAAACTATACCTCTTCTTGTGGAGTTGAGTTTCATAGTCATCTGGCATATAGGCTTCTTTCACTTTAGCAACCATTCCTTTCTAGGTTGATATAGGCTACTTGCCTTATTTCTCCCTTTTAGTCTGAACAAATTTCCACCAAGTTAGGGCTGATCCTCTCAACCTTGACTTTGCAACCTTCACCTTCTGTGCTTCTGTAACTCCATCACATTCGAAGTGATTCTCCATTCCATCTATCCAGTCCAAGACTAGATCAAGATCCATCTTTCCATGGAATAGGGGTACACCCTCAAGTCCTTTTCCACTCAAGGCTTTTAATGCCTTCAAGAAAGGCTCCTCCTCAAGAACAGGGTCAAGTTCAGGGACTTTGTCTTCCTCTGCAACCTCTTTTTCTTTTGGCACTTTTCCTTCCAACTTAACCTTGTTCAATGCTTCTTCCAGCTATTCTTTTTTTTCCTTTAGAGATTTTTTATCCTCTTCTTGCTCTTCAACCATCTTGGCTAACTATGCATTCGTCGCCATCTTGGGTGGTTCACTTGATTCAACTTCCTCTGACATATAAGCTACCGCTTCCCAAATCTTTCACTGCTCTGATACCAATCTGATAGAACGAGGGTTGGATTGAGATAATCACAATCTCAATGCTTTGGGTCTCCGTTGGACAACCCCTTGGTGTTTCACTTCCCCATTCAACCTATAGGTCCTAAAAGTGAATAGGCACCCCTGGTCACTTGCCAACCTTGCTATCAATTCCAGTTTGCTACTGCTAAACAGTTCTTGGTGCTTATTCACCAGTTTGCTACCTCCAAAGAGTTCTTGGAGTTTTTCTCATTCACTCAATCTAGCCTTTATTTCTAATAAAGACTAGTAAGCCTCTAACTTCTTCCCAATTTGCATACAAGGGTGTACATGGGTTTTGAATGCTTTAGAACAGTCAAGGGAAAGTTCTTGCACAAGCTCAAAACTCCTTCCTTCCATTGCTCTCTTCATACCCTAGCTTAGGCTTGGAGAGGCTACAAGAATTAGTCCTCTTCTCACAAAGAAAATACTCCTCACTTCCCTCCTTCACCTTATCTAGCCAAATCTGCTTCTGTCCCCTTGCTCTAATCTGGAACACTAACAAATTTTCAGGTTCTTGGATTGTTTTCTGTCTGTACAGTTAATGTACCCTGTTCTTGCAAGAACTAGGGTTTTCTTTAATCTTTCCTTGGACTGTTCTTTTTGTTTCTAGCCTCCAGATGGTAAACCAAAAGCTCTACACTCATTCCAACCTTGGTGAAGACTCCTACAAACACTTCACACTCTGCTCTATCAGAAATTTAACACCCTTGTCATGTATGGTTAGTGCAAAGAATGACTTTTCCCAACCGAACACCTTTTGGGCTCACCTAGGAAAAGATTTCAAGCATGCTCTGAAAACTCAAAATGCTTCCTACCATTAAACTATGTACAAAAGAGGAGCTTGGCCACATTCCTAATGAGTCCATGATTTTTGGGATAGGAAGAATGTGGCCTAAGTCTCCATTATTACCATTTTCAAATAAAACATAAATAAGAGACAAAAACCAAAGAATGTACAAGAACAACAAAAGTGATGTATTTTCTAACTAAAATGCCACTAGTCTGATACAAAGAGCTTTCCCACACACTAAAAAAATCAACAAATACTTAACATAAATCCTTTGTTTGCTGTTTCTAATGCAAGAACAGAAAATCAATAGTTTTCACATTAAAAAAATGTTGTTCCCTTTCTTTTCACATCAGCTGCCAATACAAAAAGCATCTCATCTACTCAAAATGTTGAGCTCTTTCTTTTCCAACATGGGAAAATCAGTTAGGTTTACATTTTCAAGCTCAAAAATGACCAAAAAATGTGCGTTTGAAAACACACTGTGTTTTGCAAATAGACCCAAAATCTTAGGAATCAACCCCCCAAAGATTCCTAACTTATTCAAATTTAAAATAAAGCTTCAAAAAGGTCCCTTTACACCTTATCAATGGTGTTTTAGACCCTACATAACAAAAATGAAAAGATTAAAAACAATACATTAAAATTAGGCTTGTATTTTGGGTGCTCCTGTACCATCTTCCATCTTAAGTTTCTACAACTCAAAATTGCTGCCATTGAATTTATCTATTTCAATATTTCCTGATGTGCTAGCCATCTCAATTTTTAATTAGAATTAACAAACTTCTACAGGACTCTCACTAAACAGAATTGACTAAAAAAACCGAACATACCCACAAGGATAACACAACTGGTCAGGCTCTGATACCACTTGTAAGGCTAGATGCGGAAACAACTCTCCTAACGTCAAAACCTCAAGGAGGAATGTAGATATACTTTTAATTTTTCTATTACAGTTCAATTAAGATGCACTTTGAAAATAAATAGCAGAAACATAGAATTAGACAAAGATAGATGAACACCAGATTTATGTGGGAAAACCCTTACAGGAGAAAAACCCACCACACCAAGAGAAGTCACTTTGTGTTATAGTAATAAGGATTACATACAAGAGTTCTGACTTATCTTTCTGATATCAGATTATAGCAGCATTCACCATGCACAATCTTATACAGGAACCTTCAAGTTACAGTCTACATAGAATAGAAATCACTCTGATACAATTTGAACTATTCACACAATTGTTGATTGAACCAACTGTCGAACTCACCAGCATCTGCAACTTCAAACTATATTCATGTCGTTCCTAGCTATCGAGCTTCCTCTTAGAACTGCCACAATGAACTGTCTCCCAATGGTTCCAATTTGACTCCTCTGATTGGTCGAATACTAGCCACATAGATAGTCATCACTCAGTCAAAAGAATTCAAACTTTGTTGGTATCTCAGTGAGATACTAACAATGTATCCCTGATGCCACAAAGTCTTCATTATCGATGTCACTAAGAGTCATTTCCATCAGCAAGAGGTTCCACTTAGCTTAAAACTTGTATCAACTTTAATTTTCTTTTCGAAAAGACTATCGCTCTCACCAAGACATCCCAACGAGCCTGCTTGTGTTACACCGAGTTTAGGAGACTATCACTAAGACTTCCTTATGTCACCAAGACCTCATACCAATGTTCTCCACATGTATCGCTATCGCCAAGACTCATCGCTTTCGGTGAGACATCATAACGAAGCTCCATATGTTACATAGACATGAGTGTTCTCATCGGCTAGACAAACTTCTTTCTATGAGACATCATATCGAGTCATCAAAGTTACTCTGAAATGATCAACATTCGGCAAGACCTATGTCCTTCGCTAAGACTTTACCTTGAGATATATATGTTATAACGAACACCGAACGGTCACCAAGACTTTTGTCCATTGTTAAGAGTTCTTAGCGAACCCTTATTGTTACTCAGATGCCTCCAAGTGTTTCCCCATTGGCAAGACCTTCATCAGTCATTGGGACTTCTTCCTGAGACATTTGAGTTACCTCGAAGACACCAGTTGTTGTGTGTCTCCCTGAAGCCCGATTGAATGGCCTATTGGCCAGAGATCTCCATGCGGTAAGATGTCACACCGAATGCTTCCTGTCATAGTGATAGCATCATTTGGCAAGACATTTGCATTGTCTTAGCAACCTATTCAAAACATGAGATCAAAAAGATGCTAGTCGGCCAGACCCAAAGCATGCCACACTGACTTGGCTCCAATAGAGGTTATAGCCTATGATGTTTGAGGCACATATTTCCAGCAAACTCTACCATGCATTCTAGTCAGAAGTTCTTTTGCTTGATCTTGATCAACACACTTCAGCATGACACCTTCTTCATTTCTCCACCAGAGCTTTCCATCTGCAATAAATGACAACTTCTTCATTTTCACTCAAGTTATTAGGACATTTCATTTTTTTGCAAGTAATATATCACATCTCTATACCATTCTAAATGCTCCATATCACATAGATGTGATCTTTTCTCCTCTTCTAGAAAATTTATCTGATTTGATTCCAAATTACTTTGGGCCATGAGTTTGGCCAATCCTTGTCCTCTTACCAATTTAGTAATCTGAACCTCAATATTGAATTCCTGAATCCTATTTATCCACCTACACGTTCTCCCAAACACTTCTTACTATGTGAAGATGTCCTTAACAACAACACTAGGCACATAAGCAATTACAGTAGCTCCCATCAAATAAGGTCTAAAATCCTTCACTGCTTTTACCAATGCATATTCCTGTTTTTCATTTATATCATACTTAAGTTTTGCATCTTGTAAAGATTTTCTGAAAAAGGCTATTGGCTATTCAAAACCTTCTGCATTCTTTTGCAACAACATAGCTGCAATTGTGTGGAAAGAAGCAAATGAGAAAATTAGTAAAGGTTTGGAGAAACCAGGAGTTCTTAACATAATAGCCTCCTTTATTGCTTTATGAATGGCCTGGAAGGCCTACATAGGCTCCTCATCCCATTTAACCCTGGCTCCTTTCTTGAGCATTTTGGAAATAGGGAGAACTATCTTAGCAAAATTCATCACAAACCTCCTCAAGAAATTTATTTTCCCAAAGAAAGATTGTATTCATTTGACATTTTGAGGTAGTGGCACTTTATCAATTGCAATAACTCTGTTTGGATCAATTTTTACTCCATCCTTGGAAACTATATGTCCCAATAGTTTTCCTTCTAGTACTCCAAACACACATTTCTTTGGATTCAAAGTAATGCCATACTCCAAGGCTCTAATGAATACTTTCTCCAGATGCTCGCAATGATCCTCTTCCTTTTTAGAATATGCTGTCAGGTCATCTTGATAAATTACCAAAAATAAGTTAATGAAATCTAAAAATGCCACATCCATGGCTCTTTGAAAAGTAGCTCCTGCATTTGTTAGACCAAATGGAATTCTTACATAAACATATGTTCCCCATGGTGTAGTGAAAGTTTTCTTAAACTGCTTAGACTCTTTGACCATGAGCTGATTATATCTAGAGAAACTATCCATCATAGATATTAACTCACAACCTGTCACTCATTGCAACATAGCTTTGATATGAGGTAATGGATGATTGTCTTTTAATGAAGACATTCAAATTTCTGAAATCTACACATAACCTGATGTCTCTATTTTTCTTTCTTACTGGTACTAAGTTTGATCCCCAAGATGAATGTCTGATTGGCTTGATGATCCCTACATCCCTTAGTTTCATTAATTCTTCTTGCATTTTGGGGGCCAAAGTGGGATTAATAGGCCTTTTCTTTTGTCTGAATGGGTTAGCATCATCACGCAAAGGAATCTCATGTTGAAAAATATCTTCCCTATATGCCTCAAGATCATCATAAGACCATGCAAACACATGCCTAAAGTTTCTTAATAAGTCAATTAACATCCTTCTCACCTTTGGTGACATTTTATTTCCAATATACACCTTCTTTGGGGATGCTTATGTTCCAAGATTTATCTCCTCTAGGTTGTCAAGATGGGAAATAGTATGACTAGCCTTTGTCTTGTCTTGATTGTCAAACACTCTTTCTAATACAACTAGACCCTTAGGAATTGTGTTTGTCTTTAATAGAATGACTTCATTTCTAAATATAGTATCCTTACCATCAATATTTTCATCAAAAGATCCAAAGTCAATTTCTTGATTTTCATACTCTCCCACATAATTCAAAAATTTTAATATATCATCATTATCAAAAAATTTCCAATTTTTAATATTATCAGGGACAGACGGCCTAGTTTACACCTCAACCTTTGAAATTCCAGCATAAGTCATATCATTTGGTTTTAATGCAATGTTGGCTAATAAGTCTGCCACTTTTTTTTGACCTCTCTCCATCCACCCTATACCAAATGCATCAAAGCTCTCCAGTTCATCCCAAAAAACATTCCTATACTATTTTAACCTCTTGTTCTTTGATACATAATTGGATCTAATTTGAGAGACCACAAGCTCAAAATCACCAATTACCTTGAGCTTCTTGATACCATGTTTTTTAGCCAATCTCAACCCTAATAACAAGGCTCCATACTCTGCCACATTATTTGTGCATTCAAATAACAGAGTGAAAGAGAACTTGAATGTCTTTCCACTTGGTGACCATAACAAAACACCTGCACCAGACCCTTCTTTTGAACTTGCACCATCAAAATACATAGTCCACAAATCATCAAATTCTGAAAATTGTTTTATTTTAGTATCAATCAATGCAATAGGCTTATCACAACTACTAGGGAATTCCTCAACCCTAAATTCATCTATCCCACTGTCAATAAAACATGTCATAGTCTCAATCGGACCATGCTCAATCATATGAGGTACTTTGGACTCTCTTTCAATTTTAACATCCTTGCCATCAATAGAGAAAGTAGCAAATGACAAATCACATTGCATATTCCCCCCGATTGATGCACTCCATTTCCTTGACAAAAGCATCCCAAAGTGAGGTGGGATGTCTACAACTAAGAAAGTCATGACTAAATCCTTGTTAGGGTACTGAGTCAACTTATAAGGTAATGCTCTGATGGTTCCAATAACTGGAACTTCTCTTGAATCCATAGCATAACATTTACCTTGAGTAGTATCTAATTTCAAGCCCATTGCCTCCATTATTTTGACTGGCATAACATTATTTGAGGCCCCTAAATCTATCATACAGTTCTTTAGAGTTTTCCCATTTATATCCACACTCAAGAAAAAAGGGTTTATGCTTTTGAGGCACATATTAGTAGAGTTTCCTAAATACACTGGGGGAATTTGTGACACAATTCCCTCCACTTCCTTTTCTTTCTCTTTATCTTTCACCTCTTTACTTCCATGTTTAGCCTTATTACCAACAACATCTGTGATTAAGGCTATTGTCTTTTCTTTTTGTTCATCTATTCTCATCATTTCTAGTAAAGGTATAGTTACTTTAACCCGAGAAAGAACATGAAACATATCCACAGGTGTATACTTAGGCAAATTAAACATAATACCTTCACCATTTTCCTTTCTCTCTCGCTGATTACATCCTCCTAGCTTATTTTGCTTGTTATCCTCTATAGCAAGTTTAGCTACCTTTGTAATCACCTTTTTCTTCACCAATGGTGCAACTACACCTTATTGAATCTTTGGGGTTTCATTATTTTTTTCCCAAATCTTATCACCCTTAACTTCTTTGACTTTTACAGCATCCTTTTTGTTGTTAACCTTAACGCCTTTGTTTTTATCCTTTTTCTCTTTGATAAATAAGCTAGCAGGTTTACCTTGCTCACCACCAATAGTTCTACTTCTCAATTGAAGTGAACCTCTCAGTTGGGCAGCCATTTCTTTAGTCAACCTTGCAATTTCCTCTTTTGACGGTCTTCTTAAGGACACTAAATCTTTAGCCTGCTCCATATTGCAAGCATTACGATCAAAATCACCTTCCTCATCAAAAAAGACCTCTTGATGGTACATCTCATTTCTCTATCTATAATTATCCAGATAAGCTTCCTATATTTCATCATCAGAGGAACATTCTACTTCATCAATGTATGCCCTAGCCATACAAACATCTACATTATCTTGCTCATACTTTGATGTCTGCTCATGAGCATCCTCCTCAATTTCCTCAGAAAAAATAAATTGAGCAACCCCATAGTAATTTTGATCATGAGGATGTTGACATAGTTCACACCATGGTCTGTCTACTACCATATTTATTGAATGTTTTTGCAAAGGGTCTGGTGTATGCTGATCATTTTTAGGCTTTTGGCTAGGCAAGATTAGCTTTCCATCTTCTCAATTTGTATTATAAGGATAATTTTCCAATCTAGGCTGCCTATCATTCTTATTATAGGGCTGCCTTTCATTCACTACACCCTTTTCTTTCTTAGAAATAGTTTGCTTTATGTCTTTTAGAGTATTGTAAACCTTTTCCCACTTTGCATCATTCTGAGGCTTTGCAGCAGGAACTTTCTCAATTTTATTCCTAGGATTTTTCAAAAGCACAGGTTCTTCTCTCCTACCATACTTCCCAAAATCTCTTCTATTACTTTCAATATTTATAGCCACTCTAAATGCATCCCTCATAGTCCAATGGTTTTTATCTCTGAGGAGATATGCCATTTTAGCATCAAAAGCATTGAAGTATGTAGTTAAGAAAAGATTTTCATCAAGCCTCAAAACCTAGAACAACTTATACATTGCTTTTTGAAATCTTAAATTAAACTTTTTCATAGGCTCATTCAATGACTTGATGTTATTAAATTCATTCAACATGAAACTAGCATTAGTTTTATCACCATACTGCTCTTTAAAACACTTTTCAAACTCATCCCATGAACCAATACTAGCATTAGGTAAACCTCTATACCAATCCCTTGCATCTTCTACCAAGGATTGTACAAACAATTTCATTACAACATCTTCATGTTCTACCTCATAATCATTTAATATGTCCATGAAATCTTTCAAGTGTTCCTCTATTGTCATAGCATTATTACTAGCAAAATTATTCATCTTTTCTCTCAAGTCAGCAGGGATAGAAATTGGATAACCAGGAATACCATCAAAGAAAAATGGCCTATACATTTCCAATTGTATAGGCCGTCATTGAAATAATCCTTCATTTCTCTGAGAATCCACACAATACCCTTTATCTTGTACTCTAGAACCATCCTGATTTGGATTTGCAAACCCAGTTACATGAATCTTTGGGCCAGAACTATTTATGCTGGAGTATGGATTAATTTTATAACTGCCCTTTAAGGCATCTTGGTGGTTTGACAAGGTTGTAGCTTGTAGAACCTCATCTGTAGTTGTCATCTTGAGGAAACTTATTTGCCTCTTCATTTTTGCATTTGCAGCCTCAATCTTTGTTCTCTCCAACTCTTCTACCAAAGCTTCACTCTCCTTCTTAGCCTTTTCTAAATTAGATTTTGTTTGAAATGACACATGTGGTTTGAGATATTGTTTAGTACAATGGGGAGTCACCTTCTCATTTATTTTAATCCCCTCAAATTTTTGCTTTCCTTTGTCCAATGTAGGCTTAGGATTTGTATTACTTGGTTGAGACCTATCATGAGTCAAAGGTTTTGGGTCTGTAGGTTTGGGTTGGGAATCAATATGGGCTAATGATCCTTAAATATGCTCATAGTTTGAAACTTTTGATACTCTTACATTTGTTATTAATAGTTGTTTAAACCTGTTGATTAAAGACTTTTTGGGTAGTATCCTATAGCAATGAATTCCATATTCCTACAGCTTGACAACTTTATTAATTACCTTTTTGACCTCCCACATGGCTGATGTATGCCTATGATTTTGGATAATGGAATAGGATTAATATGTGATTAATGAATGGATGTTGTGTCACTTGTGTGTATGTTTTCCTTCGCCTTTGTCACTTATTGCAGGTTGTTGAAGGGAGCGGAAGCTGATCAAGCGCAAGAATCTTTACTCTATTGAAGAAGTCATTTCAGTAATAACTCTTTGACTCAATCTTTCGGAAGATGCTTAAATGGTCCTTTGATTTAGGGAGTATGTAATGCTATATTTTCTTTGGGTTGCGTTGAGCAGATAGACTTTCATTTATGAATATCTGTTCCGTAGATTCAAAATGTATTTATGATCATGAGTCCCTCTGTTAGTTAGTTTCCTTTTTCATTTAAATAACCATTCCTCCTACGCGAGTGAACGAGGATTAAAAAAAAAACAATATGTGTTAAAATTAAGTGGAAGAAGCAATACAGTTCTGTGTTAAGTTTTATTTTTCAAATAGAGTAATCGATGTATCCTGGTTCTGAGTATGAATAAAATTCGATAAAGCTTTGAGTCAACTTCTTGTGTAATATAGTTGATGCTTGCTAAGGGGGCCCACTTAGTAAGTATTCTATAGCAAGTTGTTGTAGTTAACTGTTCATTTCATGTCGATTACTAGTTAGAATCTATTTATGTAGATTTCAACGAAAACTTAGCTTTGTAATTCTCCTACAGCATCGAGAATCCATCCCTGTGTCTATTCCTGCAGCATAAGGCCAATTTATATTTTTTCCTTTAATAATAGTTGTTGTGATTTCTATTTTAGCCGAGTTGTGTTTAAGTTAAAAAGCTTTACGTTGCATTACTTTTAAGCATTTGTTTTCTATAGATGGTGACTGGAAACTAGTTCTTAGTGCACATACCGTGCTGCTCCATTTCAAGTATACATTCTCTGGTTTGATAAAGTAAATGAACAACCATGGGAAGATGTTAGTCACCTATTGGAATGTCCAATTCTCAGGTTTAGTTCTGTTGTGACTTTTATATCCTTTTGTGGGCGTGACCATTTTTGGCGCCATTGTCGGGGATGGTGTCAATCTAAGAACCTGCTATAGTCATTGTTAGCAGTAGTTTAGTTAGTTATTTAAAGTATTTTCAAGTTCTTTTCAAATACCATTTATTCTATTGCATGCATAGAATAAGAAGAGACACACTGGGAAGGTTCCTCCCTGAAAACCTATTTGTTGAACTACCATTTACCCCAGCTGACGAAGAACCTAAGGAAAATCCATTTTCTCTGATATTCCAACACTCAAATATGGAAAATAATCCACCTAATCCACCTCCTGCTTTTGAGTTTCCCATTGTTCCCCAGTGAGATAATGACAACCTAAAAAATATTCCTTTTTCATTACTTCTCAAGTTCTACGGCCTAGTTACGGAGGACCCAAAAACTTTTATGTTCGAGTTTGATATCCTCTGTCGTAGTTATGACTATACTTCAGATGCTTGCAAGCTGAAGTTGTTTCCTTCCACCCTGAAGGAAGGAGCTCTCATATGGTTCATGAGTTTGGGGAGAGGTGTTGTTGATAGTTGGGCAGCCATGCAAACAAAGTTTTTTGACAAATATAAGGAATATTGTAAGAGTGGCAGTAAGGGAGATGATATATTCAGAATTCAATAGAAGGAGGATGAAAGTATGAAGGATTATATCTCAAGATTCTTGTTTTCCTTGAAAAAGAATTCAGACCATACTCTCAACAAAGAATCTTAGAAACTACTCTTTCTAAGGGGAATCAGTGATACTTGTATAGATGCCCTGGACCTAATGGGAGGAGGTGATATAACCCAACTGCCTTGGGATGATATTAAGAAAATATGTCTCAATTACTCTTGAGCAAATGTGAAGAAGGGTAGAGGTCATCGACCTACAGTGGGCAAGTCTTCTTCCAGTGGAGTTTCCCGGATGGAGATAAAAAATTTGTTGTCTAACTTCAAGCAGGATATCATTAACAATATGGCTACACAATTGGACACTATGCAAGCTCAGAAGAAACATGAGGAAGCTAAAGCAGTCTTGGCCGAGTTCTGTCCACATTGCAGATAGAAGAAACATAACTACAGATGCAAGATGGTGGCTAATTTGGAAGCTAAGCAATTACCTACTGATTTTAAGCCAGTAGAAGGTGATGATGATCAAGTGTTCTTTGTTGCACAAAGGAGACCATGGGATCAAAGACAAGGTATGCCTCAAGACCCTTTGACTTTTGGTAATCCTTATTCTAGCTATAATAACCAATGGCAACCTACATATGGACCACTACCACCTTGGAACACGTCTCAACCCAATTGTCCTAACTATCAGACCCCTCAATGGAAATCTCTTCAAGGAGGTTGGCAGCAGCCACAAGGACAATGGACCCCACCTCAAGGTAATTGGCAGTAGAATCCTCAATGGAGAGGTTCTCAGCAATGGCAGAACTAGTCCCCTAGGTTCGTGCAACTTCCACAACCACAACCTCAGGCCCTAATGCCACCTCCTGTAGCAACTGCCACAAATACTAGCCCTCCAAAACAAATGTCTATGCCTTCCCAACCATTTCCAAATCCCAATAATAAGCAAGAGCAGTAGCCACAATAGCCCATGTATTTTGCTGAAGCTAACCAGTATCCAGCTTATGCTTAAACATTCATGATATCCATTTGAGGTCTGGAACTACTCTTCCTACTCCACAACTGCTTCTAATTACTGAGATACCAAATTATCCCCCTATAGAACCTATTGCACTTGATGTTCCTACTGAGCATATACCTATAACTGATACAGATTCTAGGGAGCCTGTTTTGCAAAGTCAAGACAAACCACCTTTTCCTCAAAGGTTACAAAGTACCATATCTAAATCTATGGAAGAATCCACTTTTGACATTCTTGATCAACTAAAGAATGTGCAAATTTAGATTCCTTTATTTCAGGCCATTAAAGATGTTCCAATTTATGGGAAGGCCATTAAGGAGGCCTGTTTGAAGAAACCTAGATGGAGGAAAAAAGATCCCCAAACAATTCATGTCTTAGAGAAATTGGCTGATATAATATTAGAAAATGTAGTCATTCCAAAGTACATTGACCCTGGAAGTCCTGTAGTGCAAATACATATAAATGGCCAAATTGTAAAAAATGTTTTGATTAACCTTGGTGTTGCCATCAATGTCATGACAAAGCATACAATGAACTACTTGAACATTCTAAACATTAGATCTACACCTACAGTCCTGCAGCTTGCAGATAGCTCCACAGTCAAACCTGATGGAATGGTGGAAGATGTAATTGTCACTCTTGAATCTTGGGAGTATCCAACTAATTTTACAATATTATCTATTAAGGAAACTTTAGGAGGATACCCAGTTATCCTAGGTAGACCATGGTTAGCAACTGGTCATGCTTTTATAGGATGTCATTCTGGAGATATGACTATTTTTGATGGACAATCCACAAAAAAATTGGCTTTGTATCCACCTACTAGACCTCAACCGGATTTGTCCCAACCTGTTTGGCTAGATATGGGGGAAGAAACTGAAGAATCCAATTCGTTGTTTCAATTAATGATGCTTCAAACTGATCCATTCTCACAACTTCAGAATGAGGATGCCTTGCTTTTTCAAATTATGCAGTCTAACTATGATACAAGTAGTTCATCTGATCCAGATAGCAGTCATCTACAATGTTTCCTACAACAACTAAATTCTGAGAGTTTGCTGCCTAAATTTCTTGCAATTTTTCATAACTTTCTTCCACAAGAGGTACAAACATCATCTATAGATTCTATGAGTGATCTCACTAAGTAGATAGAATTGCCTCCAAGTCACTGTTTGAATATCAATAGCAAGCTGTCACAATCTCAACAAGCTGTTTTATTCAAAATGCTACAAGATCAACATAAAGCTTTTCCATGGGAATATGGGGGCATGCAAGGAATAGATCCTCAAATTTGTACTCATATGATCTATATCAAAGAAGACTGTTTACTAGTTAGGCAGCCTCAAAGAAGAATAAATCCAACACTTAGAGAAATAGTTAAGAATGAGCTTCAAAAGTTGTTTGATGCTGGTTTTATCTACCCAATCTATGATAGTCAGTGGGTCTCTCCATTAGTTATAGTCCCTAAGAAAGGAGGAAAATGGAGAGTGTGTGTAGATTACAGAGAGTTGAACACTGCCACTAAAAAAAATCATTTTCCACTGCCCTTTGTAGATCAAGTGCTAGACTCATTGTCTGGTAAAAGATATTTTTCCTTCTTGGATGGCTACAGTGGATACAATTAGATAAAAATTTCCCCTAAAGATCAAGATAAGAGCACTTTTACCTATCCATGGGGGACATTTGCCTACTCATTCTTGCCTTTTCGTCTATGTAATGTGCCAATAACATTTCAGAGAGCAATAATTAGTATTTTTGCTAATATATCTCATGACTGTATGGAAATTTATATGGATGACTTCACTACCTATGGGGTTACATTTGAAGAAGCACTGGTGAATTTAGAAAAAGTATTGAAAAGGTGCAGAGAGAAAAATTTGTCTTTGAACAGTGAAAAGTGCTTTATAATGATGGAAGAAGGTATTGTTTTGGGCCATCATATTTCCAAAAATGGAATTCAGGTTGACCCTGCTAAAATTGAAGTTATTCTGAATTTACAAACTCCTGCAAAAAAAAAATGTCAAAAGCTTCCTTGGCCATGCAGGGTATTATAGAAGGTTTATAAAAGATTTCAGCAAAATTTCCAATCCACTATATTCCTTATTAACTAAGGATTCTCAATTTGATTGGATAGAGGCCTGTGAAAAATCTTTCCTACAACTAAAGGACTTGCTTACTAAAGCCCCTATTCTGTAAGGTCCAAAATGGAATATGATTTTTCACATACATGTTGATGCTTCTGATTTTGGCATAGGGGCAGTGTTAAGCCAAAAAGAAAATTCAATTGAGTATGCTATCTATTTTATTAGGAAGAGCCTTCAAGGTCCTGAGCTAAACTACATTGTTACAGAAAAGGAGTTGCTAAAAGTAGTGTATGCTTTGAATAAATTTAGGCATTGTCACAGGTTATCAGATATTTGTTCATACTGACCATGCAGTAATTAGGTATCTGATGAACAAGCCTACCATCTCTAGTAGGTTGGCAAGATGGCTCATGTTGTTGCAAGAATTTGACATTACAATTATTGATAAACTAGGAAGAGCTAATGTTGTAGCTAATTTTTTATCAAGGCTTCAAATAAATGCACCTGCTGAACACGAAGTCATTGATGATAGGTTCCCTAATGATCACCTATTTTCTATTGCTGCACATACTCCATGGTATACAGACATTTCCAGTTATCTAGCAGCAAGCAAAATACCAGCTCATTTTTCCCCAAAAGAAAAGAAATTGTTAATTGAGAAAAGTTTTAACTTTTCATGGATTGCAAATTGTCTGTTTTACACTGGACCTGATCAAGTTATGTGAAGATGTGTAAGAGAAGATGATACTAATGATATCTTGCATGCTTGCCATGATGAACCATGTGGGGGACATTTTTCAGCAAAGAGAACATCAATAGAGGTTCTTACAACAAGATACTATTGGCCAAAATTACACAAGGATGTTGTAGCTTATACAAGGAAGTGTGACAGATGCCAATGTATGGGAAAACCAACCAGGTTAGATGAAATGCCACTGTATCCATAGGTAATTGTCACCCCCCCTTTGATAAATGGGGAATGGATTTTATTGGACCAATTGATCCACCATCAAATGGCAAGTCATACATTCTGGTTTGCATGGATTATGTAACAAAGTGGGTTGAAGTAAAGATAATGACTCATGCTTGTAATAACAAGGTTGTTGAATTTCTGTATAAACAAATTTTCACTAGATTTGGAGTTCCAAGAGAGCTTGAAACCGATCAGGGAACTCAGTTCACATCCAATTTGATCACTGCACTAATGAATGACTATAAAATCAAACATAGGAAGTCCAGCCCCTATCACCCTCAAGCCAATGGTTAGGCAGAGGTTACAAATAGGAAAATTGAGGTGATCCTAACAAAGACAGTGCAGCTCCATAGGAAAGATTGGAGCAGTAGACTTCATAAAGTAGTTTGGGCCTACAGAACTACATGGAAGATAATAACTAGGTTTACACCTTTTGAACTGCTTTATGGGAAAACAACCATGTTTCCCATTGAGTTTGAACATAAAACTTTGAGGACAACTCTCGAACTAAATATAGAAATTTCTAAATCATAGAAGGAACGTCTCCCATAGCTAAATGCCTTGGATGAAATGAGAAAAGTTTTCCTAAAGCATACAAAAGCTGTCTAACAACAAAGGGAGAAATGGCACGATTAACACATCAAAACCAAGAAATTCTCTGCTGGTGATTGGGCTCTGCTATATGATTCCCAATATCAAGAAAACCAAGGTAAGCTCACAACACGCTGGTTCGGACCCTATGAAGTTGAGATTGTGTTTGACAATGGATCAGTACAGCTGGCCACAATTGATCCAGTCTGTTTCAAATCACTGGTTAATGGACACCGACTACGGTTATATCATAAGCCGACATCAAAGGAGGAGTTCCTGAAAAAGTTTTTTTTGACTGATCTTCCTACAAAAAAAGGCTTAGGCCTCTTTCCTGCAGCTTCTATTTAAATATTATGTTGACTACCCATAATAAAGTTTTCATTTTAAAAAGAAAACCACTTTTCTCCAATTCTTTTCATCTATCACATCATTCATTCCTTTATCTGCCACATCATCCAAATTGCCACTCTACCTCATTCATGCATTCAGTCTCTTAGCTATCATTTTGTGATACATTATTGTCCTTTACAACATTCCCGAGAACTGAATTCAAGGTACGCGAAATCTTTTCAATATTGCATAATTTATTCTTTATGTCTATTCATTAATTGTAATGTATACATCAGCCGTAATTGCATGCTTTGATTTTATCACCCTGCACATGTGAGGACACATGTCAAATGCTAAGTAGGGGGTGGGGGTATTCTAACTTGAAATTTTCCTGTGCTAAATTTATGTTTGCCAAAATTGTTATGTTCTACTTTCTAAAAGTACGATTGCGAAGCCATATCCTAAGAACAAGTTAACTACTTAGTTTAAGTAGTTATTAAATTATTTTATGAAAATGTCTATTTGTTATTCCTTGTAAGGAAAAGCAAGTGCAGTAAGGAAGAAGAGTATTTTTCAAGCTTTTAGCATCACTCTGAGTTTTTGTTTTAAGGATTTTTTATCACGAGTGGCGAACTAGTGAGGCAGGAGCCTGCAGTTCATGACGTGTTGATACACGATCCTCAATTAATGCAAACATTCGCTAATTGTGGATGGTTAAATTTTTTCTTGAGAATTGATTCTTTTGATGAAGAGGCTATAGGAAAACTCCTAAGAACATTTTTAGAAAATGAGGCTACGGTATGGGGCTTGGCAGTGGCTGTGACAAAGGAAAGAATTACAGAAATTACTAGATTACTGGCAGTTGGTGAAAATTTTCCTGTTGGAAGGGATGTTGTCTCTGCTAGGGCAGAGTTTACCCTACCAGCTGATAGGCCTTTGGAAATCTTAAAGCAAGGGTGCAAAATAATTTCCCCGCCTTATCCATACTCTGAATACGCCATCTTTGTTATCAGGTATTTAACTTGTGAAGGGTGTTTCTCTTACCTACATTCATATCATTTCAAATTGTTAAGTCATATGAGACATGGACTGGTAGTGAATGTTTTGAACTTTTTGTTAAACCTTTTCCAAAGTAGTGCACATGAAACCCAAAAGGGTAAAGAAAACTCTATCACTCATCATGCCCTAATAAAACTATTGATTGAATGATCTTTAAGAGATGTTTCACCTCTTTCTTGGAATGAGTTTGTTACTCAAAAAGGTCTTCAACTGCGTGAACCCCCTAGGGCACTACCTACACAGCCTAGAAGAAAGAAAATAAGAGTTGAGTCCACAAGTACTGAAATAGAGCAAGAATCTACTGCTCCTATAGCGCCCAGCCCTGCAGCTTCTATTCCAACGTCCTCTACTGGTGTGCAAACAAGGTCTACCACTAGGAGAGAAAAAGGAAAGACATATGTAGGTGATTCATTTGGGGTAGGGTAGACTCCTGAGTCAAACCCACATATTCAAAGACAAAAACTTTTTGCCTCATCCTCTCCTATGAAGTCCTCCTGTTTCTGTCTCTCCTGCAACAACACCCGTTAATACTCCAATTTCAATTTCTTCTTCCCCTACCGAGTCTAGATCTTCAAGAACAACTAGGAAGAGGACTGCTAAGGAAGCATCCTTTTCTACTGCTCCTCCTGCAAAACTACCAAGGAGCTCATTGAGAAAATAGTCTAAACCTTCTAGAACCTCTGTTTAAACAGAAACTATCATAATATTGGAGGACTCTGCTGAATCAAGTCATGATAACTCCCTGGATATGTCTGCAAATGTTCCACAAAGATCCTCTACTGTTCTTGAGGCCACACAACCTAGTAATGTTGATAAAGGGAAAATGCTGAGTCTGGACGACTTGGCTTGTGTAGTTGAGAAATTTTTTGAGGAAGAACAATATTCTTCCATGCAGCAATAGGATTTCATCCTACAGCAAGAGGATTTTGTCCTACAGCAAGAAGAGGGTGTGTTTGAACTACCTAAGATACCTTATGATAATCCATTTCCCACTAAAGTTTGCACAGATTTAGTTGTATATAAAAGGACTCTATTGATTGCATACTTGGAATTTCTGAGAATTAAGAGAACGCCTATGTCATTCCACACTTTATGTTTTTGTCATCTCGCCAAAACTGAAGTCCAACAAAGTTTATGGGATGAGGAAAAAAAAAAGTTGCAAAGGGAAATTGAAAAGCAAAAGCAAGAAATTCAAGATATGCAGACAAAAATGGATAAAATTATGAAAATAATTGGACAGATAATGGAGTGTAGGCCGCCACCCAAAGTATATGCAAGGTGCCTCAAGGAACAGTTTCTTTGGTTCAAATTAATGAGGATCTCCAAAAATTTGGATCCCGATATTGAAATAGCCAAGGAATTTTATGATGCTTATGAAGTGGCCCCAAATTGGTTTAAAAACTCCATGTGTGAACTTTATTTACATGGTTATTTAATTCTTGGAGAAACTGAGTGGAACCCACTTCTTTATATAGGTGATATCCATTTAAGAGCACTTATGTCTTGGGCTGCAAATGAGATCAATTATGGGAGACAATTGGAAACATATGAAGAAGTAGAAAGAGATGAACCTATTCTCCTAAGAGCTGAGAGTTTAGACCCACACACCGTTTTAAGAGCCTGGTTTAGAGTTACTTATGGATGTAATCAACCTGAGGAAAGAGAGAAAATTTTTGACATTAGAAAATAGGTATACATTGAGTTCAAAAAGCAGAAATATACATTTTGGAAACTTGCCTCTTCCAGAATTTAGACAAGGTGGGATAGATTGACAGTTGGTCTAAGAAAGACTAAGCCTCATAGCCCTTTGAACTTCATAACAACACTTAGGAGAACATGAAGGTACATGCAACTGGGTTTGCAAAGCAGATTTGAACTATGGATGCCACTGACCTTCCAACCCCCAGTTTTAATGTGGGTGCTCTATCCTTACCAAGCCAAGGAAATCAATGCAAAAATAAAGAATTGCATATATGAAAGATGGGAGTTTACCAGAGGTTTTTACTACAAGTTTGGAACTTTGCTGCAGGGTCATGTTACCCCAACAAACTTCAGGGAAATAACAAGGAAAGTCAATGTTGGAGGACCAACATTATGATAAGTAGGGGCAGAATGATGAGCCTTAAATATTCTCATAGTTTGAAACTTTTGATACTCTTACTTTTGTTATTAATAGTTGTTTAAACCTTTTGATTAAAGACTTTTTGGGTAGTATCCTGTAGCAATGAATTCCATATTCCTGCAACTTGACAACTTTGTTAATTACCTTTTTGACCTCCCGCATGGCTGATGTATGCCTATGATTTTGGATAATGGAATAGGATTAATATGTGATTAATGAATGGATGTCATGTCACTTGTGTGTATGTTTTCCTTCGCCTTTGTCACTTATTGCAGGTTGTTGAAGGGAGCAGAAGCTGATCAAGTGCAAGAATCTCGACTCTGTTGAAGAAGTCATTTTAGTAATAACACTTTGACCGAATCTTTGGGAAGATGCTTAAATGGTCCTTTGATTTAGGGAGTGTGTAATGATATATTTTCTTTGGGTTGCGTTGAGCAGATAGACTTTCATTTATGAATATCTATTCCATGGATTCAGAATGTATTTATGATCACGACTCCCTCTATTAGTTAGCTAGTTTCCTTTTTCATTTAAATAACCGTTCTTCTTGCACGAGTGAACGAGGATAAAAAAAAACAATATGTGTTAAAATTAAGTGGAAGAAGCAATAGAGTTTTGTGTTAAGTTTTATTTTTCAAACAGAGTAATTGATGTATCCTGGTTCTGAGTATGAATAAAATTCGATGAAGCTTTGATTCAACTTCTTGTGTAATCTAGTTGATGCTTGCTGAGGGGGCCCACTTAGTAAGTATTTTGTAGCAAGTTGTTGTAGTTAACTATTCATTTCATGTCCATTACTAGTTAGAATCTATTTCTATAGATTTCAACACAAACTCAGCTTTGTAATGCTCATGTAGCATTGAGAATCCATCCCTATGTCTGTTCCTACAACATAAGGCCATTTTATAGTTTGTCCTTTAATAATAGTTGCTATGATTTCTATTTTAGCCAAGTTGTGTTTAAGTTAAAAAGCTTTACATTGCATTAATTTTAAGCATTTGTTTTCTATAGATGGTGAGTGGAAACTAGTTCTTAGTGCATATACCGTGCTGCTCCATTTCAAGTATACGTTCCCTAATTTGATAAAGTAAATGAGCGACCATGAGAAGATGTTAGTCACTTGTTGGAATTTCCAATTCCCAGGTTTAGTTCTACTGTGACTTTTATATCCTTTTGTTGGTGTGACCATGGGCTACTGGGGTTTCTTTAGGTAGATGCTTTACTTCCTTATTAACAATCTCCTATAGAATTGGACCCTCAACATTTGGTTCAGGTTCATCTTGGTTCAGGAGCTTCATTGTTTCCAACTATCTCATTAACCTATCCATTTCAATCATAGCAGTCATCAATGTTTCTTCCCTCTCTTTTTCTCTTTTCACTCTAAGCTTAGCTTGTGCTTGGATTTCGTATCTCAAAGAATTTATGTCTCCAAAAATATCACCAAGGTCAAGCAAAGTCACATCAAAACTTGATGTATCATCTAGTTCTATTAAATTGACCCCTTCCAATACATGTTCAGAAAACAAGGGATTTACATCATTTTCAGTAGGAGGAGGAGGCACATCATTGGTGCATTCAATGTGATGGCTTCAACTTCAACTCCTACCTCTTCTCTTTTCAACATATTTAATACTAACAAGCCCCTTATTCTGACATGTCACATTATCTTGAACTGGTGTAATAAATAATGAATCAAAAAATCCACAACTATCTAACTCTAAATTTCTAGACATCTCCTCAAGATTCTCAGGGATAGTCCTGATGTAAAAGCTTATTTGTACCTTGGTGTACAGGGTCCTGTGACACAAGAGCAACATTACTAGATTTTAGTTTCTACTTTATCCAGTCCTTCTTCTTTGCTTTGAGAATTTCACCTTCCAATTTCTCTAGTGGATGATTCTTCATGAATGACCTGGTGTTCTTCATTCTTCGTACTTGTCCAAAAGTTTTTTCTATGTATAAAAAAAATTTCAAAATAAAACACACACTGGTGCAGAGACTTCAAAGTCACCACCCATTTTTCTTGGGAATATAAAATACCTAAAGACACATGGTAGAATATAAAAACCTTCGGAACCTCAAATTGATAGCACACAAAAGAGCTTTATAGCATAACTCTTGATGCTTATGAAAATATAAGAAGTGGACAAGCTACCTAACATAGAATTATAGGCTCAACCTTCAAATCATAGAAATACTATGAAAAATTTATGCAAAATGGACAACCGACACACTGACAAGAAACTTTTTAATTATATCTCCCTAGTAGAGTCGCCATTTTGTTGGTTCATTTTTATGTTGTAACCAGGTTGGTATTCTAATCTACCAATGTAATTTCCAATTCCAATCAAGGGAAGCTTGAAGGACTTGGACCAATTGACGAGGACTTTAAAAAATACTCCTACACTTCATGCTCTACAAGACCCGGGAGGGGAATCCCTTAATTTTTTTACAACCTCTACACCATTATCATAAACAACTTTAATAAAAATGAATAATCCCACTTAATAACTCAACACAATAGGATAATATCGAAAAGAATTGGCTATTCTTGGACAATATCAACTATATGGAGCATGGGATGACTACAATAGAATCCATAATATATAGGATAGTCATTGATTTGCAATCTATAGAAAGCTGTGATCATAGACAAACAAATACTGAATCAAACGAATGAATGCAACTTAGATCAGTGCCATATATCCATTGCAGGAGTCAAATTTAAAAGTATTTAAAGGTTTATAATAGATGTAATACATGACATATAAGGTCCCTAACAATATTGCATTACAATTTCATTAGTATGTATTCTAACCCAATACTACTTATCAAATCCTTATACAAAACATATCTGCCTATAATCCCATTGAAGCATTTTAATTAATTCCTTGAATTAAAGCTAAAATAAAATAATACACACAACAATAGTGAGATGAATGAAACAACCCTTAGTTATTTTATTCAAAGTTAAGATATGCACATACAATGGAGAGACATGAGCTTGAATTTATCATTTCAATTCAAATGATAATACTGTTATGCAACATTAAATCCTTATGAACTCAAAACCTTTTATAGAATGACCAAGAATCCTAAATTGCAATTCTCTCAAAAACCATATGACTCTACAATCTACTCTGCAAATTTTCCTAGACTCGATCAAAATTATCTAACTTGCTAACCTATACTTCTGGCCTTGAATTCCTTCTTATAGAAACCAAAGGAGGAGACAAGCTTCGGGCTAGAAAGTACACATGTCACCAGCCGATTTGAGCACCTGATGATATTCCAAAAATCATTAGAACACCAATCATCCTAGAGCATATTATCGTTCATCATGCCATAGAGGGAAGTTGATGCAAAAACAAAAAACCACAAGAAAACCACATCAATAATGCCATCAACACAAAACTAGAGTTATTGTAACCGCAACATCAAATTTTCCACCTGTTAGTAGTCCACTCCTTTTACTCATCATCATTCAAATACTTAGCTACCCACTTCTGGTATTCTTCATCAATTGGCCAGTCAAAATTAATCACCTCATTTACATTTGTACTATAATGCATACACTTTACCGCTACTTGATTTGCATCTCTTTCAAAAGACTCCAAAAATGAGCTGGTACCAATAATCTTATCCATACAACTCACCAACAAATCATAATCCGAGTCATCACAAATTACTTTAATTTTATTATTGATGACCTTACTTGCTTGATCCTTCCATTGTTGGAGCTTTTTGATTTCCCCCTGCTCATCAATTATATCAGGTAACTGTGTGTTACCCCAATCATTGAAATTCTTCACCAACTCCCTAATCTTACTACTCAAATCATCTAGTATGGTTTGAAAACCTTGTAATGATTTTACTAACACATGAGTAGGCTTCAATGATTGGGGCCTATTATTTATATCAAACCTTGAGGCTTTATTCATGACATCCAGATCGTTGGCCTTAGGGATCCAATTTTTGATTATTGGTATCACTATCTCCTGATCCCTATCATATTTCTTTATTGCTTCCAACAACAAAGAATACAAATAATGTATAGATAAAAATTTATTATCTACCCTTTCATTTAAGCACTCTAAAATAGTAGTAACAATCTCTTTTTCCTTTGAAAGAAAACCCTCCTCTCTTACCCTTAATGATGTTTGTAATTCATCAATTTTCTGTATAAGCTACTTCTTTGTTGGATCAATAGAGTACTCTGTTTCTTCATCAATTTGTTCTAGAGGTTGGCTGAGGGCAGGATTTTGAATGGCAGACCCTGGTGTGGAAATATTTGGAGAAGTAGGAGGCGTTGACCCTACTGTGGGAAGTAATGTATTGGTTCCTGGAGTATTGGATGTTTCCTCAATCTATCTATACCTGAACCTTTCCACTTCATTTTGTAACTCCACATTCCTCTATTGCACTTTACTATATTCTTCAATCAAAATGTTATACTTCTCCATTAAGCTCTTCCTTTCAACCTCCTCCCTTTCAGTAGTTTTTTGGGCCAACTAGGCCACATTCACAGTTAAACTAGTGGCCTCAGTAGTTGAAGTCTCTGAAGATCTCGTTATTATTAATCCTCCTTTGAAATTTGGATGAATATTGACAATATTTGGTTTTCTCCCTTGTGGAGCCAATGCACAAATTTCCAAGGTCTCATATTCCTCACTGAAGGAAGAGTTTTGCAATGCTGCCTTAACTTCTTCTTCAGAATCTTGAAAAGGATTCTTGGACTTCATAATACCATTAAAAGCAACTGCATCTACAATATCCCCTTAAGGAAAAATCAATACCAGCCTGACTCACTAGTTTTCTTCCTTCTTCAGGAGTGATGTTCTTGAACTCTTCCATTAGTTCAACTTTTACTTCTTCATCATTCTCTTGGTCTAACCTATCAGGCCTTAGTTCCCTTCTCTCCCTACATTTATTTTGATACTCTTCAAATTTCATTATCCATGCCAATTGTAAGAATACAGGAGTCTTTACAAATTTATTATCATCTAAGAACTCCTTGAATGCTTCCATTCTTACATCTTGTACACTTTTACCTTTCATATCCAAATTGGATAAAACCAATTCAGTGGACCTAAGAGGAGAAGGTATACCAGCCTACATGTCCTGATTAGTAATAGTAATTTCATTTGTCAGATCCTCATGTGGGTGATCAGTTCTTTGACTCTTAGGGCTTGGCTCAGATGGTGGTGATGGGGGACTATCTTTTGGTGAAGATTCTAAATCAATGATCTTGACTGCCCCAAGTACTTTGAACTTTGGACCTGGTCATGGAGGTGCCTTCATTATTCGCTTCCCCTTTCTGTCTACTTCTTCCTCATTACTGCTACTATCCTTTTTCATTCTATAGATGGGTCGCTTTTCTGTAGGCTGGTATACTAACCCTATTTCAATTGGTCTAGCACTTTGTTCTTGCATACCTAGACTAGCCTTAAATTTATCTTTTTGGTTCTCAAGGTTTCCATAATCTCCTTGAAGTTCTTCATTAGAAAATCAATTTTCTTATGGTATGGATTGAACTCCAACAGTGGATCATACTTCAGATCCATCTCATGCACAACATCTAGTAGCTTACTATAAGCTATCCATTTCTCCATGTTCAACTCCTGCTTATTTAGATCAAACTCATTTATGATCAGGTCCTTAGGGAAGTTGAACTCATTTTCAAATTTTCCACCTTTTATTCTTTGTTTGAAAAGAGAAAAGAAACCTTCTAGATCATGTTGTCGTCTTGGACCAATCTCAAATGGTAATCAACAAAGAATTTATCAAAATGCATCTAACCTCCCTTTGAAAATATAAAGTCACACACCACTGTATAATCATGGAAGAATGTTCCCTTTCCCTTCCAGTATGGTTGTCTTCATAAATACAACCCATCTACCACATAACTTCTGGAAACCCTATTCTTGGTGGCACATTGTATGGCAGTATGTGAGGGGTTTCCTGAAATCCATATACTCTCAAGATAGTGCTAACTGGGTATGGGATAATGTCACCCCAGTTATGTAAAACCCTTAATTCTGGCTTCCTCCCCTTTGGCTTGAGGAAGTCATGTACTTCCTCAGGGATCCTTGGTACATTCACCATCAATCTAGCCCTTAATCTAGAAGCAAAACAATTATTAAATTGTACATAACTGGTGCTTTCTCTATTATAGGATAAATCTACAACCCATATCTATACTGGCAATCTTTCTCCATCAACTAATTTCCTTAAGTTCATCTTCTCAAAAAAGATATCAACATTCTTAAACATAAAAATATGCACTAGCTAGAATACCAAAATAATTGAGCACCAGTATCATTTTTCTGCAACTACAACAACCCTTCATGTATCCTCTCAGCCAAGAAAGAAGCAGAGTCATATGTCATAGAGAAGTTAGGGTGTTGTATTTGCACACCCATGAACATGTATGCAAGAGGCATTAATGCACTAGGATTGAAACCCAAAATCAAACATAATGAATAGAAAGTAACTAGGAAGGGGTTTGCAAAACAATTTAATCTAAAAGGTTCCTAGTCACTAGGGCTGATATGAAATTATGAACCTCCTGCCCTGACCAGATGAGGTGGAAGAAACTTAGCCCTAAAAGGAGATTTCAGCTTTGCATACTCCTGCTTCATTTCCTCAAGATGGATAGGAAGCAAATCTTCACTCAACTCACTCAAATCAAGAATCTGTTGGATATCATCTATGTTAATTTCTAATAGCATCCCTCCATCATTATCCCTAATTACCTGTGTGATGGGGTCATACCTCATGGCCACTACCCTAAGTAAGTCCACATCAGGGGACACATTTGGTACAACTAGCTTCCCCATGTCATACATCCATCCATTTAAAAAAGGTGAGGCAAATTCCTCTATCCATACCACAATCTAAACATTTCTAAGTCGGTAAGTGGAACCATAGAGCATCAACAATGTTGGAAAAATTACACACTAACCCCTCCCCTAGGATTTTCCCTCGCATCAACACTACACCTTTCCTTCTATCATTTGTTGATAATAGAAATTGATCCAAGAAATCATTGTACAATTTTCTTTTCAAATATTCAATGTGGCCAGACTACTGCTTGGGTGCCACCATCTTGGAAAAACTAGGGCTTTGTTATGATGTTACACTTCAAGTGGCTATGAATAAACAAATATAGGAAATTATAGAGTAAAATACTACAATTCCTCACAATTTATGATTAAACTATAGCCCTAAAAAAATATTTCAATGAGCTCAATGACAAGCATAGAAAACCCCCTTCCCAAATTTAGGTGCAGAATGACTGGGAGGCAGAAAAATAAACTTACAACTCTTTTCATATTAACTCCAAATTCTCGCTGCAGCTGCTCACAATTTCACCTTCGGCTCTGAAACTATTCTCACAAAATAATTGGATACCTTGTGATGCAAATAAAACAAGTAAATTGATTTTATGTCAATCAAATCTCGCTAGTAGATGTCTCATCCGCCATTAAAGCTCATTCACGGGCTGCATGAATGAATCCAACCATATTTGATACAGATTTAAATTTGAGTCGTTGATCCTCTAGTTTGATCAAATAATTGATGACCATCTTCAAAATAGGCTGACATAATTTCCAACAAGGAAATAAGGGTCCCACCATGTCATACATTGCAAAGGAAATCCACGTGGAAGTTTCCTGCGATATTGCAATCCTTCGATTCATCATCGCAGGATAGCGGGCAACCATTGATCTTTCTCATCAAAGAACCTACTCCTTCAAAATGGTCATCGCCCCTTCCATTAACTATTGAGCAAATTTTCCCTCAAAATTATAACATCTGCATTGAAATAAAGCATGTGCATCTCACAAGTAATGCACCCCTTAATACATTTAAAACTGGCTAATTCTTCCTTCACTCCTTAGGCATCATTGGATGAAACACGTGGTAGTTGCTTGTGATATCACAATCCCATAATTCCTGATTGCAGGATGGCGGGCACTGTTGATCTTGAAAATATAACACATCAATGGTCGCACATATTTCATCCTTGAGAAAGGACACATGGCACTCGCCCGTGATATCACGATCCCATAATTCTTGATCATGGGATGACAGGAACCATTGATATCTATAGAAAATAGATCAACAGAAGTGCTAATTCAACCCTCTACAAAAATAAAAAAATTATTAAAAGGGCAAGGTGACACCACTAGGCGGATGGAAAAGAACAACATAAGTTGTTTTAAAATGACAAAGCACAGGGTCAGCCTAGACTTAGGGAAAATAAAAACTTATGGAAGCCACAAAATTTAAAAACCGAAGGGGCCAATGTCTAGACGAAATAATGGGGCACAATATGTTTTAAAACCCCCCTTAAAAAAGGTAACAACGAAAAAGAACTAGATCAAGGCATATGTCAAAAAAAAGATTTAAAATGAAGAAAATGCTAAAACCCTAGCCCTTGAAAATTTTCAACACCATGAAAGACCAACGACATAAAGGAAGTCATGAGTGACTAACAAGGAGCAAAATTTGAAAGCTCATTAGTTTGTAGTGGATCATGGACAATTTTTTGATTTGGGATGATGTTTGGATATGGCATTATAGGTTGAAATTGAACATTGTTGTGGTTGGCAATCACATTTCCTTGATTTAGGTAACTTTTTTCTTGCATAGTGTTACCTTGACTTGGATCAATACATGGAGTTGTTAACATATTGTTTGGACTTTGAACAAAATATGTATGATTTGCGAACATATCTATCCCAAAGTTTAACAAATGTGGATTTGAAATGTTCATGTTTGGTAAACTTGTACTTGGTATATTCACATTTGGCATGTATGGAGTTGGTGGGATAATGTTGTTTTGTTGATAGATTTGTAGGTTTGGACTTTGATTTAAATCTACCATAGGGAAAGGTGGTCCAAATTTTAGATTTGGAATACTCACATTTGTTGTACCATTGAGATTTGTAGGAGATGATGATCCCATGTATGGATTGTATAAATGTGATTTTGGATAATCAATTGGAATTGTAAGGCTTCGATAGTTTGCTTGACTTGGATTTCTCTTGATGTATGAATCAAGTTTATATTCCATGTTCTTGTTTTTTGACCTTTTTGACCTCTAAGGTATTTAGGACCAATGATGAGATGAAGGATGAAAGGGTTGAATGATATGGGTGACCGAAATTTTAAGGACTTTGGATCAATGCTAGAATTTAGCATTTGATTTTGATTTTTTTGATTAGATAATGAACTTGTAGATCCCAAGATGTTGGATATGACCTTAGGATGAACTTGCTCAAGAGAAGCTAGTTTAACTAGAGGTATGAATAAGGATGCATTCTCACACTCCTAACTAAATAAGGTGATTTTGATTTGGTTTGATGATGTACCCAAGTCTAGATAATGATGTTTCCAAAGCTATAAAATTGTTTGGTGGGATGGACTTTGATAAATTTTTGGGATGGATGAATTGCTTGAGTTGATAATAAATGAACCTAGTAGGGACCTTGTTTACAAGACCAAGATAGTGAAGAATATGCTTTTCCCTAAGAGAAGTTCAAACCAAAAGACCAATGTTTGCATGAAAACCATATGACCAAAAGATACCAAGCACATGTGTGGGGTTCAATTGTATTTTATCTTTGCTTAATGAGTTTTTTTTACCAAAAGAACTTTATTTCTTATTTTTTCAAACTAAATGTCTATGTCTCAATTTCTTTTCATCTCACAAAGTCCATTATGTGGAAATCAGGAGAATCAAGGCAATAGTTCCCTAATATTGACTTTAGAGAGAAAATTAAGATATAAACCCAAAAAATTAGAATCCTCTAAGGATGAAATCCTAAGGGACAAGCAATAGCACTTTTATTCTTTCAAAGGTATTTGCTTCTACAAAAGGGTTTGAAATTTGATGAACATTGTTAATTTTTTTTTTCAAGATTTTGGATCCAATCAATGTGTTTAATTGAGTCAAGATTGCACAATCCTAGGATGGAAAAGAAAATATTTGTTGAATTTCCCACTTGGATAAATCTAGCTATGCTTATTCAGAGCAGATGATTAGAAGCTTGATCACACTGGATCCCTTCCATGACACTCACTTCTATGGGTCATCCAAGCTTTAGTTCTCATGAATCTCCAATGAAAAACTTTCATCTCTACAAAAAATCACAAATATGTGGGATAGCTTCAGATGTCCGACCTCTTGATGCCAACAAATATTGGAATTTTTGATTCTAAACAAAGGTTTGTAGTAAGGGAATCCAGTTCAAAGGAAACAATGATAAACTCTCTCCAGATGTATCCTAACCCTTAAAACAAGGGATTTATGCATCATAAAGATATTGGGGGAGAGCTATCATGCATCATTGTGTTGATTGCAAACTTTCCTTGCAACCATAAATCTGTATAACAGTTTGGAAAAGCCTAGCTTATGCTCGTTACCACTTAGGTCGTTCCCTTGGGGCGACTACTTTTCCCCACCAAGGAAGGCCTTCTAAAGGTACAAAAAAAAGTGAATAAGCACATCTGTAGTTTGATCAATCTGTGTTTACATGAACAAAGAGATAACACACACAATGTACTAACTCACACTAGAAATCTTTGTTCAATTTTAAAAACCCAAATTGAAGTGTGGAGGAAATATTTTAGAGAACCTAGTATCACCAAAAACACTTTTGATTCTCAAGATCTTCATGAAGCATGAGAGAACTACATACACCTTTAAATGATATTAGTTTGTAAAAAATATTACAAAACAACATAAGCACATGTTCATTTTGGGTAGGTGCAGGATCATCATTGAAAAAAAAAGCCCTTAAGTGGCAAAAAAATCAAAAAAATTAGAGTTAGGCAACTTGACTTAAAAATTTGAATAATTTATCTATATTATTTCAAAAATATGTAACAATATAATATGTAGTAAATTGAATGTATTTTCTAAACTACTAGGTTTGTTTAAATATATATATATATATTATAGTATATATATATATATATATATATATATGGTGAGTGGTACTTAAATTTTAGGGAAAAATAAGAAGTAGGTGTCTGTCTAAACACCCTAACCAAAATAAAATAATAATATTTTTTTATAAGATTTTAGATATAAGTCGAGGACTCATGCCCCAATGTGATGCATTTTTTTTTGTAATTTTTTTCTAAGTAAATAATTAATTATGAATTTTTTATTACAAATTTGAAAAAAATACAAAAAAACTCATATGTCTGACCACCTTAACTTGGTCAAAAATTCATGAAATTCAATTTTTCTGTTTCTAATCCTATAGTATGCAAAGCATAGAATGTGATACCGTTTGAAAGATATAGATGTTTTTCAATTAGCCTATCAATCGGGACTTTAGTCATAATTTGAATAGAAAATGAATAATAATTACTTATTAAATTCAAAGTAAGCATAATTTATATTGGTGGAAAGCTAAGAATCTCCTTTAAAAACCCTTTTTGTTTCATCAATTTTGGGTAAAAAGATTGTCGTCAGCCACATACCCATCATATTGCCACTTTTTGGCCCATCATGATCCTACACATACCCTTTAAACCTGAAAAGAAATAAATGGATTCTTGTTATACCACCAAATCAAGTGTTCAAAGTTGTTTTGTTCAATTCTTAAAACCCAAAACCAAATCAAGTGAGTTTCTAATGTTCTGTTTTAGACCACTTGAAAAAATCAAATCAATGACTAATTTTAAAGCTGAATTAATCTAGTTGGCCTAAAATAGAAAATAAAAGCAACGAACAAGTGCTCTAGACTTATTACAATAAGCATTTAAAAATACTTTTTCAAGTTCAATGTCCAATGCCCACTTTTCAAACTTAAATATTCTTTCGATTTTTCCACCTTAATTCCAATTAGCAAGCCACAACAAACCTAAATTTTGTAGATTGACCCTATAAAAAATAAAGAAATGATGTTAATTCAAAATCTTTGCATCAAATCTAATGTAATCAGACATAAGCTGGTTGATAATACTATATTAGCACAAAAAATCATTTTGAATTAATTGACAATAAATGACAAATGATTTCAAATGTATCTCCCAAGATATTTTCCAAAAGATAATTAATATCCAACGTAAACAATTAATCCATAGCAACCTACAATCTTGATAGTGAAAGTAAATCTAAGATGATCAAAGTGTATTGAAAGTGCCCTTATGATAGGATAGTAAGCAACCTAGTCAAATTTTCTATTAGATTTTTTTTTTTAAAAGCATTCCACAAATTGCACAATAAGTACACAATGTCAACAATGGTAATGAGGTAGAAGTAGGTTTGGTACTCAAATTAATTCACTTCATTTCAAGGATTGAAAATGACCTCTAACTTCTAGTCAAATGCCAACTATCAGAACTAAACCATCAACTAGAACTTAATAGGATGTAATTACTAGGAATAGAGAGCTTAGGACATGTGGAAAGTAAATGTAGAGATGTATTTGTTATGGTTGCCAAATACTTGAAATAAAGCAATTAAATATCTAATTTACTCTCTTTCCAAAACTGACTTGACCATTATCTTTATAGAAAGATCTCAATCTTCTCTCCACACGTGACACCTTTATCAGATTGCTCCCTCAACTCAGGCCCTCTTAGTGGCTTCTTAAAGTTGAACCTTCATAAATGAAATATAAACGTAGCATGTTAACTTAGCATAAATGTAAAATGTTGAAGTGATAGTTCAAGCAAGTTTAACAATACACTTTCAATGCTTTCTTCCTCCTATCCCAATGTAAATCTTGTAATCTTTTGTTTATCGACTTGTCACTAAAAAAAGTGCAATATTAGCAATAATATCGACATTCACAATACTCCTCAATGTGATATCTTATTTTGAAATGTTAACAAGTTAATATTCAGCATGGTAAATACAAAAGGCAGTAGGCAGTGAGCAACAAATATTGGTTAGCAAACAACAAACAGGTGAATTCAATCATTAATTTAAACTCATGATTTTGATATCAATTTTTAAATAGTATCACACACCATGCAAATGCTTGTAGAAAGGAGAAATTAAAACTAAAATCACCACAAATCAGTATGCAAGTCCTCCACATATAATAAATTCTATAGGGAAAATAAGCAAACGAATTGATATGACATGACTATGAACAACATTCAATGAAAACAATTTCAAATCTATGCCAACAAAGATTCTTGGAAAAGAGACCAAAGAAGTGACAAATATTACCGATTAATAAAGTGCTTTAGTTAATGAAGATAGCTCAAGAAAGAGACAAAGGAAGTAATTGATATCTTGTATAGCGAGAATGAATGGTGAACAACGTACCACACACCGCATCCATCTCACCACATTCTATCCATTCCCAGTCATGAGCTTCAAAGTTTATAGGGTATGTGATTTATGGAAGAATAATAAAATGTGTAGGAATGAGGTGAGTGATTACTATTCTACTACCGAATTTGCAAATGAATTTGACTTTGTTGATAAGGTAAACTAAACTTTCAAGTCTATCACAGGCGATGAAGATACATATATAATTACAAGATTTTTCTAGCCTTTTAAAGATTTGACCTCTTTCCAGGGGTCATTGGATTACAATGATTCAAATCCTACCCCTGATTCTATCTTCTTTTGACCTCCACTACATTTTGAGTTTTAATCACAAGTGTTGAATAGCTAGAATTTACTCCTTCCACGTGTGTGAGACAAATGCACAGACCTAGGATTAGATTATGTAGATTTTGCTTCGAATGGCTCATAAGAAATGTTTGAATTCTTTAAATTGGGTGAATGATGTGTTTTTATTGCATCTAAATAAATCAACACTCTAAAAGGAAAACCAATAGACTTTAAACTCTGCACCAAATGTGAGCACTTACCTGTGATCTTGCTCAAACAAAGACAAATGTTAGCATTATTCAGCTTAAACAAGGAAAATGCAATGCTCCCTATGAAATTCATTCAAACACAAGAATAATGAAAACAAAACAAAAAGTAAGCAAAACACAATGATACACTATTCTAATGATCAAACTAGCATCCCATAGGGGGATTGGTCCTTCTTTGACGTGGAAAGAAGCCCTTTCCCAATCCCTTGATAAGATCTTGATGATGGAGATGTGTGGTTCTTGACTATAATGAAATTTCTATGGATTTTGGATGCAAATGCATAAACTCGTGTCAACTTGTGTCCCCCAAATCAATAGAGGAGTCCTCCATTTATAGAAAAATAAGGATGGATAAGTGAGAAACATGAAGGATGTGAGACTAAAGATAGACCAATGGCATTGTGCCACTTGTCAACATGTGAGTGGATAGAGGTGGAGCACATTTTGATGAATGTGCATATTAATGCTATTAGGTGGAAATTCAAAAATTGGAGAAGTGACATGTTGGAGGGAGATGAAAGACGAAATAAATGTCACTTGGCTCAAGAAAAAGAACATGTAAGAGGCCTTTAATTCATTGTTGGATGGACAAGTCCTTTTGGGGGGGATTTTCAAATTTGAGGAATATTCCAAGTTTGATTCCTTTTTGAATGAAATGGAGGAATTTATAAATCAATTAAATTGATTTACTTGCACAAGTTGCAAAATCTAGAGGATTTGAGGGATTAATTTAGGTGGAGATTAGTTTATTTGACATTTTGATTTTGATTTTAGGATTTAAATAAATCAAGATGAGATGAATAATGATTTTAGACTTAATTAAATAAAGTTTGATTTATTTAATTAAAGAGGATGGTGTTAGATTTAAATCAAATAAAAATTAATTTATTTAATTTAAAGGAGATGACTTTAGAACTTAATTAAGTAAAATGAGTTATTTAGTTAAAAGAGGATGGTGCAATGGTTTAACCAAATAAAGATGGATTTATTTAATTAAAAGGTGACTTTAGGATTAATTAAACAAAACAATCTATTTAATTAAGAGAATATAATGACTTAATCAGATTAAACTGATTTATTTAATTAAGAGATTAAATGTGATAAATTTAATCAAATAAAGATTATTTAATTAAATGGTTAGTAAAGGAGATGATTCAGGATGAACTGGTGTTAGTGAATCAAGATCGAGAGCACAAGATCAATTAGTGTATATTATGTGTCTATAGAGAGTCCTTTGGAGACTCCATGAACCTTGAGATAAGACTAACTGCATACACAATATATGGACTTGTGGTTTTTAAATACATGAGGCTACCATCAAGTATTTTATACAAATTTGGATCAACGTTGGCTCCTTCATCATCCTTACTTAATTTTAATCATATGACAATTAGTGTTGGGGATGATTTACAATTTTTCATGTTAAAAATCTTCAAAATATCATTGGAATACTTAGATTGGGAGATGAATATACCATTATCAATTTGATTCACCTCAATGCTAAGGAAATACATCATGATACCTTTGAACAAATCAGTCATTTTAAATTCTCCTTTCATGTCTCCTTTGAACAATTAATTACTAAATCACTTGTGAATATCAACATACAAATAAAAATTATGATCTCATTAATGATATCAAGTTTCCACAATCCATATCGATTAATGATGTAAAAACTCTCACACAATCTAATCTAGAAATGTGTGCAACATTTATTATGATCTCACCTTTATCATTCATCTTGTTATACAATGTAGGCTTGCTATTACACCTATTGAATCAATATTGAAGAAGATAAGAGTTAGTCCTATTATACCAAGATCTTGGGGCTTGCTTGAGTCCATAGAGTTCTTTCTTGAGCTTCTAAAATTTGTCTTCTTGACCCAAAATCTCATACCTAGGTGGCTGCTCCACATAAAATTCTTCTTCAAGACAATCATTTAAAAAAGTTAAGTTTAGATCCATTTGGTAAATTGGCCACTTGTTTTGAGCTACTATTGCAATTATTATTCTCATGGTGTCTAGATGTTCCATTGGAGAAAATGTCTCATTTTAATCAACCTCATACTATTGTGAATATCCCTTATCCACTAGCTTTTCTTGATGATTTTTCACATCACCATTTGCATTTAATTTGGTTTCTTAATCCCGTTTCACTCCTATGACATCCCTTTCTTTTGGAAGGCTCACTAACTCTCATGTTTTATTTTTTTTAATTGTATAAATTTCTTCATCCATTGCATTTACCCATTATTCATATTTAATTGCATCATCAAAATGAATTGGATCTTTTATTTGTTAATAAAATGAAAAAAGATAAATCAAACCAGCATTATTATCCCCCTAATTTTTGTCATAAATGTCTCTTATACTTCTTATTTTTTATCTCCTCAAGCTTTCCAATGTACAATTTGACAAATCACTTGAACCAGAACTTGTGGAATATGGAATTGATGGTCCTGCACCTTGAATGCATCTTGTAGATGGATTTTATTGTCCATTTTAAGGAGTAGATGCTAGAATATGTGGGTTTGTCCTTACATTTTATGATGGTGTCATTTTTTGACAAATTTTTTTAGCATGAATGGGTGTGGAAGGAGCCACATTTGAAGGAGTACTTGCTAGTATAAAAATTTCTTTAACTTCTTGTGGTAAGTTGAATACTATATTGATTATTTTCTCTAAACTTCCATCCCATGCTTCATGTTCTACAAACTCCACATCTCTACTAATTATAAATTTCTTGGTTATTGGATTATAGATTTTGTATGCCTTAGATTCATCAGTATATCTAACAAATATACATTTTCTCCTTGTCTAATTTTCTTCTTAGCTCATTTAGCAAATGTGCATATGCCACACATCCAAATACTCTCATGTGACCAACATTATGTTTTCTTCCAATCCATGTTTCTTTTGGAATCATGTTCTTCAAACTTTTGGTTGGACATATATTCATAATATATGTTTCACAAGCTACAACTTTAGCCTAATATTCATTAGACAAATGTTTTTTTTTCAACATGGTTCTTGCCATTTCCATGATTATTTTTTTTCTTTCTTTCAACTACCACATTTTTTTGAGGTTCGTATCTAGTTATGAATTGCATGTTAATTCTTGTGTCCTCATAGTCAAAAAGGTTTTCAAGAGAGATTAAACCTCGAGGAAGCTTATTTCCTTTTAATTAGATTACTTTCCCTTCAAAAGGCCCAACTTTAGACAATGAACGATCAAAGGCTTTTCTTGATTTCTATAAAAAGGTGGCAATCTAATCATTATCCTCAAATACTTTCCAATGTTGACCATTGTCAAGAATTACCAGTCACATGATGATCTGTACTACATTTTGTTTTGTTGCTAAATCTGAGATCAATTCAAATTGTGGACCAATTGAAGCCATCCAATCAAAAACATCATTCTTGGAATGTGCGATAACTTGAATTTTAAAAGCCTCAAATCTCTCAATCAAATCTCTTATCCTATGTCTGTATGACTTCATTCTTATATTTTTGGTGGTTGCCTACCCACAGATTTGGCTTACAACAAACTTTGAATCGTGAAAAGCCTATATTTTCTTTACGCCTATCCATTCTATGAGGAATAAACCATGGACCAAGGATTCATATCCCTCATCTTTATTGGAGCATGGGAACTAGAAACAAAAATACTTGAGGGTTTCTAACACTGTCAAGGGAACTAGGTGAACACCTACTCTAGAACTAGCTTTAAATTTGGCGTCATCAAAATATAATGTCCATAGATTGTTGTCACCTAGACCATTATGCTCTTCTTTTTATTTTACCGACTTTGTGAAGACTTGATCATCATCGAAGATCACATGGGTGCCTAAACTAGTAGCATGAAATTTTCTAAATAAGTCAGAGTCAACGAATTGTTTGAGAAGGACCTCTTCTTTGAGGGTCTGATTGTTGTGTCTTCTTTGTCTTCCAACATTTCTACACAATACTTCTCCCTTTGTGAGATTGATGTATGTGCTACTTCAAATAATAGAAATGCATTATTTTCTATATGTTTTGGATGCAAATATTTGGAAAAAATATTCATCTATGCCCCATGCTTGGTCATGAAATCCCTTGAAAGAAACATCTTGATTACCAAGGGAATGCCTTATCACAACTACTTCTTGTGTGGCCATTTGGTCTGGACATGAGAAGAGGGTCAAAGATAGATCCATGATGTGGCCTATGGTCAGAACTTTCTTCTTCTCTAACTACATGATTCCTTTCTCGAGAGGCTCATACTTGACTTTCAGGGCATTGGCTACTTGTTTAGGCATGTCCATTGTACTAGCTCTTGAATCAATCATGTTATTATGTAAAAGCTTATCTCCCACAATAAGTGTTAAAAAGAAAGACGTGGGGTTTGGCTTGCTTCCCTCCTCTTTTGCATTGTCTGTGATGTTCACATAAGTTGCAGCTCTTGGAGATTGGGGCTCTAATGTGAGCCTTTTGTCTCTATTTTGATCTCATGGCGGCGTCACCTCCATCTGCTGTATTTTTTCTTCCTTCTTTAAAGCTTCTTAGAGTAATTTCTTTTTTTCAGGAAAGGATATGATATTCCATAGAGATACATTAGTGGGAACCTTCTTCAATTGTTCCACCACATTTATCATTCTGAATGGTAGAGCATTTAGTTTGAATAGTGGTGTCTCTCTCTTCTTCAAGAGGATTCGATCTGATGTGAATATGATTGGTGCCTTATCCATCTTCTTTTCAAACCCTGGTAGAACTTGTGAATGTAGAGTGGATCAGGCTTGCAAATGCTACATTTCTTGTTGCACATACTCTCTAGTGAGCCTCCTCTTAGACCTCATGTTGTAGTCTAACTATACTTGTGGGGCACTAGTAGTCAGGGAAATATTTTATGAATAATGCTTCCTCTTCCTCCATCCATGAGAAAAGTGCCTAGTTTGGTGCAATATCCAGTTCTTGTTCTAAATACATTCCTTGCATTTGTGCTCTAAAGAGAGCATTCTCCATTTTGGGAGACTAATATTCCTCTGTATTTTGGAACATGCCCTTGTTTATTTGTTTCACTATCTTTTACTATAGATTTCCCCTCAGATGATTCACAGCCATATGGCTATCATTGCAAGAGAAGCACCATGTGTTTTCTTCTTCAACTAGGTTTTTCTTGCCAGGTACTAGATCCTTGCTTGGACTACTCTTAACATCCTAAAGTGGCATAGTAACTAGGACTATCTAGTTGGTAGATGTTGTTTGCTAGTCTCCTTCTATTGAGGCTCCTTGGTACACATTTTTTTGATAGGATGGTCTTCCTCCTTGATAAGAATGAGTGGCTTGCTTCAAACTTGTTGTTTGCTACCATCAGATGAGGACTAGCTCATTAACAAAAGATCACATAAGACTCTTCATATTGCTAACGTTAGTTGCTAATGAAGAGGAACCCAACGTACTTGGTTGCACATTTGGGTATACGTACATGGATTGTGGTGTAGTCGATGTAGTCACTTATGGAGCATGGGCATTTGGAGTAATTTCTTCCTAGGGGCCATAAGAGATTTCTATGAATACAAGAATTGGTGGTCATGGTGAAAGCTTCCTAGAGTTGATCAAACTATTTAATGTGTGCACATATGGGTTGTATGTTTCAGGTAAGATATCTCCTCCATTAGAGGTTATAATGACTATGATGTCTGAATTGAAAGCTTTCACATATGGTGTTGAAATCGCTCATGGCCTCTTGCAGGGCTCTTTTGATAGTGATTAATTGATGTAGTAGTGAGGAACAATCTCCCTTTTTAGAGAAACATTCAAACAAATTCTCTTTGAGTTGATCCCAAGAATAGATAGAACCAAAAGCTAAAGATCAATACCAATCTTGAGCTTTTCCTTTGAAAGATGTGGCCAATAGCCTAAGAGCATTATTTTCCTCCTATATGGTATGTACGTTGCATACCTCTGCTATATCCTAGAGATGTTTAGAGGGTGTTTTGAAATCTTTTCTAAAATTTTTTGGGATAGCGTTGAGGGAATTAGCAATTATTGCAAGCCATGTGTCTAGTGGCATAGGCGGTTATAGAGGACTACTGCTATCCCAAGTTACAAAATTTATAGGAATAAGGGCAACTAGATGAGCCATTGAAAATAGATTCCTATGGACAGGGTATACTAGTATTTTGATATGAAAAGTTTAGTCTCCTGGTGGAGTAGATAAAGCTCTAGATATTGGGCTTTCACTTCTTTCCTCATTACACCTTATAGGCAATACAAAACTGGTAAGTCTTCTTCTCCTTGATACCGAGGCAGGTAATTGGGAGTACTGAAAATGGCCCCTTGAGGATGCTCTTATTTGGATTTTGGGCATGAAATTTCCAACCTCTTTTCTTTGTTTTTATTTAAGAAATATTTTTGACTTTTAATCAAACATGCGAAAAGCTTTGATCCCACTGAGTGTGCTAGAAAAAGAACTATTCATCATCAAATCTTGTGCCTCTACAACATCCTTATGGGAAATTCAATGAGTGGGGGACCAATTTGTGCCTTGCTTAATTCCTCTGGGATTTTTATAGAAAACTAGCTTTTCCTTATGTTGGGAGAAAAAGGTAGAAGGAAATGTAAATAAAATGTTAAATGGAAATGCACTAAAGCTTTTACAACATTTAAAACCTTAAATTATTTCCTATGTATGATATAATAGACACAAAATGCCACAAACCCTTCATTGTTGGGAAGAGAATGAGCAAAAAAGGCTAAGTAAAATCACAATGTAGTCTTTTTGATCTCCCCGCAAGAAGTAGTCATTAAGGTCTGATCAAACATAAGAAAACTCTACAAGTTAACAAAAATATCCAAAAATTATAGAAACCCTTTCTCCTTTTATGGAATAATATGGAAAATAACAAATTCTACAAAAAATAGACAAGTTCAATAGACATAATTTGATTTCTAAAAACTATTATTCGACATACAAGCTTACAGAATGAAAATTGGCTACTTGAACTATCAAAATAAGCTTGGCACAATATTTTAAAATAGAAGAGAACATAAAGAAGGAACTTGACAAAAGCCATATCATGCATAGTTTCAATGATTTCTTCTAAATGCATCAAACTTCAATATTAAATAAGGTCAAAAACAAAGGTTGGATGCCAATTCGATGATAGTTTGAATTAAAATATAACATGCTAGAGAATAGCAGTATTTTGCAAAACCTTCAACTTCTGGAAACATAAAAAACACCCTAACTAGATCTAACTACTCTACAAAGGTATTTGAATTAACTTCCTATTTTTGAAAATCCTTTTTCTAGATAAACTAAAAACATTTTACTTCTACTATTGCCTCCTATTTCTAGCATGGAAGAAGAGAACACCCTCATTAATCATTTCAAAAAGAAAAAATTCTAGATGCCCACACCTGATAGCCCATCATCCAATCATAGATCTTGATTAGATCAAAAAAATCCATTATCATTAACTCCTAACTTATTTATTAATGTCCCTAGACCTTTAGCAAAGATTGCAATCAAATATCATTTAGATTTTAGCAAATAGCGTAGCAAAATCTGATCGATCGATCATATAGATTGATGGCACTGACTCGAAGGTTCCACCCCAAAAGAAAGAAAGACCCAACACACTCCAATAAACTCCAACCAAAGAGGTCACTACATAAAAGTATAACCTGCCCGAAGTGAAGAGATGACGTGTCAAGCAGGTGAAGAACCTTAGATTCATGAAAATGGCTTAAGAGAAAATTCCCGCCAAGCTAACACATGCCTTGGCTTGCTCTCAAAAGGAAGATGATAAAAAAAAGCTACATAACCACCATGTGGCATATTGTGCACCATTTGGAACAATCTTTAACTTTAAAAATGGATCCATCCCAAAGCCAAAAAATGTAAAATTCCAAAATTAAAAAGATTAAGCACAAAATTTGCTTCATAGAAACATGAAGCATGGAACGTGAAGTGAAAAATGTCTTGTAAATTTGTAGTCTAACATGAAGTGGTCATGTAGGATATAGATCTAGACATTGAATATGGATATAAGACAATTCTTGCAAAGGAATCTTAAATGCTACATCACAACACTAGCTCAACAACATGCTTGATGCTTGATAACCATGATAAGATGATGGATCTTGACTCGCTGCACAACAATTGATGAAGAAATATTCTCTTGAATTCCTTAGAAACTATCTTGTAAACTCTCTTGACACTCTTGTGAAGTCTTGGAATGCTTAACTCTTGATTGCTTAACTTGATGCCATGTAGGCTTAATGAAATAATGATTTGAGACCTTGTTTATATAGGAAATGCACCCAAATTACTGTTTATTAGATCCCATATGCTGAAATTCATAAAATTTGAATTTAAATCCTTGATTTCCCACTCAAAACCCTAAAAAGGGGCAAAATATCACTCATACGCTACCCCTCATATGCCTAAGGTGGCACATGGGTCCCACAAGACCTTTTTGGAGAGAGAAAGTGTCAGGGAGTTAAGAAATTAAGTCTATTTGTTGATCTTGTAGGATTTTAGTTGAAATAAGCCTCAAGATGCATAATATAGGGTATGAGGGGCCTATTAATGATGATATAAAGGCCATAAATGCAACGAGGCCCAAAACTCAATGTGAAAGTGTAAATAAATATACTTTACAAAATTAAATTAAAGAAAAATTAGGTTTACTTAGCTTAAAAGGCCCCTAAATCCAATGTCAATGTGTACAACACATAAAAAAACTAGATTAAGGTAGCATTAGGTTGAAGGGCCTTAAATTTAATGTGAAGGTGTAAATGAATACACTTTACAACATTAAATCAAGGAAAAGTTAGGTTTATTTAGCTTAAAAAGGGCCCAAGATGTAATGCGGATGTGCAAAACACATCAAAATACTAGATCAAGGTGAGCTTAAGTCCATTTTAACATTATTCATTGCCAAATAAAGTGTGAAATTATAAACAATGACATTTTTGACACTACATTGATATCTCTCAAACTGTGAGGAATGTTTCCATGAAACCTTCACCAATGTGACTGAAAAAAATTTAATATTATCCCCTTCAATGTATTTTTCTTTAGCCTCCACCATTTTGAAAAATATTTTCTTTTGTAAAAAATTTCCCAACAGGTGAAACTACCTAAGTGTGGAAACTCCAATTTGCATATTTGAACAAATGAGATGTTTTTTAATGCAAAGAAATTCCAAGAACACCAAGTTATGTTAATGTTCTAGCAGTGACGGGCTACTTCTTCCACATTCGAATATGAAGCTAATTGAAATATAGCCTAACAACTATTTAAATTAATTTATATCCTTTCCTTTGGCCGACATAAAACATTTTGAAAAGGAATGTCTTTCATTAAATGAGATTCAAAATTTGTTATTGAAAAATCATCATTTCTTCAAGGCCAACATTCTCTTCATAATGAGGCACAAATTCAAGAGGCACGTTGATTTATGAGGAGGCTGACTTTCCTAAAGGGTGACGACCTATCACTTGTGTATATATTTGCACCACATCTCATTATTTTGATATCAAGTTTCAAGTTCTATTTTATTATATACATTGAAGTATAAGTGTGAATGAACAAGAAGGGAAAGTGAATTTTGTAGAAGAGTATATTGTTTGAGGTTGAGTTCTATCAGTATTTTAGTTTTGTGTTGCATCACTCTTTGGTGCATACTTTTGGGCCTACATATTGGCCTCTTGTAAGGAGATCATTTTGTGACAATTCAATATATAAGTGATATTATTGCTGGGTTTTTTCTCCCTCAAGAGGAGGGTTTTCCCAGGGTATTTGTTGTGTCCTTGTGTTTGAATTTTGAATTAATTCTTTGTGCATTACATATGATCATTAAAATTTACATGGTATTAGAGTGGGCTTGAGGAGATCGTGATCAGATTTGATACTACAACAATATGCTATTCTCTTCATCTTAAATCTATGTCTATCTCTACATCAATCAAGATGGTGAACATATTGAAAATTGAGGATAGACTCAAGGGAGCATCCAACTATAATTCATGGAGTTTAGAATTACGATCACATTGGAAGAAAATTATTTGGCTAAGTTTGTGGAGACCAAAGTTCCCAAACCTGAAGAGGAAGAAGAGAAGTTGCAATGGAAGAAGAAATACATCAAGGTGAAGAAGTTGTTGGTTGATTCCGTCAAGGATCACATTGTTTCGATTATCTCCAAGTTGAAGATGGAAAGAGATATGTTCAAGACATTAGAGGAGATGTAAAAAATAAATAACACTAGCCGAGCTTTTGCACTGAAGAAACAACTTCACCATGTGAAGATGACAAAAGGAGAAATAATGATTGCCTACTTCATGAGAATATAGGAGTTAAGAGATCAACTCTCTACAATTAGTCATGTGGTTGATGATAAAGATCTAACAATGCTTTCTCTCAATGGTCTTCCATTATCATGGGAGTCCTACATTCAAGGAATTAGTGCAAGATCCCAAATTTTGAAGTTCAATCAGTTGAGGGCCGATTGCATTCAAGAAGAGTCAAGATTGGTGGCTAGAGGCATTGGTCAAAGTTCAAAGCATGAAGATATTCATGTTCTCACCTCCCATGCTTCAAAGAAGAAAGGAAAATATGGGAAGAAAGGATTCTTCAAGAGAAATTGTGATAGGGAAAATGATGATACATCTGCCTTCAAGAAGAAGAGAGACATGTCCAAGATTCAATGCTTTAGGTGTGATAAGTTTCGGCACTTCACTAAGCATTTTCCAACTAGACCTAAACAACAAGCCACTGTTGTAGATGTTGATGATGCTTCTCCACAAAAGGATTCAAGTGAATATTTTTTCTACTCAACATTGTCAAGCAGTGTACCTACCGACACCAACACCTGGCTAATCGACAGTGGTGCTTCAGGACACATCACTAGTTTTAAGGAGCACTTATCAAGTTTGGTGGAGAAGGAGTCTTACAAGCAAGTCATCATTGGAGATGATGCTAGCTACTCCATGAAATGAATTGGGACCTCTACACTTCATTTAGATTTTGGCATCACACTTCAGTTGAGTAGTGTTCCTTATGTTCCTGGAATCAAGAGCAATCTTATTTCTATTTCAGCCTTGGAAGATAAAGGGTATCAAGTTGCCTTCTCCAAAGGAATTTTTTTTGTGTGGATGGAGAACTGTAGCTTAAAGGATGCTCAAGTAATTGGAGTTAGACATGAAAGCCTTTATAGAGTCTACACACATCCTCTACAAGCTTTGGTTCATGATTCTTCAAGTCTATGTGATTTTTGGCATCCGAGATTGGCTCACCTTCACTTTTGAGCCTTACCTACCATGGAGAAGATGGTGTCGAGCCTTCCTAAGTTCAACTAGGAGCATGGAGGTACTTGCAAGGGTTTCACTTTGGGTAAGAATATAAAATCCCCTTTTCATAGTAGAGAAAATAGATCTAAATGCATTTTAGACCTTATTCATTTTGATTTATGTGGTCCTATGTCTATTCTGGCTTCAAGTGGATTCTTGTATTATGTTATTTTTATTGATGACCACTCTAGGAAGACTTGGATTTATTTTTTGGAAAATAAAGAGTCTGAGAAAGTGTTAGATAGGTTTAAGAAATTTAAAGCCTTGGTAGAAAATATTTCTAGTAAATGAATTAAGGTCCTTAGATCTGATAATGGTGGAGAATACACTTCTAGCAATTTTTAGAATTTTTGTATTAATGCAAGGATTAAGAGGGAGTTCTATGTTCCCTATAATCCTCAATAGAATGGTGTTGTAGAAAGAAAGAATAGAACAATCATGGAAGTAGCAAAGGCCATGATCCATGATCAAGATTTGCAAACCTTCTTATGGGCAGAAGCTTCTAGGATGAATTTATATGTACAGAACAAAAGTCCTCATAAGGTCTTGGAGAATATGAATCCAGAAGAAGCCTTTACAAGGAAGAAGCCTAAATTTAGTCATTTAAGGATCTTTGGATGTCCTGTCTATGTTAATGTTCTACGGGAAAAGAGAACTAAGTTGGGGGCTTTTGGCAAGAAGGGAATATTTGTGGGCTACAGTGAGACATTAAAAGCCTACAGAATATACATTCCATAATAGAAGTTGATCAAGATCAGTAGGGATGCCACATTCAAGGAAGATTTTGCATTCAAGAGATCTAGGGGCATTCATATGGAGATCGATAATGAAGAGTCTCACTTAGGATATGTAAGTTGACCATACTCCTGAGATTCAGAGGGAGACTTCAGAACCAAAAGAAGATATTGATCCTGTTGAACCCTTGGAACCTACTAATAGGCCTACTAACATTTTTATTGGGAGAAAGAGACCTCTATGGGTCAGGCATACTATGCAAGAGGTTGAAAGTTTTGTAGCTCTTAGAGGGACATTCAGAGAAAGTAAAAGGCCACATAAGTTCTCCAGTTATGTTGCCTTAATGAGTCAAATTATAGAATCCAAGCCTACTTGTGTCAAGGAAGCATCTAGTTATTAGGTTTGGAGGGATGCTATGGAAAAGGAGTACCAGTCAATTCTCAAGAATGATGTTTGGGACATTGTTCCTAGACTCGAGGGAAAATTAGTGGTATCTTCAAAATGGCGAGCTTCAAAATAAAGCATGCTGCAGATGGGAGCATTGAGAAGTACAAGGCAAGATTTGTGGCCTGTGGTTTTTCATAGAAAGAGGGAGTTGATTATGAAGAAACATTTTCTCCTGTTTCTTGCTATACTTTTGTGAGAACCATCATTATCATTGATGCATCCAAAGGATGGCAGATTCGTCAAATGGACATGAAGAAAAATTTCCTCAATGGAGTGATTGAGCAAGAAGTTTATATCGAGCAACTTGATGGACTTGAGGTACATGGGAAGGAGTCTCATATTTTCAAGTTGAAGAAGGCTTTGTATGGTCTTAAGCAAGCTCCTCGTGCATGGTACAAAAGGATTGATCGTTACTTGTCAAGTTTGGGTTTCTTGAAGAATGATGTTGATTTAAATCTATATTTCAAGGTAATCAATGTGGAAGCATTAATTTTGGTTTTATATGTTGATGATTTGATCCTTACTGGAGAATTCTTGAGTGTAAGAAGGATTCGACTTCTGAATTTGAGATGAAGGATCTTGGACTCATGCATTACTCCCTTGGCTTAGAAGTTTGGCAGAAACCAGATGAGATGATTCTAAGTCAAGGGAAGTACACCATTGATATACTTAAGAGATTTGGTATGATGGATTGCAAATCCATGTCTACACCCATGGAGACTAACCTACATAAATTGAAGGAGGCTGCAACTAGTTCAGACTTAGTGGATGCTACATTGTACAGACAGTTGATTGGATCTTTGATGTATCTAGTTAACACTAGACCTAACATTTGTTATGCAGTGAGTGCACTTAGCCAGTTTATGTGTGAACCAAGATAGATACATCTTGTTGTAGCTAAACATATCTTGAGATACTTGTGTGGCATAGTTGGATATGGGTTGAGGCATTCTTCAAATGAAGACTTGGCATTACATGGTTATACTGATTCTGATTAGGCAGGGTGTGTCATAGATCGAAAGAGCACCTCTAGTTGTTGCTTTAGTCTGGGTTCTGGTATGATATCCTAGTGCAGGAAGAAGCAATCATCTATAGCATTGAGTATAGTAGAGGCAGAGTATATTGCAGCTTGTATAGCAGCTCGAGAAGCAATGTGGCTTTGTAAGCTCCTTGCAGGATTATTTGGACAATCAATGGAGCCTACTATCATTCATTGTGATAATCAGAGTTGTGTGAAACATTCTCTCAATCCTATGTTCCATGACAGAACCAAGCATGCTGAGATCAAGTACCACTATATTAGAGATATGGTACTACAGAAGGCTATACAATTGAGGTATATCAGCACTGATGAGTAGATGACAGACATTCTCACCAAGCCTCTCTCCAGGATAAAGTTTGTGCACTTTTGAGATAAGCTTGGTATGGTGGAGAATCCAGCCTTGGCTGAGAAAGAGTCTCAGTATCAGTGAGCCTTGTTTAATGAGTTCTTATCTGTGAGAGAAGTTCAAGGTGAAATCCCTTGTTAATGCATTTTCCTCTAAGATGGAGGAATTTGAGGTGCAAGCCCTTATTAATGCATTTCTCTTTGATATTTGAGGTGAAAGCCCTTATTTCCACCCTCTAAGAGAGTCGTGGTGGATGTCATGTTGAGGTGACAACATCACACAAGTGATGAACACTTGTACACACCATAGTATGGTTGTAGCCAATTTCGTTGATATTGTGTTGAGGTGATATCTGATATCACAATGAGGTGATATTCTTCATTTCCACTTGTGGTTGTAGCCATTATGATTGATATCATGTTGAGGCAATATCTAATATCACGATGAGGTGATATTCTTCATTTCCACTTGTGGTTGTAGCCATGGTGGTAGACATCATGATGAGGTGATATGTCTTGTGTAGCTAGAAGTATCATCCCTTGCTAAGAGGGAGTGTTAACGTTCTAACAACGACGAGCTACTTCTTCCACATTTGAATATGAAGATAATTGAAATATAGCCTAATGGCTATTTAAATTAATTTATATCCTTTCCTTTGGCTTACATAAGAAATTTTGAAAAGGCACGTCTTTCATTAAATGAGATTCAAAATTTTCTATTGAAAAATTGTCATTTCTTCCAGGCCGACATTCTCTTCATAATGAGGCACGAATTCAAGAGGCACGACCTATCACTTGTGTATATATTCGCACCACATCTCATTGTTTTGATATCAAGTTTCAAGTTTAGTCCTATTATATACATTGAAGTCTAAGTGTGAATGAACAAGAAGGGAAATTGAATATTGTAGAAGAGTATACTATTTGAGGCTGATTTCTATCAACATTTTAGTTCTGTTTTGGATCACTCTTTGGTGCATATTTTTGTGCCTACATATCGGCCTCTTGTAAGGAGATCATTTTGTGACAATTGAATATATAACTGATATATTATTGTTGGGTTTTTTCTCCCTCAAGGAGAGGGTTTTCCCAGGGTATCTATTGTTTCCTTGTGTCTGAATTTTGAATTAATTTCTTGTTCCTTACATCTGATCATTAAAATTTACAAGTTAGACAAAAATTCACCAACTTGAGAAAATAAAATGATTTCTTTTGGGTGATGCAGGATTTCCTATGAACTTGGATGCTCCAACATTAGGCACATCAATTAATAATATTTTTCGAGCTTGGGCTCACAAAATGGAGTGATATAATAGGATTAACCTTCTAGGGTGTAAACAACTTGCAATGAACTTCATCGTTATGAAATGTGGACAAGATCAAACCTTCTTCCTCTTCTTCCAGCACCATGCTAGAACAATTTCCATCTTCCTCCACAACTCTATTAACCCTTTTTATCTCCTCTCATGGATTCACATACACCATGTTCTATCCTCCTCAAAATTATTTCTCCTCTCCTCTCCTTGCTTGGATCTATCCCATTAGTAACCAACCTCCTCCACCAAACTCTCATGTCACTCATACCACAATCTACTGTATACAAATCTTCATCAAACATTGTATGTAAATTGAATATTTACATAGGTTCTTCTCCACACTTTTCAACCTTGACTACCTCAAATGGAAGTACTAAATCATCATCATAGAATGCAACAACATTTACCTCTTCAATGACTATTGCAGCTTGGGTTTCTTCATCATCTATTGTAAGGCCTTCAAGGTCTATCACTATACTTTCTAATCCACCTTCATTCTATCATTTTTCAGTTTTTCTTTCATTCATCTTCTCATATTCACATACTTCTATAGGTTCTTCTCTTACTTATTCCTTTGTTGTGATTCTTTTCTTCTTTCTTTCAATTGCTGCAATATTTTCTAACCATTCATTTTCCACCACCAACATTTATGACAATAAGTCATCATCTTCCTTGTCTTTTAATACAACCTCTTCATATTTCATTGCTACATCATTATCCTTTTCCTCTCTAGCTACCTCTAATGTAGGCTCTTCATTGTTCAATCTATCCTCATCTTCTTTTCTAATTTCTTTTTTTCACTTAGTTGTGTCTCCAACTTAACCAATCACTTATTTATATTTTTTCTCATCCTCCATGTCTTGTTTTCTTCATATCATCTCCATGCTTCCCAATTCACAAGCCTCTTTCTAATGACTTTACCCATCTTTTTTGTTGCTGCAATTTCACCTCAGTCTGTAGTCTACCATCACACTCAATCTACAAAAAAATTCTTTTGCAGCTTCAAGATTTCTCACTACTCAAGACTCTTCTTACTTTCAACAACCATTAGAAGCTTCTTCTCTAGTGCTTTCTCATTCTTCTCTACCCATAATTCTTGGTACAAATTTCCTCACGGTTAGTTGTCTATCTAGACACTCAGAATCAATAGATTTGATTGCAATTGATGCAGAGGGACTCCCTCAGCCAAACACTCACACTCACAACTCACAAAAAATATATTTCAAATATATTGCAAATAACACACATTCTTCCTTTTATTAAAATCAATAATAAATTACATACAATATCACATCATAAAAACCTACAAAAAACTTGGCCTCTCAAACTATATAGAAAACTCCTCCATTTCCTCTCACACTCTCACAACAACTTTCCTTCAAAATCCCCTCATGGGATGAGATCTCTCGATCTTCTTGGGAAAAATCTACCTCAAATTTGTAGCAACATTTTCTTTTTATTCACTTCTCCATTTCGTAACTTATTTTTAAATTCCCATATGATGAGTTGAATGGTCTTTGAAAACCTTTTATTTCTCTTGTTGTATGTGGCACTTAGAATGCAAATTCCTCCAACCAAATTGATATGTCAAATTGATGGGATCTTGTCTATAGGCCGATGAATATGGGTGGACTGGGTCTAAGAAAGATTAGAATGATGAATAAAACACTTCTTTCTAAGAAAATTTGGAGGTCCTTTTCATCTAATGGGGAATGGAAAGATATTTTAAAAAGTAAATATATGGCTAATTGTGGATCTCTTAAGGCTCTTTTGGACTCTCCATATTTTCCCTGTGGATCAACATGCTGGAATGATATGATTACTAGGAGAAACATTTTGGATTTAGGTGTTGGATGGAATATAAGAAGTGGAAATCATGCTAAGTTTTGGGAGGATAGATGGATGCTAAGGGATCACCTTATTAATGATGAGAGGTTTAATAGGTGAGCTGATATCTGCAAGAGGACTTTTGGAACTCAAGTTAAGGACTATTGGCATGATGGGGGATGGGTGGACTTATGCTAGCTTAGCCCAGAGCTTGCTCTGATCCACTCATCTTTGTTGGCTATTAGGATCATGGGTTCGAATTAGAAGGATGACCTCTTAGTTTGGATAGATAACCCTTTGGGAAATTAATCTATTTCTTCAACTCTCTCTGCTATCCTTTTCTCAATCCCCCTCTCCCTTATGGGTCAAAGCATGGACTAAACATTTGACTCCTAAAGTTAATATATTCTTCTGGATCCTTCTTTAGAAAAAAGTGCTCACAATTGACAATCTCTATAAGCCTGGATTCCAGATACCTAGTAGATGCTATCTATGTAAGAGTGAGGCAAAGTCTGATAATCACTTGTTTCTCCACTACTCATTTATTACCACCATATGGGGTAAGTTTATGACTCTCTGGAATATATCATGGTTTTTTCCTTATACTATTGAAGACTTCTTCTCTCAATTGAAAGTTCCTTCTTTGAATCCTTTTATTCAAAGATTATGGGCTTTTACTTTCCCCTATATAGCATGGGGTGTGTGGAAAGAATGGAATAATAGACTCTTTAGAGACAAGGAAACTTCAAAGAATAATGTGTTTGAAAAACCCCTTAGGTTAATTTTTGAAAACTATAATATCATTCCTCAACAAGAGAATAAGAAAGAGGCAGTGTTATGCACTCCATATGATTTAAAGATAGCCAGGGAGTGGAAGATTAAAAATGATGTGTTTAGTGCTTTTAAACAAGCTAAAAAAGAATGGACATGGGTGTGCTAGAGTTTCCCTTTATGTGGCTTTTCTAAAGCTAATTTCAATGGTGCAGCTAAGGGAAACCTAGGGTTGGCTGGAAGTGGAGGTGTGATTAGGGATTCTAAAGCTAACTTTTTAGTAGTGGTGGCTATTCCCATTGGATCTCAAACTAATCATGTGGTTGAAGCCATTGGATCCTTTCATGTGATTAACTTAGTAGTTAGTAGGAATATTAAATATTTATGGCTTGAAGGAGACTCAAAAAACATTATTAATTACCTCCTTGGGAAGTCCCCTCCATCATGGTCTATCAAGAGCTGGATTGAAGAGGATAAGTCCCTCTTAACTAATTTTGATAAAGTTAAAATAACTCATGCGTCCAAGGAAGCCAACAACATGGCTGGTTTTTTTGCTAACAAAGGGGTTAAACAAATTGGGTTGGTCATGTGGCAGAACCTTAGGGATCTCAACACTGATGTAAAGGATTTAATTAATTATGATATCACACATGGGAAAGCAACAAATTATTTTGATGATGAAAGAGAGTAGGGCCAAGTACTTCTATGAACCCCATTTCCAACTTGCATTAGCAAAGCAAACATTCAAAGTATTAGATCAAAATGCAAGTTTAAAATAAGAGTTCCCCATAAAATCCATTTGCATTGTTAAAAAACCAAGGAAAAAGATGATATAATTGACCAAATACGAACAAAAATAACTATCCCTATTCTAAAACAAGACAAACAATTGATCTTATGGGGGGATTGGTGCTATTGTGGAAAATATCCCTTTCCCAACCCCTTTAGATAAGCTAAATGATGAAATAGCTTTGAATATGATATGAAGAATGATATGGAATGCTAAGATGATATGGAGCTTTGATATGGATCCAAATGAATTTGTGTATGAGATTGTGGAGATTGTGGAGGATTTTAACAATAGAGGGGACCTCTATTTATGGCCAAAAGTGATAAAAGAATGCCAAACATGGAGGATGCGGGACTAAAGATAAGCCAATGAAAAGAGGCCACTTGTCAACTTGTGATAGGTTGGAGGATGAGCACATTTTGGTCAATGTGCCAAAGAGAGGGAGATTTCAAATTTGAAATTGTGAGTGGGGGACATGAAAGAGACATGTAAGACATTCAAATTAAAAATTGTGAAATAAATGTTGAGTGGGGGACATGAAAGAGACATGTAAGACTTCCAGATTAAAATTTGTGAAATAAATGTTGAGTGGGGGACATGAAAGAGACATGTAAGAATTATTAAATGCCTTGTTGGATGTACATTTCAACTTGCCTTTTGAATTCAAACTTGAAGGAATATTCCTCAAAGATTCCATGTTTATGGAAAATGTTGATTTTAATAAATCAATAAATTGATTTATTGGTGCAAGTGGGAAAAGCTCGAGGATGTGACATGCATTAGATTAGATTAGCTTAGGTGGTGATTAGATTCTATTGACCAATTTGACTTGATTTAGGGATTTAAATCAAATCAAAGGGAGATGAAAGGTGATAAAGATTTAGTTAAATAAATATTTGATTTATTTAGCTAAGGGGGGTAATTATATGATCAAATTAAATAAAGTTAATTTATTTAATTTTAGATGGACGATCTTTAGAGATTAAATCAATTAAACTTGGTTTATTTAATTGATGTGCAAATATGCTTAGTTAGATATGCATGATGTCAATTTTGTGTGTTTACATTTTTCCCCTTTTTGAAGCAATGTACTTGCTGCATTGGTTCAAAGAATAAACTTGCCGCGATCAAAATTGAAATTTTTTCTTATTTTTTTGGATGCCCCAATGGAAAGTACACTACTGCATTGCCCCCTCAAGAGATCGAGTGAAAAGATTCGATTTGATGTTCGATCTCGCAATAAAGAAGGTAAAAATGGATGGTATGGATGATGATGCAATGTATGTGAGATGGATGATGCGATAATGCCTATATTATTTGGAATGAATGTTTTATGCAGATTCTTAGACTAACAGATCTATATTATGATGAGGATGCAAATGCAATACATGTGAATGAATGAATGATATGTGGTATGCTAACAGTTTTGTGGATGCAGGATGGATGCATGATGGATGCATTGATGATGTTATGTTAGCGCAAAAAAGAAGAGATTAGATGATGGTAAAAGAATCCAACAAGTCCATGATCTGAAGAGACTTTATTAGAGATGATGATGATATAGATGATGATGATAATCTTATCAAGGATTGGGATTTTAAAAGGGCTACTTGCCTTATGTTTGATAATACACATAGATACGATGCATCAAAGTATAAAGAACCAGGATGGCGTTGTACCTAGTGCGATGAACTTTGAATCAACAAATAGATAGGATTATTCTTGTTCACACTTGACATACAAAAACCTTGCTAGGACATACCTAACAAACCAAGTATTCACCAAGTTATTTTACAAGAACGTCCAACAAGCACAACAGACAAAAGATAATGATTGTTGCCCCATTCCTATCTCTCTAAATCCTTCTTTTGGATATCCTTGAGAGGTCCTTGGAATGAGCGCAATAAGATAAATCAAAAGAAAATATAAAGTATGCAAACAAGTCAATGTTCTTCATACCTCTAGCCAAAGGGATTTGTTTTGATAGGATAAGAATCCAAGTGATATCCAAAATGATGCCCATTGTTGGAATGATATATCCTAGGACATGCATTATATAGGATGATGATGGTTTGATAAGTTAATTGATCTATGGCTATTGATTTAAAGTTGATTGTCATGTTTGTGATTGATCAAGAGTTTTATTTTTCATTTAAAGGTTTGTTGCTTCGATTTTGATCTTGTGTTAGAAGTTTTCTTTTGCTGATTGTTGTAATTATTTCTATTTGTTTTGCCAAAGGATGAAGGTGATGATCAGTTTATTATGGATGATTGATTATTTCGAGTGAAAGCGAGATGAGACAGATGGATTTTTCTAGATATTTGTATGTTTTTGACATTTTTTGAAATGTTTTGAGGCTGTTTTTTGTGTTTTTTTAATGTTTTTGGATTTTGATGTTTTTTGAATGTTTTTTGTGTTTTTATGTTTTTGGATGTTTTTGGATTTTCTTGGTTTTTTAATTTTTTTTTGTATTTTTGTGCCTCAAGGGCTGATAAAAGATTAGCCTTGATTACGTTTAAGCTCAGAGACAACGTAGTTTGGATTCCAAGTTTTTTGATATTTTTTGAATTTTTTTTAGTGTTTTTGGATTTTGATATGTTTTGAATGGTTTTTGAATTTTTTGATTTTCTGATGGTTTTGGATTTTTCGCATGATTTTGATGTTTTGGATAAGGATGTATGTAACAATATCAATGATTTATTTTTGGATTTTTTTGAAAACCAAGCTAAGGTTGATTGATCGAATTGATGTATTGATGATGAAGATATCATTGTTGAGGATACACAACAATGCAAGGATTGATTGATCAGGATTGATGACGATAACATTGTTTAGGATGTACAACAATGCAAAGATTGATTGATCAGGATTGATAATTAAAACATTGTTGAGGATACACAATAATGTAAAAATAGTGCTAAGCAACACAAGGATATCCCGAGATGATTTTTTAGTTGGATTTGATTGATCATGATTGATGAAGCTTGATTTGGAACAAAATTTGTTCGAATGATTTGATGTGACATCGACGTGCAAATTAGATGCAACTGATAGCCATTATTTGGATTGATGTTCGATTGAAAATAACACTTGATAAGGAACATCTTTTCATCAAAATGTGCCATGGGCTAGTGATTTGGATTTTGGATCACAACTGTTTGACCAATTTGATTTCATGTTTACCAATGTTCAGATCACCACATAAGTTGGATGATATAGATCAAGATTTATTCTCAAATCAAGATGTAAATATCTACCCCCAGTGTCTAGCAATGTATGGAATGTCATGGATGGATGATCGGATAGTTGTATGGGTGGATGTATATGGTTTATCTTGTGATAAGAGAAGGTGTTTGGATAAAGAATATACTGCATAGGATAGCATCAATGAAAATGACCCATGTCAAGATATTTTACTGTAAGCAAAGGCAAAGTGTGCACCAAACTTTGTCAAGATCAAGATGACTTAGACTATGGATGCAGATGGATGAAAATGGATTGGATAAATGGTTTATGGATGAATGGATTTATTATGGATAAGATGGATCGAATGCTCAATTTTTAATGGAAGAGATGAGATGCTTTCACCTGAAGTGGCACACGTAGATGCTCAATTCTACACATGATGTCTATTTGCCAGGTTTTCATCATGGTCTTGCCCAAAGCACAACCAAAGCAGTTTTCACTAGAGGATTATTTTTTTCTTTACTGTTTTGAATCCTTTTTCTGATTTTTTTTGTTTTTTGTTTTTTGAAAGATTCATGCTGACCCACCTAGTGGTGCTGATGTAGACGCTTATGTCATAATGAGCCATCGATATCCTACTTGAAGAAGTTTCTTTTCTAAGATACGTGCACTTGAATGTAGCTTTTGGGATTCCTGATTTGCTTTGTTGATATCAGAGTTAACTTTTTCTCTGTGCACACATCACAATAGAGTGCCTTGAAAATCCTTATGATGAAGGATCATTGCTAATACATGGTCAATTTGAGAATTGGATATCATGTTGGGAGGCATGGATGGAGTGTGCTTAGGAGTAAAATATGGATTGGTCGACAGTTTGGAACCTTTGACTCTCCAAACTTGGGAAGATGAGAAATGATGGGTGGATACAAAAGTGTGTGTGGAATTAGGACCAATTTTTTAATACACTTTGTACGTTGCTTGAAAAGATTGCTTTTGCTTTTGTGGACATCTTTGATGGATACTTATCCCTTTATTTTTCCCCATAGTTTCTTTGACTAATGGAGCTTGATAGGGATGATCTCTCTTTGTATTCTTTGGTATCCATGTGTATTTGATTTGTCCATTATGCTTTCTAGCTTCTTTTTCTTTAATAACATTCTTCATACTTTGATTCAATTCTTTGTTTTCACGTTGGTACTATTGATGGTGTTTTTATGCACTTCTCAACACAGGCAGTGCATAGGCACACTACCTCTCTTGAAAGACAATACTCCACAATTGAATTGCAGAACACTGTCCCAAGGTCTCTCGGGTGTCAGGTCATGACAGTGCTTGGATACCTCAGTACTTTGATGTGATTTTCTGGAATCACAAGGCAGCCTTACAGAAAATTAAAAAACATGGAAGTTGGAACTCAGAATGGAGTTCTTAAGATGGAAAGTTGTTGTGCACCAGCTGTAGGTTCAAATAGCAATCTGGAACTCCATTTAGCTATTAGATTTGGCTTTACAATGTGCAATGAACCGTAATATAGGTTAGTTACTTAAAAAAAAAAGAAGGAGAGAGAAAAGTTCCTAAGTATGAAGCTTGCTATGAATAGTTGCAATGGAGTTCCTGCAATGGACAATTCCTTAAAACAATATACCACTTAACCAGGGATTTCACAGTATCATGGAAATTGTGCTATCTTCTAAGGGCTGCAGATATTTCATCCTTCATCCACCACATACATGCATGAATAAAAGATAAATTTTTGGAGTAGCTTTAAATAAAGTCTAGGCTAACTTTGCACAGCTATCTACCATCAGAAAACAACAAAAAGTATGGACTAAGGAGTCATCAACCAGGCAAAAATTTTCACAATCACCCAACAACATTCCTAAGATTTATCCAAAGAAAGAAAACAGCTAACTAAACAACAATAAGGTATAAGTCAAATATCTAACATTAGAGAATGAATCAAATAACATGAGAGAAACCAAGAAAATACACTAAGTCAATGTCTTTTCTTATAAATTTCAGCAGCATGTCTTTACAACAACTCAACTCTCTCTTTGCAAATGAGAGGAGTGACCTATTTATAGTTTTCAAAAAGTTACATGAATGGCCAAGATTCATTCTCATTGTGTGGCCAAGATTCACTACAAAATAGGGTTTCACCTACCCCCAAATAGATTGCAATTTAAAAATACATTTTCGTCCTTTCCCTATTTCATCATCTTGTGGATGGCATTGTAGTTCTTTCATCTTTTAGTGGATTGTTTTTTTCCTTGCTGTAGCTACTCTTTAGGGAGGTATTTATCTTTGGTTGGGATATCCTTTTGCTCCTCGGAAGCTGCATGTTCTATATATTTGAGGATGACAACTTGGAGCTTGTCTATTTCGAGGATTTCACACCGTAACGTCTAACAGCTCCATTCTTTAGCATTTTCTTCCAACCTTTTCCAATCTTCGTCATACTTCGAGCCTTTGTCCCTAAAGAGTTCTGATTGGTTCAAGGCGTGGGCAGCAAAACTTAGGAACTCCGTTGTGATTTCTCCTGCTATCCCATCCTTCATCTTCTCCTAGAAGTATGGATTGATCTTTTCTGGGTCTATTTGCATAGTGGGCATATCATAGCCCGTCATCAGCTTGAGATATCAGGCACATTCAGCCTAGATTTTTTTGATCCAATTAATATCCGGATCCACTCTACTTAGGATTTGCTCCATCCTCTCCTTGCGGTTGTCGAGGTCTCTACGCCACACATCCACTAGCTAGTGATCTTCTTTTATCAGCTCTAGCTTCTCCTCCCATGTGGCCTCAGGCATCTGAAGGATGGCTTCAATTCTTGGGAAGGTGGAGTCGTAGGTGGTAGGGAAATTGGTGCAGAGCCTCTTTGTGCTCTCCAAGGATTTGATCAGGTCCAAGAACTTGTTGGCTGTCCGCACAACCCTGATGATTCCCATGTTTCTGACGTATGCGACCTGTTGGAACCAATCCTCAGTGGTTTTCTCCAAGTTTTTTCTTCTTTCCATTTTGTCTATTTGCTCCTTAGAAAGAAATTGTGGTGCGGTCATGGAGGTAGTGGGCAGGTCATCCACTGAGGGCCATTGCTGTATGTAGTCTATTAATGTCGCAACCTACCCCTTGAGCTCATCCTTTGAGACCTTTTCCTGCTTTATCAGGTGTACCACTATGGCCACCGACTCCTCAAGGTGCTCAACCTTTTGCTCCCTCGGTGCCATCCCCAAGTCAATGGTGGAGATATTGTAACTTACCCCAACCTGGCAACCAGTAGGTGTTGCAATTTGTGCTGCTCAGGAGCCAAAAGCATCCATTGTTATCTTAGATCAGACCTTGGGCTTCTTCTCCTTCTTCGTCGTGGTCTGGGATCGAGCCAAGATGGCCTCCAACCTTGCCCTTGGGTCCCTCAGCACTAGGGTTATTTTCTCGAGTTGCCACTCTAACCATTTGGGCACTGCAGACTTGTCCTTGGGTGACTCACGGCTACCCTCGCCCTTCTCAGTCAAAGGCAAGACCTCTACCTCCTTTTCTTTTTGGGGTTCTCCTTTCTTTTGGGAAGCATCCTCCTCCTCTTCGTCAGAGTCATGGATGAATACAAGGCGCTTGACGGGAAGCTTGGTGGATAGCTGTCGGGTAGGACTTTCTTCTTTTGCTACTTCCTCTTCCTTCTTCTCTTCAGCCACCTCAGCCTCGGTTAGGTCCTTCGTTTGTTACTCTTTTGGTGGCTGCCCTTCTTCACCACGTGGTGACTTTTCTGCCTCCGCCTCAATATCCTTTGGCTACTGCGCCAACTCCTCCTCAAGGTCATCATCAAATGTCTGGATGATTTCGTTAGCACTTGAGTCATCCTCCTCATCACCACTCTTGGAAGAGCCTATCTCCTCCTCTTCGTAGACCACCCTGTCGATGGTTCAGTGCTCGTACTCGGGGTGCTCATGATATTCATCAGCCTCCTCCTCAATAGACTTTGAGGCTTCATATTCTCGTTCCTCCAACTCTTTTGAGATCTGCATTGTGGCTTCCATACCTGGCGGCCCCGTTGGTGGTTATGAAGGCTGAGCTACCATGAGGACTTGGGCAAGGGCCGCTTGGAGAGTTGGATTCATCAATATTTGGGAGAGCTCTGGGGGAAGGTTCGACATGTGTCTTGTAAAAGCCTCGGGCATAGTGGCAGCAGGATTAGGCGATATTATTGTTGCTGGAGGGAGTGATGTGATTGGCGACATGGCAGTAGAAGAGGAAGGGGGAGTGTTCATGCCGGAAGAGGAGTCAACATTAATTACTGACCCGACCAGCGGCGAAGAGGCAAGATGGACAAAAATGTCCACCGCCGGTGGAGATGAGATAATCACAGGAGGGGCAGGGAGAAGCAAGGGAGGCTGTAATTCTATCATAGCTATGATTTGTTTGAGCCTTTTGGGAGATGAGCCTCCAATTTCCTTCTTCACTCACTCCTTGGGATCCGTAGACTGTGCGGTCTCTGTTTCTTTCCTCTTCTGGGACCTGGTGACTGGAGGATACTTGGAGGTCTCACCAGTTGACGTGGTGGCAGCGACGTCCTCCGTGGCACTTGGCTCACTTTTGAGCCCTTCATAGGTCAGGACTACTCCTTGCTACTTTAGATATGCCACCTGTCCATCGACCCACTCCCTGGTGTGAGTTATGATTGGCTGGTTGATGGTGTCTAGGTCATCGACCTCTTGTACGTCCCAGTCAATTGATGGTATTGGTAGGTTGGCAACTGCAGGGTACCCCGGGTGCACGATTATGGACTCATCTTCCTTGACTTGGTCTGGTACTAGGAACGGTTGTACTCTTCTCAAAAACTACACTGTCATGCACATATAGTGCCTTGCACATACTTCTTTGTCATCCTGGCAATCGGCCGAGAAATCTTCAATGTGATATTGGTGGGCATATGCTGGCCCTAGTGCTTTCCTAACGTGGCCATGTGGGTCCATCCGCGGGCGAGCAGTGTAGCAATCAAAATGGTAATCCTTGAGCTCCTTCTTAGAGTTACTAGCACATTGGGATGTTTGTAGTCGGTACATGCCCTAGCCAAGGGTCATGGGGTAGGAGATCCCCGCTATGTGTTTGTTGCTAAAGATCGCCTAGATGTGTTGGAGCTGTCGAGAAAGCTCCAGGAGGATGATCCTATCATTGGGGTAGCGAGGCAATCTATTTGGCCTCTCAGTGAAACCCTAGGCCCAGATATAGGTAAACTTTGGGAACTGGATGAACAGGAAAGCATATTGCTTTAAGAGCGCCCTGGCACTGTGGGAGACCCTCCTCTTGAAGTCTCCGGTGATCAACCTGATAATGTAGCTGATGAAGGCGTCATTGACCCTGCAGTACTCCTTCTTGAAATTGTGATACTGGAGCTGTGGGTATTTATCATAGGCTTTAAGTTCCCATTTCTGCCATTGGTTGCATGCCACAAATAGTCCACTGTATTGTCTCTGATCTGCCAGGGAGCAGACGAGATTAGAGGTCATGTAGAATTTGGAGCTCTTCTTCACATTGACAAACTGCTCATGGAAGCAGTTGCTAATGATGCCTCCCCAATAGAATGAAACCTTGGTTGTAATGTCTTCATTTCCTCGCAAGATTTGCTCAATGAAATAGGCCATCCATTCTTGGAAGTATACGGCCATTGGAAGACCCATAACCCTGCTCAATAATGTCACCAGGTCGTGGTAGTCCTCATGGAAATCGCTACGGAAGAGTTCTTGGGGAACCTTCGCAGCGCTGCCCCGTTTCTCCTTAAGCCAATGGAGGTTGATTGACCTTTTGCAATTTGTTGGATTGGCATCCCATGCTACCTGGCATTATTCTAACATGGGAACTTCCATCTCTTGGAACGTGGGGATGTGGAATGTCTTGGTGATCCCTTCTGGCGACATGTCTGCAAGGATGTTTCCCTCCTTATCCACAATCGTTGTGGTATCTGTTTGATAGGCTTCTCGGCAAGCCATCACTAATTCGAGAGCCACGAGTGAGGGAGGGAAACCGGTGGCTTTGGCTATTCCACTCTGTCATATTAATCTGGTGTTCTTTGTTGTCGGGTTAACCCTGACCCTCTGAGTGAATTCATCTATGTCTACCTTGCCAATATTTGTATCTGAGATCTCCTTCCAGTCCGTTGAGACCTTTGAATGGAGTGGCTCACCTTGGAACTGATACTTCATTTGATCATTTTCTTCCTTTCCCCGAGGGGTCCTTCCTGACTTCTTGCCCTTATCTTTCTCGGCAGATCCCCCTGAAGTTCCTCCTCCTGATTCCATATATTCTACAAGCAAGGGAATAGATAGCACAATAAAATGTCAAAAGCATTCATGTTAGTCCATATTTCTAAAATAACATCTAAATAATCAATCAAGTATATCATAAATATTATCTCTAGATGTTATTGATCTTTTTTTAGGGAATTTGGGCAATCTGGGCCCGGAGTGCCGGACTTCCCTGGCTGGAATGCTGTCCGAAAGGAAAAACGTAGACGAAAGCTCCCGGAGACCCTTCTTGGCCAAATTTTAATGCTTTGCGAAGTTTATGATGAAGAGGGTCAGAAATTAACATGTGGGTTGAGGTTAGATTCCAGATTTGGGTTTGTTTGGATCGATCTAGGAGGACTCAGAGGTTTCAAGCTGGGAAGCTCTTGAGAGATGGTCGTTGGTGATGGTGGACAGTAGGCGGAAATTTGGAGGTGGAAGTCTGAGGATCGGGGTCCAGGGGGCCAAAGGACGGCTGCTAGGCTTACCTTTTAGCCTTGGCGGCATTTGGCACGGCGGAGCTTGGAGGCCGAGGTGCCAGTTGGCATTTTCCGCTAGTAGCGGCGGGCGAGAGGCAGACTTCCAAGGATGGAAGTCTGGACACTGGTGCCCGGAGAGTGGAAGGCTAAGCGGGAATCTCTGTTTAGAACAACACACACAGAGCGGAATCCTGAGGCACGGGGCTCAGAGAACGGATGGAAGCCAGAAGATTCGGTGACAACACACGGCAGACGGAAACTCGGGGTCTAGCGACCGGGAAGATGGGGCGACGTTTCCAACGGTAGGAGAGTGACAGACTTTCAAGAATAGAAGTCTAAGATCGAGGGCCCAGAGACGTGAAAGTCACCACCACAAAATAACAAGCCAATGGCAGAGAGGAAGGCGGGGCCCGGAGGGCCGGAAGGCATCAATGTCCTCGCTAAAGGAATGCGCAGCGGGGAATAGCAGAAAATAAGGCATGGAGGCCAAACGTCTGGGGCCTGAAGGCATCATCAAAGTAGCAATACCATATCACCAAAGACTAACAGCGAAAGCTAGGGTGGAGCCCGAGATGCGGGAAGCCGAGGGACGAATTCTGTTGGAGACGGCGAAAATCGGGTGGAACTCTGGGGTTCCGAGCCCAGGAGGAACAAAGGACGTGGGTTAGTTTCAAGCCTTCACGGCAGAGTAAATACCAGGATCCAGTAGCCGGGGAGGCGGGGCGGTTTGGCATCTCAGACGTGGCAGAAGACAAATGGAAGTCCGAGGAAGGAAACCTGGCGAACTGGGCCCGAAGAGGGGGATTGTCGTCAGCGAATGTTTGAAGTTTTGAATTTTGGCGGTGAAGGCGGGCCTCAGGCCTGGGGTGGATGTCTTCCCTACGCGAAGAACAGCCACGCGAGGGAAGACCCCCGAATCGGCGGTAAGGTCATTTCTAATGGTTTTGCCAATTTTCCAAGACATGGGTTTGGTGCGCCACTTGGTGTTTTATCAATCTATGCTCTCCTAAGGATTGTTCATTTATTTAAATATTTCAAAATTGTGAAAACAATGGTCAGGAGGGGGAGCAGATGGCCTACCTCAAAACACGCTAGGCGGGGGAGCTGGGTTCCTCACGTAGTCAACGGGTCGATGCAGACAGCGATGATTGTGACGTCGTCGAAGGCGGTGGGCTCCAGATGATAGCTTCTCCAATTTCACTCCAACCCTATTTGTGAAAATGATTTGGGTGGATTCAGAATTTTATACCCCAACCGCCATGAATGCCTGCAATAAATGCATGTACGGCTGCGAGAAAGTTGGTGAATTTGAAGTTAGGTCGCCGGTGGCGGCGGGAACGTCGGGTCTCATAGCCGGGAAGATGTGTCATGACGACCATCATTTGGTGATTTCTTATTGTTTAAATCGTGGCGGCGGTGACGACTCAGGGCCCGGAGTTCGAGAATCTGCAAGGGATCCGCCGTCAAGGACGGCGGGACCACCACAGAATTCTGGAGATGGAATTCTGAGGAGTTGGGCCTAGAACGGTCGACGGCGGGCAGTTATAAACGAAAACACTGGTGGAGAAAACCCAAGTGGGGCCTGAGGATCGAGAGGCCACCAGAGGCTCGTTGTTGTCGACAGTGAGATCAGGACGGAAGTCAAAAAGTGGACTTCCGGGGCCTGGGGCCCAAAGTGGCAGGCGCTGCCCCAAAAATTTGTGTCAAATTTCGGATGGAGGGTGGCAGGCCTGACCCTGAGGAGCGGAAAGTCACTCGGTGGACGCCGCAAAGGACGTAAATTTCAAAGGGGAAACCCAAAAAGGGAACCCCAAATGCCCGGGCCTGGAAGGGCCTGAAGCCGTTTTAGGGCCAAAATGCCAAAGGGATTCCCCGAGGCCCCCGGAAGGTAGCAAAAACCAAAGTGGAGGCATGATCGCTTTATTGTTTTCCTTCTTATCTTATATATATTCTCTTTTTTCATGTAGATCCTGTTTAGATAGACATACATAGATAGATACATATAGATCTATGTCTATGTGCATAAACATTTTTCATACTGGGCTGAAGATGTTTCATTATTTTTTTTTATGTTTGTCTATGTGTTCCCTTTTCTAATCGAATCTTGATACTATGTATCATATATCAAACTCAAATCGAAAAAGATTTGATGGTTAGACTCAATATAATCTAATAAAAACTTAAACTATTATAGGAGCTTTCCTTTTTGTAGATGAGATGTGCATGGTAAAAAATTATTGCCATATGAATAAAACTATTTTATTCATCCTATATTCTTCAATGAATATAGGAGAATACAGATGTAACATTGGAGCAACATCGACCATATGAAACATCAAAAAAAGAGGGGCACACAAAATGAGGTGGCCCCAAAAGACCCGACGAAGCGAAAGAAAAGAGGGTCTCCATTCTGAACGGGGCATGTGTGCTAAGGGCACAACAAATGGCGACTCTGCTGGAGAACGCTCCAGAGCGTTCTAGGGATAAATATTCATTCAGGACCCAGAATCTCTGGTTTCGCAGACCAGGAGTGGCTTCCAAAGATGAATCCAGGAGAACGAGATCCTTAATTAGGTCAGCTTACAAGACATCTCAGAGGTGTGTGTATAGTGAGCTCATTCCTTTCTTTGGGATGGTTACCAAGGTTACCAATTCAACCGAGTGAGCTACATAAATCACTTAACACCAAAAGTAACCTGGACATTGCCTCATTGCCAGTCAGACATCCATAGCCCTGATGGGGTTGTCGCTACAATCTCATGGATATTGCTCTACTATTGGTCGGGTGTCCATAGCCTTGGTAGAGTTATCCGAACACCCATTCGGTCATTTATTTCCTTTTTCAAATTTCTCTTTTTCTCTTTTTTGCTTTGATATTTCACTCTTCTTTTACCATTTAGTTCGACCAAGTAAGCATTGAAGCCTACAATGGGTTTGAGACTGTAGTGGTCACTAGACCAGACTTAAGATTTTTCGCTCACTAGGGTGTCATAACAACCATAGCACGGTCCTTTGGAAATTACTACTACATGCTTTGTGCGAGATCCGAAATGTGGGTAAGAAGATCCAGCTAAGGGTCAAGTTCTGAGCAGAGTTCAAACAAGGAAATCATTCACGGGTAGCTCTCAAAGACTGATGATCTACAGTGAATGTTTAGCCAAAGAACACAAAGAACGGACAACAAAGTGAACCGCTTGTCAAGCAAGCACGACCACCGCAAAGGAGCGGGAAATAAATTTTGAAACAAAACTTCCAGGAGGAAGAAAAAAAAAAGCGACGTAAACAAAACACAGACAAGCAAGAGAGCAACTACTCTAACCTATGTACAAGTTATTTACAATGATGAGCTGGAAGAAGCTCATTCCTAGAAGTAATGCTTTAGGTGTTGCTCGTTGACTGGCAACAGGATGTTCTCACCAATTAAAGTTTTTAGGTGGAAGGCATTATCTCCCAAAATCTCAGCTATTTGAAAGGGGCCAATCCAGAACTTGTTGAATTTTTTGTGTCCCTCTTTCTTCTCATGGGCCTTGTCCCAATATAGGAATAGATCTTCAATTCTGAAGGCCTTGATTTTGGCTCAGCGGTCGAACCATCTCTTAGCTACGCCCTGATGTTTGGCAAAATTTTCTATTGCACAGTTTCAGACTTCCTCTAAATGCAAGAGCTCAGCTAATCGAGCTTCCCTATGATTTCCTCCCTCATAAAAATTATTGATGAATTGAAGAGTAGGAATCTTCAGATGGATGGGGAATATAGGCTCTAGGCCATAAATAAGGTGAAATGGGGAATCGCCAAGGGCAGCCTTGTGGCAAGTGCAATCAGCCCAAAGGGCGAAACGAAGCTGGGTATGCCAGTCCTTGGGATTCCTACCTAACAGCTTCTTGATCATAGTAATCAGATTTTTATTCGTGGACTCAGCAAGGCCATTGCCTTGAGGGTAGTAATTGGATGAGAATTTGAGGGCTATTCCATAGTCAAACGCCCAACTAGCAAATTTTAATGAAGCAAATGCAGGTTCATTATCACATACCAAAGCATACGGACAACCAAAGTGATTTAAAATAAAACTTTCTAGGAAATTAGTAACTACTTCGGTTGTGCATTACTTACATACTATTGCTTTTGTCCATCTAGTACAATAATTAGTAGCGGTAAGAATGTACCTGTGTCCTGCAGATGATGGAGGGCTTACTAGACCGATGAAGTCAAGACCCCATTGCGCAAAAGGCCTTACCTCTAGCATAGGCTGTAGTGGGACAGCAACATTCTTCTCCCTAGTGGCAGCAGTTTGGCATGTGTGACATGAACGAACATGGAAATGGGCATCTTTAAAGATGGTGGGTCAATAATACCCTGCCCCCAATATTTGATGGGCTGTAGAAAAACCTGACCCATGGCCCGTGCCAAATTTATTGTGAAACTCCTTCAAGACCCGATCTACTTCTTCCTTGCTGAGGCATCTCAAGTAAATTCCTTCATGGTTCTTCTTGTAGAGAATGGAACCCTGCAGCATGTAGCCATTACTTTTCAATCTCAGGGCCCTCTTTTGGACTCCTTGTAGGTGCGGCGGGAACCTATGATTCAATAGATAGTAGACGACATTCTGGTACCACTCTCTGAGGGAGACATCCTCAAGCTAGTACTGCTGGATAGTGAGTACAAGTCCAGCTTCAACTGCTATTTCGGTAATTGTGCGGGTGAGCGCCTGCCCTCTTACCAGTTTCATCAGTTTTATCTCCATATCATACTCTTGTAGCAGGGTGACCCACTTAGCCCTTCGTTCGCCCAACTCATTCTGCATGAGCAGCATTTTTACTGCTGGGTCGGGGACAAAGGCAAACACCTTGTTGCATAGAATATAGTGTCTAAATTTCTTCACTACTCTGATGAGAGCGTACACCTTCTTTTCAGTGTTGTGGTAATGCAATTCAGCATCCTTGAGGGGATCACTTATGAAGGTGATTGGATACTCGTTTCCTTTGTCATCCTTTTGGGTCAACATGCTAGCACAAGAATGTTCTGAAGCAAATGAATAGATGTAGAATGGCTTCAGATAGTCTGGGCTAACTAACACAGGGGCCTTAGTAATGACTCATTTGATTTCTTTGAAGGATTGTTTGGCATCAGGTGTCCATTCGACTTTGGCATCTTGTTTGAGCATGGCGTTGAGAGGTTTGACAATCTCTGCAAAACCTGTGATGAATTTCTGGACAAAGTTGATCTTTTCGAAGAAAGATTTTAATTCCTTCTTGTTGTCTGGGGGCTAAATTTTGAGTAAGGATTTGATGCATTCAGGATGAATGGAGATTCCTTGTTCCGAAATGATGTTCCCAAGTAGCCTACCTTCAGTCACTCCGAAAATGCAATTCTTGGGGTTGAGGGAAACCCCAAACTCTCTACATCTTTGAAATACTTTGCATAAGTCAGAGACATGATCGCCCTGCTTCTTAGAAAACATGGTCAAATCATCTATGTAGATGATTATGCACTTGCCAATTAGGTCTTTGAAGGCGATATCCATGGCGCATTGAAAAGTGGCGCCGGCGTTGATGAGACCAAAAGCCATTCTTCGGTATATGAACGTCCCCCACTTAGTGGTAAACGCCATCTTGTGATGATCCTCATACTGTACCATTACTTTCTTATAGTCGGAGTACCCATCGAGGAAAGACATCATCTGGGAGTCATTGATGATCTGCAGTACTTCATCCAGCGAAGGCACTAGATAGTTGTCTTTCTCTGAGGCGCGGTTTAGATTGCAGAAATCCACACACAATCTAATATCCCCATTCTTTTTCCTGACTGGGACCAAGTTAGCCACCCACGTGGAGTGCCTAATGGGAAAAATAATTCTAGCTGAGAGCAACTTTTGTACCTCCTTGTAAATGATAGGTTCTAGCAAGGCATTGATAGGGCGCTACTGCTGGAAAAATGGCCTCACTTCTATCTTCAGAGGGATAGTGTGTGTGATGATAGAAGTGTCATAAGTTTTCAAATCTTTGTAGTTCCATGCCACCACGTCATGGTATCTTCACAACGCATCCGTAATTCCTCTCTTTTCTTTAGGTGTACACACCTTGCTAATAAAAATATTCCTGGTATCCTCGACTGTCCTAAGAGTATGAGTGTTGCACTGGTTGCTTATGGCCTCCTTCTTCATTTGCTGATCCTAATATCTGATTTGATCCAAGTTAAATATTCATTCCAACTGAACCATACCCCTGGGGATTATATTGGTTTTAAGGTTGATAACCCCCTCTATATCTAGTTCAACCTCCTGTGGATCAGCTTCATCGATTATTTGGGCTATGAAGATATAAGAACTTGTAATGAAATGAAGGATATGCTTGTCGTCATTAAAGACTTATAGGTGGGTAACATTATCTGGGACTGATGGTGTGGATGTTAGCTCAACAGTGAATTTCTTAAGCCCAGACAATGAGAGGGGTTGCATAGTGTTGGCTGCTTGAGCCAAGGCATCAGTTGTGCGATTCTAAGTACGAGGGATTAATTATATATTGAATGCATCTAAACCCTCCAAGAGATCCCAGACCCTATGCCTGTAGTTTGTGAGCCTTCGATCATGACAGGAATACAACTTTCTGACCTGCTTAGCTACGAGCTAGGAATCCCTGAAAACTTGCAGCACTTTTACATTTTTCTTCAAGGCCATTAGAAGGCCAATGACTAAAGCTTCATATTCCACTACATTATTGGTGCAATAGAACTGCAATCAGTGGGTAGCAAGAAATGTCTTACATGTTGGGCTGATAAGTTTGAATCCAGCTCTAGCTCCTTACCTGCACTTGGATCTATCAAATCAGAGCGTCCAACACGCGGAGGATTCCTTATCTTCATGTCTGATTGAGCTTCCATTCCCCTTCGGTTGGAAAGCTAGCTCTGTGATTTTAGGGGAATTTTCTGGTTCGATGCAATGATTAACAAACAGTTCTACTCATTTCTATATGGGGGGTAGCTGATTTTTTAGCATGTGCTACTGCTACTTGACAAAGGCAACAATTAAACTCAGAGTGTGTAGCATTGTGAACCTTGCACCAGTTCGGCAATAAGAGATCTTGTAAATTCATTCGAGCTCCTATGCTGAGCTAATCCCTCGTGTATTTCTTCATGAATTCCTGAAAACCATTGAGTAATCCCCAATTTTCATCTTTATCCAGTCCATCATCAACTTCTACCAATGTTTTTGTGTCTGGGGGCATTCATGTAGAAACTGTCGAGGGACTACACAACACCAGCAACACTTTATCTGCATGTTTTTCCTGGAGCCCGGCCTCATTTTGGTAGGAAAAAGGGCAGTAATTCCCCAGGCCAGTCTTGACAAACAACACCTCACTGAGATTATTGTATTTCGTGGTCATGTACTTCATACAGGGTTCACGGTTGACACAGATTTAGTTTCACAACCCCTTCTATGGCAACCACATGTGAGAAAGATCTGTGGTGGTGTACCCATTCAGTGCCTTAGTGAATTCCCTTCCCAAAATGATTCTATATGCATTGGGAATGTCAGCCACTTGAATATCAATGACCTGTTGTATCCGTGGATCTATAGCAATCTACATCGGGATACGGTTTATTTCACCCACGATGTTGATCTCTGTTTTGTCCAGCTGGGTCACTTTCCTTTTTGAAGGCATGGGAGTGATGCCAAGAGCCTTACATACTGCTAAGGGCATAATATTGGCAGACGCCCTTGAATCGAGCAAGCAGTTGTTCAAGTTCTTCCCAAAGATCCTAATGGTGGTCAGGAAAGGGGGAGTTTCTAGTCTCCCTTGGAGGGTGCCCATATGCATGTCCATGTGAGCTATCTGACCTTTGTTCCTATCAATGCCCGTATCCTTGGTTTGCTTAAATTGTTGGTCCTTAAAAAACTGCCTATTAGCCCTTTTCAACTCCTTTTCAACTTGTTTGCTTCCTAGTTAGTTTACGGGAACATCCTTCCTTTTCCCGGTGTTATTCTATAACTCTGATTCTTTCCTAGGCTCCTCAAAGGTTACCCTCTTAGCTGGGGTTTCTTGCATTGTACTAGAGGATGGAGCCCCATTGAGAACCCTAAAAAAGGCATGTCTCACGGTAGGAACTTTAAGTAATTTGAAGGCCGACAAGCTTACTTTTACTTTCTTGAACTCTTCTGCTACATATTCACCCATTTGTTCAATTTCTGAACTAAAAGCTTGGCCTATAGTAGAACTAGGGGTGTGGACCTTTGTTTGCCCAGGCAGATTTTTGGGTTGGCCTTGTGGCTAGTTTTGTGGCTGGTTATAAGATCCATTCTTATTGAGATATTGGGTAGGTATGTGAGGAAGCCCAGAGTTATTACTAGCATTTGGATCAGGCGGGGTGGCAAACTTGTTTGGCGGGGTAGAAGTTGTGAAGGGTCCACCCGCCTGTCTATTCCTAAGGAAGTAGGGACTCGACCATTGATGGAACATGGAGACCTCATCTACAAATGACTCTTCTTCATCTACCAGACCATTATCTACTGAATCAAAGAGCTGAGCCAAAGTTTGTTCATTACTTAACTCTTGTGCTTCTTCACCCTCAACGGGAGCAAGTTCGACTTCGGATTTGTTGTGGTCACCTCACGGGAACGGCGATTGATTAACTACTAGACACGAGGAATCATAGGGTTCAGATGAGACGATGTCCCTACAGTTGGCATTGTCGACTGCATTTTGTACCTCCACCTGGAAGATTTCAGTAGCTGTTTGGAACTCGGAACAATCTAGCTTAGAATGTCTGCTGGTTTTGTGAAGTCGACACCATCCGGACAAGGCTGCTTCAGCCAGGTATACACCGCTGGATGTTTTGTCATTGCTCATCGATTGATCGAAGGGCATAGGGACTCCTCCATTATTGGGCCTGGTGTTCCATGTGTGATTCTATCTCTGAGAAGGTCTCCTTTCTGCATTCTGGTTGGCGTTTTGTCCTCTCATAATTCTGCCTAGAGGAAGTGCCTACTTCTCGATTATCTCTACCGTCTTTATTGTCTTGGCTATCCTTGTTGAGATTGGCCTGGAAATTACACTGGGAGGCCTGCAACTGGTTATTCTGATTCTTTAGGTGCGTCATTTCTGTGGACATTTTCTTGATCATTTCTGTAAGTTCCTCTAATTTTTCTTTCTCAGTCGAGCTCCCAGGCGACGGTGTCGAATTTTGGAGAAAAGTAGGCGAGGCTGTCGGCTGATTCTGATAGACTGGAGGAAACTCAAGTCCTAACAAGTACAACGATGCCTAAGGCTGTTGGGAATACGCCTAATGTTGCGAGGCAGTGTGAGAATAATTAAACTACTACTGGGGCTGCAAATAGGAAGGTGCGAGAGGTGTATAATTCAATGGTTGCCCTAGATGTAGCACCATAGGCAACTGAGGCACCTGGGTCATAAGAGGGGTTTGGTGAGAAAACGCTTGATTAAGCCCCTGAATCTGCATTGGGTGGGCTACCGGCCCCAAAGAAGGTAGCGAGCCAGAGATATTCTGTCCCAAGTCTGCATTGGCGATGACAGCAACCAAGGTAGTGGGTGGTGGGTGCATCCTTTTCACCAAAGCTGATGTGACGTTGTCTAGCACCGCATAGTAGACCAAAAGGGCTGCCACATCATTATGGAGGTACAGATCCTGAAGCCTCGTGTGAGCCCGATGGAAGTGGTCATTGAAGGAGCCAATAGGTTCATTGACCTCCCTTCTGACAGACATGAACTATTGGTAAAGGTCCGCGGGGTTAATGGGAATCTTGTATTTCTGCAGGAAGGCATTCTTCATCAGGTTCCACGAGGTGATGGATCCCCTCGGCAAATTGATGTACCAATAGAAGACCTATTCTCCCAACGAATGTGGAAAGAGGCGACATGCAACGTCCTCGTGGTCCACTTGCATTTTGGTGATAGCTGTCTCAAATATCTTGATATGCTTCTTAGCTGTTCTTTGCAGATCACACGGATGAAACTTCGAACAAAATCCCTCCAGATTCTTGGGCATATCATTATAGATAGCAAAATGTATCAGCGAAGGATTATGTGCTAACTAAGCTATGGAGGGTGGCAGAGGTGGTACTTGCTATTGGAAAATGGGAATTTGGGGCTGTATTTGCAATACAACAGCAATCTGGGGCTGCACTTGAGTTACAGTTGCTTTGACTGTGCCTTGGGCTGGAAGGGCCGGGAGAGGAGCGAACCCCTGACTGCCGAAGGTAGGATGTGCAAACACTGTTTGGGATGGTTGGGTGGAAGATGAAGGGTAGCCAAATGGAAGTGAGGGTGGTATGGAGGTAGATGAAATGGAGGAGGAAGAGACAACACTACTTCCTTGAGCCCGCTTTGCCCTTGTGGGAGGCTGTAACTCTTCAAATTCTCCCTTGTCTGGCGTTGACCGTAGAACCCTTTGAAATCTTTCTGGAGAGAATGATCCTATTTGATCTAGCTTAACTTTATCCATAACTTAGTATTTTAAATGTAGCCCTCCTTCTAGCACTAGTTCTGTTGATGGTGTTTTTATGCACGGGTATGTGCAAGATCATCATGCAAAAAATAGGCCCTTAAGTGGCAAAAAATTCAAAAAAATCAGTGTTAGGAAACTTGACATAAATATTTGAATAAGTTATCTATATTATTTCCAAAATATGTAAGAATAGAATTTGTAGAAAATTGAATTTAGTTTCTAAAATACTAGTTTTATTTAAAAATAAATAAAATCTATTTGGTGAAATTTGAAATTTCAATGCAGTAGAACTTAAATTTCAGGGAAAAAATAAGAAGTAGGTGTCTGTCTGACCACCTAACCATAATAAAATGATAATATTTTTTTGTAAGATTTTTTATATAGTAGAGGACTGTCGGATGTGATGCATATTTTTTTGTAATTTTTTCCAAGTAAATAATTAATTATGAATTTTTATTACAACTTTTAGAAAATATAAAACTCATCAAAACCACCTTAATCAAAAATTTATGAAATTTAATTTTTTTTTAATCCTATAGTATGTGAAGCATAGAATGTGACATGTTTTGGATTCAAAAAATATGATACCTTTGAAAGTTATAGATGTTTTTCAGTCAACCTATCGATCGGGACTTTAGTCATAATTCTAATAGAAAATGAATAATAATAATTTATTAAATTCAAATTAAATCATAATTTATATTTTTGGAAAGCTGAGAATCTCCTCTAAAACCCTTTTCGTTTCATTAATTTTGGGTGAAAAAAAGTCGTTAGCCACATACCCTCATAATATTGCCACTTTTTGGCGCACCATGATCCTACACATACACGCACTTCTCAACACAGGCAGTGCATAGGTGCACTACCTCTCTTGAAAAACAATACTCCACAATCAAATTGCAGAACACTATCCCAAGGTCTCTCGGGTGTCAGGTCATGACAATGCTTGGATACCTTAGTAGTTTGATGTGATTTGCTGGAATCACAAGGCGGCCTTACAGAAAATACAAAGCATGGAAATAAAGCATGGAAGTTGGATCTCAGAATGGAGATCTTAAGATGGAAAGTTGTTGTACATCGGTTATAGGTTCAAACAACAATCCGGAACTCCATTTAGCTATTAGATTTGGCTTTACAATGTGCAATGAACCTTAATATAGGTCAGTTACTTAAAAAAAAGGAAAATAGCGAAAGAGAGGAAAAGTTCATAAGTATGAAGCTTGCTATGAATAGTGACAATGGAGTTCCTGCAATGGACAATTCCTTAAAACAATATACCACTTAACCAGGGATTTCACAGTATCATGGAAATTGTGCTATCTTCTAAGGGCTGCAGATATTTCATTCCTTCATCCACTACATATATGCATGAATCAAAGATAAATGTTTGGAGCAGTTTTAAATAAAGTCCAGCTAACTTTGCACAGCTATCTACCATCAGCAAATACCAAAAAGTATGGACTAAGGAGTCATCAACAAAGCAGAAATTTTCACAATCACCCAACAAAATTCATAAGATTTATCCAAAGAAAAAAATAGCTAACTAAACAACAATAAGGTCTAATTCAAATATCTAACATTGGAGAATGAATCAAATAACATGAGAGAAACTAAGAAAATACACCAATTCAATGTCTTTTCTTATAAATTTCAGCAGCATATCTTTACAACAACTCAACTCTCTCTTTGCAAATGAGAGGAGTGCCCTGTTTATAGTTTTCAAAAAGTTACATGAATGGCCAAGATTCATTCTCATTGTGTGGCCAAGATTCACTACAAAATAGGGTTTCACCTACCCCCAAATAGATTACAATTTAAAAATACATTTTCCTCCTTTCCCTATTTCGTCATCTTGTGGATGGCACTGTAGCTCTTTCGTCCTTTAGTGGATTGTTGTTTTCCTTGTTGTAGCTACTCTTCAGGGAGATCTTTATCTTTAGCTGGGCTGTCCTTTTGCTCCTCGGAAGCTGCATGTTCTATATATTTGAGGATGACCACTTGGAGCTTGTCTATTTCGAGGATTTTGCATCGTAATGCTTGATAGCTCCATTCTTTAGCATTTTCTTCCAGTCTTTTCAAATCTTCGTCATACTTCGAGCCTTGGTCCCTAAAGAGCTCCGATTGATCGAAGGCGCAGGCAGTGAAACTTAGGAACTCCGTTGTAATTTCTTCTGCTATCCCATCCTTCATCTTCTCCTGGAAGTATGGCTTGATCTTTTCTGGGTCCATTTGCATAGTGGGCATATCATAGCCCATCATCAGCTTGAGATATAGGGCACATTCAGCCCGAATTTCCTTGATCCACTCAATATCCAGATCCACTCTGCTTAGGATTTGCTCCAGCCTCTCTTTGCAGTTGTTGAGGTCTCTGCGCCACACATCCACTAACCAGTGATCTTCTTTTTTCAGCTCTAGCTTCTCCTCCCACGTGGCCTCAGGCATCCAAAGGATGGCTTCAATTCTTGGGAAGGTGGAGTCGTAGGTGGCGGAGAAATTGGTGCAGAGCCTCTTCATGCTCTCCAAGGATTGGATCAGGTCCAAGAACTTGTTGGCTGTCCGCATAGCCCTGCTGATTCCCATGTTTCCGATGTATGCGACCTGTCGGAACCAATCCTCAGTAGTTTTCTCCAAGTTCTTCCTTCTTTCCATTTTGTCTATTTTCTCCTTGGAAAGCAATTGTGGTGCGGTCGTGGAGGTAGTGGGTAGGTCATCCACTGAGGACCATTGATGTATGTAGTCTGTTAATGCCGCAACCTGCACCTTGAGCTCATCCTTTTAGACCTTGTCCAGCTTTATTAGGTGTACCACCGTGGCCACCAAATCCTCAAGGTGCTCGACCTTTTGCTCTCTAGTTGCCATCCCCAAGTCAATGGTGGAGATATTGTAACTTACCCCAGCCTGGCCAATAGTAGGCATTGTAATTTGTGCTGCTCGGGAGCTAGAAACATCCATTGTTATCTTGGATTGGACCTTGGGCTTCTTCTCCTTCTTCGTCGTGGTTTGGGATCAAGCCAAGATGGCCTCCAACCTTGCCCTTGGGTCCCTCAGCACTGGGGTTGTTTTCTCGAGTTTTCTCTCTAACCATTCGAGCACCACAGACTTGTCCTTGGGTGACTCACGACTACCCTTGCCCTACTCAGTCAAAGGCAAGACCTCTTTCTCCTTTTCTTTTTGGGGTTCTCCTTTCTTTTGGGCAGTATCCTCCTCCTCTTCGTTGGAGTCATGGACGAATACAAGGCACTTGATGGGCAGATTGGTGTATAGATGCTGGGTAGGACTTTCTTCTTTTGCTGCTTCCTCTTCCCTCTTCTCTTCAGCAACCTTGACCTCGGGGCCCGTGGTAACATGGGCTTCAGCCTCGGTTAGGTCCTTTGTCTGTTGCTCTTCTGGTGGCTGCCCTTCTTCACCACGTGGTGACTTTTCTGCCTCCGCCTCAACTTCCTTTAGCTGCTGCGCCAACTCCTCCTCAAGGTCATCATCAAATGTCTAGATGATTTCCTTAGCACCTGAGCCATCCTCCTCATCACCACTCTCGAAAGAGCCCGTCTCCTCTTCGTAGACCACCCTGTCGATGGTTCGGTGCTCGTACTCAAGGTGCTCATGATATTCATCAGCCTCCTCCTCGATAGACTTTGAGGCTTCTTGTTCTTGTTCCTCCAACTCTTTTGAGATCTGCATTGTGGCTTCCATAGCTGGCAGCCCTGTTAGCGGTTGTGAAGGCTAAGCTATCGCGAGGACTTGGGCAAGGGTCGCTTGGAGAGTTTGATTCATCAAAATTTGGGAGAGCTCTAGGGGAAGGTTCAACATGTGTCTTATAAAAGCCTCGGGCATAGTGGCAGCAGGAATAGGCGATGTTATTGTTGCCGGAGGGAGTGATGTGATTGGCGACATGGCAGCAGAAGAGGAAGGGGGAGTGGTCATGCTAGAAGAGGAGTCAATATTAATTACCAACCCGGCCGGGAGTGAAGAGGCAAGATGGACAAAAATGTCCACCGCCGATGGAGATGAGACGATCATAGGAGGGGTAGGGAGAAGCAAGGGATGTTGCAATTCGGTTGTAGCTACTGTTTGTTTGAGCCTTTTGGGAGATGAGCCTCCTGTTTCCTTCTTCGCTCGCTCATTGGGATCCACAGACTGTGCGGTCTCTATTTCTTTCCTCTTCTAGGACCTGGTGACTAGAGGAGACTTGGAGGTCTCACTAGTCGACGTGGTGGTAGCGACGTCCTCCATGGCACTTGGCTCACTTTTGAGCCCTTCATAGGTCGAGACTACTCCTTGCTGCTTTAGATATGCCACCTGTGCATCGACCCACTCCCTGGTGCAAGTTATGATTGGCTGGGTGATGGTGTCTAGGTCATCGACCTCTTGTTCGTCCCAGTCAATTAATGGTATTGGCAGGTTGGTAACTGCAGGGTAACTTGGGTGCATGATTATGGACTCGTCTTCCTCGACTTGGTCTGGTACTGTGAATGGTTGTACTCTTCTCAAGAACTGCACAATCATGCACATATAGTTCCTTGCGCGTACTTCTTTGTCGTCTTGGAAATCGGCCTAGAAATCTTCAATGTGATATTGGTGGGCATACGCTGGCCCTAGTGCTTTCTTGACGTGGCCATGTGGGTCCATCCACGGGTGAGCAGTGTACCTGTCAAAATGGTAATCCTTGAGCTCCTTCTCAGAGTTACTAGCACATTGGGATGTTTGTAGTCGGTACATGCCCTGGCCGACGGTCATGGGGTAGGACATCCCTGCTATGTGTTTGTTGCTGAAGATCACCTAGATGTGTTGGAGCTGTCGAGAAAGCTCCAGGAGGATGATCCTATCATTGGGGTAGCGAGGCAATCTGTTTGGCCTCTTAGTGAAACCCTGGGCCCAGATATAGGTAAACTTCAGGAACTAGATGAACAGGAAAGCATATTGCTTTAAGAGCACCCTGGCACTATGGGAAACCCTCCTCTCAAAGTCTTCAATGATCAACTTGATAATGTGGCCGATGAAGGCCTCATTGACCCTGCAGTACTCCTTGAAATTGCAATACTAGAGCTGTGGGTATTTATCATAGGCTTTAAGTCCTCATTTTTGCCCCTGGTCGGGTGCCACAAATAGTCCACTGTATTGTCTCTTATCTGCCAGGGAGTAGACGAGATAGGAGGTTATGTAGAATTTGGAGCTCTTCTTCACATTGACAAACTGTTCATGGAAGCAGTTGCTAATGATGCCTCCCTAGTAGAATGAAACCTTGGTTGTAACGTCTTCATTTCCCCGCAAGATTTTCTCAATAAAATAGGCCATCCATTCTTGGAAGTATGCGGCTGTTGGAAGACCCATAACCCTGCTCAATAATGTGACCAAGTTGTGGTAGTCCTCATGGAAATCACTACGGAAGAGTTCTTGGGGAACCTTCGTAGCGCTGCCTCGTTTCTCCTTAAGCCAATCGAGGTTGATTGACCTTTTGCAATTTGTTGGATTGGCATCCCATGCTGCCTAACATTCTTCTAACGTGGGAACTTCCATCTCTTAGAACATGGGGATGTGGAATGTCTTGGTGATCCCTTCTAGCGACATGTCTGCAAGGATGTTTTCCTCCTTATCCATGATCGTTTTGGTACCTATTTGATAGGATTCTCGGCAAGCAATCACTAATTCGGGAGCCATGAGTGAGGGAGGGAAACTGGCGGCTTTGGCTATTCCACTCTGTAGTATTAATCTGGCATTCTTTGTTGTCGAGTTAACCCTGACCCTCTGAGTGAATTCATCTATGTCTAGCTGGCCAATATTTGTATCCGAGATCTCCTTCCAGTCTGTTGAGACCTTTGAATGGAGCGGCTCACCTTGGAACTGATACTTCATTTGATCCTTATCTTCCTTTCACTGAGGGGTCCTTCCTGACTTCTTTCCCTTATCTTTCTTAGTGGATCCCCCTGAAGTTCCTGCTCCCGATTCCATATATTCTGCAAGCAAGGGCAAAGTTAGCATAATAAAATGTCAAAAGTGTTCATGTTAGTCCGTATTTCTAAAATAACATCTAAACAATCAATCAAGTATATCATAAATATTATCTCTAGACGTTATTGATCTTCGTTTCAGGGCATTTGGGCAATCTGGGCCCGGAGGGCCAGACTTCCCTAGCAGGAATGCTGTCAAGAAGGGAAAATGCAGCTGAAAGCTCTCGGAGACCATTCTAGGCCAAATTTTAATGCTTCAAGAAATTCATGATGAAGAGGGCTAGAAATTAACATGTGGGTTGAGGTTAGATTCCAGATTTAGGTTTGTTTGGATCGATCTAGGAGGACTCTTAGGTTTCAAGCTAGGAAGCTGTCAAGAGATGGTTGCTGGTGACGGCGGACAGCAGGCAGAAATCCAGAGGCGGAAGTCTAAGATTCGGGGTCCGGGGGGCCAAAGGACAGTCGACAAGCTTACCGTTTAGGCTTGGCAGCATTTGGCGCGGCGGGGCCCGGAGGCCGAGGCACCCATCGGCATGTTCTGCTGGCAATGGCGGGCGAGAGGCGGACTTCTGAGGAAAGAAGTCCCGACAGTGGTGCCTGGAGAGCAGAAGGCTGAGCGGGAATCTCCATTTGGAACAGCATGCGCAGAGAGGAATCCCGAGGCACGGGGACCAGATAACCAATGGAAGCCAGAAGATTTGGCGACAACACATGGCAGACGGAAGCTCGGGGTCCGGCGACTCAGCGATTGGGGCGACTTTTTCGATGGTAGGAGAGCGACGGACTTCTGAGAATGAAAGTTCGAGATCCGAGGCCCGGAGACGTGAAAGTCGCTGTCACAAAATAACAAGCCAACGGCGGAGAGGAAGGCGGGGCTCGGAGGGCCGGAAGGCGTCGATGTCCTCGCAGAAGGAATGTGCAGTGGGGAATGACAGAAAATAAGGCACGGAGGCCCGATGTCCGTGGCCCGAAGGAATGACCGAAGTAGCAATACCATATTTCCAAAGACTAACAGCGAAAGCTAGGGCGGAGCCCGGGGTGTGGGAAGCTGAGGGACGAATTACGTTGGAGACGGTGAAAATTGGGTGGAACTCTAGGGTTCTAGGCCAGAGAGGAATGAAGGACGTGGGTTAGTTTCAAGCCTTCATGGCAGAGCAAAGACCGAGATCCGGTAGCCAAGGAGGGAGGGCGATTTGGCATCTCAGACGCGACGTAAGACAAATAGAAGTCCGAGGAAGGAAACCCGATGAACCGGGCCCGAAGAGGGGCATTGCCATCAGCGAATGTTTGAAGTTTTGAATTTTAGTGGTGAAGGTGGGCCTCGGGCCCAGGGTGGACGTCTTCCCTGCATGAAGAACAGCCGCACGAAGGAAGTCCCCCAAGTCGGCGATGAGGTCATTTCTAATGGTTTTGCCGATTTTCCAAGATGTGGGTTTGGTGTGCCACTTGGTGTTCTATCAATCTATGCTCTCCTAAGGATTGTTCATTTATTTAAATGTTTCAAAATCATAAAAATGATGGTTAGGAGGGGGAGCAGATGGCCTACCTCAAAACACACTAGGCACGGGAGGTGGGATCCTCACGCGGTTGACGGGTCAATGCAGACGACGATGATCATGACATCATCGAAGGCGGTGGGTTCCAGATGATAGCTTGTCCAATTTCACTCCAATCCTGTTTGTGAAAATGATTTGGGTGGATTGGGAATTTTATACCCCAACCGCCATGAATGCCTACAATAAATGCATGTACGGCCGCGGGAAAGTTGGTGAATTTGAAGTTAGGTTGGCGATGGCGGTGGGAACACTAGGTCCTAGCAGCCGGGAAGACGTGTCATGACGGCCGTTGTTTAGTGATTTCTCATTGTTTAAATGACGACAGTGGCGACGGGTCAGGGCTCAGAGTTTGGGAATCCGCAAGGGATCTGTCGTCGAGGATAGCGGGACCGCCACAAAATTCCAAGGAGTCAGGCCCGGAACAGTCGATGGCGGGCAGTTATAAATGAAAAAACTGGTGGAGAAAACCAAAGTGGGGCCCGAGGAGTGGGAGGCTGCCAGAGGCTCGCCGTCATGGACAGAAAGACCAGGATAGAAGTCTAGAAGCGGACTTCTGAGGCCCGGGGCCCGAAGTGGTAGGCGCCGCCCCGAAAATTTGCGTCAAGTTTCGGACGGAGGGCTAGTGCAGGAGCACCTATTTGATTTCTTGCCTCCATAAGGCCATTTGTAAACAGTTTATCTATTTTGTGTATTGAGTCTTATAATAAGGTTTATAAAACCATTTTAGAGGTGTTTGAGTCTTAGTAAGTAATATTTTAAGTCATTTGTCAAATAATGTTTAAAGTTGGTCCATATTGTAAAAATTGTAAAAGTTGCTCAAAAACATTGTCAAGCAACTTGTCAAAAAGTGTCATTAAGGTGTTTTGTCAACAAACTAATCAAAAGGTAGTTGAAAATGGTTGGTTTTATTTGTAAATGTATAAGTACACCCTCAAAAACTCGAATTGGGGGTTGGAGACATTATTGTTGAAGTTAAATGAATGGCAACCTCAAGTTTGGTATGCATTTTCTGATTTTTACATTGTTACCAGATTGAAGTTGTGATTTGTATGGCCAGTTATGGACTCAAATGATAAAGTATCATATATTGATGGAAAGATCTCTGTTTCTAGTTTCTAATTCGTTTTGTCTCATTGAATTTCATCGAGTTTTATGGAAGATATGATTATTTTGGTGAGACTGCCTATTCTAACAATATTGTGCAGAATTTACAGTCTGAAAAGTGTGATGGTACGGAATATGAAGTCTATATTTTGGATTTGAAACCAAATATATTTTGTTACCATGTGAATCTACTTTCATTTGCTTCAAGTCTCATCAAATTTATTTAAGATTTGAATGAGTTATTAACATTTTTGTGAGGGCAGGTCTGAACCCTACCTAGGGTTTGCAGTTTTGGGAAAAATACAATAACTTTCATTTCAACCGTTGGATCTTCATAAGAATTGGAGGAAAATACTATAACTATGTTTTCTTCAATCTCACCAGAGGGATGTTCTTCATGATTTGTTTTGTAGAATTTATTAATGACTGTTCATGGCAATAAATTGTGGGCTGCCATAGTTATGTTTCCAATGTGATATGCAATGCCTAATAGCATATGTTATACAAATATTGTTTTGGATTATTATTGAAAGTTTGTGAGATGTTTTGTGAATCCTCCTAGCTCTGCATCAAATTGGTATTAGAGCCTAGAAAATATATGGGCTGGTGAAGTTTGTTGGTTTGGTGTTTGTGGTTGTGTGTTGTACAGGTTGAGGAAGGAACCTGATTGCCTAGGTGTGGCAAAGTAAAGTGGAAGCAAGGAGAGACTTGCTTGTGGAGATGGATTTTTTGAGAAGATTAGAAAGATATTTGCAGGCTGAGGATTCAAGAAAGAAGGAAAGAGAGGAAAAAGAGTTGAGAAAGAAGGAAAGAAAGAAAAGGATAAGGCAAGAGAAGATGGACAAAGAGATTGCTGAGTTGAAGGGAGAATTGAAAAGACTTGAAGAAGAGTTCCAAGAATCCATGATGAAGATGGAACAAATGATGAAACAAGATACAAGTTGGCATTTGAAATTGAAAAGGAAGATGGTTTGGCCTCTAAATAAGATTATGAAGAAGCAAAGAAAACAAAAGAAGTCAACAAATGAGACAAAGGTAAAGTTTGAATCTACTATTCAATTTGAGCAAGGTAAGTTACAAGTTGAGATGCATGATATTCCAATTGTGTTTGAAGATGAACATGTTGATGTTGAGATTAATGATATGGTTGTTGTTGGTACTCAAGTAGTTGATGAAATTGTTCTTGATGAACAAGTTGAGAAGGTTGTTGATGTTACTAATAACCTTGGTATTGATACTCAAGTTGATGATGATAAAGTTATTGATAACATTGATGTTGATATTCATGATCAAGTTGTTGTTGATAATAAAGTTGTTAATAAAGATGTTGCAGATTTGTTTGCTAATGAGGTATATGAAGGTTTGAAAGAGTATGATGCAGGTTATGGTTATGGTGAAAATTTTGTTTTATGGTACTCTAATGATGAGAATGAAGATATAGATGATGCTACTAAGGTTTATACACAAGAAATAGAGTTTTGGAGCCTAGAAGTTGAGAAGATGATGGAGAAGAGATGGTATAAGAGGAAGAGGAAGAAGGACCCAAGGACACTTTCCAAGATGAAGGACAAAGTGCAAAGGAATTGGAAGATCAGGAAGAAGACAATTCAAAGGGGCTTGAATTCTTTTGCCCTTGGGAGTTTGGTGCAGGAGCACCTATTTGATTTCTTGCCTCCATAAGGCCATTTGTAAACAGTTTATCTATTTTGTGTATTGAGTCTTATAATAAGGTTTATAAAACCATTTTAGAGGTGTTTGATTCTTAGTAATTAATATTTTAAGTCATTTGTCAAATAATGTTTAAAGTTGGTCCATATTGTAAAAATTGTAAAAGTTGCTCAAAAACATTGTCAAGCAACTTGTCAAAAAGTGTCATTAAGGTGTTTTGTCAACAAACTAATCAAAAGGTAGTTGAAAATGGTTGGTTTTATTTGTAAATGTATAAGTACACCCTCAAAAACTTGAATTGGGGGTTGGAGACATTATTGTTGAAGTTAAATGAATGGCAACCTCAAGTTTGGTATGCATTTTCTGATTTTTACATTGTTACCAGATTGAAGTTGTGATTTGTACGGCCTGGTATGGACTCAAATGATAAAGTATCATATATTGATGGAAAGATCTCTATTTCTAGTTTCCAATTATTTTTGTCTTATTGAACTTCATCTAGTTTTATGGAAGATATGATTATTTTTGGTGAGACTACCTATTCTAACAATATTGTGCAGAATTTACAGTCTGAAAAGTGTGATGGTACGGAATATGAAGTCTATATTTTGGATTTGAAACCAAATATATTTTGTTACCATGTGAATCTACTTTCATTTGCTTCAAGTCTCATCAAATTTAATTAAGATTTGAATGAGTTATTAACATTTTTGTGAGGTCAGGTCTGAACCCTACCTAGGGTTTGCAGTTTTGGGAAAAATGCATTAACTTTCATTTCAACCGTTGGATCTTCATAAGAATTGGAGGAAAAGACTATAACTATGTTTTCTTCAATATCACCAGAGGGATTTTATTTATGATTTGTTTTGTAGAATTTATTAATGACTATTCATGGCAATAAATTGTGGGCTGCCATAGTTATGTTTCCAATGTGATATGCAATGCCTAATAGCATGTGTTATACAAATATTGTTTTGGATTATTATTGAAAGTTTGTGAGATATTTTTTGAATCCTCCTAGCTCTGCATCAAGGGCGGCAGGGCGGACCCCGAGGAGTGGAAATTCACTCGATGGACACCGCAAAGGACGACAATTTCAAAGGGGAAACCTGAAAAGGGAACCCTGGATGCCCGGGCCCGAAAGGGCCCGAAACCGTTTCAGGGCCAAAATGCCAAAGGGATTCCTCAAGGCCCCCGGAAGGTGACAAAAACCAAAGCGGAGGCATGATCACTTTATGATGTAACTTTGGAGCAGCATCGACCATACGAAACATCAAAAAAAGAGGGGCACACAAAATGAGGTGGCCCCAAAAGACCCGACGGCGCGAAAGAAAAGAGGGTCCCCATTCTGAACGGGGCATGTGTGCTAAGGGCACAACAGGTACCAATTTTTGGATAGGGTGATGGGTGGATGAAGATTCGTGATGTGGCTGGTTGTAGTATTGACATCGATTTCATCAGAAGGATTCTTGGTGCTCCTTATGTTGATGTTTTCATGAGATGAAGTTGCCCCCAGTATGGCAGTAATGAAACTGTGTTCCTTGATTCAGCTTGTTTTGAGAAATCTTGTTCAGTAAACATGCTCTGACAAATGACCACTGTAGATGATATTATTTCACTTGGATGTTCTGTTGACTCTGAAATATCTTGTTCTATCTAACCTGCTTCCTTGAGTGGATAATGTTGGATATCTTCATACATGATGTCTTTAGTCTAGATTTTGGATATATCTAATCATACTATTGACAACTCTGTTTGACTGTATGAATCAATAACCTGCTCTTTTTGTGTAACAATGTCAGGAATAAAGGGATCCTATTTTGAATGAAGATCATCTATGTTTCTATCCATAGAAAACATCTCATGGGTAGATGGAGGAGTAGGTGCTATGTGCATATGATCATCATTTGTGACATCTTGCATAGATAGGAGAGTGTCCATTACATCATTGTATTATTCTGGAGATATGAATTCTTGATCTTGATTAATTTTAGAGTTGCTTTCGACATTCTTTGGATCAAGTTCTTGACACGGGTCAACTTCAAAGGATGGATTGCTTATAAAGGGTTCTTCAATTTCATCATTAGACATAATAAGTGGCTCAATATCTTCATGATATTTTAGTGGACTTAGATCAAGTGTATAGTTGAGGATTTTTTTGACATCTGTAACCAAGAGGTCAAAGGGTGATAACATGTCTTAGAAAGGACCATTGCTAGACCTTGATGAAAGATGTTGATCATGCTTTGGGATGAATTCTTGAGATATTTCCTCTAACTCATAAGGCGATGTAGAGACATTTTCAATATGATCATAGGTCAATGGATCATGCATTATGTCAATAGGATCAAACCATCCTAAACTTCCTTGAAATAGATCACTAAAAATTGGCTCTTGATGTATGGTGAGTTGATCATCAGATGGGGTAGAAACATCTTCAAGGTGCTCATCGATGGAGAGATCTTGATCATTGTTTTCAACAATTTCAGTGTTTTCAATCATAGGGTCAAATGATGTTGACATTTCTTGAATTGGATCATTGTTGGGTATTGTTCGTGGATTTTGATCGTGATTGAAAATTGACTCTTGGCATATGTTGATTTGATCTTCAGATGAGATAGAAACATTTTTAATGTGCTCTTTGATGGAGAGATCTTTATCATTGCTTTCATCAATTATTGTGAGGAGATTGTCAATGCTATCACCAGTGGTTGAATGTTCATCATTATCCCCAACATTTATCATTTTTCATGTTTGTGCTTGTGTTTGTTGGGTAGCTTGAGAGGCTTTGGTAGCTTGAGAGACTTGTTGCACTTGTTGAGCTTGTGTTGCGTGTTTCATGGTTAGATATTGTTGGATGGCCTTTTGGTAGGCTTGGTGAGCCTTTAGCGCAATGTTATATTGTCTTGCTGCATTTGGTTTTGGTGGTAGTGGTGGCGGATTCAGAATTGTGTTGGATGTAGTGACAAGTGGTTGAGATACACTTGGAGCGATCATGGTAGTGAGGGGTTGAGATGTGATGGGCATGATAGTGGTGTTTGGAATGATCAAAGTGATAGGGATGGTTGGAATGACCGAGGTGATAGGTCCTTGGGAGAACATATTTTTATTTGTCAGGATTAATGTTGTCATTTGATTAGATACCATCTATTGGTGCTATGTTGATGCTATATTCAAAGGATTTGATGTGATGACTTGATTGGCATTAGGTGGATTGATTTTTGATGGAGTGATTGGTGCTAGGTAAAGGGGGAAGCCCTAAACCAAGGAATTATGTTGATATAGGTAATGGTGGTGGAGATGTCTCTTGGCACAATGACTCAACTATTTTGGTAAGTGTAGCAATTTGATCTCACAAAATTTGATCTTGATTTCGATCTTGACTCCCTTGATATAGTTGATTTGGCTTTTGTTCAAGAAAATTTTGGATACATACTTGTGGTTTTTGAATGGGATCATGGACAAATTGATTTTGGACAATGTTATGATTTGGGATGATGTTCAGATTTGGCATGATAGGTTAAAATTGAACATTGTTGATGTTGGGAATCACATTACCTTGTTTTAGGTAACTTTGATTTTGCATGGTGTTACCTTGACTTGGATTAACACATGGAGTTATTAACATATTTTTTGGAATTTGAACAACATTTGTATGATTTTCCATCATATTTATCCCAAAGTTTGTCAGATTCATGCTTGGAAAAATTGTACTTGGTATATTCACTTTTGGTATGTATCAATTTGGTGGGATGATGTTGGTCGTTTGAAGACTCATGCATTGATTGTTTGGTTGATAGATTTGTAAGTTTGGATCCACCATTAGGAGAGGTGTTACAATATTTTGATTAAGCATACTCACATTTTTTGTACCATTGAGGTTTGCAGGAGATAATGATCCCATGTACAGATTGTATAAATGTGAGTGTTGATAATCAATCAGCTTTGTAAGACTTTGAAAGTTTAGTTGATTTGGATTACTCATGATGTATGGGTCAAGTTTATATTCCATGTTCCTCTTGTGTTTTGACCTTGTTGTAAAAGTGACCTCTAAGGTTCTTAGGACCAATGATGAGATGAAGGACGAAAGGGGGTGAATGATATGTGTTGAACGTTTAGGGACTTTGTATCAATGCTAGACTTAGGGATTGATTTTGATTGTTTGATTTGGATAATGAACCTAAAAACCCTAAGATGTTGGATGTGATTCTAGGATGAACTTGTTCAAAAGGATTGCTAATTCAATTAAATGTATGAGAAAGGATGCATTCCCATACACCTAACTAAACAAGGTGATTTTGATTTTGATGATTTACCTAAGTCTAGAATGATGTTTCCAAAGCTCTAAAGTGTTTGTGGGATGGAATGAGAAATTTTTGGGGTGAATGAAGCATTTTATTTGATCCTAAATGAACCTAGGAATGACTTGTTTCCAAGACCAAGATAGTGAAGAACATGCCTTTCTCTAAAAGTAATTCAAAATCAAAAGATCAATGTTTGCATGAAAACCATATGACCAAAAGATGCCAAGCACATATGTGGGGTCCAATTGATTTAATCTTTGCTTAATGGATTATTTTTATGACAAACACTCTCTTGATTATATTTTGAATCTAGATGTTTAATGCCTCAACTTTCCCCTTATCCTGCAAAGTGTATTATGCGGAAACAAAGGAAATTTGAGGCAAGAGTTACCCATTGTTGACCTTAGTAGGAGAAAATTGAGATGAAATCCAAATTCTTAGAAGCCTCTAAGGATATGACTCCCAAGGGAAAGTAATAACATTTGAATTTGTTCAAGGATATTTGCTTCTCCTAAAGGGTTTGAGATTTGATGCTCATATTGAATGTTGGTTTTCCAATGATTTCGATAAAAGAACTGTGTTTTCAAACTGACTCATAAGCAATATAACATCCTAGCTCAATTGGTATGTTTTTCTTGGTGGGCTTTCCCCATGCCCTTTGTAGTAGAAGAGATGATTTTACATGCAACCAAGGAAAAAAATATAAAGGTATGTTAAGAATGAAGTCTTAACCTATACTTTAACCAAGATCGGACATGGCAAGTAACTTCTTGGAATCTAAGTTCCAATGCACCACTTTGATAAACTCATTGGATGGACTGGTTGACTACTACAAACAAGGGTTTTAGTTTGAACTTTTCGTTTGTGGAGATTGACCCATACGGCTAGAGTCCCCTTTTCGGATCCATCTCATCGGATCGAACCTTGTGATATCGACATTTACTCCAATACCCAAATTTATATCCCAGTTGGAAATAATCTTGGCTTTAGAGTGTTACCGGTTGAGTCGTTCCCTTGGGTGAGTACTTTTTCCCCAAGGCAATCCCTCTAGGATAAACAAAAGCGAGTAAAGACAAAATCTGTAACTCAATCAATCTTTGATGACAACAAAGAGAGAGAATATGTGAGATAATGCCCCCACTCACACTCACACAAGATCTTGTTCAATTTTAAACCCAAATCGAAGTGTGGAGACAATATTTTATGTAACTTAATGTCATTAAAAATACTTTTGATTCTCAAGATCACTGTGAAGCACGAGAGAGGTGCATACACCCTTTTAAATGTTATTACTTTGTATACGAGATTATGAAACATGAAAAACACATGTTCATCATTTTAAGCCTAAAAAAAATGATGAATTCATTTTAAAGTACCAAACAAAATATGAGTTAGACTAAAAAAAATAAATTAAAGCATACAAAAAACTCTCCAAGCATTTTGAAATGTTCATTTTAAATCCCAAAACTAAAGATGAGTTAGCATGAAATAGAAAATTAAGGCATGTGACAGAATCTCAAAGCATTTAAAAACACTTTTTTGTTTCAAGTTTGATGTTTAAATCTTTAACTCCATTCTTGCCTTTGTTTTTGCTTGATTCGAATGTTTGATTTCGATGTCAAACTTCACCTACAAACATCGTCATGACAAATAAGATTCATCAATAATAACTTCATATGATGAATATAGTTTCAAGTATAAATGAATTTTAAAACTAAATAGGAAAACTATTCTTAGAAACAAGTGTTTTTGAGAGATAAAAAGGAAAATAGTTCAATTAGTTATTAGAAATAACTTATAAAACATTCTCCTTCTAAATCTTCTTTTAGCTTATGAATATAGTTTGTTCTAACAAAATTCAAGGCTATTTTTATGACTTGCTTGTTTCAATAAATATCATTTCCTAGAAAAGAAAATCTACATTTCCCATACTCAAATCATTTTTATCAAATCTCATAATTTGGATAGTTGGCTACAAAGTGAATGTCTATGAGTTGATAGTCGTAATCTTGAGTGCATTCCAACTATGATAATAAATAGAGCATTGACTGGGAAAAGGTGACAAAACACTGAATCAAAATGTCTTTTTAGTAGCTTTGAAAGGAACTCAATTTGAGATATAAAGAAACGACAAGATTCACAAGCAGTCGTCTGCTTATTTGTCTTGATTGTAAAATCAATCACCACTGATACATGTTTCAAGTAAATGAAAGAAAACAAAAATTTCAAAGCCCCATTCTAAATTCAAAAAGAGTTGTATTTTTATGAAGGTACTGCCCCAATTCTTGCATGCACAGGATAACTGATGTGACAAGTCTATCCATGAAGGACGATATGTATACTTTGACCTTCTTCTATCATGCCAACCATATATTTTCCTTGTATAAAACAAATCATGCCACTAGCCTTTAAGTTCACCGATAGTTAAAAAGAAAACAAGTGGCCTACATGGAATTAAATTTGTGGGAATGCATTCATTGTAAGGTGCAGGCATGCTAAAAAGTAAATCTTCCTATAATATCTTTAATCACATATGTCAACATTGAAACTGCTTTCAACCGTCCCTCCAGAAATCACACCGCTAGATATTTTATAATGAATTGATAGCCATATACCAGACCAATCCAGAATTGCAGCCACAATGCCAAGAAGTAAAAATGCACACCCTCCATCATTGCCACTTGTGCACTATGGGATGTGGATCATTAACATACAAAAAGAAAAGCATGAATTAATATTTGTAGTAAACAAGGATTTTATTGTTGACGAACAAAGGTATAATAATGTATGAATTAACAAATCCATAGCATTAAATGCTTCAAATTTACACACAAAACATTTAACCCTAGATTTTTAAAACCAATGAATGTCATAGAGAATTTATTGTTGTTTTTGAACAAATGCATTATGCTTATAAAAGAAAATTCCCATACTCTAAAATGAGCCAACATGAAATCCCAAAAATTAGTTAAATAAATAGTGTGTTAAACCAAATATAGCTATGACATGTGTGACCTATTCATGAGGATATTACAAACATGCAAAGGCTCTATATGCAAGGAATCCAGATTTGAAACCCTTTTCAATGCTCTGTCATAACATAAGGTTTGACAATTTTGTCACTAAGTTCCTAGTGGCCTTTCCTGGTCTAATTTTTCCTTTAGATTTATCCTTCATAGCCATCAGCATTTCACCTTCTTCTGGCACCACCCTTTGTTCAACTTGATAAACTGGAAAACCTCTTGATCTTCTGAATTTGATGCATAATAAGTAGAACTTGGAAACTCGGTGAAAAAAACTTAGAACATCATCCAAGGTGAAAACTCGTTACCATTCCCAAGATAGAATGAGTTGCAATGTGCCATGAATTTTACTCAATCATCCTCAATCAGCTCGTAATACATTTTCTTGTTGGAAGTGGCTTACTATGTTTTCGTCTTGGTAATAGGTGTGCACACAAACATCCTTTGTGTGAAACTCAAATACTGCAGACAAATAGGAATTATTTGCGCACCATTAAAAACTTATGTGTGGAGCTCTATAGTCACTGTGCAATCAAAATACTCCTATGCACAAGCATAAATCTTCAAAAAGATCACTTCTACAAGAATAAAACAACACTTGCACCAAACTGCACAAAGCTTATTGAATACATTGATTGCAGGATACACACAAAATGGATTTAAAAGAGGCATTAGAAACTTTCAGGAAAATGCTATTGGCAGGTGTAGAATCGAATTCCACAACCTTTGCTAGCATCCCTCCAGCCCATGCCCAAAATGGAGGCATAGAGAAGGGATGTGAACTATTTGACATAATACTTTCAAAGAAATATGATTCCTGAGAGATATCAGTAAGTTACCACAAGAAATATCAGCAAGTTTACATAAGCTATGTACTCCTATGAGATGGAGGAATATACCAGCGAAAAAAATAGAGACTTTCAAGCTGATGCATTTAGCAGGCATAAAGCTGAATTTACTAGTTCAATAATAGAGATGTTGATTGGTGGAGGAGAGTTCACACTAAATAAAGCTTGAAAACATGAAAAATACAACCACAAAATACAATTATTGTCTAGAATTTATAATATATTACTTTATGGTATTTTCATGCATTTAAAAAAAAAAAAAACTATGCAAGAATGATTTTGGGAAGAAAAGAGTACACGGTATTGTGATTATGGCGCCTCCCAAGTCTCAACTACCACAATCACCCATAAAGGTAGATCGCATGATAGGACAGAGAGGGGTAGAAGCCACTGAAACTACCAGTCAAAGCTTTCAAAAAAGAAATCGATACCTATAGTCACTACACTGTACTCAAATCCTGCCGCTATAGATAAAAAACATTGTCAACACTTGTAGATAAACACAAACAAAAATGTTGTCAACTATAGCACAGGTTTGACCAGGCTATAATGGTGTGATGCAATCAACCAGTTCCAATCCATAGGCTGCAATAGAATCCCAATTTAGATAGTTTGGAAAACGTGAGAACAATACAATGGATAGCGGATCATAAAACCATAAAGTCATGAAGATTAGATTATATAATAAAAAAAGAAATCACTTTTATTAGGTAATATAATACACACAGTCACCAAAATGCACTTATTCTTCTCTGCAATATATTTCCTTCTAATAAGAAAATTTAGTTGGAAAGACTACTAATGAAGCAACACTTAAAGCTTGGCTGGTATGTAATATAGATGAAGAAAATAGCTTTACAACAACCCTCCTTCTAGCACCATAATGTGAACCCATTTCCAACTTGCATTAGCAAAGAAAACATTCAAAGCATTAGATCAAAATGCAAGTTTAAAATAAGAGTTCCCCATAAAATCCAATTGCATTGTTAAAAAAACAAGGAAAAAAATGATATAATTGAGCAAATACCAACAAAAATAACTATCCCTATTCTAAAACAAGACAAACACTTGATCTTATGAGGGGATTGGTGCTATTGTGGAAAATAACCCTTTCCCAACCCCTTTAGATAAGCTAAATGATGAAATAGCTTTGAATATGATATGAAGAATGATATGGAATGCTAAGATGATATGGAGCTTTTGATATGGATTCAAATGCATTTGTGTATGAGATTATGGAGATTGTGGAGATTGTGGAGATTGTGGAGGATTTTTAACAATAGAGGGGACCTCTATTTATGGCCAAAAGTTATAAAAGAATGCCAAACATGGAAGATGTGGGACTAAAGATAAGCCAATGAAAAGAGGCCACTTGTCAACTTGTGATAGGTTGGAGGATGAGCACATTCTGATCAATGTGCCAAAGAGAGGGAGATTTCAAATTTGAAATTGTGAGTGGGGGACATGAAAGAGACATGTAAGACATTCAAATTAAAAATTGTGAAATAAATGTTGAGTGGGGGACATGAAAGAGACATGTAAGACTTCCAGATTAAAAATTGTGAAATAAATTTTGAGTGGGGGACATGAAAGAGACATGTAAGACTTATTAAATGCCTTGTTGGATGTACATTTCAACTTGCCTTTTGAATTCAAACTTGAAGGAATATTCCTCAAAGATTCCATGTTGATGGAAAATGTTGATTTTAATAAATCAATAAATTGATTTATTGGTGCAAGTGGGAAAAGCTAGAGGATGTGACATGCATTAGATTAGATTAATCAAGATTAGATTAGCTTAGGTGGTGATTAGATTCTATTGACCAATTTGACTTGATTTAGGGATTTAAATCAAATCAAAGGGAGATGAAAGGTGATAAAGATTTAGTTAAATAAATATTTGATTTATTTAGCTAAGGGGGCTAATTATAGGATCAAATTAAATAAAGTTAATTTATTTGATTTTAGATGGACGATCTTTAGAGATTAAATCAATTAAACTTGGTTTATTTAATTGATTGGCGAATATGCTTAGTTAGATATGCATGATGTCAATTTGTGTGTCTACAACTTCAACATCATTAGATTTGATGGGGCCTCATGTAATTTCTTAACTGGAAGTAAGAGGCAACACGTTTTGTGGGTTCTTTGGTTCAGTTGCTGCATTTCATTGCAAAACTTTTTCTCTAGTAGTGACGTGCTTGTGATAATGGTCAGAGACATGAAAAGGGTGGAGTTGAAAACCTATCAAATGCATAAAAGGAATCTGAAGGTTTGGGAAAAAATTAAATGTGGTGGGCTATTCCCTTTCATTGAAAAGCTTCATGGGCCTGATTTGAAGGCCACCAAGTACTTTGAGAAAATTTGGTAGAATGGGGAAATAATTATTCTTTGAAGGCGGGTCAAGGTGGATGAGAACCTCATTGGAGAGGTGACTGGCATGCGTACTGAGGGAGTGAAATTCTTTCACGAAAAAAGGTTCTGTGATGAAGCAACTTTATTAGATTCCATAGGAAATATAAAGAGAAGACCAAGCTGATAAAAGTCTCCAACAACTACTTTGAAGCTAATACGATTAAATCGCTATGGAGGAAGATGCTCAGAATCATCATGGAATACATTACCTTGGACGATAGATTCACTAGGGTCTATGGCTATCACTTTTCCTTCCTCAACCATTTCCATCATAAGGTAAGGGTTTCTTTACCTTATTATTTGTATTGTTCCATGAGTAATATCCTGGAGGATCATAGGAAGAATCCTAAGAAGTACCCAATTCTACATATTGGCCTTATTAGGCTTATTTATGAACATTTTCAAAATATGTTGGCCTTGTCCAACCCTATCGTGGCTTTTCCCTAAGAAAATGAGGATACTGAAGATAGTGTGTTAGAATATTTTAACAAGCTTGACCCTATGAGGAATGATCAAAGTCCCCCAACCCCAAATTATCGTAAGAAAACTCGGCAGGGTAATCCCTTGCCCAAGAATCCTAGTGTTGTCGAAAACCCCATCTACTTTGTTCTGAAAGATAAAAAACCTAGCCACTTTGGTAAGAAATTCAAGCCCACCCAAAAAGAGTCCCCTACCAATAAACTGGTCTCTTACTTTGAGAACTCCAAGGAAGACATTTTGGAGGCCCTTAATGCTAGCTAGAACTCTTATTCGGGTATGTACAAGATCATCATGGAAAAAATAGGCACTTAAGTGGCAAAAAATTTAGAAAAATAAGATTTAGGCAACTTGACATAAAAATTTGAATAAGTTACCTATATTATTTCAAAAATATGTAATAATAAAATCTGTAGCAAATTGAATGTAGTTTCTAAACTACTAGGTTTATTTAAAAGAAAAAATTCTATTTGGTGAAAAATTGAAATTTCAATGCATGGTACTTAAATCTTAGGGAAAAAATAAGTAGGTTTGTTTGACCAACCTAACCACAATAAAATGATAATATTTTTTATTATATTTTAGATATAAGTAGAGGAATCATGCCCCGATGTGATGCATATTTTTTTGTAATTTTTTTCCAAGCAAATAATTAATTATGTTTTTTTTTATTACAACTTTTTAAAAAATATAAAAACTCATATGTTTGACCACCTTCACTTTGTCAAAACTTCATGAAATTCATTTTTTCTTTTTTTAATCCTCTAGTAGGTTAAGCATAGAGTGTGATGCATGTTTTGGATTCAAAAAATGTGATATTATTTGAAATCTATAGATGTTTGTCAATCAGCATATCAATCAGGACTTTAGTTGTAATTTTAATAGAAAATGAATAATAATTATTTATTGAATTCAAAGTAAAGCATAATTTATATTGGTGGAAAGGTGAGAATCTCTTTTAAAAACCCTTTTTGTTTCATCGATTTTGGGTAAAAAAAATCATCAGCCACACACCCATCATATTGCCACTTTTTGGCCCACCATGATCCTACACATACCCACTCATCCCATCCTTCTTCAGATAGAGAAAATAGACTGAAATTTCCTAGAAACCTAAACCCTAAGGGCCACTATTTTAATCCAGACCATGAGTTTCCTAGGGATATCCTAGCTATCGCTAGAAATGGTGTTGTGGATACTTCAAAATTATGAAATGGTCCTTCCATGAAATTAAAGACCTTAATCTCAGAAATGGAGCCCTCAACAGCAAAACAACAAGCTAGAGGATTTGGAAGGAAAATTCAACTCCCTTATTACTGTGAAGGGTGGGAGGAAGGAGGATAGGATGAGAATGGGGGTTGAGGATAATGAAGGTAATGTGAAATGCCTGGAAGATGAAATTGGAAAAATGAAAAATACTATGAAAACTATTATGGAGCATAATCACAAAATGGTAAAGCATAATGCCATCATTATTAATGCTATGTTTGAGAAACTGGAGAATTCACATCAAGGTTCTCTGGTTATGAATTTGGAAGTGGAGAAGGACAAGAACAGTAATGAGGATGTAGGTATCTCAAAGTGAACGAGAGCTAGTTTGAAGAGAAAGACTCCTCCTATGCCCCAAATAGTTCAAGTTTTTGAAGAAGGGCACACAAAAAATACACAATCTTGAAGCTAAGGCTACTGAAGCTCTTAAGTCCTTAGGTTAGCTAGGGATTTCTTGCTAGTTTTTTAGCTGGGCTTTTTTGGTGGCCCTTACTGGCCTTGGGTTGGTGGCTAATGTGTTTCCTGCACTCTTTCTTGATGCAACCTTTTTTTTTCTAGTTTCTTTAACACTTATTCCTTCTCTCTCTAAAATTTGTGGTTTTACATCCCTATAAAACCTATTTTTTCCTTTATCAAAAATAATTAAAAACCCTCCAATAATAACTTTGAGACTAAAACATCATAAAGTATGTTTTTTTTTTGTTTCCCATAATGAATGGGGTATGATGGGGATGAATGGACCTATTTTCCTCTATTTCATTAGGAAATGGGATCCACACAATGAAATTACTATCAACCTTTAGGTGAATCAAGACAACGTGTGAATCTTCATATTTCCATTTTTTCCTAAGACAGGATATGAGTCAAACAACACTTTGGGGAGAAAGACTAAAAATAGAAAAGAAACTCCAAAATTAAAGTGTTAAAGTGCATCTAGAAGATTAAGCTCATTTTTAATGGAACCAAGAGTCAAATTATAGATTTGAGAATGGGAAAGTGATGTGTACCAGTCACAAAAGTCCTTTTTTAGAGAAAACTGATGACTCATTCGCCCTATGCCAAATGGGTCTTGGCTAGGGCTCCTAAAAATTTGTTTATGAGTTTTTTTCTAATGTATCTGCACTCTTAGATTCTTGAATCTCATGGTTGAAAGTCTAGAAATAAATCTTGTAGGTCAATCTCCATGAATTTACAAGAATGGTGACAACTTTGATAACTTTGTAATTTTTTCTCTTCAAGAGATCTTCCACCTAAAATCTGCAATCACACATAAAGAGGGGGAAATGTTTTTTGTTAGGTGAATGGGGGTTTTCCTTGGTCAAAGCTTGTTTTCTTAATTAAACCTTGTAATGAAATGAAATAGAATGAAGGAATGATGAATGAACCAATGCAATGACACAACTCACCATTTAGCCTTGTTTGAATCTTGGAATATACATCTACAACTTGCATGAAATGACTTCAATGGATGTGGATCTTGATCATGAAACTTGATTTGAAACAATTTCTTTGAATCCTTGAATGGATCTTGAACACTACATCAACATATTAGGTCAAATAACAAGCATGACGCAAGAAGACTTTGACTTGATAATGGAATCTTGATTGGTACAATAATATTCAATAATTGTACCCTTGAATGAATTGAAAATTATCTTGATCACACTTTCTAGGATGGTTGAAAGTCTTATATTTTTTACGATGAAACATAGTGAAATAACCTCTTATTTATACATATGTTAACATTTATTCCTAAAATTCAAATCTTACAAGATGACATTTGAATATGACTTTCAAATCACTAAAATAACACCAAAAATGTACCAAAAATGGGGTCTTAGGTCTAAGTGAGGACCCATTTTCCCTATGGCGAATAGGTCTTAGGTCACTTACCTAGGAAAAACATTCTTCAAGGATGAGTCTTATGTTTAGGAATTAATGAATGTCAGGTTTCCTCTTTGAAAAATGTAATTAATCAGGCTTGTATTTGAATTAAAGGGGCCAACTAAGGGTAATTAAGGTCAATTAATTAAGAAGGCCCTAGATAAGTGTGAAAGTGTAAAGGGGTACACTTTATAACACCAAAATAAGGCTCAATTAAGTCCATTTTAATAAATAATGCCCTAAACTTAATGTGAATATGTAAATTACATATTACAACATTAAATTAATGTATAATTAAGTTCATTTTAATTAATTCCAAATTAAGTGTGAAAAAGGGATACTTTTTCCTGCAATAAATTTAGCCCCCACTTTAGTGATAGGATGAATCCATGTTAAACTCACACTAAAGTAGAAATTCAAGACATATGTATGCAACAATGACAAAGATACTCAATCATACAACTTCAAATGCCAAGAAGATCAAGCCTTGACTATTTGATGTGGCGTGGAACACATCTAAGTTTTTTGTCACATGCTCACTCTGACATAGTGAAACCTCAAGTTGTCCACTAGGTGAGCCCCCCAATGGGTGGAAAATCATATCAAATTTGTCCCTCTAAAAACTTCAATAAGGTGCCACAAGACAATGTTTTGTGATTCATAAGGCTTAATAAGTTGTGGTATGCTAGGCACCTATGAACAAGTAAAGGCTCCACTAGCAAGCAAGGTGTTTTATGCTTGGTGGCCTTGAAGATGGTTTTAGGCTCCATAGGGCTTAAGAAGCTATGTTATACTAAGCACCTATAAACAAAGAAAGGCTCCAATGGCAAGAAAAGTGTGTTACACTTGGTGGCCTTGAATAGGGTTTTAGGCTTCACAAGGTTAACAGGTTGTATTATGCTAAACACTTATGAAAATTATATACGATTTGTTCAAAGGGATCTCGCTTAGTTTATGTAAGGTATTATACTTAGAGAACACCATGTCTAATGTCTCCAAGATAGGACAAGTCAAGAGTACGAGATTCACTTTCTTAGGGAATGTAGTGCATTGCATCACCACTAAGGGGAAAGTCGTAGGGTAAGAAATATTGCACTCTTGGAGGACATCAAACCCAATGACACCATCAAGAAAAGGAAAGATCATATGAATAATGAAAATTGCACCATGAAACATGAGAATGTCGAAAGATATTTTCAATGTATGCCCCCACTTTAAATAAATTGTTGCACCATTACTATGATAAATTGCTTTAAAGTAGCCAATGTTCAATCCTAAGAGTGAGAAATTACTTGGAAAGCCCTATGGCAAGTAATATGTTCCTAAAATGAAGCTACATTATCAAGAAGGAAGGAGGGGTTTCCCCCAAAAGCACATAGGGGATATATGGATTTGAGGTTACTTAATCTTTTCTACAATGTTGGTATAGAGCTCGAAAATGTCATCATTTTGCAAATAGTCATAGAACTAGAAGAAAAAAATATAAAGATAAAAAATAAAGAAAATATTTCAAGTCAACATGGAAGAGACCTAAATGTATCGACTCCTTGTGTCATCCCCACAAGGAAAAAACAAGACAAAGAAAAAGATATATTCTTATGACATATAGAAGAGTATAGGTACAAATAGAGGAATGCAAAAAAAGAGAGAGATACATCAAACAAAACAGTATAGGGGGATCACATTACACATATGCAACCACACAAAGAACATGAAAAATAAAACCATACAAAAGACTAGTAAGGCACATGTGAGTCAACCTATATCAGGTTGTTTGCATCCCAATCTTGCTTAGTATATACGAAAGGTGAATAGCTAGCCAAAGGGACAACATCAAGTGACAAAATAGGACAAGCAAAAACTCAACACTTGTTTGAGGATAACTATCATTTAATCTCTTGGAAGAGGAAAATAATGAATTTAACTCATTATGCACTTGGTCATTCATCTTTGCAATGCCAATATCATCATATAAATTAATCACAATAGGAAGTTGAATGATAATGTCCCTGGAAGGTTTTTGTTTATGTTGTGGAGAAGGTGTAGAATCATCATGCATTGCTTCAAGAAAGTTTGGATTTTGATTTTCTATGATTCTCTTTTCTTCTTTAGTTTGTAACATACGAGCAATAGCACAACGTCTATGCCTATGCTCTATAGCATTTCAATCTCTTTTCATTCTTTTTTCAATTTTTGATTATGTAGGAGAGGGTTTTTCAACCATAGGTTTCTTTTCTTCCCTTAGGGGAGGAATGGAAGGAACCACAAGAGGTTGTTCATCCAATCTCTCTTTAGCTTTGTAAACTTTTTTTTTTATTTTAGGAGGCGCAACGAAATTGATTTGATTGTCTCATGGTATCTTATATGAAATGGTTGGAGGAATTTTCATAGGTTGTTGTTGGATATTTGGAAGGGATTTTAGTTCAATCATACTTTTTTCAAGGATGGGTAGCTCAACCATGGGTTGAGGCATATTGCTCAAGGAAAATTCTGCTATACACTTTTCTTTAAACTTTTCACATGATTTGAAAAAGAAGACCTCATGAGGTCTAATAGGTTTAATAGGGTCAGGCCAAAATAAATCCAATGAAAATTTCTCATGAGAAGACATAGGATTAAAGCCATGATCGATAGAGAGGGGAACAATAAGAAAAGAGGAAAATGTAAAATGTAGGGGGAGAGGAAAATGAATGGTTAGACCTATGGAGTAATGCAAAACAATGAAAATCCTATTCCAAATGAGTGAAGGTAGGTACATCATCTTTTATAGGAAGAAGGGATAAAAGTATAATGAATAGAATTCCATGGGTCATGTAGGCATGGTAACTTGATATAATGCAAACAAAAGAATGGGCAAGAGGTTGATTGCTGGAAAAGGAAAAAAAAATGGTAAGGGGGGGGCATATAGTGAGAGATAAAACCATAGAGAGGTTTCATTCAAATAAAAATATAGTTGCAAATTGGTTACCACACAACAAAGTGGAGGAAGAGAGTTGTGGTAGTAGGAGTAGGGGAAGATGTTTGCAATAAAATATAACATAAAGTGGTGTGTAAAATAGTGTCATGCTAACAAGAATAAGAGGATATTTTTTCTTAGGTGTACATTTAGCCTTTTTCTTTTGTGGAATTTTTATGCTTATTTTCAAATATGGGTTGTATACATCTATGTTATTGTTCTCATATCTTTTTTTCTCAATCTTTATTTTGCATACTCTCATTTTTTATAATTTATGTGGTATGTGATTATTCATCACTTGTAGCCCAACCAATGCCACTAGTCTAAATTAGTAGAACTTCATTCAAATAATTTTTAATAACAACTATACTTTGTGTTTTTGTGGATAACTAATTATAGATGTCATGGTATGGTTACAAATAAATTTGATCTACCAATCCACCTCTCTCTAATGATACCCTCCATCTTCTTTTTGGAAGGGGGTAATACTTTCCTTTATCTATTTTATCATCAACAATTTGTTAGTCCATTAGTTGCAATCACACCATAATTTAATTAATACTCAAAGATTTCATTAATGATCAAACAAAAATCATTTCCAATTTTCATCTTATCAAAACTAACATTTATAGCTATCATGCAATTGAATCATAAATCTACATAGATATGATCAAAGTAATAGAAATGTATTTTATTCTAGATATTCATATTTTGTATCTATATATCAAAACATGCAAAATAAATACCAAAACATCTAAATCATTAAATGCTTTTAAAATAAGGTGTGAAAAAGAGTTGAAAAAGTAGTTATCCAACACCAACAACAAAGAGGATTAAGGATAGTGTTGGATTAGGTTGTCACTAGCTTGAAATTTCCTCCAAGGATAGGGACCTAGTCTCTATCAAATATGGCACCTGTAGGCTCTTGATTTTCATCTCAACTAGTAGTCAAAATAATGAACAATATAAAATGTGATATTAAATTCCTAAATATCACTCTCTCCATAGGAATAGACTACTATTTCATAGTTTTAAGCATTGAAAACACCATAGGTAGTGTTGAGATTGTTCCTAATGCATCTTAATAATAGCTCAACCAACTAGGTAGATATGTATAGTTTATGTAGATATTATATTAAAATGTGGTTTGTGTATAGTTTATATCCCCTATCTTTTTTATTTATATAGTGAATAGTTTTTTTTGTTAATGGCCCTCCATGTTCCAAAGCCACTCATGCATTTATATTTTGTCAATATAAATGATATACCACTTTAGGTTAATTGTATGGATCCAAAGAAAAAGTTAAAGAAAAAATTAATTTGATATGCCTATATATTATGTAATAAATAAATTAAAATTCTTAAGTAAACAAAATTGACATCTCTTGACACTTTGAAGATGTATTTAAGCTGTCTATACTAATTTAAGAAAAATTATATGATAAATAGAACTTATTATGGTTTGATGTTTTATAAATATTTTTTTAAAACATCAATTTAATAGTAAAAATCTGAATATTGTTTACATTTATGAAACATATTATTGTGTTCTCATTTTGCAAACAAAAATTATACATCATGTTTTCCAATAATTATAACTATTTAATATTTAAATAAAATATAATTTTAAAAATAAGATAAAAAAATCATTTACAGTTTTTTTAAAAATAAAATTAAACAAATCAATCAATTACTTTAACTAATTAATCAAATAACATTTATTAAACGAAACCAAAATCCAAGTCTTGTTACAGAATTCTTAAGGTTTTAAAACTTAAGACTATTATGTATAGCCATAAATTTAATCAACTTATAGCAACAACTCTAAGATTTCGTTTACTGAACTTTCCGCCATTCACTCTTCCCCTCTGACGATTGAAGTTTATGAGAAATAGCCCTACATTTACTAGGGTTCTCTGTGGATTCCTTCCCGTTGCGAGTTTGGAGAGCAGCTCGACGTTCAACACAAGATCCACAATATCAGAGAACAAAATGATGGTAAAAGAGGTAGTGATGAAAAACATTAACGCAACACATCTGAACTTTGGAATTAGTAATTTCACATACTTTTTGTGAATTTCTTTTGGACTTTAAAGTTTTCCACTGCTGCATATGAAATTCTGATGTAAAATTCAAGAAGGCGTAGCCAATGTTCACCAAACTCAAAAACACAACTAAGATGTTTTAATACGTGCCCTACCTATAGCTCTCTCCACAATTTACCAACCCTACCCTACACTGAATTCTTAGGGTTACTTGTGCGCTACGAATCTTGAGATTGACATACTTTTAGGGCTCTTTTTTGTTTTTGGTCAAGTAGAATAAGGATTCTATAAACCTCTAGTACTAAAATAAAATTGAAAATATTGCCGGATGAATGTGATGGCTGGAAGAATCTTCCAAAGAAAGTATCTCTATGATTTTGAAACTATTGAAATTACTATTAGTAAGATTAATGGCAGTAAAAACAAAATCTAGAAATGTATAAATCTTCAGATCAAACAGCCCCCAAAAGTACATCAGATCAGAGCATAAGAAAACCCTGGGGTTTGAGAGAAACTAAATGTTGGAATTTAACCCTAACTACTGCCATCACCTCCAGCCGTTGCCCGCAATATTGCAATAAAGAAAATAACCATTGCAATACCGCGGGAGACTCCCGTAGCATTTTTGTTTTATCTTACTCCAGCCATTTTACCCATTGCGATACCATGGGGAACCATGAATAAAGCTGCCACTGCCAAAGGAAATTTCGTAATATGGCAATAGATATTTAAGTTTTAATATTATTGTAAAGGACATTTTATTAAATGCGTTTTGATCGGGAAAAAGTTAGTTAGGTAATTTGTAATAAATTTTATATCGGGCCCTCTCTTCCATGAATATTTTTTCATGTGACTTTTAGCCTATACATGTATATGTAATTTACTTTTATTTTTTTTAATGTGAATGTGAGCAAACAAAAATTAACGAGCAACTCTGTGTTGAAGAAATTAATATTTTTTTAAGTTTTATTTTTACAGTGAAAAATTCCTCTGCCTCTGGCCTTCATGTGGTATCAGAGCAAGTTTGATTATCAGAGTCAATTTTATCAAAGCAGATTATCTGGGTAAATTTAAAAAATGGCAGCAAGCACAAGCTTGGCAAACCCACAAATTCCACAGTTTAATGGGAAGAATTATGAGTATTGGTCAATTACCATGAAAGCACTATTTAGCTCACAAGATACATGGGATTTAGTTGAGAATAAATTTCTAGAGCTAGCAGATGCAGTAGCATACAATGCTTTAACACAAGTAGAGAAAGAATTATTAAAAGACACAAGGAAGAAGGACTCAAACGCTTTATTTTATCTGTTTCAAGCTGTACATGAGAGCATTTTTCCAAGGATTTCAGTAGCAACCAAGTCCAAACAAGCACGAGACATACTTCAAACAGCCTATCAAGGCATAGCAAAAGTTAAAACAACAAAGCTACAAATGTTGAGAAGAGATTTTGAAACAATATGTATGAAGGACAATGAATCTATAGATTCATTCTACACCCAAATCATTGGGGTGGTTAATCAAATTAGGTCTCATGGAGAGAATTTAGAAGATACTAGAGTTGTTGAAAATATTTTAAGGAGTCTACCCACAAAATTTCTACCAGTTGTAGTTGCTATAGAGGAGACAAAGAATCTCTCACAGTTCTCAGTTGATGAGCTATATGCATCTCTAATTTCTCATGAACACAGGCTGAAAAGGTCAGCAGATACATCACTGGAGCATGCTTTCAAAACTCAGGCTTCAGTCAGTCAAGGAAGAGGCAGAGGTAGATCAAGAGGAAGAGGAAGAAACTCTTATAGAGGTGAAAGATACAATGTATCAAGTTCAAGTGGAAGAGGCAGCAATCAAGGCTCAAGCCAAAACCCAATACAAAATCAGTCACAAAATCAAAGGTATGATAAATCTCAAGTCTAATGTCACTACTATAAAAAATATGGGCATTACATGAATGAGTGTAGAAAGAAGCAGTATGATAATAATAGACAAAATGCAAATTTTTCAAGAGAAGGTCAAAATTAGAATTCAGATAAGAGCACAATGTTTTTAGCTTGTAATGTTGCTCAAGAAAATGAAAAAGATGTATGGTTTTTAGATTCAGGTTGTAGCAATCATATGACAGGGAATCTAGAAATATTTTCAAGTTTAGATGAGAATGTAAAGTCTGATGTTACATTGGGTAATGACAACAAAGTGTCAGTCAAGAGAAAATGAGATGTCAATATTTTAACTAAATAGGGGGAGAAAAAGTATATTTCAGATGTGTATTTTGTGCCTGGTCTGAAACATAACTTAATAAGTGTAGGGCAACTGGTTCAAAAAGGGTATAGAGTAACTTTCAAAAATGGTCTGTGCACAATTTTAGACAAATACCCAAGCAACCAGCTTATTGCAAAAGTTAGAATGACAAACAACATAATGTTTCCCTTAAAGATAAGGCTAGATTTGAATATAAATTATACTCAAGCACAACACTTAATGAATTCACAAGTGGGTAGAGAAGAAACTACTACAATAGTGGATAAAATCTTTCAAGTTGAGATAAAAGATGAAAATTGGTTATGGAACCTAAGATTTGGGCATCTCAACTTTGGAGGTTTAAATTTACTTCATAGAAAAGGCATGGTCAAGGGACTACCTTTAATAGAAAAACCAGAAAGGGTATGTGAAGGGTGCATTTTAGGAAAACAACATAGAGAATCATTTTTCAGCAGGAGAGTCAACTAGAGCAAAAGCCCCTTCAGAAATTATACATTCAGATTTGTGTGGACCTATGCAAACACCTTCAATAGGTGGTAGTTTTTATTTTCTAACATTCATTGATGATTATTCAAGAAAAACATGGGTTTATTTTCTAAAGAAGAAAAATGAAGTGTTTAATATGTTTTGTTAGTTCAAGAATTTGGTTGAAAAACAAAGTGGTTATTATATCAAAATGTTGAGAACAGATAGAGGTGGTGAATATATTTCAAGAGAATTTTTTAATTTTTGTAAAGATCATGAAATTCACAAGCAGTTCACAACTAGATACACACCTCAACAAAATGGAGTAGCTGAAAGGAAAAATAGAACAATCATGGAAATGGCTAGAAGCATGTTGAAAGCCAAACATTTGTCAAATGAATATTGGGTAGAAGCAATATCTTGTGCAGCCTATGTCATGAATATGGTACTTGAAGAAGCATGGATAGGAAGAAAGCACAGTGTTACTCACATGAGAGTATTTGGATGTGTAGCATATGCACATGTGCCTGATGAATTGAGAAGGAAGCTAGATAACAAAGGAGAAAAATGTATATTTGTTGGATACAGTGAAGAATCCAAAGCTTATAAGTTGTATAATCCAACAACAAAGAAAGTTATAATCATAAGAGATGTACAATTTGTAGAAGATGAAGAATGGGATGGAAGCATAGAGAAGACAGTCAATATTTCAGCAAGTATACCTCAAGAGGAGAATGAAGGTTCAACATCAACAAATATTCTAGCTATTATGACTCCCACCACTCCCATTCAAGCTCAACAAAGTAGTCCACAAGTGACACCAACATCGACTGTAAGAACAACCTCATACATTCAAGGAAGTAGTCCAATAAGAGGACAACAAACACCATCTACAACAGGACCATCAAGTCCACTTTCCACAAGTTCAAGTGATATGTCAAATCCTACATTGGAAAGTCTGAGAAGATAGAAAATCAGAAGCATAAGAGATATATATGAGCAAAATAAAGGTGAGAATAACTCGGATAAGATTTCTCTTTCTACATTTTATTCTCAAATTGAAGATCCAGTTCATTTTGAAGATGCGGTCAAAAATGATAAATGGGTAAGTGTTATGGATGAAGAAATTGAAGCAATTGAAAAGAATCAAACATGGGATCTAGTCAGTCTTCCAAAAGACAAAGATATCATTGGAGTGAAATGGATTTATAAAACTAAATTGAATGAAAAAGATGAAGTTCATAAGCTTAAAGCAAGATTGGTTGTCAAGGGCTATTCACAACATCCTAGAATTGATTACAATGAGACATTTGCACCTATAGCACGATTGGATACTATCAAGATGATTTCAGCATTAGCAGCTTAGAATAAGTGGTTTGTATCTCAAATGGATGTAAAGTTAGCTTTTTTAAATGGTTATTTAGAAGAAGAAGTTTAAGTGGATCAACCACCTGGGTATGAAATTTTGGGTCAAGAAGATAAAGTTTACAAATTGAAAAAGGCACTGTATGGATTGAAACAAGCCCCAAGAGCTTGGTACAACAGAATAGATAGTTACCTTTTGCTGAATGGATTTCATAGATGTAGCAGTGAGCCCACACTATATACAAAAATGAATGAAGAAGGTGAAATACTGATAGTATGCTTATATGTTGATGATTTAATTTTCACTAGCAATTTGTCAGTTGATTTGTTCAAGGAAGACATGAAGAATGAATTTGAAATGACAGACTTAGGTCTGATGAAGTATTTTTTGGGCATTGAAGTGAATCAAAATGAAAATGGTATTTTTATTTCACAGTCAAAATATGCAAATGACATTTTGAAAATGTTTAATATGATGAAGTGCAAACCAACACCAACACCTACAGTGACATGTCTGAAACTAAGCAAGGATGATAGAGGGTCTAATGTTGATCCAACATTGTTTAAGAGGCTTTTTGGAAGTCTCATGTATCTCACAGCCACAAGGCCAGACATTATGTATGGAGTAATTTTGATTTCCAAGTTTATAGAAACACCAAAAAACACCCATTAGAAAGCTGGGAAGAGAATTTTAAGGTATGTAAGTGGAACAATAAATTTTGGCATTAAGTATTCAAGTTTAGATGAGTTCAAAATCATACGATACACAGACAGTGACTGTGCTGGCAGCATTGATGACAGAAAAAACACATCTGATTATGTATTTAATTTTGGGACTGGAGTTGTCTCATGGTCTTCAAAGAAGCAGCCAATAGTTTGTCTTTCATCAGCTGAAGCAGAATATGTGGCAGCCACAAGTGCAGTATGCCAGGCAGTCTGGATGAGAAGAATTTTGAAAGAATTGCAAAATGAAAAAATGGAGGCAACAAAAATTTACTGTGATAACAATTCAGCCATAGCTCTCTCAAAAAATCTAGTCTTTCATAAAAGAAGCAAGCATATTGATACTAGGTATCATTTCATCAGGGAATTAATTAACAATGGTGATATATTTTTAGAGTTTTGCAGATCAGAAGAGCAAAGTGCAGATATTTTCACAAAGGCACTGGGAAGAGATAATTTCATTTTTCAAAGAAATAGATTGGGCATGGTGGATAGTGCAGTTATGTTTAAGGGGGAGTGTTGGAATTTAACCCTAACTGCTGCCATCACCTCCAGCCATTGGCCGCAATATCACAATAAAGAAAATAACCATTGCGATACCGCGAGAGACTCCTGTAGCATTTTTGTTTTATCTTACCGCCAACCATTTACCGCATTGTCAACAAACCGCTGCCCACGATATCACAATATGGGTTTTACCCATTGCGATACAGTGGGGAACCATGAATAAAGCCACCACCGGCAAAGGAAATTTCGTAATACGGAAATAGATATTTAATTTTTAATATTATTGTAAAAAACATTTTATTAAATGCGTTTTGACCGGGAAAAAGTTAGGTAATTTGTAATAAATTTTATATCGAGCCTTCTCTTCTGCGAATATTTTTTCACGTGAAATTTAGCCTATACATGTATATGTAATTATTTACTTTTATTTTTTTAATGTGAATGTGAGCAAATAGAAATTAATGAGCAGTAGTTCTATGTTGAAGAAATTAATTTTTTTTTTAAGTTTTATTTTTACAGTGAAAAATTCCTCTGCCTCTGGCCTTCACTAAATACATAATAAAATATAAAAGCATGAAAAAGAAACATAAAAGTAGTACATTTTCTCTCTCCATTTTGACGACGAGGGGGAATGTTGTAGGGACATGTAGGATTTGGACTAAGACTTCAATGACTCAGACGAATATTAAATCTAACGACCCAACTCTGCGCCTGTCCAAATCTGCCTGGGATCACTTTGCATCTGCTGCATGATTGAAAGTTATTAACCTAATCCTACACTTATTCAGGCCGATCGCTACTTCTTTTGCTGCCCCTAATAAAAAAAAATTCTCTGACGAAAAATAAACTCCACATATCGGTCTGATCAAAAACATAAACTGAAAGAAATAGAATCTACATGCCATATGCTTCGAATATTTCTTGCAAAAGGTTGTTCGATACTGTGGTATCCACATTGAATGCCACCAGTTTCACTTGGGATGCTTGTGTAGATGAACCTGTTATGTGTAATGTTGTTGAAGGATGAATATTTCAGAGATATGGTAAGTGGGAGGAATTGGATATTTTGTAGCTGGATGGAACTCTTTGGCAAATGGGTTCAGTAACAAGAATGCCACGATGAGATGATTATTGAAATACTTTTGAGGGTTTCAACAAGATGTTTTTTTAAAATTTCCACAGTGGTAAAGAGATGGCACACCCTCATAAGTTTGTTCATACCCATTAAAAGAATTGTCACCAAGAATCAATTTTTGTTTACATTGACCAATCACCAGTGCTATGATTTGGGGATTGTTTTCATTTTAGCTCTCACAATCCCCAAATTGTAGAACTCGTGATTCATGAATGTAAACAAAAACTAATTCTTGTTGACAATTCTTCTAATGGATATAACAAACTCTAGATCAAATATGAGTGTGCGTCATTCTTTACCAATCTGGAAATATTCAACAAACATCTTGTTCCTTTGAAAGTATTCATGTTAGAAGCAAATAGAAGTAAAGCAGGTGAAAACAAACCCTCAAAGAATCAAAAGTAAGAAGATTTTATGGGAATTGAAAGTCCAGTGGGAGGTTCTATTTATATCAAACTACCGTGCAAATGAACGAATTAAAACCCTTCATATTTCTCCAAGCCTTGTTCGGTGGGAAGCTTCTTCTAGCCTGGAAACTATTTCCCCATTTTATTTTATATCAGGCTGCCATGCAAATTCTTGGCTAACAGAGGACAATACATAGAAAAACAGAAAACTCAAGAGATAGAGAAATAAGATAAAAACATATGCTTCAGCATACACTAGATTTTTATTGATGATATTTCTATTACATATGCGTCAACTATTTATAGAGGTCTTTAGGTGATGAGGGTGAAACCCGAGACTCAGAAAAATAACCCACAAACAAGAGAATAATTTTATTATTTAGAGAATGGAGCTTCTTACCTGCAGAGGATCTCAAATACCCATGTTCTACAACACATGCAAGCTACAGAAAGCTACAGAATAACCCTTTCGCAACATGCGAGCTTGTCCCCAAAAAGTTACCTAAAAATATTAGAAACCCACCCATAAATAGAGCTGCTCTCTAGTTTGGAGCCAAAACAACATTAGAATTTGAGTTTAGGTGGTTTGGCGCCAAAAATTATAACTTGAAGTTCAAATTTCAAAAGAATATTTGCAATTGTATCTTCTAGAAAGTGCGCCAACTTCCCGAGGCCATAACTTTGGATCCAGGGCTCCGATTCACGAACCGTTTGAACCGTTGGAAAGGTCTTGAAATCAAGAACGCGCTCGAAATTTGTTATACTAATTTCGACAAGTTTTGGGGCCGATCCGGAAGCTCTAAGTGCCTCAAATCCCACTCGGAAGGTTTTCAGGTGCAAATCTAGGAAACTAAAACTGCAATATCTTTCAACCCATGAATAGAAAATAAAAACCGTAAATTGGGAACTTTATTATGATGAAATGGGTATACAAAAATGTAAAAACATCTAAAAAATGATAAACTTGAAATTTAACTATTTTTGGGTGATGCAAGATTGCCCTTACACCACTGGATGCTCCTGCATCAGACACCCAAGGTAATTTTGAGAAGTGACCCCATCACGTCTCAGATGGTTGAGGAAAACCAAACCGGTCAAATGTTTCCTTAGATAGCCAGGATGAATCTTCCACAGGCCTTCCTCTCCATTTCACCGGATATTCTTCATACTGCCTATTTCTGGTACTCCTTCCCACACGACTATCCAAGATTTCCTCAATCTCATCCTTTTCTGAAGTAGATGCTGGAATCCTACACTGTTCCATCATTGGTACTTCCTCTGCGCCACCTTCATGATACTCTGTCAAATCTGAAATGTTGAACACAGGGGAAATTTTGAATCCATCATGCAACTCTATCTCATATGCATTCCCTGAATCATGCTTCTTCAAAATTTTACAGGGACCAAACTTCTTCATCTTCAATTTGTTATATGTTCCCACTAGAAACCTTTCTTTCCTCAAGTGGACCATCACTTCATCACCAATGAAACTCCTTATACCTCCTCGATGCGCCTTAGCCTTATACTGCATATTCATCTTGTTAATATGTTCTCTTACCTTCTCATGTATATCCTTGATGTGTTCTGCAAAATCTTGGCTTCAGCACTTATTCTCTCCTCTTGGTCCATCTTCCTCAATTCGGGTCATTGGGACTACCTCCATACACAATGCAGAATGGTGATCTACCGGTGCTTCTATTAATGAGTGTTGTAAGAAAATTCTGCTTGGGGTAAGATCAAGTCCCATTCCTTGGGTTTATCTCCTACCAAACATCTCAGTAGGTTACCCAGACTCCTGTTAACAACCTCTGTTTGCCCATCTATTTGTGGATGGTGTGCAGAACTGAACTTCAACCCTGTCTTCAGCTTCTTCCACAAGGTCCTCCAAAAGTACCCACAAATTTGGTGTCACAATCTGAAACAATACTCTTTGGCAGACCATGTAGCCTCACCACCTCTTTGAAGAACAAGTCAGCAATGTGGAGTGCATCATGGGTCTTCTGACATGGAATGAAATGTGCCATCTTCAAAAACCTAGCAACCACCACAAAAGTGAATCATTTCCCTCGTTGTGTCCTTGAGTGACCAAGAACAAAGTCCATACTATATCCTCCCATGGCCTCTCTGCAAAGTACAGTAAGGGCTGATATAAGCACATGCAGCTCCTCCTTTAGCTACTCCGACCTTTCACCTTGGCCCAGCACAAACTTCTTCATCACAGCAGCGGGGAAGTAATAATAATGCTGATAATGGCAATGGTCTATCCTTACAAAATGTCACACCGATACTCCACTATACTTCTAACTTTATACAGGTTCTCCTCATAGAACTTCTCGAATATTTTAATTAGCTTCCTTAAATAACATACCATCTTACGGATTGCAAATCCACGACCACCTTACATCCTTGTAATAGGTTCCTTGCAAGCTTTCCAAGCCTCTACAAAATCGGGATCTTCTACATACAGTGTCTTGAGTTTATTGAACCCAACCACTTCAATCTGCATCTTTTTCATCAATGTATGCCTCCTACTTAAGGCATCTGCAACCCTATTTAACTTCGACTCCTGTTTCAAAACAAAGTATAACTTCTGCAAAACTCTACCCATTTCATATGCCTCGATTTAATTTTCCTTGACTATTTAGGTCTTTATGATGATAATGATATAACAACAAAATTCCTTTGGCAACAAATAATGTCTCCATTTCTTTAATGCTTGAACTATTGCGCAAATTCCTGATCATATACAAAATACTTTCTCTGGCATCGTTTAACTTTTCACTAATTGACAATGAAACACCTTCTTGACTCAACTTCTTGCTCCAACAATCCTTTGGCATCACAATCTACGAAACATGGTAGCAAATCTGGGAGGCTAGAGCAGGTTACTCTTGTCACCTTTGTGGCCAGTTCAAAACTTTCACCTCCTTTGCTCACTTGAATTCTTTTCTGTATCCTCTCATTGTTTCGATTAGGGGTCCACATATCTCAAAGTTTCAATGAATTTTCTATAAAAACTAGCCAAACCATGGAAAGATCTCACCTCGGTGGCGGGTTCTTGGGTGGGCGATTTCGAATAGCCTTCACTTCTCTAGGTGTCTTAGGACCATGCCTTTGGGACAACAAATCCCAAGTACTATCCCTCTTCACAAAAAGCGCACTTCTTGATTAATCACTTGATTTCTCCTTTCTCTTAGCTTCTCAAGGCTCTCAGAATATGCATCGGATGCTCTCATCCAACGTCTTCTTGAAAATCAAAATATCATCTAAATACACAATAACAAAACTTCCGGAAAATTCTTTTAATACCTCATTCATGACCCGCCTTGAATGTGCTTGAGTCACGATGAGTTGTAGCCCAAAAGGCATGACTAACCCTTATACGAGGCCCTCTTTGGTCTTGAAGATCTTCAATTCATCTCCCTCGAATCCGGATCTGGTGATATCACTCTTAGGATAATCTTTGTGAAATCTTGGGCTCCCTCAAACAGTCCATCAGGTCATCCATCCTTGGTAGGGAAAATCTGTAATTGATTGTTATCTTGTTTATGGCTTGGGAATTTGTACACATCCTCCACTCCCCAGCCTTTTTTGGTGCTAGTACTGCAGGTACTGCACATGAACTCAAACTCTCAAGTATAGGCCTTTGTCAACAACTCTTGAACTTGTCATTCAACTCCTCATTTCTGTGGAAATCATTCTATGGCTGCCCCTTATTTGTAAATTGGCTCTAGGAATCAAGTCAGTGCTCATCTTCCTTAATGGCGGTAAACCCTCGGGCATTAGCTCCGGAAACAATATCGAAACTCATCAACATGGAAACTTCTTCCTAGAACGCTACTATCCTCCTTACTCACTCCAAGATTAATTACACACGCTCATGCTTCATACCTTCTAAAAAATTTCTTCCATCTACATAACAAATTCTAGCACTACTGCATACCTTTTCTTCGGTCTCCTTCAGGGGTTTCAACTTGTGACGAACCCCATCCTTTGTCAAGGAATAAGTGTTTGCATGGCCATCATGTATAGCTCGTCTATCAAACTACCACGGCCTCCCCAACAACATGTGACATGCATCCATGGGAATGATATCACATAGTACCTCATCATGGTAGCTTCCATCTTGAACTTCACTAGGCACTGCTCATTGACCAAAACTTTGTGGTCTTTCTGCAACCAGGCAATCTGATATGGATGCGGGTGCCTTTCCCTCTTCAGCTTCAACTTTATGACCATCTCTTCTGACACCAGATTATCTGTACTTCCACCGTCAATAATGACATCACAACATTTTCCTTCACACTTGCACCTTGTGCAAACAGATTCTTCCTCTGTTCTGGTTCCTTTTCTTCAGTCACTAGGGCTCTCCTAATCGCTAGGGCTTCTCCCCTTTCAGCATCATCTGAATGTTCAGATGGGCCTCCTCATCTGCATGTGCAACCCTTCCACATGACCTTCTGGCCTTTTGTCTACCCTTCCTTGGTGTTGTGAACATTCATAGGCTTGATTCCCTTCTTCACCACACTAGAAACATGTTCCTCTAAAACCACCTCTTCCAGATCCTTGTCCATATCTCCCTCATCCTCTACCTCTTTGGTCACCACTTTCTAATCACGAGGGCGGTGGGATTTGTCATTTCTTTGGTTTCGACTGGTACCCACATCTTCACTTTTCTTTTCATCATCATTTCGGCTTCCTGAAGGTCTGCCATTGCCCCTTCCGCTTTGACCTCCTCGTCCTTTTTGCTTGCCATCAAATCTTTTGTTCAGCTTCTCTTCCACCTTCAAAGCAAACTGATACACATCCTCAATGGTGGTCATTCTGACTAGGCTTAACTCCTCCTGATGCTCGGTCGTAACCCATTAAGATATCGGGCTACCTTCTCCTTATTGGCCTCTGTGACCGTTCTAATGATTATCTTGTGAAAATATTTAGTATATTCTTTCACGAGATCCCTTCCTTGCTTCAACCCTTGCAATTTCTTCAATAGATCTAACTCGTAATTGACTGGTATGAACTACTTCTTCAGTTTCTCTACCATGCGATCCCATTTGGTGATCTTGACTTTTCCTCTTCGATTTCTTTCCAACTGGACCTCTTTCCACCAAATACTGGCATGGCCCTTTAGCTTCATTTTTGCAAACTTAACCCAATCTGGGTCCTCTATTTCCTCATACTCAAAATATTCTTCTAGCTCGTTGATCTAGTTGATCAACTCTTCTAGGTTTAGACTTCCGGAATAACTGGGGACTTTTTCTCTGGGTCTTTTCCCGATCTTTGAAATAGCCCTTATTAGCCACATTTTGTCTTGATCAATTACTTCTTCTTCCTCTTCTACCTCTGAACTTTCTTCCTCTCCTTCATCCTCACTTTCCTCCCTTAGGTTTAACCCTCTTCTCAATTGCTCTTGTAATGCATCAACCTATCTCTGGAGGGCTACCAATGAATCTCTTCCACCAGCATCTCTGCAACCCTGACCACCTCTGGCACCACCATGACTACCAAGCATCACTCTTGGAGGCATCTTTCTTGACCTCGACCCACAACCACAGTCCTGGTGTGAACTGCCTCATGATCGGTGATCTGTCCACACGCTCAAGAAAAACCTCGCTCTGATACCACTTGATGAGGGTGAAACCCGAGACTCAGAAAAATAACCCACAAATAAGAGAATAATTTTATTATTTAGAGAATGGATCTTCTTACAGGCAGAGGATCTCAAATTCCCAAGTTCTACAACACATGCAAGCTACAGAAAGCTACAGAATAACCCTTTCACAACATGCGAGCTTGTCCCCAAAAAGTTACCCAAAATATATTAGAAACCCGCCCATAAATAGAGCTCCTCTCTAGTTTGGAGCCAAAACAACATTAGAATTTGAGTTTAGGCGGTTTGGCGCTGAAAATTAAAACTTGAAGTTCAAATTTCAAAAGAATATTTGCAATTGTATCTTCTAGAAAGTGCGCCAACTTCTTGGGGCCATAACTTTTGATCTGGGGCTCTGATTCGCGAACCGTTTGAACCGTTGGAAAGGTCTCAAAATCAAGAACGTGCTTGAAATCTGCTATGCCAATTTTGGCATGTTTTGGGGCCGATCCGGAAGCTCTAAGTGCCTCAAATCCCACTCGGAAGGTTTTCACGTGCAAATCTGGGAAACTAAAACTGCAATATCTTTCAACCCAGGAATAGAAAATAAAAACCGTAAATTGGGAATTTCATTATGATGAAATGGGTATTCAAAAATGTAAAAACATCTAAAAAATGATAAACTTGAAATTTAACTATTTTTGGGTGATGCAAGATTGCCCTTACACCACTGGATGCTCCTGCATCATTAGGCAATAGAGAAGAGAAGATAAGATGAACAACGTGGAAGGAGAAGTAGATGGATAACCCTAAAAAATTATTAACTGTAACAAATATCAGAAAAATATCTTATCTACGTAGTAAAGACTGAAGCAATGAAGTCAAGAAGATTTAATGCCAATCGGTGGAGGATATCAAATTTAGTCTTTAATGATGGTGGGTGACGGTGCATGAAATTACTCATTTTTCCAACACTTCCCCTTAATTTCAACCACTGATTGTTTCAACATCAATAACACTAGTCTTTGTCGTAGATACTCAAAACTTTCCTTTGGCAATGCCTTAGTAAAAATATCTACTAATTGATCTTTAGATCTACAAAATTCAAGGCATATTTCTCCATTGTTGACCAATTCTTGGATGAAATGGTACCTTGTATCAATGTGTTTGCTCCTTTTGTGAAAAACATGATTTTTTAATAATGCTATTGCTGACTTGTTATCACAAAATATTGTTGTTGGTTCTTCTTTATTATGCAACAAATCAAATAAGATTTAGTCCATCCATACTGCTTGACATGATGTAGTAGTTGCAATTACATATTCTGCTTCAGCTGATGAAATTGTTACCATGGGTTACTTCTTGGATGCCCATGAGACAACTCCAGATCCAAAATGAAATACGTGTCTAGAAGTACTCTTCCTATCATCTATGCTACCTACAAAATCACTGTCTGTGTAACCAAGAAAATTAAAATCATTAGTTTTGGAATATAAAATTCCATATCCTGTTGTTCCTGCAACATATCTTAGTATTCTCTTTCCAACTTGCTAGTGAGAATCTTGAGGTGAATCCATGAACCTCGAGATCAAACTAATTCCATACATGATATCTGGCCTTGTAACTGTAAGATACATTAGACTTCCAACAAGTCTTTTAAACATAGTTGGGTCAACATTTGACCATTTATCCTCTTTGCTAAGCTTTGTTCCTATAGCTACTAGAGTCGATGCTGGATTGCTTTGTAACATTCTGAATCTTCTCAATATGTCCTTCACATACTTAGATTGACAAATGAAGATTCCTTTATCATATTGAACAATTTCAATGCCTAAGAAATATCTCATTAAGCCTAAATCTATCATTTCAAACTCTTTCATTAAGGCTGATTTGAGCATGTCTGTAGACAAATTGCCACTAAAAATTAAATCATCAACATATAGACTCAGAATCAAAATTTGACCTTGTTCATTGGTCTATGTATACAATGTGGGCTCATTGTTACTTCTATTGAATCCATTACTTATCAAATATCAATCGATCCTACTATACCATGCCCTTGGTGCCTGTTTCAAACAATAAAGTGCTCTCTTCAATTTACACACTTTATTTTCATGCCCATATACCTCATGTCCTAGAGGTTGCTGAACATAAACATCTTCTTCAAGAAAACCATTCAGGAAAGCTGATTTTACATCCATTTGATAAACTTTCCAACTATTTTGTGTAGCTATTGCTAAAATAGTCCTAACTGTATCTAGTCTAGCAACTGGAGCAAATGTTTCATTATAGTCAATCCCATACTATTGTGAGAATCCTTTTGCAACTAATCTAGCTTTATGTTTTGCAACTTCACCTTCAACATTAAACTTAGTCTGATAAACCCATTTAACTCCTATAGAATCTTTACCTTCAGGTAGATCCACTAACTCCCATGTTTGATTCTTTTCAATAGAATCCATTTCTTCATCCATTGCTTTGATCCAATTATCTTCTTGCACTACTTCTTCAAAATATACTAGATCATGAGAGAATAAAGCAAAATTTGAACACAAATCTAAATTCTCTTGATCTTGATCATATATTTCTTTTAGACTTCTTGTTTTCTTACTTCTAGGGCTTGGTCTTAATGAAGCAAGTGTAGGATATAACTCATTACTTACATTTGAATCTGAAGTAGGTTGGCCTTCATAGTTTGATGGTTCACCCTGCACATAATTTCTTGGTGGAGTACTAGGTCCAACTTGATTTGATTGACCATCATTTTCTTTTGATTCTTCTTCACTATGAGGTATTGGTGCTCCACTTAAGACTATACTGTCAATGTTTCCATCCCATGCTTCTTCCTCAAATTTAACATCTCTGCTAATAATCATTTTCTTTGAAAGAGGATTATACAATCTATAAGCTTTTGATTGGTCACTATAACCGATGAAAATACACTTTTCACTTTTATCATCCAATTTTCTTCTCAATTCAATTAGCACTAAGGAATATGCAACACATCCAAAAATTCTAAGATGAGAGACAAAATGTTTCTTACTATACCATGCTTCTTGTGGAACTCGATCCTTGACACTCTTTGTAGGACTTCTATTCAAGATGTATACTGCACATGCTACTGCTTCTGCCCAAAAAACATTAGACAAATTCTTGGCCTTCAACATGCTTCTGGCCATCTCCATTATGGTTTTATTCTTCCTCTCTACTACACCATTTTGTTGTGGTGTGTACTTTGTTGTAAATTGTTTCTTGATACCATGATCTCTATAAAAGTCTAAAAATTCTTTAGAACTATATTCACCACCTCTATTTGATCTAAGTATCTTAATGTGTAGACCACTTTGCTTTTCAACCATAGGTTTAAACTCCTTGAATTTACTAAAGGCTTCAAACTTATGTTTGAGAAAGTATATCCAATTTTTCCTACCGAAGTCATCAATAAATATTAGAAAATATATGCTTCCACTTAAGGATGGAGTTTGCATTGGTCCACATATATCAGTGTGAATTAACTCTAATGGTGTCCTTGCTCTATATGAACTCCTTACAGGAAAAATTTCTCTATGTTGTTCTGCTAATATACAACTTTCACATAATTAGTTGGATTCTCTATGGGTGGTAAACCTTTCACCATATTTCTCTTTTTCAATAAACTCAAACCTTCAAAATGAAGGTGACCGTACCTTAAATGCCACAACCATGTTGGGTCTAAGTACACTGTTTTGAAACTTACTTCCTCTGATCCTTGGATGTAATCAATTCGGAGGGGGAACATTGGATTCTTGGTCATCTCAACCTTTGCAATTAACCTGTCACTAGGATTTCTATCCAAAATTGTACATACATCTTTGTTAAAAAAAACTTTATACCCTTTTTGCACTAACTGACCAACACTCATCAAGTTATGTTTTAAACTAGGTACAAAGAAGACATCAGGAATATATCTCTTTCCTCCATTCTTAGTTAAAACATTTATGACACCTTTCCCCATTACAGATACTTTACTATCATTTCCCAATTTCACTTTAAATTTCACAGAATCATCCAAACTAGCAAATAATCCACTATTTCCTGTCATGTGATTACTACATCCACTATCTAAAAACCATATATTACTGGAACTTTCTTGAGCAACATTACAAGTTAAGAATAACCCTCCTAAGTTATTATCTGATGCGCCTGAGTAATTTGCATTTTGTTTATTCAGTTCTACTTTTTTCTTCCAACATTAATTTGTTAAATGACCAAATTTCTTACAATGATTACATTGAATATGAGACTTACCAAACCTGGGTGATTGTTTTTGAAATTGATTTCTTCCTTTTCCTCTATTATTGAAACTCTGATAGGAGTGATTAGTCCATTCTCCTTGATCTGGACTCATGCGTCCACCTCTGCCTCTTCTTGTTCCTCTGAAGTTTGACCTTACTCTTCCTTTGCTAAATGACACTTGAGATCTAAAAGCATTCTTCGAAGAAGAATTATTATTCCTATTCATTCTAGATTCATGAGACAATAAAGATCCCAACAGTTCATCTACAGATAACTAAGCTAAATCTTTTGACTCTTCAATGGCGACTACAATTACATCAAACTTACTAGGTAAACTTCTAAGTATCTTTTCAATCACCTTTTGGTCTACAATACTTTCACCATGTGACCTCGGTTGATTAACAATATTCATCACCTCAGTAAAGAAATGATCTATAGATCCAGATGCATTCATATAAACATTTTCAAAACTTCTCCTTAATTTTTGTAACTTAGCTGCCTTTACTTTGGTTGTACCTTGATAAGCAATTTCTAATGCATCCCAAGCTTGTTTGGACTTGGTTGCTGCAACAACCCTAGGGAACACTGAATCATCCATAGCTTGCTAAATAATAAACAAGGCTTTAGCATCCTTTTTCTTGGTGTCTTTGAGCTGGTATTTTTCTACATGTGTTAATGCCAGAAAGGCTACATGATCCTACGGTTCTACAAAGCCATTCTCTACCAAATCCCATACATCTTGAGAACTAAACAATTTTTTCATTTTTATTGACCAGAAATCATAGTTCATACCAGTAAATGGCAGAATTTAAGGCTGTGTGAGGCTACTGCTAGATGCCATGACTGTGAACTTATTTGCTTTAGTAGTCTAATACCTTCAAACTATGGATGCTTGCAAACAACAACAACTTCTGCTTCTTTCTAAATATTATAGCCTTCTTTTGAGGCTTCTTCTTACAAATACTTAACCTTTTCTTCAAAATCTGCTCAGCAACTTCAACTTCAGCAACTGGGATCTTTGGCAACTCTCCTTTCTTTCAAAACAACAACATCAATAGCATCAACATTGGCTCTTTAAACAACAACAACATCAATGCAGGATATTCAAACTTTCTTATTGACAATGAACTCTCAGCAGTCCAAACAACCAGAACTATAGCCCAAGATTTGAATAACTCTGATACCAGTTCTAGGCTAACAGAGGACAATACACAAAAAAATAGCGAGCTCAAGAGACAAAGAAATAAGATAAAAATGTATGCTTCAACATACACTAGATTTTTATTGATTATATTTCTATTACATATGAACAACTATTTATAGAGGTCTTTAGGCAACAGAGAAGAGAGGATAATATGAACAACGTGGAAGGAGAAGTAGATGGATAACCTTGACAGATTATTAATTGCAACAAATATCAGAAAAATATCTTATCTACATAGTAAATATTGAATCAATGAAGTCAAGAAGATTTAATGCCAGTCGATGGAGGATATCAGAATTAGTCTTTAATGATGGTGGGTGACGGTGCGTGAAATTACTCCTTTTTCCAACACAAATGAACCAATTAAAACCCTTCATACTTCCCTAGGCCTTATTTGGTGGAAAATCTTCTTCCAGCCAGGAAAGTGCTTGCCATTATATTTTATTTTTTAACTTTTGAATTTAATGGAGGCAACAATTGGACTGCTTATCTCCAAAAAGAAAATTTGGAGTCCCTATTATCGAGAAGCTGTTGTCTAATAAGAGTTATTTATAGGGGAATCTTTTCACTAATAAATAGTTTAAAAGAATCAAAAGTTTTGTTAGTATGGAATTAGCTGTTCATAATGGTAATTACAATTAATAAATATTTTAAATAATCATTTAAATGTATTTATTAATTAAATTTGAAAATTTATAAATTTATTTGAAGTGATAGAGTTATATTCTTAAGTTAATGATCTATTAAATTATATTAAGGAATTATCATTGTTAATTTCAATATGTATAATATTTTTTATATTGTAGAACATCAAAAAGATATTATTTCTTAAAAGGTTGTAGTTAATTGATGGAGTATAATTATTGAAGGTGGTGGTACATGTTCTTTGTTTATGCATTTAAATTGTAAGAAAGTTCAATAATATATGATAAAAATGTTGGAGAAGCACACTTGTATAGACAAGAAAGTAAAATTGGGCAGTTCACAGAATGCTTCAATGAGGTATGCATAGAATGGTACCAAAGATAGACATAAATGGTATGCTATAATTCTGAAATTTTTTTTTACGAATATATTACTTAAAACAATCTATGAAACATATAAAACTACTTTGATCAAGAAACATTTTGGCAACAATACTAAGGTATGAACTATTAGATTATTTATACATCTTGAAAGTAATCTAGGGATTGAAAAGAATACAAGTCTCCATGATCCATCATCTTTTATCCTATTTCTAATGGAAAACATGGAATTTGATATGAAACACTAATACAAGAATCGTGCAACCTACCAGAAGCATTATGAAACTTTCATGGACTAATGAAATACAATGTCTTTAACAGTAAGATCATTACTACTTTTATTTTCCACACAGTATGAGACATACAAAACCATATGTCTCTGCTATTGCACAAAAACCAATTAAAGCATATAGCTCTGATGTTTTGTAAAGATTATTAAAATATAGGGCGAATTTCTACTATTTAGTAGGATCGAAAGAAAAAAGAAAATAACTTAGGAAAAAAACATAACATGTAAAACATAGCACACATAGAAATTTGTATTTTTGCTAACTCGAGATGTTATCTCTTTATTCATGCTTAAATAAAATAGAGTGATTCAAATACATTGAATGTTGTTTCAGAACATGACTTAAAAAAGAAAACCAAAACATGCATATGAAATGCATTATTCCAACTGGGAAAGACTGATAGAAAAATGGAGAAATTAAAGATGAGGAGGTGGTAGTAAACTAAAAAAAGATATAACACATTCTACAGTCAATGCAACAATTATCAACATACACCCCCTTGATGCAGAGAGGTCTTACAATCTGATTTCTGAGTGTCAAAAACTGATCTTTTGCAACTCTTTGGTGAAGATATCTGCTAATTATTCTTTTGTGCTAATGTATTTCATTTATATTGCCTTCTTTTGCACCAAATCTTGGATAAAATGATGTTTTAAATCAAAATGTTTTGTCTTGCTGTGATGGACTAGATTCTTAGCCAATTTGATAGCACTAATGTTATCATAGAACATTATTATAGGATGAACTTGCATTTATCCAATTTCATCAAGAATTTTTCTAAGCCATAATGCTTGTGTACCTGCTAAAGTGACTGCAACATATTATGCTTTCGTAGAAGAAAGGGCAACAATAATCTAATTCTTTGAGCTCCACATATTCAAACCAAAATCCAAAGAAAAAAATTTACCAAATGTAGACTTTTGGTCATCCAAACTACCTCCCCAATTAGAACCACTAAAACCAACAAGACTTAATGTTTTAGAAGTGTAGTAATGAATACAAATTTCTAGAGTGTCTTTCACATACCTCAAAATTCTCTTGGAAACTTTCATATGTATTTTAGATGGCTTTGTCATTTACCTTGAAATAAGTGAAATTGAATAAGCAATATTAGGTTTTGTATGAGTTAAAAACATTAAACTTCCAACAATGCTCCTATAAGCTATCTCATCAACTATTTCAACACCATCATCTCTACACAACACAAATCCATAAGCAATTGGAGTGGAGGTTGGTTTACAATCAACCATATTAAATTTTTTCAACATATCTTTGGCATACTTTATTTGACAAATGAAAATTTCATTCTCACTTTGATAAACCTCCATTCCTAGAAAGTATTTCATGAGACCTAAATCTTTCATCTCAAATTCATTCATCATAGCATTTTTGAATTCATCCTTCATCTTAGAACTACTACCCATATACAACAAATAATCAACATACAAACTTACAATAAGAATATCATTACCTTCTTGTTTGTAGTAAATGGAAGGTTCACTCTTACTTCTTTGAAAGTCATTCTTCTAAAAATACCCATCAATCCTATCATAGGTCATGCTCATGGTGCTTGCTTGAGGCCATACAAAGCCTTATTCAACTTGCAAACTTGATTTTATTTACCTTGCACTTCAAGACCTTGTGGTTGTTCCACATACACTTCCTCTTCTAAGTACCCATTCAAGAAGGCACTTTTCACATTCATGTGATGAATGCTCCATTTCTTTTGAGCTGCTAATGAAATCATCATTCTAATATTCTCTTGTCTTGCTAATGGTGCAAATTTCTCTTCATAATCAATCCCATACCTATGTGTGAAGCCTTTAACAACCAATCTTGCCTTGTGTCTTTCAACATGCTCATGACTACTGTACTTAGTCTTCTAGACCCATTTACTACTAATTTTTTTCTTGTCATGTGGAAGCTTTGTAAGCTCCCAAGTATCATTCTTGTGAATAGATTCCATCTCTTCTTGCATTTATTGCACCCAAACCTCATTAGTACTTGCATCTTCAAAACATGATGGTTCAAAATCAACCTTGGAAAGTAAAGAAAAATGTATTGTCTCACCTCTAGGATTTTCTTCATGTGCTTCATTTGTACATCTTTGATAAATGCAAATTAAGCTTTGTACCTTCCTTGTAGAACTTGGACTTGAAGTTGTACTTGCACTTAGAATTGATGAGGAGCTACTTGATGAACTTGTAGCTCTTGGATTTGAAATGTTAGTGGGATCCTCATTATCAATTTAATGAATATTACTATCATTCAAAAAAGATTTTGACATCTTAACATGGTATTTTTGATGAACATAAACTCCCCTTTCATAAAAAATCACGTCTCTAGAGATAAAAATTCTATGGGTGAAAGGATTATAGAACTGGTAAGCCTTACTTTGTTCACTATATCCAACGAAAATGCATGATTCATTTTTTGGATCTAACTTTTTCCTTTGTTGATCAGCTACATGAACATAAGCTAAACACCCCAAAACTTTGAACATGAACATGAACATAAGCCTTGAATATATAGGAAAGGATGGTGAGTTAGGAAAGTAAGATTGAAATACTAACTAACCCTTCAAAGAAGCAACACTTGTGAGATCACATAACAAGTGTGTGAGTGTCAATAGGTGTCTCAAGTCATGAGGACACATTTCTCAACCATATGAGTGAGAAAAAAGCAAAAGAAACCTATGTAAAATTAAGAAAAATTCAAAGACATCACATATCTTCATCTTTCTTCCCTCATCCTCCTTTCAAAACTGGTAATAAATTGTGCATTTTTTCTAATATATCTTCCTAAGGAAATACATATTTTTCAATGATATTGGATCATCTTTAGCATTTAGTTCCAAGCATATATTGTCATTATAGAAAAATCTAAATTGAGGGGGTCACAAAGTCTCTCTTCTTCTTCTTTCTTACAAGGAAGCGTTTTCCTTGTATGGTTTATTTTTTTTTCATATTCTAGAGAGTATATTTTGTGTTTTTTTTCGCTTTTGGGGGGTGTTTATTCATTTTTTTTCTGCCTTCACTTTATAAGATATTACATTTTGCTTGGATATTTCACCATGCTTAGTTGCAATGACCCAGTTACCTTGTTCCCACCTAAGATATGCTTAAGAGGGTTGTCAATTTGGAATATTCTATAGCATATTATTCCACATGTATATGACATAGGAGCATCCTAAGAAAACAAGCTATTTTCCTCACCCAAAAATAGTTCAATTTGGCTTTCTTTCATTTGGGTCTAATTTTTGTTTAATGTTGCATATTTGGAGTTTTGTGATTAATTCCTAGAGTTTGGTGTAATTTGGATTCAATGGTCTATTTTCATGAAGATCAAAAAACATTATTATCATTGGTTGAAAAAATGTCATGTATCCTTGTGTGTTTCAAATTATGCATGTTTATCATCATAATATCCATTGGACTTAATTCTAGCTTTGGAAGTGCAAATCTATCAAGGAAATGAAATATTTCCAAATTTTAGTGTATTGGCTCATGAATACATATTTTATCAAAATTTTGTGTATTGTTTCTAAAGCATTTATAAGGAAACCATCTAGTGTATAGAGGTTGCACATTATGCAAATGATTCAAAGGTCATTTGTGTCAAAAAAAAAAACAATTGAATTGTGAAAAAGGTAGCGTGATTGATAGAGAGGGGAACAATAAGAAAAGAGAAAAATGCAAAATGTAGGGGGGAAGCTAAATGAATGGTCATTCCAATGGAGTAATTCAAAACAAAAAATAGCCTATGCTAGATGAGAGTGAAGCACACTCTTTTGGTAGGAAAAGGGATACAAAATAATGAATAGAAGTTCATGGGTCATGTGGACAAGGGAAGTTGATATAATACAAACAAAATAATGGGTAGGATGTTTATCTACTGGAAAAGGAAGAAATAATGGTAAGTAGGGCCATATAATAAGAGATGAAATCATTCAGAGGTTTCATTCAAATAAAAGTATAGTTTCAGATTGGTTACCATGTAGTAGAGTGGAGGAAGAGAGTCTGGTAGGAAGAGTAGGGGAAGATTTTTGTAATAAAATATTGCATAATATAAATTGGTGTGTAAAATAGTGTCACGCTAGGAAGAATAAGAGGATATTTGAAATGAGGGAAATAAATAAAAATAGGGGCACACAATACCTAGTATAATTTTTGAGTAGAATAAGGACAAGAAAAGAAGGTGTGGGTAAGTAAAGAGAAAGAGAAACTTAGAATTGCATATTAGAACTTGATTATTATGTTGAACCTTATAGATTGTTAAAAAAATATTTTCCATGAATGAAAAATGAATTTAAGTTGGATTTAGAATCAAATTTTGTTTGAATGATAATGCAATTTATTTCCTAGAAGTTAGAAACAAATGGAGAAAAGTTATTTTATATTGAAATCCTAAACATGTTTCAACTAACAAATGAAATTGTTAAATTGAATTGTTGTCCAGTTGTGAGATAGAGTTTCAAAAGTGTTTTTTTTTCATTTTTCTTTTTGCATCAAGATATTTCATTTCAAGGATATTTTTAAATTTTCAATATTTTTATCCTTTTTTTGAGATAAGCTTGCTTAGGTATACATTTAGCCTTTTTCTTTTGTGGAATTTGCGTTCTTCTTTTCAAATGTGGGTTTTATACATTCCATGCTATTGTGCTCATCTCTTTTTTTCTCTCTTTATTTTGCATACTCTCAATTTTTATAATTTGTGTGGTATGTGATTATTCATCTCTTATAGCCCAACCAATGCCACTATTCTAAGTTAGTAGAACTTGATTCTAATAATTTTTAATAATAACTATGCTTTGTGCATTTATGGATAACTAATTATAGATGGCATGGTATGGTTACCAAAAAAATTGATCTACCAATCTCCCTCTCTCTAATGATACCCTCCCTCCTCTTTTTAAAAGGGGGAAATACATTCCTTTGTGCATTTTATCATCAATAATTTTTTAGTTCATTCATCAAAATCACACCATAATTTAATTAATACTCAAATATTTAATTAATGATCAAACAAAAATAATTTCCAATTTTCATGTTTTTGAAAAGGAAAAAATAGGTTTTACAGGGACCTGAAACCACGAAGTTTAAATAACAAGAGATAAGCAGAAAAAGTACAAACAACCAGACAGTTGTCCCAAAAAGGAAACGAAAGCACCAAAAGACAATAGGGCCCAAAAAAGGACCACCCAAAAAAAAACCAGCAACCAAAACACCACATTACTCCAAGGTGTTTAGTAATTCCTCAGCTTCCTTTTCAACATTATGCATGTCTTGTAACCCCTGCTTGAGAATTTGAACCATATGTGAAGAAGTCGGGGTCTTCCTCTTAATGTTTGCCCTGGTACGAGTTGAAATCCCTTCACCATCTGGTCTACTGCCTCCCCTGTCCGCATCCAAATCCACAACCAGTGAACCCTTTTTGTTTTTTTCAAGCTTTTCCACAATTGCATTTATGATGATGGTGTTATGCTTAGCAATTTTGTGATTGTTTGCAACAGTGGCCCTAATGTTTTGTTCAATCTTGGACATGTTACACTCGATACTAGCCAATCTATCCTCCTGTAATTGTTGTCTTTTCCTCGGTAATAGAGTTTCCTATTCATCATTATCTCTACTATTCTAATTGATCTTCTGCTCCAAATCCGTAACCTTGTTGCTGAGATCAGTAACATGGCCTTTCAAGTCACAGACTTCTTTCTGGGTCCATTTGAGAATGGTAAAAAGGCCATCTGTACTTTTTTCTGCTATACTAACCAAATCCTCAGGCTTAAGCTTATTCAGAGCAGAATTAATTTCATCCTGAATAGGGGACTCAAAATGATCATTCCCAAATTTTCCAGAAGTAGGGGCACTAGGGGCCGATTCCTCACTGACCATGGGCTTCTCAAAGAGAATTTCCATAGAATTTCCAGAGTACGAAACAAGTTTCATAACAGGGTTACCTTTAAAACCAGGGGACAAACCCAGAGTAGGGCAACCAGGAGACGGTTGGGGGTTAAGACAGGGCGGTGAGGCAAAACCCAGACTAGGGCACTCATGCAGTGGTTGCTGTTTAGGACAAGACAGCAGGGCAGAACCCTTAAGAGTTTTCCAAAAATACAAGGACTGGGGAGCAATGGTATCAGGACCAACAAGAACACAAGCAGGGGGGCTCGGGGTTCGATTTCCCTACTACTTTCTGTCTCCTCATCATCCAACTCTTCAATTTCAATAGTTTTAGGCAGAGCAGGTAAATTTTGAAAATACTAAAAAATGAGCCTAACAAGACCAGGGTGAATAATAGCATTCCTCCTAGGGTTTCTTTCCACATCATCGAGGCAATTCTTCAAAGAAGAAAATGAGTAAAAATGTAGAGATATACAAACCTTATGACATAAATGATTCAGAATGGAAAAGTGGTAACCATAGACTCTGGTAAAGCACCCGTCAACTGTAATATATTCCATAATAACTCTTAAAACTTTCCTCCAAATAGATTTGATGGACTCCACATCAAAGTAGCTATTAGCAACCTTAACCATCTTCGCTTTCTCCTTATCTTTTTTGGGAAATTTAATGACCGCTTCATCAGAGAATCGTCAATCTTTGTAGAATTTAACACCCTTAGTCGAAAGACCTGTTATTTCACCAATTAAGTCCTCACTCAGTTTAACATTCCTACCAAACAACACGATCTCTCCATTTTCCAGTTTTTAACAAAATAGTCTAGCATCCCCTCATCCATACCATGGAGCTTTTCTAGATATGGGACTAAGCCTCCCTTTTTGATTCTTTCCCATGCTTTAGCATTCTTTCTGTGCTCCTGGAAATTGCTCAGCTCCACAAGTTTTCTTTCTCCCCCCATAGTCAGCTCACTATAAAACAACACTGAACAGTTGCTCTGGGCCCCGTTTAGGTAATTTTTGTTGAACACCCAGAAAGCGTGCTGCAGACTCTTCTTAAAAAAGAAAGTGACGTCGGTCCCATCAAATCTAATGAAATCGATGTACCTGATCTTTATCCGTTTCATCATGACTAAGATTGCCTTCTCTCCCATGCACTAAATCATAATAAATTATCACTTTCACTTCAGGATGGAGGATGTCATTCTTCCTCCATGTGTTTTCCCCACCCTTCTTAACCCCTTCATTGGTGAAGAAATCTGCCACCTTATTGGCTTCTTTGTAGGCATGGGACACTTTCACTTTATCAAATTTATTTAATAAATTTTTTGTGTCTTCGATCCATTTTTTGATGGTCCATGAGGGGGGGTTATCCCAAGAATACAATTTATTATGGTTAATGAATCGCCCTCCAACCAAAGATATTTCGTGTTGATCTTGACAGCTAGGATAACTGCATGAAAATCCCCAACAACTTCCGCAACAAGATTAGTTTTAATTTTGATGTCCACAACAAAAGTTGGAATAAAAGCCCCAGTGTTGTCCCTTAAAACACACCCACTGCCAGCTTTCCCAGGGTTACCTTTAGCCGCACCATCAAAGTTGGCTTTCATTCAGCCCAAAGGTGGCATAGACCAATTAGCATTATCTCTCCCACTCACTCCAAGTTTGAGGATTTTTGACCCAACTAATTTTGAATTCCACTTTTTGGCCATAGCAACATCAAAGGGAGACCAGAAAGCTTTCTCAAACATTTTTCCAGGAATTAAAGATAAAATTTCCTTTATAGCCCTTACAATTTTAGCATACAAGTCCCCTTCCGACATCTCTTTATCCCTAAACACTCTATTGTTCCTTTCCTTCCAGATATTCCAAGACACAAAAGGAAGAAATTTCCAATTTTCATGTTATTAAAACTAACATATATAGATAACATGCAATTGAATCATAAATCTACATAGATATGATCAAAGTAATAAAAATGTATTTTACTCTAGACATTCATATTTTAAATCTATATTTCAAACATCCAAAATGAACACTAAAACAACTACATCATTAAATTAGATTAAAATGGGGTGTGACATGTTGGCACCTTCAAATGCCTTTTCCCTTTCAGTTTGATGTTAGAGGCTAGGTTTGCATCCTACTAAATATGCCTTGAAGGCCATCTTTACTGACTAAAATTTTGCAACTCAGAGGTCATCTTGCAAATCCTTTTTTTGTTGGTGCATATGGTAACATTCCTGATCAATTTTGTGCCTCCTAGATGAGTTTTGATGGGTTAATAAATTCATTACTAACTATGACTGAGCCAAATTTGGTGTTCCAGAAATGGGTTAATAAAGGCATTAATAATTATGACTAAACCAAATTTGGTGTTCCAGAAAGTTTTAAATTTCAAAATTCTAAAGGCAACCCATTTCTTGTTTTTGTCTAAAACATCTCCAGTTTTTTATTTCGTCAAAAATATAGGCCATTTGATACCATTATTTTAATGTATTTTGGTTGCAATTAACACATTCAAAAGGCCATTTAACAGAGGTATCTAAAAATTTAGGGCTGGGAATATTTTAATTTAAAATCCATGTTTTAAATAATTGATTATGGTCACACTCAAAAAATCTGGGCTCTAGGGGTCACCGTTTGTGTACAGCGAAATTTCTTTGTTTAGCCTATAAGCGAAATTAGAATTTAAAAATTTTCTAATGTTTCAAATGCTAGTATTTAAAATATTTAATTTTTTTTTTTTTTGCAAATGTGTAAAATTCATTTAGGATAAACATAAAATACAATATCAAATGTTTGTGAGGAAAAACAAGTTTAATTTTTGCTTCCATTGGTTGAAGTCAGTAGCATGGAAACTCCATCACTCGGTGCTTAAAATAAGAGGCTTTTCATTTTCAATACAACAATGCATTGTTTTCTAGTGATGAGTTCTTGATTAGACAGGTTCATTTAATGTTTCCTTGGCTTTGGCACTTTGGCCAAGTTTCCATCTCTTGGTGCTGAAATGAGAGGCTTTTCATTTTCAATACAGTGATGCATTGTTGTGAAGTGATGTAATCTCATCATGAAAAGCAAAGTAATATTTTATTGGTGCACGAGAAAACATTTTGGGGTAGATTTATTAAATATTTGAGGGAGGAACTTTACAAACTTTGTAAAAATATTTCATGGAAACTCATCCATCGCTTGTTGTCGAAAGCCTTTTCATTTCAAATAAACTACATCGATGGATTGATAGCCTTGTTTCTCATCGCTCTCCATTGCAATGAGTTTCATTTTCCAAGTCATTTCTGTGATATCCTTTTTCCAACACTGAGAGTTTATTGGGCAGGAATATATTTTAAATGCTGCTCACTGCACATGAAAATTTTCACCATTGCTCATCTCCTCTTCACAAAAAATGTTGAAATCAAAGCAATGATGAGCAATGGAAATTTTCACCATTGCTCATCCCCTCTTCATAAAAAATGTTGAAATCAAAGCAGTGATGAGCAATGGCTTTTGTCTCATCGCTCACCAATGATTGAAAGATTATTTTTCCCATCATAACAGTGATGGTCAAGTTCAAGTGATGGCTACAGGAAAACATTTGAGGCAAATAAAAAATATTCTTAAAGTTTCTTATTAAACAAGAATAATTCTTGTTTCCTATTGGTTGGGAAAACCTTTGAAACTTCATGAAAAATTTCTCACAGAAAAAGTATGCATCGCACGGAATGGAAATGGAGGAAGCAAACAACAATGGCTAAAGGGGTTGCAATGGATTGTATTTTCCTTTACATTTTTTATTAAAAAAATTTGAAGTTGAAATAAAGTTTATTATAAAGTATAACTCTATCGCCCATCTCTTCTTTCATTGAGAATATTAGAAACAAATTAGTAATGACCGATGAGTTTTGGGAAAATTTATTAATGTTCATATTGAAAGGGAAAATAAACAATTGGGCGCGATGGTTGATGGAAGGAGAAAAAAAAAAACTCTTTTCACATTTTTTTGGCTTCAGGCTATTTTTCAAACACTTGTATAGGTTGGGATGTGCTCTTTCATGCTTCATAAAGTTTCCATAACCATTTCTATTGTCTTAGAGACAATTTTGGCAAAGTTTTATACATTTTCTAGTTACATGTGATGTAAAAAATGCTTGGGAACCATTTCTCATGACCCAAAGATTAAATCGAACATATGGGCAAAAAAATATTTTACCTACAAAGTAAAAGTTTAGATGGGTAAATGGGTTTTGAACCAGAGTTAATATTTTTGACTTGTAAAGTGAAAATGATGCCAAAAAATGGTTTTTACATGCAAGGTAAAATGTTTGCACGAGATTTTCAAGTGAAGGAAAATAATATAGGTGGAAAAATAATGAGTCGGAGAAGGCATTCTTCTAATGAGGGTTATTATTGATATGAGGGATCGATTAGTGATATAGGTGTCAATTGAAATTTCCATCTAAGAGCCCCTCTATTCAATTTCTTGTCTTTCCCTAAATGTTTGTTCACTGTTATTACTCTTATTCAAGTAGTAAGTGAAATTCTATTAAAAGGAATGAAAGTTTATGCAACTATATGGTGTAAGGAATCATTGATAGGCATGGTCATTTTAGACTTAATATTGTGGTGTGTTTTTAATTTCATGGTTTAAATGACTCAACCTTAGGATAAGGCACTAGTCTTATCCTAAGATATGTTGTGGAGTTTTATTATACACCATACAACAAGAATCCTTGGCGAGCTATGTTGTTTCCATATATAATATATGATATTGTTGTGTTCTCTTTGGTGTGAGAACTTGAAACCAAAAGCGAAATTTGGTTTTCAAATCCCTTTGCATGCTTAAATGTAGTTCCTACAAACAAAAAACAAAGGTATGTTAGTGTGCAACCAAGGGAAGTAAAAAAATGGAGGATAAAAAATGAGTATAGGGGTAAAATTAATGTATACAATGTGAGCCTAAAATAGTGAATAATTTTTGCAATTACATAAAAAAAGTTGTATTTTGACAATGAGAAAGTACCTTACTTACATAAAGTGTTGATTGTGTCCAACAAGGATGAGTTGCGTTGAAATCAGTTGTAGGATCATGTAATAATTTGAAATAGAGAGGCTAGAATACATTGCTTTTTTGGAATGGATATTGAAATTTTTGCAAGAATCTAAACAAAATAATATACATATAAAATAAAAGAGGCTAGCAGTTGCCTTCTATTAACATGTTTCATGATATTGTTGTGCCCTCATATATTTAACTATCAGTAACATTTGATGATATTGTTTTCCACTCATTTATTTGAAGCTACCTATAACAAAGTAGTCTATTGTTCTTGTAACAAGGATTGTTTTTTAATCTTTAAAATTCTATAATCATTAATGTGGTTAATTTGTTTGGATGAAATATCTTATCATTAAGATCTATTGTTGTATATATAGATAAATATATACATGTGTACATATGGATATATATGCCTACAAGCAACCTAACTGAAGTAAACAATGACAAACATGGTGCATAGTACCGAGTTTGTGTTTACCTATTTTATCTGTTGAAAACCACTGTTGCAATAATGCAATTTAATCAGTATGGGACATAATGAAATAGATAAACAATAAATTAATCATTTATGCAAACTACCCATGCAAAAAGATTTACCGATTCCATAGCTCAACAGTTTGAGTGCCCTTCAAGGTGGTTTAAAATATAACGAAAAGCAATGAATTTAATACTAGCTTGTTATCAAAGCAACAACACAATGGTTCTTCCAACAATAAAACTTCATCAAACTACACTCTCCCACACACAACATTTAATATTGCATTTTCTTTGTCCACCGCCATTGTGCAATCAAAGGATGCATGCCAATGGATAGAGTATATATTTTTGAAAGCAATACAGAGGAATTTGAAAATAGTAAAATGTTGAATAGATGATTGTATACATCAACATTTTACATATAGATATACACATACATATACATATACATATACATACACATGCACATATATATACATATAAATATACATATACCTAAATATATATATATATATATATATACATATACCTATAAACATACTTTTCACCCTTCATTTATCCATTGTAGTTATCTCTATGTAGCATTGGTGTTATAGTCATCACCATATGACCATTCAACAAGAATAAGTAGTGAATCAAAAGTATGAACAATTAATAAATCATTTATGAAAAATACCCATGTGAAACATACATATATATGGATGTAAGCATATATATATATAGATACATTATTTATGCAAAACACCCATGTATAAAAGAGTATAACCCCACAAGCTTCATTGAAGATGAAAACCACAACATGTGTATGATAGGAAAGATGCAGAGAGTATATATATGTGTCTATGTATGTATATATATGTATGTATGTATGCATATGTATGTATGTATGTGTGTGTGTATATATATACACATGTATACCTATTTGAAGTATATGTCAAGATTCTCGACAACCTAGCCACACGAATGGTTTGCTAGCACATGGGGAGCTGCCAGCCAGCGGGAGGGGACCTTTTTTTTTTCCCTTTTTGTGGCAACGTGGGCTTTCACAATTATGTGGGCTAGTAATTGTGGAGAATGTTGTTGTTGTTTTGGGGGAGGTGAATGGTAAGTGTTGGACATTAACCTTTGAAAATATGTGGTTGATAGTGGTGGAGGTGATCTCATTAGAAGGAAAAAGGTGAATGGTAAGTGCTTGCTCGACTAATAGTAAATGCATTCTATTGATGTTGTACGATGGAGGCAGACGAGGTAAATGTGTATGGACATAGTAGGTACGATATTGAATGCATATATGCATATAGATAGATATATAGATGTCAACATATATATATGTATATCTATACATATTACATATATAGATATACATAGATGTATAGAGACATGTATATATATAAAGTTAGCTTCATTAGGGAAAAGCCATATTCTTTGTAGGATCTCTCTGTATCTATTCAATCTATTTGTTATAAGTTCCCAACAAGATTTTTGTCAGCCCAAGTGGGAATAAGAGCATGGATAAATACTAATAAGGGAAATTGGATGGAAATATTATCATTCAGATATATTGTTGTATATATAGATAAATAGGTACATGTCTACATATGATACATAAATGTGTGTATCCATATATACATATATAAACATATGTATAAACATTTATTAGCTCATAGGCTATTTTTCTTGAAGTTGTTGTTGGGATACTCTTTTATACATAGGTGCTTTGCATAAATAATTAATTTATTGTTAATGTCTTCTTGAAATATGGACATAATTTATACCTATGTTTGCATCTACATATTTGCATGTTTATTCACTTGCCATCTTTTTGATTATCCCATGGTGCATTAATTTTTTTTGTCATTCTTGCTTTTGAATATTTGAAATCAACAATATATACAAATGCTTGCATATAGGCATTTATATATATATATATATATATATATATATATATATATTTTGGTTATTTCTTTGAAGTCTTTGACAGGATTTTCATTAGCTGAGCCTTGAATAGTATTTGTTGTTTAATTGGTGTGTTACAATTTCTCCGTTTCTTTATAATATTGAATTCCACTGAATGTTGCTTAGATTTTGTGTGTAATGTGTGAGGAATATGCATTTATACACACACACACACATATATAGACAACTGTGTTCATATATTTCTATATATATATATACATCTATACACCCATATATATATTTATATACATCTATATATATACATATATATATATGTATATATATATATAACTATTTATACATCTATATATATATGTATATATGCATTAAAACATGTATGTATATTTTACTAACATTTTTGTTACAATTTTCCTATTTCTCTATAATACTAAATACTAGATAATGTAGTTGTTGTTATAGAATGGCCCTATTTTTCCACAAACTGAAAATAAAATGTGCAAAGAGCAATTTTGGTGTTGGTTTCATAGCAAACGATTGTCAATAGACAACTTCATTTATCTAATTGCAAAAATTGACTATTTTTAGGCTCACAATATACATATTAATTTTACCTGTATACTCACTCTTTATCCTTCCTTTTTTACTTGTGGTGATGTAGCTCAAATTGTGAATGAATCTTGTGGGGTAATATTGATTTTTACATGGGTGCTTTGCATAGATGATTAATGTATTGTTAATGTTTGGTTGTTTTATGTTCTATCTTTTGTGTTATACCCATTTTGGACACTTGGAAGAGATTATTGGTCTTTGGTAGTGGAGAGATTGTAGTGAAATCTTCTTTGTCTCGTCATAAAAATATAGATAGGGTTACTATTTTTTTTTTGTTGAGTGCTATTCTAATACATCTTCTACAATTTCTCTATTTCTCTATTTCACTGGCTTGTGTTGTGGTAGAAGATGCAATAGAGTTAATCTACCTTTTTTTCGTGGTGATGTGGATCTTAGTAATTACATGGGTTGGTGCTTATGGAGAATGTTGTTCTCGATATGGGAAAGTGGACTGACAAGTTTTTTTTACCATGAGGACCAAAGGGTCTTGTCGTTGCATGATGTCGGTAGGTGAAGTAAATGCAATATTAAAATTTGTCCATGGTCATAAATTTATGCATATATACATATCCATACACATGTATATATATATAATATATACATAGATACATGTATATATACACATACATACATACATGTGTACATATACATATTTATACATGTATAGACATATGTCATACACAAGAAATACTACAATGGCTCTTTTGACAATGTAACTTAACAAATAGATTTTCTTCCCTTATGAAGAAAAAGGAGAATGACAAATTAAACAGATTGTTATACGAAGCTTTGAACAGATGACGGGAAAACATTATTATACAACACACACACACATATGTATACAGGTATATAGATGTGTATAAATATGTATATATGCATGAATACATGTATGCATAGTTTACTAAGAGGTGTGTTCCAATTTCCCTATTTCTTTATAATACTTCATATCTTCTTGCTATATGTTTTTGTCTCTGAGGTTAAACATAAAAAAATCCTGTGGATGGGCCATGTGATGGAAATCCTATCAGAAACTTCTAACAAATAAAAAACACGCTTCATATCTATATATTTGTACTTTGTCCATGCATACACGTCGACACCATACTAAAATATAAAACATAGGATGTCAATGAATTTGCAAACATATAGATGGGAACACACGAATATATTATGTTCATATTTGTGAAAGGACAGTGTTAGATAAGATGTAGGCATACCTTGTGTGTGCAACTAGTTGCAATATGAACAGAAGAAAAGGAGGCATGCTTTCCACCCCACCATACTGGGTGATGCAACAACCTAGCCTATCATAGAATCACCAACTCAGAGCATACTTTGTGAATGACACATCTTAAGCATTATATATTGTTGAAAGATCAAAGCATTAACCTTAGAATTTTCTTTAGTTGAAATCACTAGTATACATTTTTAAAAAAATATATATAGTTGTATGATTTGTGACAAAGGATTACAAACATAGTTCTAAAATAAGAGATGTCACCATACTTAAATCCAAAATATGGAGCTTGACTAAATGTCCAAATATATATGGAAAGATAGGAAGAAATAACATGCATATTTTCAAAATAAAAGTGCTAGATAGAAGCTACACATACCTTGTAGCCATAAGTAGACGCAGTCAAAATAGAGAGAAAGAAGGCTTGCTCTACACTTCATAGTATTAGGCCATGCAACCTCATGGGGTTTGAGAAAACACTGAAAGAACATAGATTGCTCGCCCACAAAACTGAAACACAATCAGATATCAAAAAAATATGAAATCAAAAGCATAATAGGTTGTTGAGATCTAGTATCACTAAGCTAATAAGTTTCTTTAGTTGCAATTAGTGTTATACATTTTAAAAATATATGTACTTATATCATTTATTAAAAACAATTTGACATGTACTTGTGAAATAAGGAATGCAATAAAGTATATATAGGCTTAAATTCTATATAAATAGAATGTAGTTGGAGCTTTTACACTATTACAAATATGCGATGAGAAGCCTACGTACTACTGTGGAGAAATGTAGTGGGCAGAATAGGATATGTTGTCTATTTGTAGAAACAATTGTATAATGGAGAAAGGAAAAGACACAAAACCATTGGCCATTCTCCTAGGAGCCCCACCATATTGACACAATGAAGCCTCATGGGCTCTAGCCAAACCCCAAAGCCAAAAAAGCATGTGATGAGCTTGATGCATAGAGACTTCACGAAACACTCCATGCTATTAACACCCTTCTCCTTAATGACATCAATTGCTTCATAAATCCTCTATGCATCAAGCTCATCTTTGTAGGAAGTGAGTGTGATATTGAATATTACAATTTGGGAAAGTAAACTGCAAAATATGCAAGAAAATATTTTGATTTAGTTGCATGTCAGAATATGCATTGTGGCATAATGAATATGTGTTCTAGAATATGGAAGAAAATACATTGATTGAGTTAAATTGTCAAAATAGAAATCTTACCATTGTGAATATCTTACAGATATTCCATTAAAAGCCACCAAAGAAATTTGTATATGTAAAACTATTTACAAATGTATGTATGCATATGTGTTCTATTTACGATAGGGATACGAAGGTGATAATAGTAAAAAATATGTATAACAACAAAGATGCACAAAGTGTATATATGCATAACTTCATCAAAGTATACTTTACCATATTGCAACATTGAATATTGTCACTCATGCGAAAAAATAGTTAGCACTCAGCTTCCACATATGAATGCTACCATCTTGACCAACCCCAACCCATGTTTAGATATAGACAACCAGGGAAATTGTAATAGAAATCTATAAACATCAACAAATGCATTGATCCCTGCATCTTTCCAAATGAATCATTCAAACACAACTCTCAAAGGAAGCAAATATTTTGTCTATGTTATGGCAAGAATTATATGATGCAATGATCTATGTAACACCCTGACGTGCAAACCCCAAAGGACAAAAAGAACAAATACAACCAAAGACTCATAGTAGATGGACTTGGGATGGGAATTCTTTCCTAACCACTCCTTTTTTAACATCAATCCTGTTGAGTTTATTTTGATGCTCGCCCTGTCCTGCCGAAGCAGGTGGAATCAAGACTTAGTACCTACATCTTGCATAAAAAAAATGTTGTGAAGCATGTAAATCTCCATAGAAAACACACCGTGAAAGGAAATCACAGGGTGACAGGGCACTTGCAAGCAAGTGTTGCCATTCTATCCTTTCACCAAGACTCACAAATAAAAACACCAAACAATATAACAACATAAAACTTGTAACATCATCATATATATATTACAGAACACCACAAAAAGTCATATAACATAATCACCATAAAAAGTATCATCTAACAACATATGTAAAATCTAATGCAACTAATCAACCAAGCCATAAATCCATGCACAACCAAAATGGTGAATTGATCACCCACACAACCAAGTACAAGATCTATCCATAAGAGTAACAACAACATGAGGGGTATCACATCCTCCCCTCCTAGAATATGGCTTACTCCTAGAAGCCACTAAATAAGTATGGATAGGCCTCTCTAATGTGGGATGCATCCTCCCATGTCGCTGAAGTCTCATCATTCGAGTCCCACTGAACCCGTACCTGCTCAATATCTCTGCCCTTGAGGGCAAGTTTTTGATGCTGAAGCACGACCATGGGCTCGAGTGCTAGCTGCCCATCCTTGACCTAAAGAGCATTCCAATCAAGTATGTGAGTAACATCAGGAGAGTATGGTCTAAGTACAGAAACATGAAAAACATCGTGAATCCATGATAGGCTAGGTGGCAATGCTAGGCGATAAGCAACGGGGCTGATCCTCTCCAAAACTTCAAATGGACCTACAAAGTGAGGTGCGAGCTTGGAACCATTTCCATAACATATTGGGATCTTCTGTGGTCGCACTCTCAAAAAGACACGATCACCAACAGATAATTGGCGATCAACTCTATGTGCATCTGCATATTTCTTCTGTCTGTCTTGAGCTACCACAAGATGCTCTCTGATATGAACTACCTACTGTTCCATGTCCTGAAGCATTTCAGGATGAAGGAGAACACTGTCATCAAGATGGTCCCAACTTAATGGGGTCCTGCAAGGATGACCATATAGTGCCTGGAAGGGAGCCATGCCAATAGAGCTATGAAATCCATTATTATAGGAAAATTCCACAAGATGCAAATACTCCTCCCAATGAGACTGCTGATCCATCACATACATATGAAGCATGTCCTCAAGAACCTAATTAACTCTCTTTGTCTGTCCATCTGTCTCAGGATGGTAGGAAGAACTAAAGTTTAGCTATGTTCCTAAGGCATGCTGCAATGATGTCCATAATGCAAATGTGAACACTGGATCTCTATTGGAAATGATTCTCTATGGAATACCATGCAAACGGACGATGTCTTCCATGAAGATTCTAGCACCTGATGAAGTTGTGTATGATGAACAGACTGGGGAAAAGTGAGCCACCTTGGTCAATCTGTCAACTGTGACCATGATAGCATCACGACGTCTAGAAGTCATAGGCAATCCCACAATAAAATCAACAAAAATTATGTCCCACTTCCATTCTGGAATGAGGTGAGGCTGTAATAGACATGCAGGATGTTGATGCTCTGCCTTGACCCTCTGACACTCCAAACATCTAGCTACCAAATCTGCAATATCCCTCTTCATGCCAGCCCAAAAGTATAATGCCCGAAGATCTGCATACATTTTCTTAACTCCCAGATGAGCAGAATAGGGAGCTCAATGTGCCTCGGTCATAATTAGAGTCCGAAGACCCTCAATAGAAGGTACGTAAATGCGACCCATATACCTTAGAAGACCATCAGACTCAAGTGAGTACCCTGCAAACTTTCCTTCTAGAGCTCTACCAGACTCAATTTCTGACTTCACTTCCTGATACCAACTATTAGATGGCAGTGCTATGAGGACTTGACTCGTCAAATCTACCTCAAGAGCCACTGTAGAAATCTCATGTCTCTGCCGACTCAAAGCATCAGCAACTACATTTTCCTTGCCTTGAACATATTTGACCTCAAAGTCATACTCGCAAAGGAATTCCATCCATCTTCTCTACCTAGCATTCAAGTTTGGCTGAGTAAAAATATATTGCAAACTACGATGATCACTATGAAGCTCCAACCTATGACCCAACAAGAAGTGTCTCCATCTCACAATGGCATAAACCACTGCGGCTAACTCCAAGTCATGAGTGGGGTAATTAAGCTCATGGTCCTTGAGCTTACGAGATTCATATGCAATTACACGTCCCTCTTGCATCAAAATAGATCCTAAACCCTCCAAAGAAGCATCTGTGCACACCACAAAATCCTTAGTAGGATTAGGAACCACCAATATTGGCACACTAGTCAATCTATCCTTAAGGATAGATCAAATGTTGTCTAACACTGTTTGGACCAAATGAACTTCTTCCCTTTCCTCTGTAGAGAAGTAATAGGATATGCAATCCTAGAAAAACCATGTACAAACCGCCGATAATAGCCTGCTAACCCCATAAAACTATGAATATCTGGAACATTCTTGGGTGCTAGCCAATCAACTATAGCTTGGATCTTTGAAGTATCCACTACAATACCTGCACCTGAGATGACATGCCCCAAGTATTTCACCTCTGTTTTGTAAAACTCACACTTAGCCAAATTAGCAAATAGTTGATTGTCCCTCAAGCATTGTAATACCTACCTAAGATGTACCTCATGCTCCTCCATAGATTTTGAGTACACTAGAATATCATCAAGGCACACAAGTACGAACCTATCCAAATAGGTACAAAAAACTCCATTCATCAGGCTCATAAAAACTGATGGTGCATTAGTTAACCTGAATGGCATAACCGTGAATTCATAATGCCCATAGCGAGTACAGAATGTAGTTTTATGAATATCAGCATCGGCTATTCGCAACTGATGATAGCTAGACTTAAGATCAATTTTTGAGAAGACTTGATCTCCTTTTATTTGATCAAATAAGTCATCAATTCTTGGCAAGGGATACCGATTCTTAATTGTCACTTTGTTGAGTTGCCTATAATCAATACACAATCAGAGCGAACCATCCTTCTTTTTCACAAATATAACTGGTGCTCCCCAAGGGGAAACACTAGGAAAAATAAATCCTTTCTCTAAAAGCTCCTCCAACTGCAACCTAAGCTCCTGCAATTCCTATGTTGTCATACGATATGGAGCCCGAGAAATAAGCTCAGCTCCAGGAACAAGATCGATTTTGAAGTCGATATCACGCTTAGGTGGCATCCCAGGAATTTCACTAGGAAAGACATTAGAATATTCCTTAAGAAGGGGGTAATCATCCAATGAAATCCCTTGACTCTCATCGGATTCCAAGTCATTAGCTGACATAGCAAATAGCTGACAACCTTGTCTGAAACACCTTTTCAATTGCATAGCTGAGATTAAGCGTAATGAGATAGGTCTCTGAATGCCAATGATCTCCACCTCACTACCCACATAATCAACACAATGCACTACCTTATGCTGACAATCAATTAAAGCACAGTGAGCCTACAACCAATCCATACCCTAAACCACATCATAAGAGCCAAGGGGTAGGATTCGAAGATCCACCATAGTTGTGAGTGCCCCTATTTGCAATTTGCAACCCTGAACTAATGACTCAACTGCAACCTTTGCCCCAAAGGCCAATTCGACCTGCCATTTAATGCCTTGCCTAGCTACCACCAGTCCACAACATTCCACAACTAAAGGAGAAATGAAAGAATCTGATGCACCTAAGTCAAAGAGAATAGATATACCAGTACCATTCAACACACCTGAAGTTTCAACTACAGTGCCTTGATGTTTAGCTTGGCAATTCTCTACTACTGCAAATACCCGATGTGCTCTCCCTGCATCTCCCACTGTTGGCTCAGAAGCAGCTGGTCTCTGACTAAATCCTGTAGTACTCCTCTATGGGCACTGTCTCACTATATGCCCCTATTTCCCACAGGAGAAGCAACCTGTACCACATCCATACCCTCTAACACTTGATGGTGCACTCAACTACTGGAAGCTGCCTCGAGATGGTGTCGTCTGTGTACTTTGAGTGGGTTGCTCAAAGCGATCCTATCTAACTCATTTCCAGCTGCGGTTCCTTCTGCTCTGAGATCTATCACTTTGTTGTGTCTAGGGTTTGAACTGTCTAGATTGTGACTGTTGTTGCTGCTGCGGACCACCCTTAGAGGGTGCCCAAAAATTTCTAGAAGTCCTTGCTGCTTGAGGTTGTCCGCCTCAAGAACCAACACCTGTAACTAGAGCACTACCAATCTATACTCCTGTGTGCCCTTCTAAAGCCATAGCTAAATTTTCTTCCACAAGGCGGGCTTTCTCAACTGCCACCTCCATCGTCTTCAGCTCGAAGACACGAACACCACCATTGATACGGGCATTTAAGCCCCTAACAAAATGTTGCACTAGCATGGCCTCATCATCTCCAATGCCCACATACTGCTTGAGCTCATAAAAACAATGCTCATATTGTTCCACGGTCATAGTCATTTGTCTTAAATCATGAACTCGTTAGCTTTACACTGCCTCTAGTGATCAGAAAGAAATCAGGCCCTGAACCTCTCCAAAAATAACTCCCAAGTAACCATACTGATGTTAGGGTGCAATTTCTACTCCTCTAGCCTCCACCAAGTGGAAGCAAAACCTCTGAGGTGTATGATAGCGCACCTAGCCCTAGTGTTACTACCGTAGGGATGCATTGCAAAGCATCTATCCAAATCGATCAACCAAATCTCTACCTCTAGACCCCCACCAGATCCATAAAAAGTAGGGGGTCGTGCTCTCAATAGATCCCTCATATGACTTGCCACTACTGCCTCCTGCTCAGCTGTGTTTTCCCCACATCTAGGGGATCTCTCCCTTTCCCTATCCAATCTCTGTTCCACATCTTGCCTAGGGCCAAGATGAACCAATAACTCCTCTAAAAAATGTTGCAACTGACCACCCAAACTAGGTTGTTCTAGGTTCTGAACACCACCTCCCATCGAAATGCTTTGGGAACTCTGAAGTTCCTCATGCTCTAGACCAAGTGAGCTCATAAGTTATGGACTCTGGTGATTGGCCCCATGGCCACCACCTCGGCCTCCTCTTCAACCACGACCTCTACCCCTAGGCATGATCCTGCACAAAAATTGAGTTATGTTAGATCAAGAGTTACGCCAGGTTGCCTAATGGACTCAACTACCTAAAGTACCCAGTGTTTGCAAACCTGGCTCTGATACCAAGTTGTAACACCCCGATGCGCAAACGCCAAAGGACAAAAAGAACAAAGACAACCAAAGACTCACAGTAGATGGACTTGGGATGAGAATTCTTTCCTAACCACTCCTTTTTTAACATCAATCCCATTGAGTTTATTTTGATGCTCGCCCTGTCCTGCCAAAGTAGGTGGAATCGAGACTTAGTACCTGCATCCTGCATAGAACAAATGTCGTGAAGCATGTAAATCTCCATTTAAAACACACCGTGAAAGGAAATTGTAGGGTGACAGGACACTTGCAAGCAAGTGATGCCACTCTGTCCTTTCACCAAGACTCACAAATAAACACACCAAACAATGTAACAACATAAAACTCGCAACATCATCATATATATATTACAGAACACCAGAAAATGTCATATAACATAATCACAATAAAAAGTATCTTCTAAAAACATATGTAAAATCTAATGCAACTAATCAACCAAGCCATAAATCCATGCACAACCAAAATGGTGAACTGATCACCCACACAACCAAGTACAAGATCTGTCCATAAGAGTAACAACAACATGAGGGGTATCACAATCTATCTAAAATGCGTATAGCACCATAGACTAAATTGCAAGTTTAAGATGCATTTTTTGGTATTCAATATTGTGGAGAAAATATTTATACCAAAAATCCATGTAAAATGACTTACAGACTTCACAGCACACAATGGCTCTTTGAACAGTGGAGCTTGAACAATACATTTTCTTGCCTCACAAAGGAAAAGAACAATGGAAAATTGCAATTTCTTATAGGAAGCTTTGAATAGATGATCAAAAAAGAGTATTATGGAACATACACGCACACACACGCATACACACACACACACATATATATATGTACATACACATGCATATATACATATACATATAGACACACATATACATATACATATATATTGATTAAGTTGCATTGTGTAGACAATGAATGTGGTGTTAGTTTGGCAGGAGACCATTGTTAAAATTGCCGTGCTTTGCTTCAACCTATAGCATATATACCATTCTACATTGCTACATTTAATATTGCATTTACTTTAACTGATCACATTTAGTTTATCCACCACCATAGAATGCATTAAGCCTATATACTTTATCACAAGTTTTATAGCACACTAGTGTTAAAAACCTCCAACTTGCTGTCAAAAGGAACAATAAGTAGAGCCCAAAAGGAATGAACAATAAATTAATTATTTATGCAAAAATACCGATGTAAAACATGCAAATATATATACATGTAAACATGTGAAGATATATTTGCTATTAGCATAATGTAACTTAATCAAAGTATACTTTCCTAGACTGCTACATTCAATATCATATTTACTTTGTCCATCTACATTTACCTTACCCACCTCCATTAGACAACAACCACATAATGCATTAGCCATTGGGTGAGCAAGAACTTACCATTCACCTTCCGCATTTCGAGGAGACCACCTCCACTACCACTAGCCCACATATTTGCAAAGGCCCACATCGAACACTTACCATTCATGTTCCCCATTACGATGACAACATTCTCCAAGTTTTCACCAACCTACATATACATATACATACATATATACATATATACAGTATGCATCTTTGTTGTTATACACATTTTGTACAATTAGTCTGATGAAGACTAAATTGTGCTAACACAAAAAGCTATAAAATCTTCGTATACATATTTTGATATATTCTAATGTTCAAACCATCCTATTCATTTTCTATTTATTCATATATATAAAATTATATAGACACACATACACATTATTACTTTATTATATGTTTATGTGTAATTGCTACTTTACATATAACTATCGGTATACATGTAATTTCACATTCACATCACAATAGTTTCAAAACTCTCAGATTTGTTATAGAATGGACTAAAGGATCAATTTTCTTACAATAGCCTTATATAAAAGTAACACAACAATGGATCTTTCAACAATGCAATTTAACCAATACATTTTCTTACCTTACAAAGAAAAGGACCAATGGAAAATGACGGTTTGTTATAGGAAGCTTTAAATAGATGACGGGAAAAGAGTATCATGCAACATATTGGTAGAAGCCAAGTAGTCTATGTAATAGTTGTAAGAGGTATTAAGATGATACTTAAGATCCAAATGTATGTTGGTACCCAGTGTTTCCGTGGTAGTTCTTTTACAATTTATTTGTTTCTCTATATTATCAAATGGTAAATAGTGGAGCCCAACTTTATAATATATGCATGTATATATATGTATATATATGCATATATATATATATATGTATATATATGCATATATATATATATATGTATATATATGCATATATATATATGTATATATATGCATATATATGTACCTATATGGAAATTTTTATATATCAATCAGGGAATTGAGTACATATATATATATATGTGCATATGTGTCTATCTATCTTCCAAGGCACTCAATACAATTTTACTATCTAGAATCTATAAGTCATTTTACATGGGTGGTTTGCATGGATGGTTATTTTATTGTCTATGTATTCATGTCAAATGTTTGTATCTTTAGCGTTATACCCATTATGGAGATTTCAAAGAGAGTATCATTCTCCATCGATGAACAAATTATAGATAGATGAATTAATTGAATTAGAAGTTGTGGACCCCTTTTCAAACTTGCATGGAAGAAACAAACAATCACATTAATAGATCAAAATGAAAGATTAAAACCAAGAGTTCCCCATAAAATCCATCTGCATTGTTAGAAAACAAGGAAAAGGATGATATAATTGAGAAAATACAAACACAAATAACTATCCCTATTCTAAAACAAGACAAACACTTGATCTTATGGGGGGATTGGTGCTATTGTGGAAAATAGCCCTTTCCCAACCCCTTTAGATAACCTAATGTGATGAAACTACTTTGAGGATGGTATGATGGTGGGCAAGATTAGCTCTCAATTGAAGAGAGTAACCTTGTATGAGATTTTGGAGATGAAATGATAGAATTGTGGAGATTGTGGAGATGAAATGATAGAATTGTGGAGATTGTGGAGGATTTGAACAATAGAGGAGACCTCTATTTATGGCCAAAAGTGATAAAAGAATGCCAAACATGGAGGATGTGCGACTAAGATTGGTCCAATGAGATGAGGACACTTGTCATCTTATGAGTGGTTGATGCATGTGCAAGATTTGGGAAATGTTCCCAAGAGGGGGAAATTTCAAACTTGAAATTGAGAGTAAATGCTTAGTTTGAATTTGGCAAGGGACATGTAAGAGACATGTAAGGCCTCATAAATTCCTTGTTGGGTGTACATGCCAAATTGGGGGGAGATTCAAAATTGAGGGAATATTCCTCAAAGATGCCATGTTGAGTGAAAATGATGATTTTAATAAATCAGTAAATTGATTTATTTGTGCAAGTGGGATTATCTAGAGGATGCAAGTGGTTAGGATTAGCATTTAATCGGGATTAAGTTAGCTTAATGATGATTAGGATGATTTTGACTTTTATGACTTAAATATTTGATTTATTTAATTCAAAAAGGGATGGAATATGCATTTGGATTTAATTAAATAAAAGGATTGATTTATTTAATTAAAATGAGGGTGATGGGATCAAGTTGATTTATTTGATTTAAACTGATGACTTTAGGAGATTGATAAATAAACTTGATTTATTTGTCGAATGGATGAATATGACCTAGTTGAATGCATTATGTCAATTTGACATGTCTACATTTTTCCCCTCTTTGAAGCAATGTACTTGTTGTGTTGGTTCAAAAAATAAGCTTGCCGTGATCGAAATTCAAAAAAAATCAGATTTTTCAGATGTCCCAGCGGAAATTAAACTAGTACATTGCCCCCTCGAGAGATCAAGTGGAAAGATTCAATTTGAGGGTCGATCTCATGATAAAGAGGTTCAAAATGGATGGTTACGATGAGATGATTTTAACATGCAAATGAGATAAATTTAAGATGCTTAGAATAACAAATCTATATTATTCTAAACAATTTAAATGCTGATATGATGTGAGATGGATGAGATTGATGATGTGATATGATGTGATTATTCAATGGATGATTTATGTGAATGCTTAGACTAACATATCTATATTATGATGATGATGCAAATGCAATGCATGTGAAATGATCGATGTTTCCTATTATGTACTATATGAATGATATGTTGTATGCTGACTGTTTTTTGGATGTAGGATGGATGCATGATGGATGCATTAGTGATGATGATTAGCTATTCATGACAGTTTGAATGAAATAAAGAAGAAAATACGAAAAGAAAAAGAGCTTTATGTGCTTAACCATTTTGAATATACTTCAATACAAAAGATGGTTTCTTTTGAAACCCTAGATTACTTTGCATGAATTGTATTGATCATGTCCACATTCTTTGTTTGGAATACCACATAATATTGTTATTGTTTATTAAAAAGCAACATGTTTATTATTTTGTTACTTGGTATTATTATAATACCATATATTATACTTCTCAATTTTGGGTATAATAGATTTTAGAATTCCTCCATATCAGGATTGAATCTGATGCCAACATTATCAGCATATTCTTCAAAAGTATCTTGATCAAAACTTATATGAGTGATGAACCCAAATTTTAGTCCTTGTAATAAATTCATCTTACTTTGTTTTGACCAATTCATACCAAACAACCCTTTGATGTGGATATGGATAGAATTGTTTACACACCATACTTGATTGGAGCTCTTGCTAAACCAAAGGATTCTTTGAATTCTTCTTCTTCATCTCAATCTATTAATCCTTGGTCCTGATGATAGTGAATTAAATTTTGCATATTTCAAAGCCATTTATTCAAGAAATATGATTCCAACAAAATAATAATTATTTCTTTGGGAAGAGTAGGAAGAGTGATCATATTTCCACTACCATAATTTACCATATACATGGAAACGCCATCTGGTCTATACCAATCTGGAGAATTAAACTCAAGATTAGTATATATGGAACCTGCAAGTTCTCTGGTCAGGGCATCAGCTAGTGGATTATTCTCTCCTTTTATCCATTCAATGTCAAAGTCATAACTCAGAAATTCAAAATACCACCTAGCAATTCTACCTTGAGCAATATCCATATTAGGTTTCTTTCTTAGCAAGCTTCTCATGGCTTGACTATCAGTTCTTACTATGAATTTTACTGGCTTGAGAAAGATCTTGAATTTCTTTATTCCTTTTTTAACTGCCAGTATCTCCTTTTCATAAATATGATATCTGCTTTCTATGTCTATAATAGTTCCAGAGTGATAACCGCATATATTTTTCTTTCCATTTCCTTCTTCTTGTATCAACACAGCTGACCAAGTATTGTTAGAAGCATCAGTGTATAAAAACAAAGGTAAATCAGAAGCAGGAATTTGTAGGGATGGAAAATATTGACATTTTGCCTTAATTCTTTGGACTGCCTCTGTAGCTTCTAGAGACCATCCTTCTTTTCCTTCTTTTAGATGAGATTGGATGACTCGGCGATCTTCATCTAAACCTTTATAAAGTGGAGAGACATAATTTAAACATCCCAAGAATCTCTGAAGTTGTTTCTTGTCTTGTAGTATATCCGAAAATTCCCGGATCCTCTGTAGGATGTGTGTCTGAAGTTGGATTTTTCCATTATTTAGATGTAAACAAAGAAAATCAATTTGTACTTTCCCAATCACCATATTTTTAGTTGTTAAGCATATCCCATGTCTTTTGATGGCTGCATAAAGCTCCTCAAGATGTTGCAAATGGTCAGTGACTGAATCAGAGAAAATAAGGATATCATCAATATAGACTAGCACAAAAATCTTTTAGGTGTCTTAATGCTTGATCCATGCGTTTTTGGAAATATGTGGGGGCAACACATAAACCAAATGGCATAACGTTCCATTCATATAATCCTTATGGAATATAGAATATTGTCTTGTATCTGTCTGATTCTTTTACCTTAATTTGCCATAATCCTAATTTACAGTCAAACTTTGAGATCTTCTTAGTGGCAGCTCTTCTAATTAAATCAGTGCTAAATGGTATGGGACAATTAAATGGAAGGATAATGTCACTAAGAGGTTTTTAATTGATACACAGTCTCTTTTTTCCTCTTACCTATTTTGCTCTTTTATTTACCAAAAATACTAGACATGCAAATGGACTTTTACTGGGGCAGATGAAATGCCCATCAAGTAGTTCTTACAGTTGTTTGTCGATTTCTTTTGTTTCTTTTGGACTCATTAGATAGGCTGGCTCATGTGGAGTGACTAATTGGAATTCTGGCCTAATCTGTATTTCACATTATTGATTATCCTGGGACCAGAACTGTAGAGGGTTCATGCTGCAACAATTTGTCTCAAATCTTTGTCTAATTTCACTGAACACTTCTAGAGTCGTTTCTGCAAGTTTTTTCACTGACTCTTTCTGTTTCTTTTTCCCAGTATTTTCAACTTTATGATTCACAAATTGAAGTGTAGGGATTTCAATTTCTCTGTCTTCATGTCTCAAAGAGATCTTATGTTTCCAGAACTGAAGTGGCTCATATTTGGTTAGAAATAGAAATCCTAATAGAACATCATCTTCTAAATCATTGTACTCAATAAAATCAGTGATGAATATTTTACCCATAATTTCTATGTGGACATCTTGTGCATACCTTCCCATTTGAATCTTTTCTCCATTTATTGCATAACTATGTGGAAGATCAGGTCTTTCTTTCCAAAATTGGGGAGGAATGGCATTGGTTTTATCCAATGATCTTGAAGAACCTGTATCTACAAAATCATCTAGTGGGATCTTTTTGAATCCCAGAAAATAGAAATTAATTTTGATATAATTACCATTGTTTGCAAGTAAAAGAGAGCATGACTTGTCCCTTGTTTTATCAATAAGGCTATTGCTGCTACTACTAGATTTTGATTCTTCTTCTGAAGCAAATTCTTTTTCAGACTCAACTTGTTGGTCTCCTTTGAATAAAATATCTTTAATTTCTCCCATTTTAGCAGAGAGATTTATTATTTCGTTGTGCTAGGTTTTGAGCAATCTTTTTAAATCGGCAACATCGTTCATTAGTAAATCAAATTTCTTAAAGATTGCAATGACATCAGTGTCAAGATCAGAGGCTTTGGATTTGGAAGAAGATTTTTCTTTTCCTTTCCTTTGCCATGGAGGGATCTTGTATCCATGGTCTATTTCTTTTTCAACCCCTTTTGAAGGTTTTTTTTGTAATTTTAGCTGCTTTTCTACCTCAGTCTTATCTGACTCTAAGGTTTTCAACTTTTCCAAGTGTTGGTGGATAGCTTTCTTTCTTTCTTCCTTTGTTCTTGCCATTTTGTAAGGATCTTTGGATTTGTCAATCTGGATCTTAACCTTGAGATCCTGCAGAGTATTCTTAAGAAGTGAGGTTAGATAATCCTCATCTGGGTCTGAACTCTCTAATTCAGGGTCAAATTTTTTTTGCATATGTCTATGATGATCCTTTACATCTTTGAATTTTAACATGAAACTAGAATCAGAAACAACTTCAACTAATTCATACAGATCTTGGAATTCTGTAATATTGCTACTATCAACAACTTCCCATCCTCAGTTATCTTGTTCAAACATTGCATAAATCTTTGTGCCAGGATTTAATATCTTAGGACAGTTAGTAGCATAATGAGGTCCTTTACAAATAAAGCACTTAATTCCTTTAGGGACCTTATTAGTTCTTTTCCTTAGCAAATATGGAGGTGTTCTATGGAATTTTCTTCTTTTATAGGGAACTGGTCTATATTTCTTTTTGTGTCCATATTTACCATGCTTGCTGCGTCTAAAAGTGTATTCTCCTTCATGATGTTTTGTTCGAGAACACCTTTTACATCTGCATTTCCTACCACAACAACCTTTCTTAAACTGTTTGAGTTGCTGGAAATCTTTGAGTTGATTAATTGGAGGAAGATCACAAAATTCTTTCAAATTATATGTGTAGTTGTATTCTTCCTTATTGAGTTGGAGAGCACCCAACAAACATTGCTTTTCCAACTTATATTTGATCAGCCTTTTTATTGTAGGGAAACTCACATCATCAAGTTGTTTGTGCTCCTTTCTGATTATATAATCTTGTGCCCATGCACCTAAACCATAGGGTAGAGATTTCAAGTAATATTGCTTTATGGTTCGATCATGCATTTTATTTGCTGCAACCATATAAGATTCAAACATGTAGTTGTATTCATCAAATTTGGCAATATTTTTAAGCTTCATTGATTGCAAAATCTCATTGGCTTCTAGGGCTTGATTAGAAATGTCATCACAGAAAAGATCTATTAATAGCCATTTGAACTCATCAAATCCAGCTTGAAATATATCATCTTTTCCCAAATTTTTAGGATCCACTAGAATGGGATCTGTTGATTGAGCAAGAATGTTTTTAGGCATTGGGCCTTGGTCTGGCAAATTATTCCACCATTTTCTCAAATTTTTAGACATAAGCCTTACAACATAAAGAGCCTTTGCAGGTTCTGTCCATGAACCACTTCTTTCAAACAAATTTTCCAATGTGTCAGTCCATGTACAGATAGCTTCATATGGATCAACTAATTTATCAATATTTAAGATATAACCACTAGATGCATAAGGTCACATCTGCTCAAGCTTGAGGTTCTCCGTGATCGGTTCTTGCATTTCAATATCCATGGTTAACTTCTTCAATGATTCCCATGGTTCTTTTTCTTCTATTTGCTTATATTCATAAAAATCTAAAACAATTTCCTCAAAGTCATTATTTACATAGGAATCAGAGCCACTAGGACTGTCAGAAACAATCAAAGTATCTACATCAGAAGATTCAACATCAGATTCTTTATTTGCATAACCAGGTTCATCCATGTAGATTGGATCTTGTTGTTCTTCCTCTACTCCCAATTCTGCTAGCCAATCTTTGAGTGGTTCTTCTTTATTAGCCAAAGTATGCTCTTTAATATTAGGAATAGAGACATGGGGAGTTGGCCTGTGTAAGAGTTTCCTAGAGGTTGAAGCTTTGTCTTCTCCATTGTGCAGAGGTTTACTTCTTTAGATTAAAACCTTCTTTGGTTTAGGAGGTTCTATAGATTTTCGTTTTTTCTCTCTGTCTTCTTCTTTTGAACTATTCTTACCAACCTGGGATACTCTTATTTTCTTTGTAAGAATCCTTATCTTTTCTAATTTCTTAGCAATAGAGTCTAAGAGATTCTTATTCTCAATATCCGCAACCTTTCTGGAGGTTTCATTGGTCTACTGATCAGAATAAATATGGGTAAGGTAGTTGTCTTGATGTTGTTGTGTAGAGATAACAGGTTTTACACTGTTATGAACTTGAGTAACATCATAGCTAACATTGGTAATGTCATTAGATAGAGTTCCACAATAGTGCTCAACATTCTTTATAGCAGTAAAATGGTTTTGTTGATCTTCAAAGACTATTTCTATCTTATTTATAGTTTCTAAAGCCTGGTCACCACTAAATCTAATATCTACACCCATGTCATCTATATTTTCTTGTGCATAGATCATCCATTGTGCCATCCAATTTCTTTGGGCTTCAGATTCTTTTGTTTCTTTCCTAGCTCTGTATGAAGTCTGGCTTCATATTTTCCCCACAATCTCCGATCAGGATTGATGATAGTGACAGTTTTAGGAGTAGGCCATCTACCTAGTTCATAACTGATAATCTCCTATTCTTGATTGTTGAGTTCCATCTTATATTTACTCTTTTTCTTAGATCCAGCCCGGGGGAGTTTTGACTTAGGTGTCTTTTCTTTCATCATGCCACTTTTCTCTCCCATTTTTGTGAGTTTGATACCTTTTCCTTTCTGATGTTTTTTTTTGTTCTGCTTTTGGAGTCAGGGCAAGCTTTTGACTAACCTGTCGAGCTAACCTATCCATAAGTTCTAGATTACTGCTGAGATTAGAGAGGGTTTCCAAAGATGCTCGGGAAAGATATGGATTTACAGATGGTTGCCTATACATGGGGAATTGAGTAGATCCTAATGATTCTTCTGGATTGTGGTCAAGATATGGCTTATTGGATGTTCTTGGGAAATTGTGTGACATGGAATAAGATCAAGTGAACATGCTTGGTCGTCTACTAGTCGAAGCTTCCAGCTATTCAAACAATGTTTCATCAGGTAATGCTTGAAGATCTATGGTGGAAAGCCTACGACTTTGTGTACAAGGTTTTTCAAAGAACACACTTCTGGAAGGAGTTGGAAGTTCTTGGAACCTTGGTTGGGACTGATTTATGATTTTTTCAATGACAGGGAAACCTATATCAAAGCCAGTTGAATCAATATGTCTACCAAAGTCATCAACATTTTTATTTGCTTCTGTATAACTTACCCCAGGTGAAAATTTGGAAGGAGGAAAAATAGTATTAAGTAATCTATACACACATCAACCACCTATAGTGGCATACATAGAATCTGGTTGTAGGATGACGCCTTTAACTTGTAACAAAATACAAAATGCATATTGAACATATTTGTCATCAAGGTTTATGGTGAAGTTGGGTCTAACAAACATGCGGGCATCTCCACCTTTTTCTTCATTAGAAGATTTTACAAGATGACCTCAAAATTGGCCTATGGTCCAGCTTGATCCCAGATTCTACAAGTGTCTATAAGACTAGAAAAAGTATTCTGCTCCTATATCATAGTTGAAATGTGGATGTAAAATTATGTCAACTAAAGAGAAATGCACATGGAAGAAACCCTTTTCTTTCCATCTCTTTATGTCATCAGGAAGTAAGAATGGCAAATAGACTAGACAGATGCCAACAGCAAAAACTCTAAGATTTATCTCTGATTGTCTCACAGAATTCATCATTTTTTCCTTTATACCTTTTTCGGGATATAAATAAAAAATTCTAACATCTGGAAACTTAAAGTTGCCATTTTTGTCTACAAGTTCTTCTTTGTCTTGAAAATGATTATGGATTACAGAAGAAAGAGAACCGCTTGCATTCATTGAGCACTGACTAGCCATAATGGAAGAATAAGAACTTACTTGATTTTGCTAGACCTTTTTGCTGCTACGTTTTCTGTCTTACTGCTCACCCTTCATATGCCTGTCCTTCGGCTTCCAACAGGATTTACGGTCTTACTGCAGGTCCATAGCTACTCATGTCAGCTACTCTCATTTAGAACATGATTCTCCAAGATGATAGCCAGATATTAGTAAAGCAATAGTTTTTCTAATCTCCAAACCAAAACCAAGACAAAAGCAATGACAAAATAGACTACTTTTACAAAAATTCCAAAACTAGATGAACAATAGACCCTCGTATATGTATCTAGGATTTGTTGTTCAATATTAGGCATTATATTAAGAGAGGATTTGTTACCAATTTGCAGAAATACATAGACATAAACTTCAAATATCTTATTGATTCATGTGTAGATTACATCCAAGAAGCATTCTCAATTGAAGAGAGTAACCTTGTATGAGATTGTGGAGATTGTGGAGGATTTGAACAATAGAGGAGACCTCTATTTATGGCCAAAAGTGATAAAAGAATTCCAAACATGGAGGATGTGGGACTAAGATTGGTCCAATGAGATGAGGACACTTGTCATCTTATGAGTGGTTGATGCATGAGCAAGATTTGGGAAATGTGCCCAAGAGGGGGAAATTTCAAATTTGAAATTGAGAGTAAATGCTTAGTTTGACTTTGGCAAGGGACATGTAAGAGACATGTAAGGCCTCATAAATGCCTTGTTCAGTGTACATGCCAAATTGGGGGGAGATTCAAACTCGAGGGAATATTCCTCAAAGATGCCATGTTGAGTGAAAATGATGATTTTAATAAATCAATAAATTGATTTATTTGTGCAAGTGGGATTATCTAGAGGGTGCAAGTGGTTAGGATTAGCATTTAATCAGGATTAGGTTAGCTTAATGATGATTAGGATGATTTTGATTTTTATGACTTAAATATTAGATTTATTTAATTTAGAAAAGGATGGAATATGCATTTGGATTTAATTAAATGAAAGGCTTGATTTATTTAATTAAAATGAGGGTGATGGGATCAAGTTGATTTATTTGATTTAAACTGATGACTTTAGGAGATTGATAAATAAACTTGACTTATTTGTCGAATGGATGAATATGATCTAGTTGAATGCATTATGTCAATTTGACATGTCTACATTTTTCCCCTCTTTGAAGCAATGTACTTGTTGTGTTGGTTCAAAGAATAAGCTTTCCGCGATCGAAATTCAAATTTTTTTAGATTTTTCATATGCCCCAGTGGAAAGTAAACTAGTACATTGCCCCCTCGAGAGATCGAGCGAAAAGATTCAATTTGAGGGTCGATCTCACGATAAAGAGGTTCAAAATGGATGGTTACGATGAGATGATTTTAAGATGCAAATGAGATAAATTTAAGATGCTTAGAATAACAAATCTATATTATTCTAAACAACTTAAATGCTGATATGATGTGAGATGGATGAGATTGATGATGTGATATGATGTGATTATGCAATGGATGATTTATGCGAATGCTTAGACTAACATATCTATATTATGATGATGATGCAAATGCAATGCATGTGAAATGATTGATGTTTCCTATTATGTACTATATGAATGATATGTTGTATGATGACAATTTTCTAGATGTAGGATGGATGCATGATGGATGCATTAGTGATGATGATTAGCTAATCATGACGTGATGTTAGTGCAGAAAAGAAGAAATCAGGTGATGAAAAGAGGATCCAACAAGTCCATGATCTAACAAGACTTTATTAGAGATGATGATGATGATGATAGATGATGATTTGCTTATCAAGGATTGGGATTTTAAAAGGGCTACTTACCTTATGTTTGGTAACACACATAGATACAATGCATCAAGGTATAAAAACCCAGGATGGTGTTGTACCTAGTGCAATGGAATTTGACTCAACAAGCAGATAGGAGTATTCTTGTTCACACTTGACATACGAAAACCTTGCTAGGACGTACCTAACAAAGCAAATATTTTCCAAGTTATTTTACAAGAACGTCCAACAAGAATAGTAGACAAAAGGATAATGATTGTTTCCCCATTCCTATCTCTCTAAATCCTTCGTTCGGATATCATCGAGAGGTCCTTGGAATAAGCCCAATAAGATAAATCAAAAGAAAAGGACCAAGTACACAAACAAGTCAATGTTCTTCATATCTCTAGACAAAATGGATTTGTTTTGATAGGATAAGAATCCAAAGTGATATCCAAAATGATGCCCATTGTTAGAACAATATATCCTAGGACATGCATTGTATAGGATGATGATGGTTTGATAAGTTGATTGATAGGCTATTTGATATAAAGTTGACTGACATGTTTGCGAATGATCAAGAGTTTGATTTTGTTTTAAAGGTTTGTTGTTTCAATTTTTATTTTACGATTGAAGCTTTCTTTTTCTAACTACTATGATTGTTTATGTTTGTTTTTCCAAAGGATGAAGGAGACGATGATCAACTTATTATGGATAATTGATTATTGTGGGTGAAAGCGAGATGAGATGGATGGATTTTTTTCAAATATTTGGATGTTTTTGACGTTTTGAAATGTTTGAGGTTGTTTTTGGTGTTTTTGAGATTTTTTCAAATGTTTTGATTTTTGATTTTTCAATGTTTTGGGGTTTTCTGAGATTTTATGAATGTTTTTTATTTTGCATTTTTTGAATATTTTTTTGATTTTGTGTCTCAGAGGATAATCAATAGCCTTGCCTATGTTTAAGCTCAGAGACGACGTAGTTTGGATTACCATGTTTTTTATGCTTTTCTATTTTTGAGTGTTTTTGGATTTTTTGAAGTTTTGGATGTTTTTGGATTTTCTAATTTTCTGATGTTTTTGGAATTTTGCATGATTTTGACTATTTAGATATGGATATGTGATTATATCAGTGCTTTGTTTGGGATTTTGTTGAATACCAAGCTAAGGTTTACTGATCAAATCGATGGATTGATGATAATGATAACATTGTTGAGGATGCACAACAATGCAAGGATAGTGTTAAGCAACACAAGGATTGAGATGTTGATTGGATTGATGATGATAACATTGTTGAGGATGGACAACAATGCAAGGATAGTGTTAAGCAACACAAGGATATCCCGAGATGATGATTGATGAAGCTTGATTTGGAACAAAAGTTGTTTGAATGATCTGATGCAACGTTTGAAGGGTGTGTTAGATGCGACTGATATTGATTGTTTGGATTGATGTTCAACAAAAGATGAAGCTTGATAAGGAATGTCTTCTTGTCAAAATATGCCATGGGCTAGTGATTTTGAATTTTTCTCACAAGTGGTGGACCAATTTTATTTCACGTTTTCCAATGTTTGGATTGCCACATAAGATGAAGGATGTAGATCAAGCTTTATTCTCGAAGCTATTATTCCCTCAGCACACATGCCCCATTCAAAACGGAGACCCTCTTTTCTTTCGCCTTATCGGGTCTTTTGGGGCCAGCTCATTTTGCGTGCCCCTCTTTTTTGATGTTCCACATGGTCGATGTCGCGCCAAGGTTTCATCATAAATCGACCATGCCTTCACTTTTGGGTTTTTGCTGCCTTTTAGGAGCCTTGGGGGCCTCTTCGGCATTTTGGCTCTGAACGGCCCTGGGCCCCTCCTGGCCCGGGCCTCTGGGGTTCCCTTGTGTTTGCCACCCTTTGCGGTGTTCCCGGGGCGTCTTTTCGCCCCTTGGGGCCCGCCCTGCTGTCTTTTGTTGGAGTTCCGGTGAGATATCTCAGGCGGCGCTTTCTCCTCTGGGCCCCGGTCCCCGGAAGTCCACCCCCGGACTTCCTTCTGGGGATCACCATCCACAACGACGAACCTCTGGCGGTGTCCTGGCCAGCGGGCCCTGCCTTGGCTTTCTCCTCCACAGGTTTTTTTTCACCTTCTGCCACAGGATTTGCCAAGCCCGACCATCCGGAGTTCCGTCCTCGGAACTCCGTGATGGTTCCGTCGTCGTCTACGACGGAACCTTGCCGGTGTCCCGCCATTCGGGTCCCTACCCGACCTTCACTGCCACTGCTTAACAACGTGCAAAACCTTCAGTGGCGAACCTCCGCCTGATGTCCGCCCTCTGAGCCCTGAGGGTCCCTCCGCCATGGCCATTTAAACTCGCAGAAATCACACAGCAGTCGTTGTTGCACGTCCTCTCAGACGCCGGGCCCCGGGGTTTCCTCCGGCGCCGCCGACCTAATTTGAAATTCACCAACTTTTTGGCACAGCCGTACCGACATTTAATGCAGGCATTAATGGCGGTTGGGGTATAAATTTCCCAACCCGCCAATGCCATTTTCACAGACCGAGTTGAAGTGAATTCCAGAACCAAGCATCCGAAGCCCATCACGATCGATAGCATCACGACTATCGCCATCAGCTTCACTCCCTCGATTCCCAGTGGATTCCGCATCACCCCGCTCCGCGCTTTCGAGGTAGGCCATCCCCGCTTGCCCTCCCATGTTTTTTCATCATTTTGGGGATTTAAATGAATTAAACGAATGGTTAAAATGAAGCAATTTGAAGAACACTCCGTGGCGCCCGTAACCCATGTCTTATAAATTTCCTGAACCTGTCAGATTGACCATCTCTGTCGACTCGGGACTCTTCTTGGTCACGGCTGTTCTTCGAGTAGGGTGATCGGGCGCCCCGGGCCCGACGTCCACCTTCGCCATCCGCCTTCGCCCTTCGCCTTCACCGTCCGCCTTCATGGTCTGTGAGTCATCTCGCCGGAACCGGCCGTCTGGAGTTCCATCCTCGGAACTCCATGACGGTTCTGCCATCGTCCATGGTGGAACCCTGCCGGCTCCTCACCATCTGGGCCCCAGGCCACCCTTTTCCGCCGTCGTCCATCATTGCTAAAAATCAAACGACGGCCGGCGCGACCCGGCACCCTGGCCTCCAGGCCCTGCCTCCCGGACTTCCATCCTCAGAAGTCTGGTGCTCTCTTGCCCGGCACATGCTCATCGCACGCCCTGTTACTCATCGGACCCCAGGTGTCGGACCTCTGTGTCTCATTTGCCGCTGTTCCCAATGGCAAAACCTTACAACGAGGTCCCATCTGCCACCCACTTCTCCAGATCCTGGTCTTCCCTTGGCCATCTTAGTTTCCCCGAATTCCTCGCCGCTGGGACCGTCCGGACCCGGCTATCCGGAGTTCCTTCCTTGGAACTCCATGACGGTTCCGCTGTCATCCATGGCAGAACCCTACCAGCTTCCCATCCTTTCGGCTTCGAGGAGATCCTCACCGTCACCATTAAGTGGCACGAAAATCCTTCAAGCGGTGGAACTTTTCCGACCTTCCGTGCTCTGGGACCCGAGATTTTGGCCGCCGCCGTCTCCCGATGATTACCGAAAATCTTACGGTGGCCGTCACCCCGCGTCGCCCCGCCTTCTGGGCCCCGGGCGTCTCCTCGTCGCTGCTGTCTAGCATTGCTAAAAGTCTCGTGGTGGCCTGTGCCCTATGTCCTCCCGGCCTCCGGGCGCCGAGATCCGGACTTCTGCCACCAGGTTTCTGTTGTTTGCCGGCTTTTCGGCCTGAAACCTTTGGTGCTCCTTGGATCGATCGAAGCAAATTCAAACCGCAATATGACTTCGACCCACATCCTAAATCATGATGTTCTCTATCATGATCCTTTCGAAACTTTGAAATTTGGCGAAGGAGGGCCTTCGGGAACTTTCTATCACATTCTCCCTTCCAGACAACATTCTTGCCAGGGAAGTCTGGCCCTCCAGGCCCGGATTGCCCAAATACCCTGAAATGAAATTGATGACATCTGGAAGCAAGATTTACAATGTACTTGATTAATTATTTAAATGATATGCTCAAAATGTGGACTAACGTTAGTGCTTTTTGATGTTTTGTTGTGTTGACTTTGCCCTTGCGTGCAGAATATATGGAATCGGCTGCAGGAACTTCAGGGGCCTCCGTCGAAAAGGATAAGGGCAAGAAATCTGGAAGAGCCTCTCGAGGAAAAGAAGATAAGGATTAGATGAAATTTTAGTTTCAGGGTGAGCCGCTCCAGTCAAAGGTCTCAACAGACTAGAAAGAAATCTCGGATACCAACATCGGCTAAGTGGACATTGATGAGTTCACTCAGAGGGTCAAGGTCGACCCTTCAACAAAGAATGCCATACTGATAAGGCAGAGTGGGATCGCCAAGGCTGTCGGATTCCCTCCCTCTCTGATAGCACCCGAACTTGTAATGGCCTGCCGAGAGGCCTATCAAGTAGACACCAGAACCATTGTGGACAAGGAGGGGAACATCCTTGCCGACATGTCTCGAGAAGGAATCACAAAAACCTTCCGCATTCCCACATTCCCACATATGGAGGTCCCCACTTTGGAGCAGTGTCAGGCAGCGTGGGATGCCAATCCGTTGGGCTACAAGAAATCAATTAACCTTTACTGGCTTAAGGAGAAACGGGGTAGCGTGGCAAAATTTCGCTAAGAACTATTCCGCAACGACTTCCAGGAAGACTATCACAACCTGGTAACCATGTTGAGCAGGGTCATGGGTCTCCCGGCAGCCGCCTACTTCCAAGAGTGGATGGCATATTACTTTGAACAAATCCTGTGAGGCAATGAGGACGTTAACACCAAAACCTCATTTGACTGGGGAGCCATCATCAGTAACTGCTTCCATGAGCAGTTCATAAACGTTAAGAAAAGCTCCAAGTTCTACATGACCTCTTACCTAATATACTCCCTAGCAGGTCAAAGACAATACAGTGAATTATTTGTGGCACTAGACTAGGGGCAGAGGCAAGGGCTCAAGCCGTTCGACAAGTACCCTCGGCTCTAGTACCACAACTTCAAGAAGGAGTACTACCGGGTCAAAGACGCCTTCATTGGCCACATCATTAGATTGATCGCCGGGGACTTCAAAAGAAGGGTTTCCCACAGTGCTAGGGCACTCCTGAAAGAGTATGCCTTCCTATATATCCAGTTCCCCAAGTTCACCTACATCCGTGCCCAGGGATTCACGGAACAACCAAACAAGTTGCCAAGATACCCTAACGACAGGATCATTCTCCTAGAGCTTTCTCAGCAGCTCCAACACATTCAGACAGTCTTCAACAACAAGCATGTAGCAGGGATCCCCTACCCCATGACCCTCGGCCAGGGCCTATATCGACTGCAAACATCCCAATGCACCGGCAACTCTAAGAAAGAGCTTAAAGAATATAACTTTGATTGGTACACGGCCCGCCCACGGATGGATCCACATGGCCATGTCAGGAAGGCATTGGGGCTGGCTTATGCTCACAAATACCACGTTGAAGACTTCTGGGCAGATTGCAAAGACGACAAGGACATCCACGCAAGACACTACATGTGCATAACCGTACAGTTCCTAAGAAGAGTGCGACTGTTCCAGGTGGTGGACCAACTCGAGGAATACGAGTCTACAATAGTGCACCCAAGGTACCCTACGGTTGCCAACCTAAAAATTCCCTCCATCGATTGGGATGAGCAAGAGGTCAATGACCTGGATACTATCACCCAGCCGATCATAGCTCGCACTAAGGAATGGGTCGATGGGCAGGTGGCGCAACTGAAGCAACAAGGGGTGGTCCTTACATATGAGGCACTCAAGAGCGAGCCAAGCACCACGGAAGACGTTGCCACCACCACATCATCTGGTGAGACTTCCAAGTCTCCCCCCATCACTAGGTCTCAATAGAGGAAAGGAACAGAGACCGCACAATCTGCGGACTCTAAAGAGCAAGCGAAGAAAGACACGGGAGGCTCATCTCCTAAGAAGCTCAAGCAGACAGCGACTACAACAGAAGTATAGCCTCCCTTGCTTCTCCCTCCCCCTCTTGGTGCAATGCCCGCCTCCCAGACTGCGGTCGCCTCATCCCTGCAGGTGGTGGACATTTCTGTCCATCTTGCCTCTTCGCCTCCGACCAGATCAATAATTAACGTCGACTCCTTTTCTGGCATGGTCACTTCTCCTTCCTCTACCACCATGTCACCCATCACGTCCCTCCCACTGGCAACAATAGCATCGCCTGTCCCCCTTTCCACCATACCCGAGACTATCACGCGGCATCTATAGAGTCTTCCTCCTGATCTCTCACAACTCCTAATGGACACCGCACTCCAAGTAGCCCTCGCCCAAGCCCTCGCAACAACTCAACCTTCACAACTACCAATAGGGCCGTCGATGATGGAAGCCACAATGCAAATATCAAAAGAGTTGGAGGAACGAGAGCAAGAAGCCTCAAGATCTATGGAGGAAGAGGCCGATGAATATCATGAGCACCCTGAGTATGAGCATCAAACCATCGACAAGGTGGTCTATGAGGGAGAAGGGACAGGCTCTTCCGAAAGCGAAGATGAAGAGGATGTCTCAGGTGACAAGGAGATCATCCAAACATTTGATGAGGACCTTGAGGAGGAGTCAGCTCAGCAGCCAAAGGATGTTGGGGAGGAGGTAGAACAGCCACCACATAGTGAAGAGGGATAGCCACAAGAGGAGCAACCTGAAAAGGATATCACTGAGGCCGAGACCCATGTTGTCAAGAGCCTTGGGGCTAAGGTTGCTGAAGAGAAGAAAGAAGAAGAGGCAGCAAAAAAAGAAGATCCCACCCAGGTATTGTCCACCAAGCTACCCGTCAAGCACCTCGTATTCGTTCAAGACTCCGATGAGGAGGAGGACGCTGCTAAAGAAAACGAGGAGTCCCAAAAGGAGAAAGAGACTGAAATCTTGTCTCTGACAGAGAAAGGTGAGGGCAGCGATGATACACCCAAAGATAAATCTGCCATGCCCGATTGGTTGGAGAAACAGTTGGAGAAGGCTACCCTAGTGCTAAAAAACCCAAGGGCGAGGTTGGAGGCCATCTTGGCTCGATCCCTGGCCACAACAAAGAAGGAGAAGAAGCCTAAGGTCCATTCCAAGATAACGATGGACGCTTCCAGCTCCCGAGCAGTGCAAGTTGCCACACCTACATTTGGCCAGGCTGGGGTGAGCTATAGTGTCTCCACCATTGACTTGGGGACAGCGACTAGAGAGTAGAAGGTCGAACATCTGGAAGAGTCAGTGGCCACGGTAGTGCACTTGATCAAACAAGATAAAGTCACAAAGGACAAACTCAAGGCGCAGGTTGCTGCCCTAACTGATTACATCCAGCAATGGTCCTCAGTGGACGACCTGCCCACCGCCTCCATGGCCGCACCGCAGTTGCTCTCCAAGGAGCAGATTGACAAGATGGAGAGGAGGAAGAACTTAGAGAAAACAACTAAGAATTGGTTCCAACAGGTCATAAGAGTTGGAAGCATGGGAATTGGTATGGTTGTGCGGATAGCTAATAAGTTCTTGGACCTGATCCAATCCGTGGAAGGCACAAAGAAACTTTGCACCAATTTCCCTACAACATACGACTCCACCTTCCCGAGAATTGAGGCCATCCTCCAGATTCCTGAGGACATGTGGGAAGACAAGCTGGAACTGAAGAGGGAGGATCATTGGCTCGTGGATGTGTGGCATAGAGACCTCAACCGGAAGGAGAGGATGGAGCAGATCCTAAACAAGGTAGATCCAGATATAGAGTGGATCAAGGAAATTCGGGCAGAATGCGCTGAGTACCTCAAATTGATGATGGGCTATGATATGCCCACGGTGCAAATAGATGCTGAAAAGATCAAGCCATACTTCGAGAAGAAGATGAAGGATGGGACAGCTAGAGAAATCACCACAGAATTCCTGAGTTTTGCTGCCTGCGCCCTCGATCGATCAGAGCTATTCAGATATCAAGGCTCGAAGTATGACGAAGATTGGAAGTGACTAGAAGAGAACGCCAAGGAATGTAGCTATCAGGCGCTAAGATGTGAGATCCTCGAGATCGACAAGCTCCAAGCGGTCATCCTCAAGTATATAGAGCACGCAGCCTCCGAGGAGCAAGAGGATAGCCTAGCCAAGGAAGAAGACCTCCCTAAAAAGTAGCTATAGTCAAGAAGACAACAATTAGCTAGAGGACGAAAGAGCAATAGTGTCATCCACTAGATGACGAAATAGGGAAAAGAACAAAAATATTTTTAAATTGTAAATCTATTTGGGGGTAGGTGAAACCCTATTTTGTAATGAATCTTGGCCACACAATTGTAATGAATCTTGGCCATTCATTTAACTTTTGGAAAACTATAAATAGAGCACTCCCCTCATTTGCAAAAGGGAGAGTTGAGTTGTTGTAAAGGCATGCTGCTAAAATTTATAAGAAATAACATTGACTTGGTGTATTTCTTTGATTTTTCTCATGTCATTTGATTCATTTCTCCAATTTCACATGTTTAGCTTAGATCTCTTTGCTGTTTAGTTAGCTGTTCATGTTATTTGGATAAATTTTAGGAATGTTGTTGGCTGATTGTGAAAATTCCTACTTTGTTGATGATCCTTTAGTCCATACTTTTTGTTGTTTGCTGAAAGTAGATAGCTGTGCAAAGTTAGCCTGGACTTAATTTGAAGCTGTTCCAAACATTCATTCTTGATTCATGTATGTATGTGGTGGATGAAGGATGAAACATCTGCAGCCCTTAGAAGATAGCACAATTTCCATGATACTGTGAAATCCTTGGTTAAGTGGGATATTGTTTTGAGGAATTTTCCATTGTAGGAACTCCATAGTCACTATTCGCAACAAGCTTTAGACTTAGGAACTTTTCCTTCCCTTTGCTCTTTTTCACTTTTTTAGAAACTGAACAATACCAAGGTTCATTGCACATTGTAATGCCAAATCCAACAATTAAAATAGAGTTCAATATTGATGTTTGAACCTACAGCCGATGCACATCAACTTCCCATCCTTGGAACTCCATTCCAAAATCCAACTTTAAGTTTTATATTCATACTTTGTATTTTCTGTAAGACCACGTTGTGATTCCAGCAATCACATCAAACTACTTAGGTATCTAAGCACTGTCATGACCTGACATCCGAGAGACCTTGGGATAGTGTTATGTAATTCGACTGTGGGAAATTGTCTTTCAAGAGAGGTAGTGCACCTACGCACTGCCTATGTTGAGAAATGCATAAAAACACCATCAACAGAACTGGCGCTAAAAGGAGGGCGAAGGTGGAGATACTAAGTTGGAGGATAAAGCAAAGTTGGATTAGATTGGATCATTCTCCCTAGAAAGGTTTCAAAGAATTCTACGGTCCACACCAAACAAGGGAGAATTGAAAGAATTGCAGCCCCCCACGAGGGCAAAACTAGCTCAAGGAAGCAGCTTCGTCTCTTCCTCCTCCTCCATTCCATCTGCCTCCATTTTACCCCCACCTTCGTTTGGCTGGCCTTCATCTTCCACCCAACCATCTCAAGCAACATTTTCACATTTTACCTTCGGCAGCCAAGGGTTCGCTCCTCCCCCGGCCCTTTCAGCCCAAGGCACAGTCCAGGCAGCCATAGCTCAAGGGCAGCCCCACATTGTGGTTGTATTGCTAATACAGCCCCAAATCCCTGTTCTCCAATAGCAAGTGCCACCTCCACCTCCCCCCATAGCTTGGCTTGCACATAACCCTTCGCCGATACATTTTGCAGTCTACAATGATATGCCCAAGAATCCAGAGGGCTTTTGTTCGAAGTTCCATCCGCGAGACATGCAAAGAATAGTCATGGAGCATATCAAGATATTCGAAACGACGATCACTGAAATGCAAGTGGACCACAAGGATGTTGCATGTCGCCTCTTTCCACACTCATTGGGAGAAGAGGCCTTTTACTGGTACATCAATCTGCCGAGGGGATCCATCTCCTCGTGGAACCTGATGAAGAATGTCTTTCTGCAGAAATACAAGATCTCTTTCAACCCCGCAGACCTTTATCAATAGTTCATGTCCATCAGAAGGGAGGTCAATGAACTTATCGGCTCCTTCAATCCGCTTCCATCGGGCTCACATGAGGCTTCAAGATCCGTACATTCATATTGATGCGATAGCTCTCCCCGTTTACTATGTAGCCCTAGACAACCTCACGTCGGCCTTGGTAAAAAGGATGCACCCGCTGCCCGCTACCCTACTGGCCGCCTATGCAGAAGCCGTTGTGGCCAGTGTGGACTTGGGGCAAAATATCTCTAGCCCCCTACCCTCCTTGGGGCCGTTAGCCCACCCAATGCAGATTCAAGGGCTCAATCAGGTGTTTGCTCACCAAACCCCTCTTATGAACCAGGTGCCTCAATTGCCTATGGTGCCGCATCCGGGGTAGCCGTTGAATTATACGCCTCCCACGACTTCCTATTTGTAGCCCCAGTAGTAGTACAACTATTCCCAGATGGCTCCGCAGCAACAAGTGTATTCCCAACAGCCCCAAGCACCATTGTACCTATCGGGACTGGACTTTCCTATGGCCTATCAAAATCAGCTGGTGGCCCCGTCGCCTGGAGGTGCGACCGAGAAGGATAAACTAGAAGAACTAACAGAAATGATTAAGAAGATGTCCACGGAGATGATGCATCTAAAGAACCAGAATAATCAGTTGCAAGCCTCCCAACGCAACTTCCAGGCCAATCTCAACAGGGACAGTCGAGAGTCTCGAGACAATAGAGACAACAAAGATAATCGGGAAGTAGGCACCTCCTTGGGGCAGAATTATGAGAGGGGGCAGAATTCCAATCAAAATGCAAAAATGAGACCTTCTTAGAGGTAAATTCACATGTGGAACACTAGGCCCAACAATGGTGGTGTCCCCATGCCATTCGATCAACTGGCGAGCAACGATAAAACATCTGGTGTATACCTGGCCAAGGTAGCCTTGTCTGGATGGTGTCGACTCCACAAAACTAGTAAGCATTCTGAGCTAGATTGTCCCGAGTTCCAAACAGCTGCTAAAATCTTCCAGGTGGAGGTACAAAATGCAGTCGATAATGCCAATTGTAGGGACATCGTCCCATCTGAGCCTTACGATTCCTCGTGTTTGGTAGTCAATCAGGCACTGTTTCAATGAGGAGATTGCAATGAACCCGAAGTCGAGCCTACTCCTACTAAGGATGAGAAAGCGCAAGAGGTAAGTAATGAACAAACCTTGGCTCATCTTTTCGATTTAGTAGATAATGGTCTGGTGGATGAAGAGGAACCATTTGTAGATGAGGTCCACATGTTTCATCAGCGGTCGAGTCCATACTTCCTTAGAAATAGGCAAGCAGGTGGACCCTTCACAACTTCTACTCCACCAAACAACTTCACCACCCTACCTGATCCAAATGCCAGCAATAACCCGGGGCTCCCTCATATACCCACCCACTATCTCAACAAGAACCAATCCCAAAATCAGCCGCAAAGTCAACTTCAAGGCCAACCCCAAAATCCATCTAGACAAGCAAAGGGCCACCCCCTAGTTCTCCCATAAGCCAAGCTTTTATCTCTGAAATCGAGTAAATAGGTGAATATGTGGTGGAAGAGTTAAAGAAGGTCAAAATTAGTTTTTCATCCTTCGAATTACTCAAGGTTCCTACCGTGAGGCACGCTTTCTTTAGGGTTCTGAATGGGACTCCATCCTTTAACACGACACAAGAGACCCCAGCCAAGAGGGTAACCTTTGAGGAGCCCACGAAAGAATAGGAAATACAGGACAATATCGGAAGAAGAAACAATGTGCCTGCAAATCAGTCGGTGAGTAGAGACATTGAAAAGGAGCCAGAAAGGACTGGTAGACAGCCTCCCAAGGACCAGCAATTTAAGCAAGCCAAGGATGCGGGCAGTGATAGGAACAAAGGTTAAATAACTCAAATGGACACACCTATGGGCATCCTCCAAGGGAGACTGGAAACTCCCCCGTTCCTGACTACCATTAGGGTCTTTGGGAAGAACTTGCACAACTGCCTACTTGATTCAGGCGCGTCTACCAACGTCATGCCCTTGGCCATATGCAAGGCTCTGGGCATCACCCCCATGCCTTAAAAGAGAAAGGTGACCCAGCTGGACAAAACAAAGATCAATATCATGGGTGAAATAAACTACATCCCCATGCAAATTACTGCGGACCCCCAGATACAGTAGGTCGTTGATATCTAAGTGGTAGACATTTTTGATGCTTATGGAATTATTTTGGGGAGGGAGTTCACCAAGGTGCTGAATGGATACACCGCCACATACCTTTCTCATATGTGGCTGCCATGGAAAGGGTTGCCAAATCAGATCCACATCGACCGTGAACCCCGTATGAAGTATATCATCACGAAATACAATAATCTCAGCGAGGTGTTATTCGCCGAGACCGATTTAGGAAATTATCACCCTTTTGCTTACCAAAATGAACCCGAGCTTCAGGGAGAACGTGCAGATGAATTATTGCTGGTGTTGTGTAGTCCTTCAACCAGTTCTACACCAATGACCACAGATACCGAAACATTGGTAGAAACTGATAATGAGCCGAGTAAGGATGACAACTGGGGGCTACTCAATGGATTCTAGGATTTCATGGAAAAATGCGCAAGAGATCAGCTCAGCCGAGGAGCTAGAATGAATTTTCAAGATCTCTTATTGCCGAACTGGTGTAGGGTCCACAATGCTACTCACTCTAAATTTGATTGTTGCCTATGCCAAGCAGCAGTGGAGCATGTTAGAAAGGTAGCTGCTCCTCAGACAGAAACACTAAAGGAGACACCAACATAACCACCTATCGATCATTGCCTCGAACCAGAAAACCCCCCTAAGATCACAAAGCCTGTCATCCAGTCGAAAGGGAACGAAGGTTCCATCAGACCTAAAGATAAGGAATCCTCCACGTGCTAGACGCTCCAATTTGATAGATCAAAGTCGAGGCAAGGAGCTGGAGTGGGGATCGAACTCATCAGTCCAATGGGTAAGACATTTCTCGCTGCCCATTGACTATAGTTTTATTGCACCAATAAAGTAGCAGAATATGAGGCTTCAGTCCTTTGCCTTCTTATGGCCTTGAAGAAAAATGTGAAAGTGCTGCAAGTCTTCAGGGATTTCGCACTTGTAGTTAAGTAGGTCAGGAAATTGTACTCCTGTCATGATCGAAGACTCATAAATTATAGGCACAGGGTTTGGGATCTCTTAAAGGGCCTAGATGCATTCAACATACAATTGATCCCTCGTGCTCATAATCGCACAACTGATGCCTTGGCTCAAGCAGCTAGCACCCTACAACCCCTCTCTTTATCTGGGCTCAAGAAATTCACTGTTGAACTGACATCCATGCCATTAGTCCCGGATAATGTTACTCACCTGCAGGTCTTCAATGATGATAATCATATCCTCTAGTTCATCACAAGTTCTGATGTTTTCACTGCCCAAATAATTGATGAAGCTGATCCACAGGAGGCTGAATTGGACATAAAGGGGATTATCAATCTGAAAACCAACACAATCCCCAGAGGTATGGTTCAGCTAGAGCGCATATTTGATCTAGATCAGATTAGGGATCAGGATCGGCAAACAAAAAAGAAGGCTATAGGAAACCAGTGCAATGGTCACAACCTGGGAACAACCAAGGATACCAAGAATGTTTTTATCGGGAAGGTGTGCACGCCTGAAGAAAAGAAGGGAATCACAAATGTTTTGTGGTGATATCATGACGTGGTGGCATGGAGTTACGAAGACCTAAAAACTTATGACACTTCTGTCATCACACACACCATCCCTCTGAAGACTGTAGTGAGGCCATTCCGCCAAAGGCAACGCCCTATCAATGCCTTACTAGAACCTAGTGTTTACAAGGAGGTGCAAAAATTGCTTTCATCAAGAATCATCTTTCCCGTCAGGAATTCCACGTGGGTGGCCAACTTGGTCCCAGTCAGGAAAAAGAATGGAGAGATTAGATTGTGCATGGATTTCCACAATCTCAACCGCACCTCAGAGAAAGACAACTATCCAGTGCCTTCGCTGGATGAAGTGCTGCAAATCGTTAATGGCTCCCAGATGATGTCGTTCCTTGACAGGTACTCTGGGTATAATCAAGTAATGGTACAATATGAGGATCGCCACAAGACCGCGCTCACCACTAAGTGGGGGACATTTGCGTACAGAAGAATGTCGTTCAGACTCATCAATGCTGGCGCTACTTTCCAACGCGCCATGGATATCACCTTCAAAGACCTGGTTGACAAATTTATAATCATCTATATGGATGATTTGACTATATTCTCTAAGAGGTGGAGTGATCACGTCTCTGACTTATGTAAAGTATTTTAGAGATGCAGAGAGTTTAGGGTTTCTCTGAACCCTAAGAAGTGCATTTTCAGAGTGACCGAAGGAAGATTGCTCAAGCACATCATTTCAGAGCAGGGAATCTCCATTGATCTTGAGCGCATTGAGTCGTTACTCAAGATTCAGCCCCCGGGCAGCAAGAAAGAATTGAAATCTTTCTTCAGAAAGATCAACTTTGTCCGGAAATTCATCACAGGTTTCGCAGAAATTGTCAAACCTCTCAACGCCATTCTCAAATAGGAGGCCAAAGTTGAGTGGACGTCGGATGCCAAACAATCCTTTGAGGAAATCAAACGGGCCATTACTGAGGCACCTGTGTTGGTTAGTCTGGATTATTTGAAGCCGTTCTATATCTACTTATTTGCTTCAGAGCATTCTTGTGCTAGCATGCTGACCCAGAAGGACGACGAGGGGAATTAGCATCCGATCACCTTCTTGAGTGCTCCCCTCAAAGATGCTGAATTGCGTTATCACAACATAGAAAAGTAGGCGTACGCCCTCATCAGGGGAGTAAAGAAACTTAGACACTACATTCTACGCAACAAGGTGTTCGCTATTGTCCCCGACCCAGTAGTCAAAACACTGCTTATGCAGAATGAATTAGGCGAACGAAGGGCTAAGTGGGTCACCCCGCTCCAAGAGTATGATATGAAAATCCAACCGATGAAATTGGTACGAGGGCAGGCACTCACTTGTACAATGGCCGAAACAGTATTAGAGGCTGGACCTGAACTCACGGTATAGCAGTATTAACTTGAAGACGTCTCCCCGGGAGAATGGTACCAAGATGTCGTTTATTATCTGTTGAATCATAAGTGTCTGCCGCATCTGCAAGGGGTCCAGAAGAGGGCCCTAAGATTGAAAAGCAATGGTTATATGTTACAGGGTTCCATTCTCTATAAGAAGAATCATGAGGGCGTTTATCTAAGATGCCTTGGCAAGGAGGAAGCAGAACGCGTCTTGAAGGAGTTTCACAATAATTTTGGTACGGGCCATGGCTCGGGTTCTTCTATGGCACATTAGATATTAAGGGTAGGGTACTATTGGCCAACCATCTTCAAGGATGCCCATTTCCATGTTCGTTCATGTCATACGTGCCAAACCGCTGCCACCAGGGAGAGGAATGCTGCTGTCCTGCTGCAGCCCGTGCTGGAGGTAAGGCCTTTTGCGCAATGGGGTCTCGACCTCATCGGTCCGGTAAGCCCTTCATCATCTACAGGACACAGGTACATTCTTACCGCTACTAATTATTGTACTAGATGGACAGAAGCAATAGTATGTAAGCATTGCACAACTGAAGTAGTTACTGATTTTTTAGAAAATTTTATTTTAAATCGCTTTGGTTGTCCCTATGCTTTGGTATGTGATAATGGACCTGCATTCGCCTCATTGAAATTTGCTAGCTGGGCGTTTGACTATGGGATTGCCCTCAAATTCTCATCCAATTACTACCCTCAGGGCAATGGCCTTGCCGAATCCACGAATAAGAATTTGATTACTGTGATCAAGAAGCTGTTAGATAGGAATCCCAAGGACTGGCATACCCAGCTCCGTTTCGCCCTTTGGGCTAATCACACCTGCCACAAGGCTGCCCTTCGTGATTCTCCGTTCCACCTTGTCTATGGCCTTGAGCCTATATTCCCCATCCACCTGAAGATTCCTACTCTTCAATTCATCAACGATTTTTATGAGGGTGGAGATCGTAGGGAAGCTCGGTTAGCTAAGCTCTTACATTTAGAGGAAGTCTGAAATTGTGCAATAGAAAATTTTGCCAAGCATCAGGGCGTAGTTAAGAGATGGTTCGACCGCCGAGCCAAAATCAAGGCCTTTAGGATTACAGATTTGGTCCTATATTAGGACAAGGCCCATGAAAAGAAAGGGGGACACAATAAATTCGACAAGCTTTGGCTTGGCCCCTTTCAAATAGCTGAGATTTTGGGAGATAATGCCTTCTGCCTAAAGAACTTAACCAGTGAGAACGTCCCATTGCCAGTCAATAGGCAACACCTGAAGCATTACTTCTAGGCTTAAGCTCTTTCGAGCTCTTCGTTGTAAATACCTGTACATAAGTTAGAATAATTACTTTCTTGCTTGTTTGCGTTTTGTTTGCGTCGCTTTTTGCTTTCTCCCTCCTGACAGTTTTTTTTCAGAAGATGTTTCCTGCTCCTTTGTGGTGGCTGTGCTTGCCTGACAAGCGGTCCACTTTGCTGTCCATTCTTTGTGTTCTCTGGCTAAACATTCACTCTAGACTATCGATCATTGTAGAGCTGTCTGTGAATGATTTCCTTGTCTGAACTCTGCCCAGAACTTGACCCTTCGCTGGATCTTCTTAAACGCATCTCGGATCTTGCACAAATTACATAATGATAAATTCTGAAGGACCGTACTATGGTTGTTATGACACCTTAGTGAGTGAAAAATCTTAAGTCTACTCCAGTGACCACTGCAGTCTCAAACCCATTGTAGGCTTCAATGCTTACTCGGTCAAACTAAATGGCAAAGAAAGAAGAAATGAAATATCAAGGCAAGAAAAAAAAAGAGACTCTGAAAAAAAGGAAAAAATGACCGTATGGGTGTTCGGGTAACTCTACCGGGGCTATGGACACCCGGCCGACAGTAGAGCAATATCCATGAGATTGTAGTGAGAACTTCGCGAGGGCTATGGATGCCTGACTAGCAGCGGGGCAATGTCCAGGTTACTTTTAGTGTTAGTCAACTTATGTAGCTCACTCGGTTGAAGTGATAACCTTGGTTACTATCCCTAGGGAAGGAATGAACTCACTTCATACATCCTTCTAAGATGCCATGTAAGTTGACCCAATTAAGGATCTCATTCTCCCAGATTCATCCTTGGAAGCCGCTCCTGGTCTGCGAAACTAGAGATTCTAGGTCATGAATGAATATTTATCCCTAGAACACTCCGAAGTGTTCTCCAGCGGAGTCGCCATTTATTGTACCCTCAGCACACATGCCCCATTCGGAACGGGGACCCTATTTTCTTTCGCCTTGTCGGGTCTTTTGGGACCGCCTCATTTTGCATGCCCCTCTTTTTGATATTCTACATGGTCGATGTCGCACCAAGGTTTCATCATAAATCGACCATGCCTTCGCTTTTGGGTTTTTGCTGCCTTCCGGGAGCCTTGGGGGCCTCTTCGGCATTTTGGCTCTGAACGGCCCTAGGCCCCTCTGGGCCCGAGCCTCCGAGGTTCCCTTGTCAGACTTCTCCCTTGTGTTTGCCACCCTTTGCGGCATTCCCGGGGCATCTTTCCGCCCCTCGGGGCCCGCCCTTCCGTCTTCCGTTGGAGTTCCGGCGAGATCTCCCGGCGGCACTTTCTCCTCCGGGCCCCGGTCCCTGGAAGTCCGCCGCCAGACTTCCTTCCGAGGATCGCCGTCTGCAACGGCGAGCCTCTGGTGACATCCCGGCCGCCGGGCCCTGCCTTGGCTTTCTCCTCTGTGGGTTTGTTTTCACCTTCTCCTGCGGGATTTGTTGGGCCCGGCCATCCAGAGTTTCATCCTCGGAACTCCGTGACGGTTCTGTCGTCGTTTATGGCAGAACCCTACCGGCGTCCCGCCACCCGGGTCCCTGCCCAACCTTCGCTGCCGCCGCTTAACAACATGTGAAACCTTCGGCGGCGAACCTTCGCCTGCTGTCCGCCCTCCGGGCCTCGAGGGTCCCTCCGCCGTGGCCTTTCAAACTCGCAGAAATCACAGGGCAGCTGTCGTTGTACGTCCTCCCGGCCGCCGGGCCCCAGGGTTTCCTTCGCCATCGCTGACCTAATTTGAAATTCACCAACTTTTTGGCACGGCCGTACCAGCATTTAATGCGGGCATTAATGGCGGTTGGGGTATAAAATGCCCAACCCACCAATGCCAATTTCACAGACCGATTTGAAGCAAATTGCAGAACCAAGCATGCGGAGCCCATCACGATCGATAGTGTCACGACCGTTGCCATCAGCTTCACTCCGTCGATTCCCAGTGGATTCTGCATCACCCCGCTGCACCCTTTCGAGGTAGGCCATCCCCGCTTGCCCTCCTATGTTTTTTCATCATTTTGGGGATTTAAATGAATTAAACAAATGGTTAAAATGAAGAAATTTGAAGAACACTCTGTGGCGCCCGTAACCCATGTCTTATAAATTTCCCAAACCTGTCGGATTGACCCTCTCCGCCGACTTGGGACTCTTCTCGGTTGCGACTGTTCTTCAAGCAGGGCGGTCGGGCACCCCGGGCTCGGCATTCGCCTTCGCCGTCCACCTTTGCCCTCCGCCTTCACCCTCCGCCTTCGCGGGCTATGAGTCATCTCGCCGGGCCCGACCGTCCGGAGTTCTGTCCTCGAAACTCTGTGATGGTTCCACCGTCGTCCATGGCGGAACCCTGCCAGCTCCCCACCATTCGGTCCCTAGGCCGCCCTTTGCCGCCGTCATCCATCATTGCTAAAAATCAAACGGCACCCAGTGCGACCCGGCACCCCAGCCTCCGGGCCCTGCCTCCTGGACTTCCATCCTCAGAAGTCCGGCGCTCTCTTTCCCGGCACATGCTCATCGCACGCCCTATTACTCATCGGACCCCAGGTGTCGGACCGTGGGTGTCGTACCTATGTGTCTCATTTGCCGTCGTTCCCAATGGCAAAACCTTACGGCGAGGTCCCATCTACCGCCTGCTTCTCTGGATCCTGGTCTTCCCTTAGCCATCTTAGTTTCACCGAATTCCTCACCACTAGGACCATCTGGACCCAGCTGTCTGGAGTTCCTTCCCCGGAACTCCATGATGGTTCCACCGTCATCCACGGCGGAACCTTGTCGGCTTCCCATCCTTCAGGCTCTGAAGAGATCCTCGCCATCGCTGTTAAGTGGCACAAAAATCCTTCAAGCGCCAGACCTTTGCCGACCTTCCGTGCTCTAGGACCTGAGATTTTGGCCGCCACCATCTCTCGATGATTACCGAAAATCTTACAGCGGCCATCACCCCGCGTCACCCCACCTTCCGGGCCCCGGGCGTCTCCTTGCCGCCACTGTCCAGCATTGTTGAAAGTCTCGTGGTGGCCTGTGCGTTGCATCCTCCCGGCCTCCAGGCCCCGGGATCCGGACTTCTGACGCCGGGTTTCCGTTGTCTGCCAGCCGTCGCCTTGTGCCTTCTCCTGCCGGCTTTCTGGCCTAAAACCTCCGGCGCTCCTTGGATCGATCCAAGCAAATTCAAACCACAATATGACTTTGACCCATGTCCTAAATCATGCTATTCTCCATCATGAGCCTTTCAAAACTTCGAAATTTGGCCAAGGAGGGCCTCCGGGAACTTTCAGTCACATTCTCCCTTCCAGACAGCATTCCTGCCAGGGAAGTCCGGCCCTCCGGGCCCGGATTGCCCAAATACCCTGAAATGAAATTGATAACATCTGGAAGCAAGATTTATAATGTACTTGATTAATTATTTAAATAATATGCTCAAAATGTGGACTAACATTAACGCTTTTTGATGTTTTGTTGTGCTGACTTTGCCCTTGCGTGCAGAATATATGGAATCGGCTGCAGGAACTTCATGGGCCTCCGACAAAAAGGACAAGGGCAAGAAATCTGGAAGAGCCACTCAGGGAAAAGAACATAAGGATCAGATGAAATTTTAGTTTCAGGGTGAGCCTCTCCAATTAAAGGTCTCAACAGACTGGAAAGAAATCTCAGATACCAACATCGGCCAAGTGGACAATGATGAGTTCACTCAGAGGGTCAAGGTCGACCCTTCAACAAAGAATGCCAGACTGATAAGGCAGAGTGGGATCGCCAAGGCTGTCAGATTCCCTCCCTCTCTGATAGCGCCCGAACTCGTAATGGCCTGCCGAGAGGCCTATCAAGCGGACACCAGAACCATTGTGGACAAGGAGGGGAACATCCTTTCCGACATGTCTCGAGAAGGAATCACAAAAACCTTCCACATTCCCACATTCCCACATATGGAGGTCCCCACTTTGGAGCAGTGTTAGGAAGCATGGGATGCCAATCTGTTGGGCTGCAAGAAATTAATTAACCTTTACTGGCTTAAGGAGAAACGGGGCAGCGCAGCAAAAGTTCCCCAAGAACTATTCCGCAGCAACTTCCAAGAAGACTATCACGAGCTGGTAACCATGTTGAGCTTGGTCATGGGTCTCCTAGCAGCCGCCTACTTCCAAGAGTGGATGGCATATTACATTGAAAAAATCCTGCGAGGGAATGAGGATGTTAACACCAAAACCTCATTCCACTGGGGAGGCATCATCAGTAACTGTTTCCATGAGCAGTTCGTAAACGTTAAGAAAAGCTCCAAGTTCTACATGACCTCTTACCTAGTATACTCCCTGGCAGGTCAAAGACAATACAGTGGATTATTTATGGCACCAGACTAGGGGCACAGGCGAGGGCTCAAGCCGTTCGACAAGTACCCTCAACTCTAGTACCACAACTTCAAGAAGGAGTACTGCCGGGTCAATGACACCTTCTTTGGCCACATCATTAGATTGATCACCGGGGACTTCGAAAGAAGGGTTTCCTACAGCGCTAGGGTGCTCCTGAAAGAGTATGCCTTCCTATATATCCAGTTCCCCAAGTTCACCTACATCTGTGCCCAGGGATTCATAGAACGACCAAACAAGTTGCCAAGATACCCTAATGACAGGATCATTCTCCTAGAGCTTTCCCGGCAGCTCCAACACATTCAGACAGTCTTCGGCAACAAGCGCGTAGCAGGGATCCCCTATCCCATGACCCTCGGCTAGGGCCTGTATCAACTGCAGACATCCCAATGCGCAGAAAACTCTGAGAAAGAGCTTAAAGAATATAACTTTGATTGGTACACGGCCCGCCCGCGGATGGATCCACACGGCCATGTCAGGAAGGCACTGGGGCCGGCTTATGCTCACCAATACCACGTTGAAGACTTCTAGGTAGATTGCAAAGATGACAAGGAGGTCCGCACAAGACACTGTATAGTTCTTAAGAAGAGTGCGACTGTTCTAGGTGCCGGACCAACTCGAGGAAGACGAGTCTACAATAGTGCACCCAAGGTACCCTGCAGTTGCCAACCTGGCAATCCCCTCCATCGATTGGGATGAGCAAGAGGTCGATGACCTGGATACTATCACCCAGCCAATCATAGCTCGCACTAAGGAGTGGGTCGATGGGTAGGTGGCGCAACTGAAGCAACAAGGGGTGGTCCTTACATATGAGGCACTCAAGAGCAAGCCAAGCGCCGTGGAAGACATTGCCACCACCACATCAGTTGGTGAGACTTCCAAGTCTCCCCCCATCACTAGGTCTCAAAAGAGGAAAGGAACAGAGACCACACAATCTGCGGACCCTAAAGAGCAAGTGAAGAAAGACACGGGAGGCTCATCTCCCAAGAGGCTCAAGCAGACAGTGACTACGATAGAAGTATAGCCTCCCTTGCTTCTCCCTCCCCCTCTTGGTGCAATGCCTGCCTCCCAGACTACGGTCGCCTCATCCCCGCAGGTGGTGGACATTTCTGTCCATCTTGGCTCTTCGCCCCTGGCTGGATCAATAATTAACGTTGACTCCTCTTCTGGCATGGTCACTTCTCCTTCCTCTACCACCATGTCACCCATCATGTCGCTCCCACTGGCAACAATAGCATCGCCTGTACGCCTTTCCACCATACCCGAGGCTATCACGCGACATCTACAGAGTCTTCCCCCTGAGCTCTCACAACTCCTAATGGACCCCGCACTCCAAGCAGCCCTCGCCCAAGCCCTCGCAACAGCTCAGCCTTCACAACAGCCAATAGGGCCGTCGGTGATGGAAGGCACAATGCAAATATCAATAGAGTTGGAGGAATGAGAGCAGGAAGCCTCAAGTTCTATGGAGGAAGAGGCTGATGAATATCATGAGCACCCCGAGTATGAGCATCGAACCATCGACAAGGTGGTCTATGAGGGAGAAGAGACAGGCTCTTCCGAGAGCGAAGATGAAGAGGATGGCTCAGGTGACAAGGAGATCATCCAAACATTTGATGAGGACCTTGAGGAGGAGTCGGCTCAGTAGCCAAAGGATGTTGGGGAGGAGGCAGAATAGCCACCACATAGTGAAGAGGGATAGCCACAAGAGGAGCAACCTAAAAAGGATATCACTGAGGCTGAGACCCATGTTGTGAAGAGCCCCGGGGCCGAGGCTGCTGAAGAGAAGAAAGAAGAGGAGGCAGCAAAAGAAGAAGATCCCACCCAGGTATTGTCCACCAAGCTGCCCGTCAGGCACCTTGTATTTCTTCAAGACTCCGACGAGGAGGAGGACGCTGCTAAAGAAAAGGAGGAGCCCCAAAAGGAGAAAGAGACCGAAATCTTGTCTCTGACTGAGAAAGGTGAGGGCAGTGATGATACACCCAAAGATAAATCTGCCATGCCCAATTGGTTGGCAAAACAGCTAGAGAAGGCTACCCCGGTGCTGAAAGACCCAAGGGCAAGGTTGGAGGCCATCTTGGCTCGATCCCTGGCCATAACAAAGAAGGAGAAGAAGCCTAAGGTCCATTCCAACATAACGATGGACGCTTCTGGCTCCTGAGCAGTGCAAGTTGCCACACCTATAGTTGGCCAGGATGGGGTGAGCTACAGTGTCTCCACCATTGACTTAGGGACAGCGACTAGAGAGCAAAAGGTCGAACATCTGGAAGAGTCAGTGGCCACGGTAGTGCACTTGATCAAACAAGATAAGGTCACCAAGGACGAACTCAAGGTGCAGGTTGCTGCCCTAACTGATTACATCCAGTAATGGTCCTCAATGGACGACCTGCCCACCGCCTCCACGGCTGCACCGCAGTTGCTCTCCAAGGAGCTGATTGACAAGATGGAGAGGAGGAAGAACTTAGAGAAAACAACTGAGAATTGGTTCCAACAGGTCGTAAGCGTTGGAAGCATGGGAATTGGCATGGCTGTGCGGCCAGCCAATAAGTTCTTGGACCTGATCCAATCCTTGGAAGGCACAAAGAAACTCTACACCAATTTCCCTACAACATACGACTCCACCTTCCCAAGAATTGAGGCCATCCTCCAGATGCCTGAGGACACGTGGGAAGAGAAGCTGGAACTGAAGACGGAGGATCATTGGCTCGTGGATGTGTGGCACAGAAACCTCATCAACCGGAAGGAGAGGATGGAGTAGATCCTGAACAAGGTAGATCCAGATATAGAGTGGATCAAGGAAATCCAGGCAGAATGCGCCGATTACCTCAAATTGATGACGGGCTATGATATGTCCATGATGCAAATGGACGCCGAAAAGATCAAGCCATACTTCGAGAAGAAGATGAAGGACGGGACAGCTGGAGAAATCACCACAGAATTCCTGAGTTTTGCTGCCCGCGCCCTTGATTGATCAGAGCTATTTAGAGATCAAGGCTCAAAGTATGACGAGGATTGGAAGCGACTGGAAGAGAACGCCAAGGAATGGAGCTATCAGGCGCTAAGATGTGAGATCCTCGAGATCGATAAGCTCCAAGCAGTCATCCTCAAGTATATAGAGCATACAGCCTCTGAGGAGCAAGAGGACATCCTAGCCAAGGAAGAAGACCTCCTTGAAGAGTAGCTACAGCTAAGAAGACAACAATTAGCTATAGGACGAAAGAGCAATAGTGTCATCCACTAGATGACGAATTAGGGAAAAGACAAAAGATGTTTTTAAATTGTAAATCTATTTGGGGGTAGGTGAAACCCTATTTTGTAATGAATCTTGGCCACACAATTGTAATGAATCTTGGCCATTCATTTAACTTTTGGAAAACTATAAATAGAGCACTCCCCTCATTTGCAAAAGGGAGAGTTTAGTTGTTGTAAAGATATGCTGCTGAAATTTATAAGAAATAACATTGACTTGGTGTATTTCCTTGATTTCTCTCATGTCATTTGATTCATTTCTCCAATTTCACATGTTTAGCTTAGATCTCTTTGCTGTTTAGTTAGTTGTTCATGTTATTTGGATAAATTTTAGGAATGCTGTTGGCTGATTGTGAAAATTCCTGCTTTGTTGATGATCCTTTAGTCCATACTTTTTACTATTTGCTGAAGGTAGATAGCTATGCAAAGTTAGCCTAGACTTAATTTGAAGCTGTTCCAAACATTCATTCTTGATTCATGCATGTATGTGGTGGATGAAGGATGAAAAATCTGCAGCCCTTAGAAGATAGCACAATTTTCATGATACTGTGAAATCCCTGGTTAAATGGGATATTGTTTTGAGGAATTGTCCATTGTACGAACTCCATAGTCACTATTCGTAGCAAGCTTTATACTTAGGAACTTTTCCTTCCCTTCGCCTTTTTTTCACTTTTTTAGAAACTAAACAATACCAAGGTTCATTGCACATTGTAAAGCCAAATCCAACAATTAAAATGGAGTTCAAGATTGTTGTTTGAACCTACAGCCAACGCACATCAACTTCCCATCCTTGGAACTCCTTTCCAAAATCCAACTTCAAGCTTTATATTCATACTTTGTATTTTATGTAAGACCGCCTTGTGATTCTAGCAAATCACATCAAACTACTTAGGTATCTAAGCACTGTCATGACCTGACATCCGAGAGACCTTGGGATAGTGTTCTGCAATTCGATTGTGGGAGATTGTCTTTCAAGAGAGGTAGTGCACCTACGCACTGCCTGTGTTGAGAAGTGCATAAAAACACCATCAACAGAAGCAAGATGTAAATATCTGTCCCCAGTGTCTAGCAATGTATGGAATGTCATGGATGGGTGCTTGGATAGGAGTATGGATGCATGGATATGGATTATCTTGTGCTAAGATAAGGTGTTTGAGTAAGGACTGCTCATTGGATAATGCTTCATGGCTCGGATAATGCTGCATAGGATAAGATCAATGAAAATTGCCCATGTCAAGATGTTTACCATAATCAAGCATAAAGTGTACACCAAAATTTGTAAAGATTAAGATAACTTGGATGATGGATGTAGATGGATGAAAATGGATTGGATAAATGGTTCATGGATGAAATGGATTTATTATGGCCAAAATGGATGGGATGAGATGCTTTCAACTGAACTAGCACACGTAGATGCTCGATTCTACACATGACGCCTGTTTTCTAGGTTTTCATCACGGTCTTGCCCAAAGTGCCACCATAGTGGTTTTCACTAGAGGATGATTTTTTTCTTTACTATTTTCAATCATTTTTCTGATTTTTTTGGATTTTCATATTTTTTGATTTTTCTGAAAGATTTATGCTGACCCACCTAGTGGTGTCGATGTAGATGCTTCAGTCATAATGTGCCATTGATATCCTACTTGAAGAATTTATTTTCTAAGATATGTGCACTTGAATGTAACTTTTGAGATTTTTGATCAGCTTCATTGATACCAGAGTTGACTTTGTCTTTGTGCACACATCGCGATAGAGTGCCTTCTGAATCCTTATGATGAATGGTTGTTGACAACACATGGTCAATGTGAGAATTGGATAGTATGCTTGGGGGCATGGATGGAGTGTATTTAGGGATAAGAGATGGATTGGTTGATAGCTTGGAATCTTTGACTCTCCAAACTTGGGAAGATGAGCAATGATGGGTGGATACAAAAGTGTGTGTGGAATTAGGACCAACTGCTTGATACACTTTGTACATCGCTTGAAAAGCCTGCTTTTTCTTTTGTGGACATCTTTGATGGATACTTTTCCCCTTTTTATTTTTCCCCATAGTTTCTTTGACTGATGGAGTTTGATAGGAATGATCTTTCTTTGTATTTTTTGGTATCCATTTGTATTTGATTTGTCCTTCATACTTCTTAGCCTCTTTTTCTTTGATAACTTTATTTATGCTTTGATTCACATCCTTTATTTGATGTTGGTCCTAATTCATGGATAGGGTGATGGGTGGATGAAGATTTGTGACATGGCTAGTTGTAGTATTGGCATCGGTTTCATCATAAGGATTCTTCGTGGTCCCTATGTTGACATTTGCTTGAGACAAAGTTTCCCCCAGTCTAGTGGAAGTAACACCTTCATGCTTGGATTCTGCATGTTCGAAGAGCTCTTGTTTAGAATGCATTCTCTGATAAATGACCATCGTAGATGATGTTATTTCGATTGGATGCTCTACTGACTACTGAATATCTTGTTCTATCTGACCTATTTCCTTGAGTGGATAATGTTCGATATCTTTATTCATGATGTCTTCAATCTGAATTTGGGATATATCTGATCCTGATGTTGACAACTCTGTTTGACTATAGGAACCAATAACATGCTCCTTTTGTGTAATAATGTCAGGATTAAAGGAAGCTTGTTCTGAATGAAGATCATCTACATGCCCATCCACAAAAAGCATCTCATGGGTAGATGGAGGAGTATGTGTTACATGGATGTGATCATTTTGTATAGATAAGAGAGTATCCATTACATTATTGTAGTATCTTGGAGATATGAATTCTTGATCCTAAATGACTTTGAAATTGCTTTCGACATGCTTTGGATCAAGTTCTTGACATGGGCCAGTTTCAAAGGATGGATTGCTTACAAAGGGTTCTCGGATGTCGCCATTAGACATGGTAAGTGGTTCAATATCCTCAAGTGTTGAGTTCAAGGTTCCTTCAGTATCTGTAGCCATGAGGTCAAAGGGGGTCAACATGTCTTGGAAAGGACCATTGCTAGACTTTGGTAAAAGGCATTGATCATGCTTTGGCATAAATTCTTGAGATATGTCCCTTAACTCGTAAGGAAATGTAGAGACATTTTCAACATGATCATAGGTCAATGGATCATGCATTATATCAATAGGATCAAATAATCCTAACACTCCTTGAAATAGATCACTAAAAAGTGGCTCTTGATGTATGGTGAGTTGGTCATTGGATGGGGTAGAAACATCTTGAATGTGCTCATTGATGGATAGATTTTGATCATTGTTTTCAACAATTGTGATGGGTATATTGTCCATGTCTTCAACCATGGGGTCAAGTGATGTTGACATTTCTTGAATTGGATCATTGTTGGGTATTGTTGGTGTATTTTGATCATGATCAAAAAGTGACTCTTGATGTATGTTAATTTGATCATTGGACAAGGTGGAAACATCTTCAAAATATTCATTGATGAATAGATCTCGATCATTATCCCCAATAGTGATTATCTTTTGATCAATAAGGTCTTGGATGAGATTTTTGAGTTGAATACAATCTGATGTTGTGTGTCCCTTTATTTTGTGGAAGCCACAAAAGTGCTTCTCGTTATACCCTGGTGGTTTAACTAAGGGCTCTTGATAATCCTCATAAATAGGGAGTTTAATGAGATTTTCTTGGACCAATTGTTGCATGATCAATTCAATGGGTCCCCCAAGTGGTGTGTATTTTCATTTGTTAGCTTGTGAGATTTGACCTTTTAGTGATTTATTTTGGAGATGTGGTGATTGGTCTTCAAGATATGGTGATTGATCTTTGAGATGGGGTAATTGGGTTTGTTGTCGATGTTGATCTTGATATCTGACTTCTTTACATTTGAGATATTGTTCTTGATGTGGTTGTGGACATAACAAAATGCTTTGATGACATGGTTCAGCCAATGGAAGAGTGCATTGACTTTGGAGTGAAGATATCTCTTGGCTCAATAATTCAATTAGTTTGGAATGTGAAGCAAGTTGTTCTAGCGAAATTTGATTTTGATTTTGAAATTGACTCTCTTGATTTGGCTTTTGTTCAAGTGGATTTGGGATGTACACTTGTGGTGTTTGAATGGGATCATGAAAAAATTGATTTTGGACATTGTCTTGACTTAGGATGATTATAGATTGAAATTGACCATTGTTCATGTTTGGAATATTCGTATGATTTGCAAATGTATCCATCCCAAAGTTTGTCAGATTCATGTTTCAAAAAATTGTACTTGGTACATTCTCCTTTGGCATGTAGGGATTTGGTGGTATGACATTGTTCATTTGAAGGCTCATGCATTGATTGTTTGGTTGACAGACTTGCAGGTTTGGATTTAGATCTACCATCAGGAAATGTGTTCCAATCTTTGATCTGGGCATACTCACACTTGTTGTGCCATTGACATTTGTCGAAGGTAATGATCCCATGTATGGTTTGTATAGATGTGAGTGTTGATAATCAATCAGTGTTGTAAGGCTTTGAAAGTTCAATTGATTTGGACTACTCATGATGTATGGTTCAAGTTTGTATTCCATGTTCTCCTTGTGTTTTGACCTTGTTGCAAAAGTGACCCCTAAGGTTCTTAGGACCAATGATGAGATGAAGGATGAAAGGGGGTGAATGATATGAGTGTTGAATGTTTAGGGAATTTGGATCAATGCTAGACTTAGGGCTTGATTTTGATTGTTTGATTTGGATGATGAACTTGTAAACCCTAAGATGTTGGATGTGATCTTAGGATGAACTTTGTTCAATGGATTGCTAATTCAATTAAATGTATGAGAAAGGATGCATTCCCATACATCTAACTAAACGAGGTGATTTTGATTTTGATGACTTACCTAAGTCTAAAATGATGTTTCCAAAGATCTAAAGTTGTTTGGTGGGAGGGGTTTTGATAAGTGTTTGAGATGGATGAAGTGTTTGATTTTGATCCTAAGAGACTTAGAGAGACTTTATTTGCTAGGCCAAGGTATTGAAGAACACACTTTTTTCTAAGAGTAATTTCAAAATCAGAAGACCAATGTTTTGCATGAGAATCATATGACCAAAAGATATCAAGCACATGTGTGGAGTCCAATTTGTTATCTTTTCTTAGTGGATTATTTTTACCACAAACACACTCTTGATTAGTTTTCAAACTAATTTTCCAATGTCTCAACTTCGTCTCATTTCACAAGGTATGTTATGCAAAACTTTGATGAATTTAAGGCAAAGATTACCTAATGTTTAACTTTAGGGAGGAAATTGAGATGTAAACTCAAGTGTTCAGAAACCTCTAAGGATGTAATCCCAAGGGCAAGCAATAATACAAGAATTTGGTCAATGGTATTTGCCTCCTAAAGGGTTTGAAGTTTTGAGGATCATGTTGAATGTTCGTTTGCAAATGTTTTCGAACAAGCACTGTGTTTTCAAACTGACTCACAAGCAATGCAACATCCTAGCTCAATTGGTACATTTTTCTTGGTGTGCTTGCCTCATGCCCTTCATAGTAGAAGAGATGATTTTACATGCAACCAAGGACAAAATATAAAGGTATGTTAAGAATGAAGTCTTAACGTCTATATTCTAACCAAGATCGGACATGGCAAGTAACTTCTTGGAATCCAAGTTCCAATGCACCACTTTGATAAACTCGTTGGATGGACTAGATGGAAACTACAAACAAGGTTCTTATTGACACAACATCAGTGACATGGCACCTTGCGAGCATCCAGCAAGCCACTAAAGGATTTAATCAATCCTACTAGAGGTTCTTATATGTTTTACAGTAGTACCCCATTCTGAAGACACTGTATAGATAAGGCCTACATACCATGAGGACTTGACGGTTTAGTCTCATCCATTTATATACCGGCCTGAATGAAAACTAGTTGAATTCACCTTCGAGTTCTCCTTTTGGATGTGTCTCTTAGGCAGGCCCCTCTAAAGGTGACTCAAAGCAATAAAATGCATTTTGAGTGTTTCTCTTGCACCCTAGATCGCACGAAGTGCAAGGGGAGAGGATACGCACTAAAAATGCACCAAAGACAAAATTACACAATTCAAACACTTGTTCATTTTAGCCTCAAAGCAATGATGACTTCATTTTAAACCATCAAGACAAAGTGTGAAATTTTCCTTGTTCAATTTTATCCCAAAAGTAAAGTTTATTCAATTTCTAGCATTCAATTTTAATCCAACTTTGAAAAGATCAAGACAGTGATTGATTTTAAATCTAAAACTGAAAGCAAGTTGTCCTAAAATAGAAAATGAAATCGGGAAATGAATGCCTCAAGCTAATAAGCATTAAGAAATTCTTTTTCCAAGTTCAATTCCCCACTTTCCAATTCAAATCAATCATGTCATTTGATTCCAACATGAGAGCAACCATCATTGATGTCAACCTGTAATCATTCAAAACAATTACAAATAAGATATATGCAAACAAATCTCTGATTTAGCAGCAGGAAAACAATTCAAAAATTTTGATTGTAAGGAGAATGTTTAATCCAAAGCATGGTAAACATAAACATAGATTGCACCCTCCTAAATCCACTCAACCTGCAATGAAAACAAAAGACAAAGTATTGCACTATTTAGAAAAAATGCAGCAGTATGAATTTGTAGATTTAATTGATTGAAAATTGAGAGTTCAAAAATTAATGATAAACTCAATTGTTTTTAACAATTAGAACACTCTCCAATACTTACCACATTAAATATTTTAAAACTACAACCTCCCCCTATTGGTCGCACTATTTTGGATGTGACAGAGTTGTCAGAGAAGATTGAAAAAAGATATGCTGGAAAAAGAATATTGCGCTGCCTTCTTTTCATTCACTAGCGGGTGCCCGAGACTTCAATGGTGTGTAGAGAGATCGATCAGCTATTTATGAGGAAAGCTTTTTCCGTAGTTGTCTGATGTACCACAACTTAGCAAATCATTTTACTATTATGATGTACCACAATTTTTCCAATGATCGTGGAAAGTTTATTCAAAAGAGTTTAGAGTGCATTTCACAATGGGGATAAAGATATTGAATGATCTTCAATCTATCACCTACTGCACCATTGTTACTGTTTCATAAACTAAAAAATCACAAATGTTGAACTTTAATATTCTGCATAAATGTGTTCTCTATGGGCACAATGGTAAGTATTAAATAATTTGTCTTCAATGAACTTCTATTGAAGTGACTGACATGGGTTTTTTTTAATTGCATTATCTTCAGATTGAGTAAGCTCAATAAAAAAAATTAGACTTTCCTTCACATCATACTCATTCCAACGCATTTTAGGTGGCAACCAATATGATCATTTAAGAATCAAATTGCAGTCCTAAGTGATTTCACATCAACAGAGGCATTGACAGAGCTCTATTTTCAAAGTGATTTGATACGCAACAGGGACATGTTAGCTGAACGTACACAAGAGTCATGAGTGTTTGAACTCTAATAAATCCCTACAAATGCTCTCATTAATATTTAGATTCTCATATCACCCTAACACCAATGATTATAATGCTTGAGCAATCTCAGAAAGGAGAGACCTTGGACCCTAATGATTATAAGGTTAATCTTTTCTTGGCATTTGGTGTTTTTTAGTCACCTCAAGAAAGATTATGTAACGAATATAATCTAATCAAATTAAATACCAAGCTTATCAATTTAAAGACTACAGCAATGGCGCCATAAAATAAAGGATTTAAGGAAATCATGAGAGCTGGTAGTAAATTTATGTTGAGATCAATAAAGAATTCTTATTGAAATGACCAAGTCTTAAGAAAGATTGTTTTGCAGCCATCAAAGATTATGCAGGGTGCACCCAAGTGGAAGTTTATTTGAAAAAAAACAAACTTTGCATTAATTGGTATGGGGTGAAAGCGTACCTCAAGAAACTGAGAACTGATTCAAAATTCTCCATTTAAAGCGCTTTTATTGGCAATTGATGTCAGCCAACGTTTGACTCAAAATTTTGGCGTTGCTTTTAGACTTTCAAGATTACTGATGATGGCACCTATTTGACTGCCTGCTTTAATTTCTTTCCCATTCATCAACAATCTCAGAGCCTTAATGATCCTCCTAGGATGGTTTTTGCTGCTCTTCCTTGTGGTTGGCCAAATCTGCAAGTGTTAAGGGAAATGTGACTACTGGGATAATTTAAGATCTATAGAACTTTCAAGCACTATTGGTCAAAGCATCTGTAAAGAAAAAAAGATTATATAGAAACAAACCACAAATAAGTTGCCCTAAACAAGTCAGAATGCACAACTATTAAAAATGCTCCCACTTGGACCATAAAAAAGAAGATATAGTCAAAATAACAAACAACACCAATAGATCAAGTCAATTTAATAAAGGTCGCTGCAATTTCTGCGTACTATTGTTTAAGAACGGCAGACTTGAATTTTTTTTGGAAATCTTGAATTCAGAGCATAATTCAGTCACAAGCAAATGGCAATTGATCAATGCATCCCAGGGCATGCTGAATTTAACCTAGATAAACAACAATTGTGCCAAATCTACAAAGATGATAATTAGAATTTTGAATGTGGTGCCAAGATAGAACAAGGATAGGACATGGCTGACTTGCCCAAATACAACAGAGACGAGGATTCACCCGAAGGAAACAAGATAAAGCTAGAATGAGGCAAATGAATTAGTAACATTAAATACGGCCACATAAGAATAGGACAAACAAAAATACCCAAACTAGAGACTCCTCTCATGGATAAGCATGGGAAAACATCATGCCAACACATTGATTTTCTAATCAATCAGAAACTCTTCATGCAAGCTGCTCCTAAAATTAAGTGCAAACATCATAAAACTATAGAATCTTCTCATGGAGAAGCACGGGCAAACATCTGGAATCAAATCATGGTGGATTTGAACTCTTCTCAGTGGTTAATGTTGTTGATTATCAAATCAGTGCATGATTTAGTTGCAACTCACTTTTGTATGTAGTCTAGCAGATTAGATGATAGTCAATAAGTATTCAAATTACAGTAAATTTGTATTCAGCCAATCTTGCTTTCAGTTGGAGCCAACATATGGACAACAGGGTTTAGATTCAAATATGAGTCTAACTTGGAACCATGTAGGTGATCTAAAGCACTTATATGCCATCATTGATAGGATTCAACACATCTAGACTCCTTTAGACATGACAATAAGCCGCTGATAAATAGTTGAGGTGAATGAGAAAATAAGCAAAAGAATTCAATAGAAAATCCAAAAAATGATGGTAATAGGAATATGGGATGGTTGTATATGAAGTAAGAGGTGCGGTTGTACAATCTTCAAAGAGTGTATGAAGAACATATTAGGGAGGGTGGAAAGATAGGCTATGTGGAAATCAACGAAGAGGTCATGGGTTGAAGGCAATGTGCAGAGACCACAAATTGGACGAGTCAAGCTAGATGAGGGAGCACGTGCTATATCAATAACAAAACAGTGGGTGCCAAAATGTGAACCCCTTTTCAAACTTGCATGGAAGAAACAAAAAATCACATTAATAGATCAAAATGCAAGATTAAAACCAAGAGTTCCCCATAAGATCCATCTGCATTGTTAGAAAACAAAGGAAAAAGATGATATAATTGAGCAAATACAAACACAAATAACTATCCCTATTCTAAAACAAGACAAACACTTGATCTTATGGGGGTATTGATGCTATTGTCGAAAATAGGCCTTCCCCAACCCCTTTAGATAAGCTAATGTGATGAAACTTCTTTGATGATGGTATGATGGTGGGCAAGATTAGCTCTCAATTGAAGAGAGTAACCTTGTATGAGATTGTGGAGATGAAATGATAGAATTGTGGAGGATTTGAACAATAGAAGAGACCTCTATTTATGGCCAAAAGTGATAAAAGAATTCCAAACATGGAGGATGTGGGACTAAGATTGGTCCAGTGAGATGAGGACACTTGTCATCTTATGAGTGGTTGATGCATGTGCAAGATTTGGGAAATGTGCCCAAGAGGGGGAAATTTCAAATTTGAAATTTAGAGTAAATGCTTAGTTTGACTTTGGAAAGGGACATGTAAGAGACATGTAAGGCCTCATAAATTCCTTGTTGGGTGTACATGCCAAATTGGGGGGAGATTCAAACTTAAGGGAATATTCCTCAAAGATGCCATGTTGAGTGAAAATGATGATTTTAATAAATCAATAAATTGATTTATTTGTGCAAGTGGGATTATCTAGAGGATGCAAGTGGTTAGGATTAGCATTTAATCAGGATTAGGTTAGCTTAATGATGATTAGGATGATCTTTTGACTTTTATGACTTAAATATTTGATTTATTTAATTCAGAAAAGGATGGAATATGCATTTGGATTTAATTAAATAAAAGGATTGATTTATTTAATTAAAATGAGGGTGATGGGATCAAGTTGATTTATTTGATTTAAACTGATGACTTTAGGAGATTGATAAATAAACTTGATTTATTTGTTGAATGGATGAATATGACCTAATTGAATGCATTATGTCAATTTGATGTGTCTACAGAAGTCACACATTGTTTCAAGGGAAGATAAAAAAGATGTCACCAAATGTATAAAATAATTTTTGTAGAAATATATAGATGTAAGAAAAAATGTATAACTACAAAACCCACAGTTGCTTGTCTTCCTTATGGAAAATGTAATAGTAAATCTATACAATAGTTTGTGCATATACATATATGTATGTAACAAAGAAATGACTAATTTGAAATGGAAAAGCAGAAAACTCATGCTCATTTTCCATCCTACCATATTGGCATGATGGGCTCGCATGGACTCTAGCCAAACCCCTGAGCAAGAGAAGTATGGAACATCCACGATCTTTGGGGTTGGAGAGTGTGTAGTTAAACCTTCTTTGTTTCATTAAAAAAATATGGATAGGGCTACTAATTTTTGGCTATTGAGTGCTATTCTGATACGTCTTTTACAATTTCTCAATTTGTCTATAATATTTAGTGAAAGTGGCCATTGTTTATTCATACATATGTAGACACATATATATACACTATGCATCTTGGTTGACATACACATGGTTTGGTTTTCATTTTCAGTGAAGCTTGTGGGGTTATACTATGTTATGCATGGGTTTTTTGCATAAATGATTAATTTATTGTTAATGTCTTCTTGTTATATGTTTCTTTTCCTGTATACTTATTATGATAGGAACATTGTAGTTAAATGTACTTTTTTGTCACTGTCGGTCTACTATATTGATTATCTCTGTATATCTTTGGTGTTGCAGCTATTAGCATAGGAGGAATTGTAGCTAAATACAACACCATTTCCATGGGAGCAATTGTATTTATTTGTGTGTAGGGTTTAGGGTTGTAAGAAAGCATTAACATATTGGAGATAAAATTACTTTGGTGTTTGTCTAGTATTATTGTAGCATATCTTTTATAATTTCTCTATTTGTGGTGATGTAAGTCAAATTTTAAATGAAGCTTGTGGGCTTATACTAATTTTTAGATGGGTGGTTTGCATAGATGATCTCCAAAAAATATGGTTAGGCTTAGTTATTTGTCCACTCTTGATATATTGTTTGGCTTCTCTGTGTGTATAGCAATTTTTGAGATTTGAAAGAGATTATTATTCTTTCTTTCTTTTGTAAAAAAAAATGGTTGAGCTTGGTTAATTGAATGTTGTTGGTTTGTTGTTTTGGTTGTCTATGTGTATCTTTGGCATTATAGCCATTACCATGGGAGAAATTGTATTTATCTCTGTGTAGGGTTCAGGGTTCTATGAAATCATATATCAATATGTTTCATGATATCCTTTTCCCCTCATCTGTTTCAAGCTTTACAAATATTCTAGGATTAAATGATGTCTTGTTAGGGAAATAAAACCTTAAAAAAATACCCTATCAACCAAAGATATAAATTTCAACAGATAATAGACAATGCAACTATTGCTATCTTTTGTAGTTAAAGGTGCAAGGGCATTTAGTCAACTGTTACATACATTACTTGTCTTGTGTGAATATGTATCGTGTTTTATAGACAAATAGGGAAATTGTCAAAGAACCAATACTAAAACATATACACATTCCTTTATGCGCATCCTAGTGTTGCACAAAGGGGATGGGCAAAGGAAATGCAAAATTGAATGCTAGCTTGTGGCAAAGTATACTTTAATGAATTTATATTGTCAAGAGAGCCATCAATAGGATTTGTTTATTTTTTGTTATTTGTTTAAAGTTTCTGAGGGGATTTTTTGTTAGCTAGGCCTTGAATAGTATTTGTTGTGTATTAGGTGTGTTACAATTATATATATATATATATATATATATATATATATATACATTCCCACTTGGCAACATTCAATATCACATGTACATTGCTTGCCGCTACTATGGAACAACAAGATGAATTGCTACTCGCACCAAAAAATACTTACCATTGACCCTCCATGTATCAAGAACACCATTTTTTAACAAGACCAACACACATAATTGTGAAGCTCCACATTGCAGCTCAAAAAACCATTGCAGTGCTTGCTTGAGACCATACAAAGCCTTCCCAAACTTGCAAACTTGATTTTCTTTACCTTACACTTCAAAACCTTGTGTTTGTTCCACATACACTTCCTCTTCTAAGTACCCATTCAAGAAGCACTTTTCACATCCATGTGATGAATGCTCCATTTCTTTTGAGCTGCTAATGAAATCATCATTCTAATAGTCTCCTGTCATGCTAATGGTGAAAATGTCTCTTCATTATCAATCCCATACCTCTGTGTGAAGCCTTTAATAACCAATCTTTCCTTGCATATTTCAACACTCATATCACTATTGTACCTAGTTTTGTAGACCCATTTAGTACCAATTTTTTTCTTTTCATGTGGAAGCCCTGTAAGCTCCCAAGTATCATGCCTGCGAATAGATTCTATCTCTTCTTGTATTATTTGCACCCAAACCTCATTAGTACTTGCATCTTCAAAACATGATGGTTCAAAATTGTTGGTGTAATTAAATGTGTTGTACCTTTTCCTAGGTCATGATTACACCTTAGTTAAGCTTACTTAGGGACCAAATAGGAGGTTGTTGGAGAATTTCCAATTTTGGTGCAGACTTGACATGTCATTACTTTATCACTTCCACCTTTTGTGGATACATCATGTGATTATCTCTCCACCTTAGGTGGAGTGCTAGCTTTTACTAGTTGTCTCATATCATAATATTATGACACTTGTCATAATCTTATGCCCTTCTATGTTCTTACCTTGGCTATATAACCAAGGGGTCTCTCTCATTTGTAATCAATCAAAATCATCTCATATCATTGACATTGAATACAGTCTATTCTTGTTATATTCATCTCTCTCTTTTCTTGTGCTTTCCATTTGGTCCATAGATCCTGGCATCCATAGCCAATTCTAACATGGTATTAGAGAGAGTTGGGTTCCATTGGAGTCTTTTTCTGAAGAGAGATACCAGATTTGAGGAGGTTCCATTTTTGGCTCTTTGTTACAGGTTCATATTAGAGCTTTTTGGTGCAAATCTAAGCTCACCATTGTGTCTGGAAGGTTCGAGAAAGTTGATTTTTCCTTTTGTTTCGTTCAAATCAGAGATACAAGGCCAAATCTAGGAGGGTTTGAAGCTGAAGTGTGGTTGCCAGATCGAGGAAGGTAGCTGCAATTTTGGAGCATTTTGGGTCAAATCTGAGCCTACCATCGCGTCTAGAAGGGCAAAAAATGCGTCCAGAAGGGCTAAAAACCCTAAGATCGACTGTCAATTCATCCATTTTGGAGCAAGTCATCCAGTGAGGAAAAAAAATTTTGCTCCAAGAGTCGTACGACCCCAAGTCATCATTAATACCATCGGTATGAATTTTTAGAAAAATAATTTATTCGGTTGAAAATTTTTGAATTTTTTTTATAAAACAATCATTTTTCAGTCGAATATTATTCAGACAATTTTTTATTTGAAAATTTTGAAAAATTAAAAGAAAAACAATTTCAATTTTTTATTGTGGTAGTACTGCAGTCTGTAGTAGGGTACTGCAGATTGCAGGTACCCCACAATACCAGGCCAGCCATTGGTCACCATGTGGTGGCTCCACTTTTATCCCATGGGCCCTTTCTCCATTCACCGATGGGAGTTTTCAAAATATCCAGCTAGGTATCACAAAAAAATCTAGCTATAACAAAAAATTCCCCGACAGCATCAAATCCTCAATCAGTGGTCGAGATTCTTTGAAATATTCTGACCAGGGCATATTCCATAATTTGGTGGGGGGAGAATATTCCGATCAGAGATTTTGGTACTGGCATATTCTGTCAGACAGAATATTCTTTCGGCATCAAAAGATTCCTCGTGGGGCCGAATGAGGAACCGAATGTTCTCTTGACGGGTAGGAAACTGTCAATTTTAAGCTCTTCGATTGTTGAAATCATCCCACATCAATAGTGATGTCAGCATCTTTTTGAAAATTATCCCCCCTTCTCCGTTGGCAATTTTGATTTTGCAGTCCATTTTCAAATGTTGATATCTCAGTGGTTTGGGCTCCTTTTTTTGAGATTTTTTTTTTTATTTGGGCTAATTTTTCGTGCTCTACATAGTGGTGCAATAATGTTTTGATTTTGGTGCCTAGTTTTTCTAGAATTTGTAGATTCTCACAAGGGTTGCTACTTCATCCTCATTTTGGGAACTTCGGGAGCTCATATTTTGCTCCTACGGTAACATTTTTTTATACAATTTTTTTTTAAAGTGCATGATTTTTTGTGTAATTCTCAATGGTATGATTAGATTGATCTCATTGTATGCCAAAAATTGTACTTGATTCTGTGGCCTATTTTGGGCATTTGCATGTACTAAGATCAGAACCACTTCACTTTTTTTGGCAAGTGGCAATTATAAATGCACTAAATATAAAGTGCCAAATCAGATATTTCTTGGGGGGTTTCTTGATTGAGTAAATTTGGGGGGTAATCTTGTGGATGATTCATTTGTGTTGATCATTTGAGGAGGTATCATGGATTTTTCTATTCATCCTTATGTGGTAATATTGAATAAGGATAATTATGAGTCTTGGAAGAAATGTATACTGACACATATTAGGTGGCTTAAGCTTTTTCCATACCTTTATGGGCTCATACTTGAACCAAACACACCCTGGAAGCAATCAATTTGGGGTAATACTAATGATCACATTGTAGGATTAATTGGTTCATATATTGGTGTTGCTATTACTATGGAGATCTCAGATATCAAGTGCCCACACACACTTTGGACCAAGATTTGGGAGATTTTTGGAGACCATCATATCTCTCCATTCCCAAATGATCCTATTATATATTTTTTAATTCCCCTTGATGATGTTGATAATATACCCTATGATGATGATACTTTAGAGGAGCTTGAGTATAATAAATGTCTTGAATTTCTAGTTGATAAAGAGACTTCTCTTCTTTCTTCTCCTCCTCCTATTGAGATCACATATTCATCTACTGTTGTACTTGATGATAATTGTGTTGCTACAATTTTGGCTCCTAGTGATTAAGTGCAACAAGACATACATAGTCTTCTAGATATGGCTACTTTGGATGATTTCCTCACAGGTATTTCAACCTCTTTTGTGGAGTCTCATCTTACATATTTGGGAGACATCATTGATGAAATACATCTTCTCTTTGATGAAGATGCACCTTGTTCAATTGTTGTGAGGGAACATCTTGACCCTCTTGTTCATTCTCTACATGATCATTCTTCACAGATTGGCATGAGTGTGGATTATTTTGGAAAGCATTTGGAGGAGGCTTCTTTGTCTTCAGAGGGGATATCTTTATCTTTGGATTATGTTCTACATTAGTCTCTACTAGATGTTGGATTTTCCTCTTCAGTAGTGTCTCCTAGAACGTCTATTTGGAGTGTTTCGGCTTTCAGCATCAACATGGAGACACTTGAGCATGCTTTAGAGACATCTTCATTTTTCATCTATATTCTTGACATCCTGCATACATCCCTAGTTTTGTTTCTTCCTAAGGGGAGGAACGTTGTTTGGCAAGATTGGATCATCTTCAGCATTCAATTTCGAGCTTCTACCATCATTGTAGGAGACTCAACATTGAGGGGGGGGCCACCTTGTCTCTCTTCTACTTCTCTCTTATGGGGGGGTCTTTTTCCTCACATGGGGTTTTTACCTTCTCATTCTTCATTGAGAGCATTTCTTTTTTGTATTTCATCTCTCTTTTGAGGGGGAGCTTTCCCATGAGATTTTCTCCCTTTCCTTGCTTGTGAGAGATTGTATTGTTTGTACATGGGTACCTAACATGGCCTCGTAGCTGGGACCCATCTTGCATTTTTTTCTTTTGTGTACATTCTCCCTAAGTTGCACTTAAGGGGGGGTGTTGGTGTAATTAAATGTGTTGTACCTTGTCCTAGGTCATGATTACACCTTAGTTAAGTTTACTTAGGGACCACATAGGAGGTTGTTGGAGAATTTCCACTTTTGGTGCAAACTTGACATGTCATTACTTTATCACTTCCACCTTTTGTGGACACATCATGTGATTATCTCTCCACCTTAGGTGGAGTGATAACTTTTACTAGTTGTCTCATATCATAAGATTGTGACACTTATCATAATCTTATGCCATTCTATGTTCTCACCTTGGCTATATAACCAGGGGTCTCTCTCATTTGTAATCAATTAGAATCATCTCATATCATTGACATTGAATACAGTCTATTCTTGTCATATTCATCTCTCTCTTTTCTTGTGCTTTCCATTTGGTCCATAGATCCTGGCATCCATAGCCAATTCTAACAAAAATCAACCTTGGAAAGTAAAGCAAAATGTACTATCTCACCTCTAAGATTTTCTTCATGTGCTTCATTTGTACTTCTTTGATAAATGTCAATTAAGCTTCGTTCCTTCCTTGTAGAACTTGGACTTCAAGCTAGACTTGTACATTGAATTGATGAGTGGCTACTTGATGGACTTGCTACTCTTGGAGTTAAAATGTTACTGGGCTGCTCATGATCAATTTACTCAATAATACTATCATTCAAAATAGATTTTGACATCTTAACATGGTCTTTTTCATGAACATAAACTCCCCTTTCATCAAAAATAACGTCTCTAGAGATAACAATACTATGGGTGAGAGAATTATGCAACTTGTAAGCCTTACTTTGTTCACTATATCCAACGAAAATGCATGATTCACTTTTTGGATCTAACTTTTTCCTTTGTTGATTAGCTACATGAACATAAGCTAAACATCCAAAATATTTGAAATGCTCGACATTAGAAATTTTAGCATACAAGGCTTTGTATGGAGTCATCACATTGAGGGAACTAGTGGGACACTGATTAAGAATATATACTGTTGTAGAAACTGCATTACTTCAAAAAGAATTGCTTAGTCCCTTGGTCTATAACATGCACATTGCCATTTCAACCACTATATGATTCTTCCTTTTAACCACCCATTTTTTTGAGGTGTGTAGGTAGTGGTGTAGAGATGCAAAATTAGCATGATGCATTCAATCAAATTCACACTTGTCCATTCATCAGGGTAAATCAATTTCAATCTCCTAACGTCATTCACTTAAATTGAATAAATTAACTTTATTTAATTTAATCCTATCATTCCCTCTTTGATTAAATAAAGAAATCATTTGTTTAATTAAATCTAAAATCATCATTCATCTCCCTTTGATTTGATTTAAATCCCTAAATCAAGTCAAATTGGTCAAATCATCCTAATCATCATTAAACTAATCTAACCATTATTAAAAGCTAATCCTAACCACTTGCATTCTCTACATTTTTCCACTTGCACCAATAAATCAATTTATTGATTTATTAAAATCAGCATTTTGACTCAACATGGCATCTTCCCTCAAATTTGAATTCAAAAGCAAGTTGAAAGGTGAATCCAACAAGTAATTTAATAGTTCTTACATGTCTCTTACATGTCCCCTTGCACAAGTCAAACTCAACATTAACTCTCATTTCAAATTTGAAATTTCCCCCTCTTGGGCACATTTCCCAAATCTTGCAAATGCATCAACTACTCAAAGTTGGCAAGTGGCCTCCTTTGATTGGTTTGTTTTTAGTCCCACATTCATCCATTTGGCCAATCTCTCATCAAGAAAATCTATAAATGAAAAAGCTTCATCCTTGATCAAATCCTCCACAACTTTACAATTTCATCCACAAATCTCATGTAAGGTCATTCTCTTCATTTGAGAACTGATCTTGTCCATTTCACTACACAATTTGCTCCATGATTCTATCATTTCATCTCCAGAATCTCATACAAGGTTACTCTCTTCAATGGAGATCTAATCTTGCCCATCTTATCATCATCATCTAGCTTATCTATCAAGGATTGGGAAAGGGTTGTTTTCAACAATAGCACCAATCCACTATGGGATAGGATTAATTTCATGTTTTCATATGCTTTTGTTTGGTTTCCATTGTTTCATTTTATTGCATATTTAGCATGATTCAATATCTCATATGGATGCTTGATTTGCTATATTTGACTTGGCATTATTACTAATATTCATTGAAGTTGAAATATTTGTAGATTTCACCATCTACATACTGGCGCTAGAAGGAGGGCATGTTCCATACTTATATTTTGGTTTCTCATGAGTTTCTATCTTGGTTTTTGTTAAATACACATTGACTTGTTAATTCATCTTCGTGTTCAATGCTTTGTTGATGTCTTTTACATTTCTTGTGTTATATTTGGCACTCACTAACTCCTTGCATCTAAATATTTGGTGTTTCTCTCCTGTAAGATTTTACTCTTGAGCAGTTAAAACAGTAATAAAGTTCCCAAGCACATTGATTTCATCAAGAATGCAATTGTATACCACAATACTTTATTTTAACATTTCCTTTTTCTCACAATTTGTTTTACTGTGATCAATGTTTTCTTGCATGAATCTGCACTATTTACTATTTGGGTGAGCTCTACACATCTCCATGAGTCAATGTGTCTCATTAAATTGCATTTGTTTTGGGAATTTGGTGCAACAGTTAGTGTGCTTTGTATGAAATGTTCAATCTAATGCGTACAGCTTTGAAACGTGCCTCTTTCAGTGTATGAAAATGCTATCAAAGGTTGGGAAATCTATCCAAGTCAAATACATTTGTTGCAGAATCTTTAAAATCCATTTCCTATGCCTTCTTTGTGCCTGCTAAATCTGCCTCACAACCCACATGCTCTATCTTTATTCTTGCATATCTGCCAAAGTCATTTCCAACTATGGCCTGCACACCCACTGTAGTGGTTTTACCTTGAATTTTCATTGCTTTTTCAAGTGGCCTTCTTTTGAATGAAATGGAAATGCTGGTTATGAAAGGAGGAGAGCAAGGAAACATCAGAAGGTGGCTACAATGTATTTTCACCCACTGAATACAATGTCTTTTCACCCACTGACTTGTTTAACTTGTAGCTATATCGATTGACCAAGGTTAATGGCATGTCTAACCATGACTTTGCAGGAGGTGGACTATGCAGACTCAAAGGTTGTGCAAGATGCAATTACAATCTCTTAGCTTGCCAAAGTGTAGGGATGAAGGAGAGACAGCAGCACAACAAAAGAAGCAGTGAAAAAATGAGTAAAGTGCACAAGTCATTATCCTATGAGGGAAGGTGAGGGGGCAGACCCTTAAAGTTTCCAAGCAAGACAAGAAGAAGAATCCTAGAGGCCAAGCTCACAAACTCATGCAGTACAACTGTTGTCTTATTAATACCTTTTTCAGCCTTAGCAAATGGCAATGAGAGGTGGACAAAATTTAAGGATAGAATAATTTCCTTACACGTGAATCAATATTGTCATTCTATGTATTCTAGTCTCCTTTCAAAAATACAAGAAAATATAATTTCCTGCACTTCACACCATCCCAATTGCATTTGCTTGAAAGTTTCAAAAACATACTAAATATCTTTCTTCTTTTGTGGAGATGTATTTGGTAGGTTTAACATAGTACATCTTAACTAAGGCTAAAACTTTATTAGATTATTTAATATTCTGACCTGCTGGATTTTTCCACAATTCGATGATTTTGATGTTTTGATTGGCTCCAATTTTCATTTGAATTATTATAAAAAAAAATTGAGTCTGTGAAGGAGTGGACAGTGAACGTGCAAGAAATTAAAATATGCAACTAAATAGGCACCACCATCAATAATCTATTTGATTGCAGATCTTATAATGTCAGAAAATGGTGCCAAAGTCAAACATTGCCTCCTGTCATACATCTTCTTGTAAACCCGATAATGATAGCTTCATGATCTCGATGGAAGGGCACGTGGGAGATAGAGCTTGGAAGAATCAACACTCCACCTACTTCAAGTAACTTGACCTCTGTACAAGAGAATTAATATGCACATTTAATCTGGTATGGTGTGTCTATTTTTTTTGTTGTATTTCCATGACATTAGATCTTCATGTTAATAGGTTGTTTGAAGAGTTAGTGTAGAATACTGTTGGTATTGATCTATAGTTGGAGTATTGAATGTTGATGTTGCTTTTGAGGCTGTGTTGAAAAAGAAGGCATCGATGTTGCTTCTCAATATCTATAAGTCATAATCACACCAATGTTGCATTTATGAGGGGACACAATCAAATCAAATCAAAAGCAACCCATGTTTCTCAATATAGTAATTTATGTCTTGCCAATACTACTTTTAAAATCAAAATCTTAGACTACCTATGCTTCATTTATTATCATAACTGAAAAGTGTGCAATATTAAAAGCTATCAACCCATAGGCATTAAATTTATAGCTCAGCTATCTAGGTTATAAGATTTGATGGAATGTGATTATGCATAAAAATGATTTGACTATGGGCAATGGAAATTTTCCCTTTTTAGAAAACAATATTCATTAAAACAAGCAAATCATAAAAAACAAACCTTGAATTTTGTAAGCTGAAGGTAGATTTAGAAGGAGAATAATTTGGAAATTCATTATAATTAAACAATATTCATCATGTGAAGTTATTATTAATGAATCTTATTTGTCATGTTGATGTTTGTAGGTGAAGGTGGACATCAAAATCAAGCATTAGGGTCAAGCAAAGACAAAAGCAAGATTGGAGTAAGAGAATTAAGCATGAAAATTTGAAATTAAAAAAAGCATTTTTTAATGCTTGTTACGATAATCTAGAGCTTCCATTTCACGCTTAATTTTTGTATTTTCAAATCAAATCACACCTCTTTATTGGGCTCTTAAAAGGGACATTTCGATTTTTGTGACAAAGGGGCTTAAAATGAATCTTAGAACAAATCCACTAGATTTTGTTTAAGGATAAACAAATTGAACAAGGAAATCTTCATCTTTCCTTTGGTGATTAAAATGAATCAAATCATTTCTTTGAAGGATAAAATGAATGTGTGCCTTTATTGTTTTGTAATTATTTACACAAAGTAATATCATCAAAAGACGTATGCGCTTCTCTCCCACCTCACGGTGATCTTGAGAATCAAAAGGCTTTTGGTGACATTAAGTTGTATAAATAATTTCCCATACACACTTCGATTTGGGTTTAAAATTGAACAAGATCTTGTGCGAGTGTGAGTAGAGCATCATCACGTATATTCTCTTTCTTTGAGTCGTCAAAGATTGATCGAGTTACAGATTTTGTCTTTGCTTGCTTTTGTTTATCCTAGAGGGCCTACCTTGGGGAAAAAGTACTCACCCAAGGGAACGACTCAATCGATAACACTCTAAAGCCAAGAGTATTTCCAGCCAGGATATAAATGTGGGTATTGGAAGAATTGCCAGTATCACACAGTTGATTCTGATAAGATAGATCTAAAAGGGGACTCTTGCTGTATGGGTCAATCTCCACGAACGAAAAGTCCTTACTAGAACCCATGTGCTATAATTTTCCAAAATCCTTGATCTATTTGTTGGTGCAAAAATAGTCATTCTGAAGCCACCCCACACTTTTACGGTCTTTAGTAGAAATGGAAAACATGCCATGGGAGTTTCATGGGTGTTGATGCTTGGCTGCCCCATCTATGTGAGTGTCGTGGAGGGGAGCTAGTGGGGTCAAGCATCTAACCATTCGCTAAAGATAAGCATAGCTGGACTTATCCAAGTGGGGATTCAACAAATACTGTCTTTCACATCTATAGGGTTGTACTTGTTCTTGGTTTGAAAACATAGTGCTTTATTCGAAAACATTGCAAAACCAACATTCAACAAATCATCAAAATTGCAAACCCTTTAGGAGAGGCAAATATCCTTGAACAAATTCACATGTTATTGCTTGCCCTTGGGATTCGTATCCTTAGAGGCTTCTAAACATTTGGATTTCATCTCAATTTCCTTCTACTAAAGTCAACTTTAGGTAACCTTTGCCTTGATTTCCTCAACCTCCGCATAATGCACTTTGTAGGATGAAAGGGAATTAGGACATTGGACATTCAGTTGAAAACCTAATCAAGAGTGTGTTTGTGTTGAAAAGAATCCATTAAGAAAAGATTAAATCAATTGGATCCCACACATGTGCTTGACATCTTTAGGTCATATGGTTTTCATGCAAACATTGGTCTTTTAATTTTGAATTACTCTTAGAGAAAGGCGTGTTCTTCACTATCTTGGCCTAGTAAACAAGTCCTTCTTAGGTTCATTTAGGATCACATCAAACAATCCATCCAAATCCCAAAAAACTATCAAAATTTATCCCACAAACAAACTTTAGAGCTTTGGAAACATCATTCTAGACTTGGGTAAATCATCAAAATTTAAACCGCCTTGTTTAGTTAGGTGTATGGGAATGCATCATTTCTCATACATTTAATTGAATTAGCAATCCTTTTGAACAAGTTCATCCTAAGATCACATCCAACATCTTAGGGTTTACAAGTTCATCATCCAAATCAAACAACCAAAATCAAACCCTAAGTCTAGCATTGATCCAAAGTCCCTAAGCATTCAACACTCATATCATTTACCCCTTTCATCCATCATCTTGTCATTGGTCCTAAGAACCTTAGAGGTCACTTTTGCAACAAGGTCAAAACACAAGAGGAACATGGAATATAAACTTGATCCATACATCATGAGTAATCCAAGTCAACTAAGCTATCAAAGCCTCACAACGTCGATTGATTATCAACACTTAGGCTTATACAATCCCTACATGGGATCATTACCTTCTATGAATGTTGATGGCACCACAAGTGTGAGTATGCCCAAATCAAAGATTGGAACACATTTCCCAATGGTAGATCTAAATCCAAACCTACAAGTCTGTCAACCAAATAATCAATGCATGAGCCTTCAAGTGAACAAAGTCATCCCATCAAATCCCTACAAGCCAAATGAGAATGTACTAGGCACAAGTTTTTGAAACATGAATCTGGAAAAATTAGGGATGGATACATTTGCAAATTAGACGAATATTCCAAACATGAATAATGGTCAATTTCAACCTATCATGCCAAATCTAAGTGTCATCCCAAATCAGAACATTGTCTAAAATCAAACACAAGTGCACACTCCAAATCTGCTTAAACACAAGACAAACCAACTATATCAAGGGAGTCAAGATCGAAATCAAGAACAAATTTAGCTATATCAAATTGCTACACTTACCAAAATAGTTGAGTCATTATGCTAAGAGACATCTCCACCACCACTACCCATATCAATAGCATTCCTTGGTTGAGGGCTTCCCCCTTTACCTAGCTCACCAATCACTCCATCCAAATCAATCCCCCTAACACCAATCAAGCCATCACATCAAATCTTTTGAATATTCCATCAACATCGCACCAACAGATGGTATCTAATCCAATGACAACATTAATCATGACAAATCAAAATATTATTTCCCAAGGGCCTATCACCTTGGTGATTCCGACCATCCCTATCACTTCAATCACTCCAAACACCACTATCATACCCATCGCATCTCAACCCCTCACTACCATGATTGCTCCAAGTGTATCTCAACCACTTGTCACTGCATCCAACATGATTCCAAATACACCACTACTACCACCAAAACCAAGTGCAATAAGTCAATATCGAAACATCGCACTAAAAGCACATCAAGCCTACCAACAAGCGCTGCAAGAATTTCAAGTGGCTCCACAAGCTACTCAAGCTACCCACACCGCTCAAGCTACCAAAGCTACTCAAGTTACCCAAGCTGCCCAAGCCTCTCAAGCTACCCAAAAAACACAAGCACAAACACAAAAAATGATAATTATTGGGGATACTAATGAATATTCAACCACTGGTGATAACATTGACAATCTCCCCACCACAATTACTAAAAGCAATGATCAAAATCTATCCATCAAATATCACATTGAAGATGTTTCTATCTCATCCAAAGATCAATTCAATATATGTCAAGAGTCACTTCTCAGTCATGATCAAAATCTACCAACCAACAATGATCCAATTCAAGAAATGTCAACATCATTTGACCCTATGGTTGAAGGCATTGGAAATACCTCCATCACAATTGTTGAAAACAATGATCAAGATCTCTCCATCGATGAGCACCTTGAAGATGTTTTCAGCCCATCTAATGATCAACTTACCATACATCAAGAGCAACTTTTTAGTGATCTATTTCAAGGAGTGTTAGGATTATTTGATCTTATTGACATAATGCACAATCCATTGACCTATGATCATGTTGAAAATTTATCTACATTGCTTATGAGTTAGAGGACATATCTCAAGAATTTATGCCAAATCATGATCAACATCTTTCACCAAAGTTGAGCAGTGGTCCTTTCCAAGACATGTTGACCCCCTTTGACCTCATGGTTATAGATACTAAAGGAACCCTGAACTCGACACTTGAGGATATTGAACCACTTACCATGATGTCTAATGATGACATCCAAGAACCCTTTGTAAGAAATTTTTCCTTTGAAACTGACCCATGTCAAGAACTTGATCCAAGGCATGTCGAAAGCAATTCCAAAGTCATTCAAGATCAAAAATTTGTATCTTCAATATACTACAATGATCTAATGGACACTCTTCTCTCTATACAAGAGGATCATATCCATGTAGCACATAATCCTCCATCTACCCATGAGATGCTTTCTATGGATGGACACATAGATGATCTTCATTCAGAATAGGATCCCTTTATTCCTAACATTATTACACAAAAAAAGTAGATTATTATCTCCTACAGTCAAACAAAGTTATCAACATCAAGATTAGTTATATCCCAAACTTAGATTGAGGAAATCATGAATAAATATATCGAACATTATCCACTCAAGGAAACAAGTCGGATATAATAGTATAATTCAGAGTTAGCAGAGCAAAAAATTGAAACAATGTCATCTATAGTGGTCATTTGTCAGAGAATGCACTCTAAACAGGAGCTCTCTTAACAAGTAGAATCAAAGCATGAAGGTTCTACTACCACTATACTGGGGGCAACTTTTTCTCAAGCAAACGTCAACATAGGGAGCATGAAGAATCCTTATGATGTAACCGATGCCAATACTACAACCAGCCATGTCATGAATCTTCCTCCACCCATCACCCCATCCACAAATTGGGACCAACGTCAAAATAAAGAATTGAATCAAAGTACGAAGAACATTATCAAAGTAAAAGAAGCTAGAAAACATAAAGGACAAATCAAATACATATGGATACCAAAGAATACAAAGAAAATTATCCCTATCAAACTCCATCGGTCAAAGAAACTGTGGGGAAAAATAAAAAATGGAAAAGTATCCATCAAAGATGTCCAAAAAAGAAAAAGTAGGCTTTTCAAGCAACATACAAGGTGTATCAAGCAGTTGGTCCTAATTCCATGCACACTTTCGTATCCACCCATCATTGCTCATCTTCCCAAGTTTGGAGAGTCAAAGGTTCCAAACTGTCAACCAATCCATCTCTTATCCCTAAACACACTCCATCCATGCCTCCACGCATAATATCCAATTCTCAAATTGACCATGTATTTGCAATGACCCTTCATCATAAGGATTTTGAAGGAACTCTATCACGATGTGCACAGAAAGATAAAGTCAACTCCGGTATCAATAAAGTAGATCAGGAATCCCAAAAGCTGCATTCAAGTGCATGTATCTTAGCAAAGCAACTTCTTCAATCAGGATATCGATGGCACATCATGATAGGGGCATCTACATCAGTGAAACCTCGTGATTCAGCATGAGCTTAAATTTTTTTTAAAAAATCAAAAAAATCAAAAAATATGAAAATCCAAAAAAATTAAAAAAAAGGATTGAAAATAGTAAAGAAAAAAATTGTCCTCTAGTGAAAACCACATGTGCGGTGCTTTGGGAAAGACCATGATGAAAACCTGGCAAACAGGCATCGTGTGAAATCGAACATCTACGTGTGCCAGTTCAGGTGAAAACATCTCATCCCATCCATAATAAAGCCATCATTCTATCCATCTCAGACATAATAAATCCATTCATCCATAAGCCATTTTTCCAATCCATTTTCATCCATGTGCATATATCTACATCCATCATCCAAGTTATCTTGATCTTGATGAAATTTTGGGGCACACTTTACGCTTGCTTATGGTAAACATCTTGACATGGGCCATTTTTATTGATCCTATCCTATGCAACATTATCTGAGCCATGAAGCATTATCCAAATGAGCATTTGTTATCCAAACACCTTATCTTATCACAAGATAATCCTTGGCATCCTTTGCGTGCTTACCATATCCATCCATCCATACATCTATCTAAGCATCCACACATCACATTCCATACATTGCTAGACATTGGGGACATATATTCACATCTTGCTTCGGAATTAAATCTTGATCTATATTCTCCAACTTATGTGGTGATCCGAACATTGGCAAATGTGAAACCAAATTGGTCAAAGCATTTGTGATCCAAAATCCAAATCATTATCAGTCCTCATCTTTCAATTAAACACCGATCCAAACAATCAATATCAGTTGCATCAAACACAACCTTCAAACATCACATCAAATCATTCAAACAATTTTTTTTCCAAACCAAGCTTCATCAATCATGATCAATCAAATCCAATCAAAACATCATCATCTCGGGATATCCTTGTGTTGCTTAAACACTATCCTTGCAATGTGCATCCTCAACAATGTTATCATCATCAATCCTAATCAATAAATCCTTGCATTGTTGTGCATCCTCAACAATGTTATCATCATCAATCCGGATCAATCAATCCTCACATTGTTGTGCATCCTCAACAATGTTGTCATCATCAATCCTAATCAATCCTAATCAATCCAATCCTTGCATTGTTGCGTATCCTTAACAATGTTATCATCATCATCAATCCATTGATCTGATCAATCAACCTTAGCTTGGTTTTCAGCAAAATCCCAAATAGAGAATTGATATCATCACACACATCCATATCAAAATCGTCAAAATCATGTAAAAATCCAAAAACATCCAAAACATATAAAAATCCAAAAACAAGTTGAAAACAAAAAACATCAAAAACATGGCATCCGAACTATGTCGTCTCTAAGCTTAAACTTAAGCAAGGCTCATCTTTGATCATCCCTTGAGACATAAAAATCCAAAAACATTCAAAAAACATCAAAAAGTCAAAAACATCCAAAACATCAAAATCCAAAAACATTCATAAAATCTCAAAAAACCCCAAAACACTGAAAAACCAAAAATAAAAACATTTGAAAAATCCAAAACACCAAAAATAGCCTTAAAACATTTCAAAACGTCAAAAAAATCCAAATATTTGAAAAAATCCACCCATCCCATCTCGCTTGCACCCGCAATAATCAATCATCCATAATAAACTGATCACCACCTTCACCCTTTGGCAACTCAAACAAAAACAACCACAACAAATTTCAGCAAAAGCAAACAACAAATCGTTAAATGCAAAATCAAACTCTTGATCAATCACAAACATGTCAGTCAACCTTATAACAATAGCCTATCAATCAACTTATCAAACCATCATCATCCTATACAATGCATGTCCTAGGATATATCGTTCTAACAATGGGCATCATTTTGGATATCACTTTGGATTCTTACCCTATCAAAACACATCCCTTTGGCTAGAGATATGAAGAACATTGGCTTGTTTGCATACTTGATCTTTTCTTTTGATTTATTGTATTGCGCTCATTTCAAGGACCTCTCGATGATATCTGAACGAAGGATTTAGAGAGATAGGAATGGGGTAATGATCATTATCTTTTTTTTTGTGCTTGTTGGACGTTCTTGTAAAATAAATTGGTGAATACTTGCTTTGTTAGGTACTTCCTAGCAAGGTTTTTGTATGTCAAGTGTGAACAAGAATACTCCTATCTGCTTGTTGAGTCAAATTCCATTGCACTAGGTACAATGCCATCTTGGTTCTTTATACCTTGATGCATCGTATCTACATGTGTTATCAAACATAAGGTAAGTAGCCCTTTTAAAATCCCAATCCTTGATAAGTGAATCATCCATTTATCAGCATCATCTATCATCATCATCATCATCTCTCATAAAGTTGGCCTATTGGATCCTCTTGTCATCATCTAATTTCATCTTTTCCACACTAACATCATGTCATGAATAATTAATCATCATCACCAGTGCATCCATCCTGCATGCACGAACCATCAGTATTATGCATATCAACTCACATACATAATCATCATCATAATATATATCTGTTAGTCTAAGCATCTCATAAATCATCCATTTCATAATCATAACATATCACATCATCCATTTAATCCATCTCATACATCATATCATCATTTAGGTTGTTTAGGATAATATAGATTTGTTATTCTAAGCATCTTAAATCTATCTCATTTGCATCTTAACATCATCTCATCATAACCATCCATTTTGAACCTCTTTATCATGAGATCGATCCTCAAATTGGATATTTTTTCTTGATCTATCGAGGGGGAAATGTACCAATGTATTTTCCAATGGGGCATCCGAAAAATTAGAAATTTTTTGAATTTTGATCATGGCAAGTTTATTCTTTGAACCAACGCAACAAGTACATTGCTTCAAAGAGGGGCAAAATGTAGACATGCAAAATTAGCATTATGCATTTGATCAAATTCACACTCGTCCATTCATCAGGGTAAATCAATTTCAATCTCCTAAGGTCATTCACTTAAATTAAATAAATTAACTTTATTTAATTTAATCCTATCATTCCCTCTTTGATTAAATAAACCAATCATTTGTTTAATTAAATCTCAAATCATCATTCATCTCCCTTTGATTTGATTTAAATCCCTAAATCAATTCAAATTGGTCAAATCATCCTAATCATCATTAAACTAATCTAACCATGATTAAATACTAATCCTAACCACTTGCATTCTCTAGATTTTGCCACTTGCACCAATAAATCAATTTATTGATTTATTAAAATCAGCATTTTGACTCAACATGGCATCTTCCCTCAAATTTGAATTCAAAATCAAGTTGAAAGGTACATCCAACAAGGCATTTAATAGGTCTTACATGTCTCTTACATGTCCCCTTGCACAAGTCAAACTCAACATTAACTCTCATTTCAAATTTGAAATTTCCCCCTCTTGGGCACATTTCCCAAATCTTGCACATGCATCAACCACTCACAAGTTGACAAGTGGCCTCCTTTGATTGGTCTATTTTTAGTCCCACATTCATCCATTTTGCCAATCTCTCATCAAGAAAATCTATAAATGAAAATTTCATCCTTGATCAAATGCTCCACAACTTTACAATTTCATCCACAAATCTCATGTAAGGTCATTCTCTTCATTTGAGAACTGATCTTGTCCATTTCACTACATAATTTGCTCCACAAATCTATCCTTTCATCTCCACAATCTCATACAAGGTTACTCTCTTCAATGGAGATCTAATCTTGCCCATCTTATCATCATCATCTAGCTTATTTATCAAGGATTGGGAAAGGGCTATTTTCAACAATAGCACCAATCCACTATGGGATAGGATTAATTTCATGTTCTCATATGCTTTTGTTTGGTTTCTATTGTTTTATTTTATTGCATATCTAGCATGATTCAATATCTCATATGGATGCTTGATTTGCTGTATTTGACTTGGCATTATTACTAATGTTCATTTAAGTTGAAATATTTGTAGGTTTAGTAACCACAAGTGGTAAGTTGTCTTTTGATGCGATTCATATCATAGACTTTTTGAAAAACATCTTGAAAAAAATTCTCCTCCACGATGAGTCCTTAAAGACTTTATTTTGTAACCACTTTCATTTTCCACAAGGGTTTTAAACTTCTTGAATGTATCTATGTGTGTGAAGTTGTGAAAGTTAGCAAATCAATAGCAAGACACACAAACATCAATGAGACGTATTACATTAAATATTTGAATCAAAGAACTAATCTATTTGCAGCAAAACAAATCTCTAAACACATTCCATTGTTCTCTATTCTCAAGGATTCATTAAATCATTTGGCTCTTAGATTTTGTATGTGTGCTATGATTGTTAGAATGAAAACTTGAGAAATGAGATGTTGCATAATACAAGAAATCTAAGTTCCTACATGTTATCATATGATGCAAAGGATGATGGTGATATTGACAAATGAATAATGATGCTAGATTATATGATGCAAATGTTGTGATAAGAATGCTTGTATGGAAACTAAGATAATAAATAAAATGAAACTATAACTAAGACATGATTCTAAGTTAGAATGATAAAACAAATCTAAATGCTAAATGCTTCAACTATGAATGCTCCAAGTGCTCCAATGCTATTTCTGCATAATAAGTTTGCTAAAAGATGGGATGATAAATGTTGTAACAAAGGGTTGTATTTATAGGATTTCCAAAGCATCTTGTGATGCGGTAGCAATCAACAATCCAGATTTTGACATGAAAGATGAACAGTGGAGATGGAAGAATCAAGGAGAATCTTCCCTTGACCGAAGGAAAAAATGCCAAATGGATGAAGGAATCAAGTGTGTAATAAAAAACCATGCGTTAAAAGTTTGTTGAAGATAATTGGTTGAAAATAATGTAATTTGAATATTAGTCATATTTAAATACATGTGACATTTGATGGCATGGCCAAAAAGTGTTGTAGACATGTGACTAAATTTGAATTTGAAATTATTCAAACTTTGTTAGAAGAGATTTAATTAAATAAAAACAAACTATAGTTATTTGTTTATTTAATTAAATTTAGAAGAATGCCATTTAAGATGAAGAATTTAGAGAAGTGTGAACTATATAAATAAATTGAGAATTTATTTATAAGTAGTTGAAATAAAGGGATTATTCATTAAATAGCTTGTATTTAATTAATTAATTGTCAAGTGACTGATTTTAGTTGTATGCATTTTTCCCCTCTTTGAAGTAATGTGTTTACATGTTGCTTCAAAGAAAAAATTGTTGTTGATGTCAACCATTTTATTTTTCGATGCCCTAGATGTTGATTTTTAGGTGATGACGAATATATGCCCCCTTGGGACATAAATCAGTGAAATTTTCAATTTTTAGGATTTTTGGAATTTTTTGGAAATTTTGATGATTTTTTGATGATTTGATGATGATTCCAAAATTTTATGCTCCATAAATGATTTATCTCCCAAAAAAATGATGTTCAAGCCACCAACATGATGAAATTGATGAATTTTCCCCTTTTGAAAAATAAAATAAAACAACCCCACCAAAATCCCTCTTAATTAACCTTAAAAAGGTTAAAAAGTTGGATTAGAACTTCATTTGCACATTTTCAATTTGGAGATTTTAGAATGATTGAGAAATCTAGCAAAATGGTGATCCCTTACCACATGCATCGGTTTGAGCACATCAGACATCACAAGTTCCTGACAGTGTACAGACCTCCAATATGTACCCCAAAAAATTACCTCATAATTTGTGGAATTTATTTTCCCGCTCTTTTTCACATTTTAAATTTGATTTATTCTATTTTAGTGCATAGGATTACCAGTAGCACATTCATTAACTATAATAACGCATAGAATAGATTATCACTTAGGATAAATAGGTTAGTGCATTGAATGGCTATTTTAGCACATCGATAGATTTAGCACTTAGGGTTAGGGATTTAGCGCATAGGTGCATTTAATGCATAGACTACTCAAAGTAGCACATTGAGTGATTAATGTAGCGCATAGGATGAATCAACACATAGAGACTCTGTTCCGATGCATCTATGAAATTGTTTAGCACATACGATAATTTTTCCCATCAAAGCCCTATTTTAGCATGTTAATGAACATTTCTAGTGCATAGAGTGTTTCAGTACATTGAAACATTGTTCTAGTGCATTGGTGAAATTTAGACCAGATTGATGATTTTCTTGATTAGACTCCTTGATTTCGATGATGTTTGTTCACATCAGGCTTTGATTTGATGATGATTTGATGATGTTGATAGATTTAGATATACATTGATCTCATGATAGGTGAGATTCAATGATAGGATTATGGTAATTGACCTCATGATAAGAAAGGATCAATGATAGGTTGATTGATTGATTGACCTCATGATAGGAAAAGTTGAATGATCGATTGAACTCATGATAAGTGAGGTTGATTGATTGATTGATGCTTGTGAGATTTGATCAAAGTCTCACTAGAGCTAATTATATTGATAGGTTGATTGATGTCAATTGATTGATTGGCTGGTTTGCAATTTTGTGATGATAGGAGCCTTTCATGAGTCTACAGATTTGAGAGTGGTTCTCTAGGACATGGGATTTGATACCCCACCTAACACAGCCTGAGGTAGCTATTATCACATGATGTGGATTATCATCTCTGATTAATATGCCCCAGATTAGGATCAATAGGGGTTTGTTGACAACTTTAGTAGAGAGGTGGCATAGCGAGCATAACACCTTTAATTTTCCCACTAGCAAGATCATAGTGACTCTAAAGGACGTACATAACAGATTTTGTGGATTCATATTGTGGGGGAGTTGGTCTTGTATGATTCTCAGGAGCAGGGCGAGAATGATGCATTATGTAGAGTATTCGAGGATGATCATATATTCAACTATGAGATTCCCTGGATGATATGGTTGATGCTTATGCCACATTGTCATCTATTCTTGTCAGATGCATTGGAGGTTCCTTTGCCCTGATCATAGGTCAAAGGGACTTTCAGTGGGATGAGGTCAGATTCTGGAGAGAATGATTGCTTAGGGCACTAGATATGCATGGGGATGTTGCATGCTTGCATATTTGTACCATGATTTACACTAGGTTGTCTATTTTCATGAGGCTATTTTATCAGCTGAGGTCACATTGCTTCAGGTCTAGGCCTAAGAGCATATAGCGGTCACTCATCCAGTTGAAGAAATATAGTGACTTGCGATGAGATCGTATGTACATATTTATGTAGCTCTAGTTGCTTAGCCTAGGTTGGGAAAACTGGAGTATTGGAGGAGGACACTTGATGATCTTGAGTTAGTGACATGGCCACCCTAGCTTGATTGTGAGTAGTGGATGGAGGACGACACTGAGCTGCCATTTTTGTGTCAATCCATGTACCTGATTGGTTGTACATGATCCATTATTGTGAGATTCTTATTATTGAGGATGCTTAGACAGTATTTCAGGGTTTAGGGCATGCCTTGGGGAGTTTCCCATTATGCACGATAATGGGTGGATGCTACAAAGTGGGGACTGGTGTTGTCATATGATGTAGTAGTGAAGCATTTCAAAGGTTTACAAGCCATCATTTGGGATGTGCATCCAAAGATCATCAAGGCTCCAATATCAGAAGAGTATGCTCAGTACATGTTCCTACATCCATTCCCATGGATTACCATCCTAGACGAACCAATGCCATTGTTAGAGGTGGAGGAGATGATGATGAGGATTAGTTAGAGAGCATTGATGATGGGGATGGAGATGGAGATGGAGGATGAAAAGATAATGATGGAGGTGATGGGGGTGATGGGGGTGATAGAGGATGGCCAGGTCCCAATGTGTGAGAGTTGAGAGTGCCTCGCAAGAGGCAAGCATTGGTTGCAACATCCCAATAGAATGTGGAGATTAGACTACCCTTGCAGTAGTAACAAATATAGATAGCTACTTTGTAGGTGCAGGTACATGCACTATAGGGTCAGCTTGAGCAGGTATAGGATTTTCTATCCTAGGATAAGGGACAAATTACTAGACTGACGATTAAGAGGGATGCTATGAGACAATAAGTATAGGCCCAACTGACATAGGTCTAGGCCCAAGTTCAGGCATAGGGTTAGATACAGGGACAAGTTACCACACTTACTGCAGAGAGGGATACGCTGAGATAGTGTGTGGGTCAGACAGAGGGTATTTCCAAGAGACTATATAGATTTGTAGAGGCCACAAGTTTAGAAAACTACTTTAGAGAGATAAAGTGTGCCATGTAGGAGGCAGAGTTTTACAAAGTGAGATATCATGATGCAGTTCCTCCAAAGCAGTGGGAGAGGTATGCATAGTCTCGATCAGGTAGGTCTCAATCTTAGACCACTAGCAGAGGTGTTACATAGCCACTTCCAAGAGATGAGAGAGATCCTAGTGTAGGTCCATCTGGTGGGGGAGGCACTATTCCATTGATGCTAGTACCATTTGGGGGGAGCATGACATAACTTTGATTCTGATTCTCTGATGTTCCTGTGGACATGTATACACTAATGTACTTTAAGCATTGATGATTCACTGCCATTTTTGTATCTCTCTATATCTTTGGATATCCTTGTACACTTTACATTATGATTTTGAGGTTATATGACATGTGGCAATGATGATGATTGATCTATGTGCCTATGTTGTTTATATGGTGATGATCATGATGATTATGATGGATGCATATAATTTCTATTATATATGCTATGTGATTTTCTATATGATAATGATCATGATGATTATGATGGATGCATTTAGTTTATATTATATATGTTATGTGTTGTTCTATATGATGATGATGATGATGATGATTATGATTCTATGATGCTTTATGAATGATGCCTAGGTGATGGATTTTATGTTTTTTTTTCTAATAAAAATAGATGATGCAATGAAATAGATGAATGGTGGATGAAATGATCACATGATGGTGCATAGTTCTATGTGTTTATGATATTTATATGATGATGATCTTGATGATTATGATGATTATGCAATGATGATATGATAATGTGTGATATAATAATGCATGCTTGATGATTCTATATGCTTTATGAATGATTTTTTATACTATGTGAGATGGATTTGATTATGCAAATGATGGGTGATGTTTATTTGATGATGATGCTGATCTAGCTAGTCCTTTGTCAGTATTGGATTTGAGTAATAAAAAATTCATCTTCACTATTCATTTTAGGTGCTCATAACAATGGCATTACATCTTTACTAGTCATCTTTTTCAGCAAATTTTTCTTCTTGGAAATCTCACTCTGCCGGACATGTCTTTCAATCATCTTAAGTGAATCCAAGATCCATTTTACTTAAAGGAGTAAATTATTTCCATGATGCATCAAGTTCAATTATTCCCATATTAAAATAGAGATGCTTTTCTTCTTGGAAATTTTACTCTATTGTACATGTCTTTCAATCATCTTAAGGGACCATTTTCTTAATCCATTAATAAGTGATGAAATGATTTTGATCATGTGAGTGAGATGCAATGCATTCCTTTTTTGTTTTCTGATGATGATGTGATGCATGGATGGATGAATGGGAATGATGATGCAACTGATGTGTTTTTAGTTAATGTCAAATGTACTCAATCCATTAATAAGAGAGATAACCTCATTGTGAAATTGTTCAAGCTTTGGAAACCCCATATCTACAAATGCAATCTAACTTAACGATGCAAATCTAATATACAATTTTTTTCATTGTAACAACTGATTTTACATGCTTTTTATCATCATTGAGCCTTTAAAATGTTGAAAGTGAGTACAAACATCAACGGTATAATTAGACCATGATGACCTGAGTACTACTTCCATGATTTTTGATATTGCAAGTTAACACAAGCATCTAGGTATAATTAAATTGAGATGACCTGAGTATTGCTTGCATAAAAATATAAGAGTTAACTATTTTCCTATGCAAATTCAGAATGTCATTAGTGATACTTGGTAGAGCACGTCCCTGCAACATTTTTCACACTAATAATGATCAACTCACAAAAAATAGACAAATAAAAATCATACTCTTTCTTGGCTCCTCTAGTTCAATACATCATCAAGGTGCTCCAAATATGTAATAAAAAAAATAAAAGTACAACAGTTGAACATCCATGCTTGACATGATAAAGCCATCCACCTATTGTCATGCATAATGGACCATATATATCTAGAAGGAACATCATCCATTTGAAGTTTACTTTTGGTTTGATTGATTTGGTTGTTTGATTTGAATGGTTGATGTGTTACTGATGGTGATTGGTGTCCAATGTTGGGTTTTTCACTATGATCATTGTGTTTGTTGTGTTATCCTATTGTTGTTTTTCTATTGTTTTAAGCTCAAAGTTTATTGTCCCCAGTGAGTTTAGGATTTTTCCTCCAATCTAGGGTGAGACATGATTGGGATGCCAAAATATGTACATGAGGCTTTCCAATGATATGAGAATTGATGGAAAAAGTGAGTGGCAAAAGTGAATGGTTGGCATGCTCAAATATATGGAAAATCTAACCTATCACAAATAGTGCATGTTTCCAAGTTTTCACTACTTGTTTTTATTGCACTTTTTTAGATTTTTTTTTTTTAATTTTTCACTTTTTTTGTTGTTACCAAGATGCTTGTTTTCCAGCTTTTCATCAAGGTGACAATTTTTTTAGGACCTTTTTAGATGTTTTTGTATTTTTTCAGGACTCTTTCCACTGCATTGGATGATTCAGGTGTAGAATTTATTGAGATGCAAGCTATTGAGGGGTTAATCAAACAAATCCTCTTCTGGTGTGAACCACTAATATGCTCTTGATTTGAAGATTGATACAATGACAAAGGGACCTAGCCAATTTGGTTCAAATTTCCCCTTCTTCTCTCGATCCTATTGATTATGGGGATTTTCTTTCAGGACTAAGTCACCTACCTGAAATGTTCTAGGATTTACTTTGTGATTGTAACTTTTGGATATCCTTTGTTGATAGGCTTTTAGATGATCAACAACATGTTGTCAATGTTCATCCAATAGTTCTAACTATTGTAACCTAGAAACTCTATAATCCTCATATGAAATGATCCCCTTTAGTGACACCCAAAGTGATACCTCAATAGGTAGGATGGCCTTTAATCCATAGACTAAAGCATATGGTGTGGCTCTTGTCGAGGTGCAAATACTAGTTCAATAAGCTCACAAAGTAGGGTTCAGTTGAGTGTGTCAATCACGTCCAACCTCGTTGATGGTTTTCTTCAAGATTTTTCAGGATGGTTTTGTTTGAGGCCTCTGCTTGGCTGTTTCCTTTAGAATAGTATGGTGTAGAAAACTAATGTTGGATATTCAAAATCTCTCACTTAGCTCTTGGACATCTTGATTCTTGAAGGGTGTGTTGTTATCTATGATAATGGATTGAGGAATTCCATACCGACAAATGATGTAATTTAGGATGAATGATGAAACTTGTTTTCTTGTGATGGTGGTCAAAGGAACAACTTCAATCCACTTTGTGAAGTACTCTATGGTTGTGATGATGAACTTGTGCCCATTGGATGATGATGGATGAATCTTACCTATAAGGTCAAACCCCCACTGATAGAAAGATCATGTTGATGTGAATGGTTGCAACTCTTGTGTTGGTGTGTGTATCAGATTTCCACGAATTTGAAAATTTTGGCACCTTTTGACATATTGAAAAGATTCCTCCCTATTCGGCCAGTAGTACTCCAAATGTAGGAGTTTCTTATCTAAAGTTAGGCCACTTGAATATATGCCACAGATACTGTCATGAACCTCTTGTAAAGTGGTTTCAACCTCATTACATTTAAGACACCGATGGAGAGTACCAACAAGAACTCATCAATAACTTAGTACATTTACTATTAGGGTATGTTGAGCTTCTTATCAGATAAAGTTTCAATTTTGGTTCTAAGATAAATTGGGTGGGAGGGTATTATCTTTCAGACAGGTGTAGATTTTCCCATAGGTAGAAGTGTCAGCCTCAGCTAGATAGTAGATGAATTGGGATTTGAGATTTTCATAGGATGGGTTGAACAGTTGTTCCACCATGAACTCATAATAGACTCATTTCTTAGGAATTTGTAAGAGAGAAGCAATGGCAACCATGGCATCAGTAGCTTTGTTGTCACCTCTAAGAATTTGCTCAAAATTTATCTCCACAAAGTACTTTTTGAAGTCATCAACAATTCTTTTATATGGCATTAATTTTCATCTTTTTCTTTGGTAATCATCGTTCACCTAATTAATGACTAGTTGGGAATCACCATAGACATGCAACTCTGTGATCTTCCACTCGACTTCTACTTTGATTCCAATGATCAATGCCTTGTATTTAGTTGTGTTGTTGGTGCAAGGAAACATCATTTTGTATGAATTTGGAATGGTATCTCCTTGAGGCATGATAAACAAGATTCCTACGCCTGATCCATGTTGTGTGTAAGAGCTATCAAAGTACAACATCCATTGTTTTGTTGACACCATTAGGACATCAACATCTAGAAATTCAATGCTCATTGGATGATTGTTTGGTAATGGTGCTTCAACTAATTGATCTGTTATGGATTGACCTTTTATTTCTTTTATGTCCACTTACTAGATATAAAACTCACTCAATATCATGACCCATTTGGCTAGCCTTCCTGTCAAGGTAGCTTTATTGAGTAAGTACTTCAATAGATCAATCTTTGCTATGAGTTTGATGGTATGAATCAACATGTAATGTCTCAGTTGTTGGGTAGTAAATACTATTTCCAAACAAGGTTTCTCAATAAAGGTGTAGTTGATCTTGTAACCATTCAAGGTCCTATTGATGTAATAAATTGCCCTCTCTTTTCTCGCAAAATCTTCCTATGCTAGTAGAGTGCCTAAAGATACTTTAGTTGTTGCAATATAGAGTATTAATGGATTTCTTTTGGTTGGTGCTACTAGGATGGGTGGTGACATCAGGTATTACTTTATTTGATTAAAGGTAGCTGCTACACACTTTTCATCCAATTTGAAAGAGACATTTTTGTGTGGTAAGTGGTTGAAAGGGTGAGTTTCCTCAACTAGTTGTGCAATGAACCTCTTGATAGATTGGAATCTTCCATGAAAAGATCTAAGTTCACTAATAATTTTAGGAGGAGGCATCTCCATGATGACTTTGAAATTTGTAGGATCTACCTCAATGCCTTTAGCTGATACAATATACCCCAAAAGTTTGCCTAATGTTACATTGAATACACATTTCTTGTGATTTAACCTAACATTGAATTTCTCCAGTCTGGTGAAGATTTTGTCCAAAATTTCTAGATGTCCCTCCCTAGTGAATGATTTCACCACTAAGCCATCTACATAATATTCCATAAAAGTGTGCATTATGTCATGGAAAATGGTTGTCATTGCTCTTTGATATGTGGCTCAACATTTTTCAACCCAAAAGGTATTACATTCCAACAAAATGTGCCCCAAGGACATGTGAAGGCTGTTTTATCTTGATATTTTGGTGTTACCTTTATCTAATTGTAACCTGAAAATCCATCCATAAGTGATAACATTTCATGTACCACTATCAAGTATATGATGATGTCGATGTTGTGTAAAGGAAAGTCATCTTTCGAGAAAACCTTGTTAAGATCTCTGAAGCTTGTGCATATCCTGATGCTTTTGTCTGGTTTTGAGACTGACACAATATTTGAGATCCACTCAGCATAGTCAATAGGTCTGATAAACCCCACATCTAGTAGTTTCTTTAACTTAGCTTTCACCAAGAGGGCGATATGGGGATGCATTTTCCTCAACATTTTCTTTACTACCTTTACCACATGTGGTAGTGACAAATGATGCATGATAAGATTTGGGTCTATACCTAGTATGTCAATGTAGGACCAAGAAAAGTTGATCTGCCTCTCTTCAAAGAACTTAGTGAAGCTGGGTTTTTTCTCTTATATCATTGATGTTGCTAGATGCAAGGTCTTCATTGTTTCCACTGTACTAACATGGATGGATTGCATAGGCTCAATTAGCACTGATGATCTCTCCTGATAGTGCTTGGGAAGAGTGTCAAATCTTCCATCTCTTAGTTCCTCAGAGAGGTTTTCACCTTGAGATGCGCTCTTTAGTTTTTATATTTTATTGATCTAATAGTACCATTAAATGGTTTTCACTATTAGATATATTTTTTATATTTATTTTGGAGCTAGAATATTTGGTACTCCGCTTGTCTGAAGCCTCGTTATGAGATTTTTTGGTGGAACCTATTTCAAGATTGTGAGAGCAAAGGAAATTTACAATGGTGTCATCATTTGAAAAGACAGGTATGTCAAGTAGCTCATTTTGGTCCCAGTTAATTAGTTAAAGGTGTATTAATGGAAAATAATCATCGGATTGGCTAAGGTCAAAAGGGGTGAGTGCCATAATGGTAACATCATTAAAATTTCCAATGGAAATATTAAGGTCTATGATGTTACTCTCTTCTGAAGTATCTATCTCACTTGAAGTATAATCATCTTCACTTGAGTCATCGATATGCTATGATCCAATTTCAAGTGGTCTATAACTCAAGCTTTGTCCCTCTGTATGTTTTGGTGTATACTTTTGTACCACATCAATTTCCTTATCATGACAAGACTCTTTAGAGAGGGAATCCCATTCATATTCATTGAAGTATGTTTTAGAACTATCTCTCAATTAAAGGATTCTCTCGATAACCTGCTATTGGGTTTCTTATTTTGCTTCTTCCCTATACCCTAGTCCTATCTTTTCCTTTGAATTCATTGTGATGGGATTTATTGGTTCTATGATTATTTCTTTTCTTTTACCAATAGGACCTTTTCTGTCATATCCCATCTTTTCCTAGATTATGTTCCCTTTACCATACTACTATGTTTGTACACTTGAAGTGGATGCTTGTGATTGTTCTTCATCCTTGTACAACCAATTTAAAACTTCCTTGTCTTCTGATTCATCTACTAAGGTGTTTTCTCTTACAAACTTGCCATCAAAGAGGGTGGTTGGTTGTGATGATTGTTGTCTTGATGTTGATGGCTGCCCATATGACTTAGGAGAATATGAAAGTTGTGATAAACATTTAAGGATTGCTCAAATAAGTATTCCCCCATTCATTTGTCTTTCAATTGAATCTTTTCAACCTATTTTGATAAGGCATTGAGTTGTTCTTCCCGATTTTGTGGAGTAGAATTACCAACACCTTTGTCTTTTGACTAATCCTTTTTCTCTACCCACTTTGACAAGGAATTCAGTTGTCTTTCATTTTTTAATGGGATATTATTAGGAGCTTCCCTGTTATATGGCACAAAAGTGTCTTGAGTTGTTTTAAGTGTGTTGCAAAATTGGGGATTGTTGGAGTCAGCTGCAATAGCAATTTCTTGTCCATTGAAAGGAAATTTCAAACACTAATGATAGGTTGATGGTACTGCTTGCATCTCATGAATCCAAGGACATCCCAAGACTATGTTGTATGTTAATTCCTTGTCCAACACTTGGGAAATTATTTCTTTGACAACTAGTCCCACTTGAATAGATAGCACTATCAACCCTTGGGAAGATCTCTCTTCCTTCTCATATGCTTTTATTGTGATTTTCCTTCTAGGTTGAATGGAATTTTTTGGCTATGTAAGTGCAAGAAAAAGTTTTAGAGTGAAAATATTTAGGAAAAATCCTCCATCTATTAGGACACATTTAACATGATGTTTATGATTTAAGACCTTAATGTGGAGGGAAACGTTATGTGGATGGGTGATAGATACATCATCATGTTCATAAAATGAGAGATAGTGAGGTGTGGTCAACTGTCCCACCATAGCTTGAAATTGGAAAACCTCTAGATTATTTGGTAGCATGGTGGCAACTAGAACTTGTTCTAGGATTTCTTTGTGCCTAGTGAAATCTTGAGAAGCTCCAATATAGATATTTGGATGGTTATTTTCTGCAACTAATCAACTATGTTATATTGAGTTGCAAGGGTAGCAATTGTTTCAGACATTGAAGGGGTAGCTCCTTTCAATGTTACCTTGACTTGTCCTCTTTTGATTGCATTGATTGGTGAATTGTCTTGTTTTTCTTTTATTTTGATGGCATCAATTTTATTTTCATTCGTAGCAATGTCGACAAATAGATTTATTGGTACAATGTCATTGATTTGATGTGAGGTGGTGTCGATATCATGGTGATGAGTTTCAGCTGCAATGAATTTTTGTTCATGTTCAATGATGTTGTCATTTACTGGGTTATCAACTACAATGAGATCTTGTTTGTCAGAGGTTTGATCATCAATCACCTCAATATAGAGAATAGTGGTGTCATAAACATAGTTCACATTTTTTATTTTGGTGTTTGATGATGAGGACTCCCCCTTTTCATAGTTTGGTAGAGGGTTTTTTAATGTTCCATGATTATTTTTTGTTTGGGGTCATATGAATATGGTCTTGTTGTCAATCAAGTCTTGTATCAAGTGTTTTAATTGCATGTAATAATTGATTTTATGTCCTCTATTTCAATGAAAGTCACAGAAATGTATCATTCCACCATGGAGGCTTAACTTGTGGTTCCCACTTTCTTGCCTCTGGTAATGTTATGACTTTAGCTTCAAGAAGTTCCTTTAATGCTGATTTTGATGATTGTCCCAAAGGTGTGAACCTTCTTTTATTTGAGGATGTTTGATATGATGGTGTTCTAGATTTAGCATTACCTTGATTGTTGTTTCTATTGACATTTTGGTTGTTGTTTTGGTTGTTTGGTGGATTGTCCTTCTAACTAGTTTTGGTGGCCACTACTATCAAGTTGAATACTAGTTTAGCATTTTGTGTTTTAGCTGCACCATCATTGTTACCAGTATTTTTGGTTCATTTCCAAAACTTTGGTTGGTCACTATTGTTTTAATTGTTGGAGGATCTTGTTGTGTTGTTTTCATTGTAAAGTTTTGACTCCTATTTTGACCAAAGCTTCTTCAATTTTAATCCCATTTTCAATCAATTTTTCAAAGGTAGGTGGGCATTGTAATTCCAATCTATAGCTCAGCTCATCATTTAGGTTATCAATAAAGATTTCCATCTTTTCCTTTTTAGGCACGGGATGAGAATATCTTGCAAATAACCTTCTCCATTTTTTGTAGAAAAGTGAGGAAGGATTCACCCTTTTTTGTTTCAAGTTGCAAAGGTCTTTCATTGTTATATCATGTTGGATGTTATAAGAATATTGGGTGATGAACTTGCTGACCAATTCTTCAAAGGTTCTAATTGGTGGTGCGAGTTTGGAAAACTATTCAAGGCATTGTCCACCTAGGCTGCATAGAAACAATCTCATCAAGTATGTTTCTTCATGTGCAAATTCAAAACTCATGGTTCTAAATTCCCTTAGATGATCTATTGGATCAGTTTTACCATCAAGTATTTGTCATACTCAGGGAATTTACAATGTTTGGGAAAAGGAATCATGTTGATATCTTTATCAAAAGGATATTGGAAAATTTCTTGTATCAAGTATCGTTTTGAGGTTCCCCTTTGCATGCAAAAAATTTGTTGTTGGAGGTTTTTCATTTGATGGGTTAAGGCAACCACTTGTTTTGTATCTTGTGAACCATTTTTAGGATTTTTTGGAGGTGCTTTCAATTGATTTACATTGAAGTCCTCAGGAAATTTGACACCTTGTTTAGCTAGCATTAGGAGGTATTTTACCCCATTTCTTTCAAAAATATTTTCTAAGCACTTGTGGAAATTTGGATCTCGTTCAACATGTTGGATGTCTTCCTCAGTTATTTCTTCACCTTTAGTGTTGTGGATTCCATGGAAAGGATTCTCTTCAGGTTCAACCATGGTGTTTTGAGTTTCAATGTTAGTAGTTTCAATGTTTTGTGTTTTGATGTTTTGAGTTTCAAGTTCTTTTTCTTGAGTTTCTGCTTTTGTAATCTTGTTTGAATGGGCATGCAAGTGTTATTCTTTGACTAAAATTTGATCTTTGTTTAGAAGAGTGCCAAGGATAAAAAATAAGTAAAATAGAATGACAAATTTTGTTGATGAGACTAAGTTTAATTGGATTATATAGCTTTGTTTTGTGATGAAAGGATGACAAATCTTGATGAGGAAACTTGGATTAATAATCAAAGGTGTGATAATTTTTGATGATTTAGGAACTTTGAGATGTTAGATATTGGTTTATTTTGAAGAATTCCACTTGTAGAGGTTAGTTTTAACAAGTTTAGACTCTATGGTACCTAAGGAATGATTCTGAGCTGAAAAAGATTTTGTATTCTAGTTCAAACTATGAAACAGGGGATGAATTTAACTCTCGGGTTTTCCATTTAATGGATGCGCTAAAACAAATCCTAGATGCACTAAAATACTACATAGATGCATTAAAATAGAGAATGGATGCACCAGAATATTGAATCAATGCGCTATAAAACTACCTGAATGTGCTAAAACAATGAATGTATGCACTAGAAGACTACTCATATGCACTAAAATAGTAAATGGATGCACTAGAAGACTTCTTAGATGCGCTAAAATAGGGGACATATGTGCTATAATACTACTCAGATGTAGTATAATAGTGAATGGATGTGCTACTAGATTGCATAGATGTGCCAGAATAGTGAATGGATGTGCTACTATATTGCACAAATGCACTAGAAAATGCAGCGGATGTGCTACTAGATTGCATAGATGCACTTGAAAATGTAGTGGATGCACTAGAACATAGAACAAATGAGCTATACTAGAATTTTTCAATGTTTTTCACAATTTGTCTACTTGTTTTGCTTCGAATCTAAGTGTTTCCAAGGTATAATTTTTTGATCTATGAATTTTGCTTGGTTTCCAATTTTCCAAATATAGGAATTGCATTTTTAAATGGATGATTTTTCTCAAATTTTGACCTCAAACACAACATCAAGTTGTCAAACAATTATTTTCACCTAGGAATTAAACATTGAGTGTGTATTCAAGAATCTAGTCTGATTCTTTTGATTTCCACTGGTATAACACAAGAGAAGATAATTCAAGCACTTTTTTATTCTCAAGGGTCACTTAAAATATCACATCCCACATCTTAAAACCATGTTAGCTCATACAAACCTATCACCTCCTAGAGGATTCCTGTGTTTTTTCCTTTCTCATGTCTTGACCAAAGCTGAATCCTCCTCTTTTGGCCAATAATCCCTGATGGTTATATGGTGAGTATCTTGGGGGAAAATTCTTCCCTTCCCTTGCACCATGATATAGTAAGTGTTTGAAAACTGACTCGGTTGGCTTCTACACTAGAGTTTATAGTAAGGGTTTTTGTTCAATGTAGCAATACATAGACTCCCTCACAAGACCTCCCAACCTTTAGAACAAAGGCTTTGAGGATGGTTATCTTGCACACTACTATTGAATTGTAGACTTTCCCTAAATTCACTTTTGATTATAGTGCGTTGGAAAACCTAGCTTTGGTTGTTCCCACTTAGGTCATTCCTATATGATGAGTAGTTTTTCCCACTATGATAGGCCTTCTAAGGGTGTTAAAAAAGCATAAATCATGAGTCTAGCATTCTGATCACCTAGTTAAGGGGAGAGCATAGGCCTATCACTTCAAGCACAAAAGATAAGGGGTTATTTAACCTTCAAATTAAACTAGGTTCCTAATTTAATCAAAAGAAAGCATTCAAATAACTCTAGCCCCTAAAAACACCATTATTAGTGGCACAAATTTTTCTTTGACCAGTGTATCACCCACCTACAAGTAGAAAAAATCAATTAGTTCTCGATATTTTTCAAATTTTGCAAATTTAAACCGATGTGCTAGAACAGTCATCGTATGCACTAAAACATCAATGCACTAAAATAACTATCCAATGTGCTAGAAAAACTACTCAATGTGCTAAAAGAACAACCCAATGCACTATAACAGATACTTAATGCACTCAAAGAAAGACCAAATGCTCTAAAATACTTCCTATATCCACTAAAACATCTGATGGATGCATAGAAAGAAATATTGGAAGCACTGAAAGATTTTTCATATGCATCAAAATAGAGTTTGTATGCACCGAAAGAACTCACAATCGCACTAAAACATCACATCCAACCTATTTACAATTTTTTTTCCAAAACAATTATTAAAATTTGGTTAATCACCATGGTGGGCACCAATTTATGTGTGTGTGAAATTGTGAAAGTTAGCAAATCAATAGCAAGACACACAAACATCAATGAGATGTATTACATTAAAGATTTGAATCAAAGAACTAATATATTTGTAGCAAAACAAATCTCTAAAAATGTTCCATTGTTCTCTATTCTCAAGGATTCATTAAATCATTTGGCTCTTAAATTTTGTATGTGCACTAGGATTGTTAGAATGATAACTTGAGAAACAAGATGTTGTATAATACAAGAAATCTAAGTTTCTACAAGATATTGCATGATGCAAAGGATGATGGTGATATTGACAAATGAATAATGATGCTAGATTATATGATGCAAATGTTGTGATAAGAATGCTTGTATGAAAACTAAGATAATAACTTAAATGCAACTATAACTAAGACATGATTCTAAGTTAGAATGATAAAATAAATCTAAATGATAAATGCTAAACAATGCTAAATGCTTCAACTATGAATGCTCTAAATGCTCCAATGTTATTCTTGCATAATAAGTTTCCTAAAAGAAGGGATGATAAATTTTCTAGCAAAGGTTTGTATTTATAGGATTTCCAAAGCATTTTGTGATGTGGCAGTGATCGATGATCCAGCTTTCAACATGAGAGATAAATGGTGGAGATGGAAGAATCAAGGAGAATGTTGCCTTGATCAAAGGCAACATTCCAAATGGATGAAGGAATCAAGTTTGAGAAAAATCCATGTGTTACAAGTTTGTTGAAGATAATTGGTTGAAAATAATGTAATTTAAATATTAGTCATATTTAAATACATGTGACATTTGATTACATGGCCAAAAAGTGTTGTAGACATGTGACTAAATTTGAATTTGAAATTATTCAAACTTAGTGAGAAGATATTTAATTAAATAAAAACAAACTATAGTCATTTGTTTATTTAATTAAATTTAGAAGAATGTGGTTTAAGATGAAGAATTTAGAAAAGTGTGAACTATATAAATAAATTGATAATTTATTTATAAGTAGTTGAAATAAGTGGATTATTAATTAAATAGCTTGTATTTAATTAATTAATTGTCTGCTCTGATTTTAGGTGTATATAGTATATGCTTCATCTTTGATCTTCAAAAAATAAACCCAACACTTTCATGAGTATTCATCAATAAAAGTAATGAAGTATGATGGCCTACCCAAACTCTTTGTCTACATAGGACCACAAATATTTGAATGAACTAACTAAAGTGGATAATGGGCCCTCCATGCATTGCCTATTGGAAATTTCTCTCTTGCATGTTTTCCTTTAGCACATCCTTCACAAACTTCTTTATGTTCTTCAACCTTAGGAAAACTAGTAACTAATGATTTTGATTTTAGTATCTTCAAACTATGAAAATTCAAATTCCCATACCTGAGATGCCACAACCAAATCTTGTCCTCATATGCCATATTAGCAATATTTCTGCTATGTTCTCCAAATTTTAATGGGAACATCCTATTTTTTGACATAGGCACAACTATAACCATCGTATTGCCTTGATTCTTATCATAAATTGTATATTTCTGATTGTCCAAGACCACCTTATAACTTTTCTCACATGATTTTCCAACACTCAGTAGATTATGCTTCAACTATGAAATGTAATAAATATCCTTAACACTTTTCATACCTTCTTTAGTGCAGATTTCCATAGCTCCTTTTGCAAAAACCTCCAACATTTTGTCATCACCACGCTTGATAGTGGATTTGAAACTTTCATCCATTATAGAAAATATCTTCGTATTTCCTAACATGTGATTAGAACATCCCAAATCTAAATACCAAACATCTTTAGAAAATTTTTCATCTTTTTCATAATATATAAATAAAATATTTGAAAGAGCTTCATCACCCTCTTGAGCATAATGAACACTTTTATCATTATTACTTTCTTTGAGTCTGCAATCTCTTTCAAAGTGGTCATACCTGTTACAATGGTAACAATGGATATTTCTCTTATTAAATCTACCTCTACCTCTTCCTCTTGAATCACCTCTTCTTCTCGAGCCACCTCTTCCTCTATTTCCTCTTGATGAATTCTGATTTTGATCTCTTCCTTGGCCTTGGTTGCTTCTAGTGCTACTATTTGCATCTTTTTTTGTAATTTGCAATTTGGAGGAAAGCACTTTCTCATCACTTTTCCCAAATGAATCTCTCAATCTATCTTCATGAGACATTAGAGATCCAACTAGTTGATCAAACTGAAGTGTAGATAAATCCTTCCTTTCTTCAATGATGATAGCAACATGGTTCCATTTTGATGTTAGAGACCTCTAAACCTTCTTAATTGCAACCTCATTGGTTATGGTTTCTCCTAGAGTAGCCATTTTATTAACCACATAATTGAATCTCACACAATAATCACTTACTTTCTCACATTCTTGCATTTTCAAATTTCCAAACTCTCTTTTTAAAGTCTACAACTTAACTACTTTTACCTAATCACTTCCTTGGTAAGCTTCCTTTAAAATATTCCAGGCATCTTCTGCTGTCTTTGCACAAAAATTCCTTGGAAATAAGCTCTTATCAAGAGCTATTTGAATATGAAACAAGGCTTGAGAATTATTCTTCTTAGCCTCCTTTCTAGTTGTTCCTTCATTGGTTGTAAGAGTAGTCCAATCTATTGGTTCTTCATAACCTGTTTCTACAATCTCCCACAAATCTTTCCCTGTCAAAAAAGTCAGCATCTTGATGCACTGATATTTATAGTCACTTCCATTAAATTCAAGAATTGGCAATGAGTTAAGACCAGACATGATTACAAAAATAGAATTAACCTGATCTGATACCAAATGAATAAAATAAGGAAAGCCTAATTCTTGCACCCAGAGGTTATGAGATAACAACAGAAAAAAGAAAGCAAATAACTCAGAAAAAAACATAACATGTAAAATAGAGCACACACAAATTTTTATTTTTGCAAACTCAAAATGTAGTCCCTTTATTCATGCTTAAAGAAAATAGAGCGATTCAAATACATTGAATGTTGTTTTAGAACATGACTCATAAAGAAAACCAAAACATGCAGATGACATGCATTATTCCAACTGGTGAAGATTGATAGAAAAATGGAGAAATTAAAGATGACGAAGGTGGTAGAAAACAAAAACAAGATGTAATGCATTTTGTAGTGAATACATCAATTATAAACAAAAGGGACAAATTCGTTCTAGTATATTCTCCTCCAAAATATTAAACATTTCTCAACATCACATCTTTTGCAATACCTAGGTTTTTGACTATGTGATTCTTTGGTGACAAGTACTTAATCTATATTGAGTTATTATTAGAAAAGTTAAATCCTTTTTGCATTGTTTTAAATGGTGAACTCCCCATTAATGCAAATGCAGTCATATTTTCCAGTGAAAAAAACCTTGTGCATTATGGAAAGCAAATAATTTGTTTTCAATTTTTACTTGAATGTAAGTACATAGCCACTAGCACAAAGGTCCTCTATATATAAACATGAACCTTTATGGAAACAATTGAGTTATTGGGGAAAACATGGTAGGACATATTTTTGGATTGAGAAGGGAGAGTTCTCTTCTTAGTGGTAGTCAGAATCTTCCTTTAGAGTAGTGGTTCTTACTAGTGCAAAATAAAAATATCTATGATTTTGAGATGCCCACATGATATTCCATTCAAATTTGTTGATTTATTGGGAGTTATTACTTCTTCGAACTTCAATTCAGTTGCAAACGATTTCCTAGATGATACTGATGCTATTTTAGTGCATAATATCAAGCATTGGATTTGTTAAAATTGTATAAGATGTCAAAGTGTAGGTATTTTATAGGATGGTCAAGTAACTACTAACATGATTACAAAACTAAAATTTTAAGATAGGTGTTACCATATATCCCTTGAGTCATCACAAACTCCTAACATTTCCATCAAGATCTCACTTTGAGGATGGTAAAGCACCTGCACACTACACAAACTCAATCACTGATGTGGTGATACCCTCCATTGTAAAAAATATACACTGTAGTGACTACGAACAATCCGACTTATTTTTCATGCCAAGTTTAATGAAACATCATTTATGCTAGTGTCCACACTCTCCTAAAAAATTAATAATGAAAGCATAATAATGAGTGTTAAATCAAAATTTCTTTTTTATTTTCAAAATTAATTTGGGTAAAATGCCTTGTGTTATCTTGTTGCTTAAGCCTAAAATATGCAGAGAGCACAAAACCAAAATTTTAAGACTCCTTGGAAAAGTGGACTTTGTAAATTCATAGAGTGATCTAATATATAGAATGTTCTACCATAAAAGTTCCACCTCATTTTAAACACAATACAAACACCCTAAATTTTATGAATCCCATTTCTTCAAGAATCCACCCTCTCCTTCAAAAATGTTTGAATCTAGCAAAACAATCAATCTAAAATGGTCCTAAGTTTCTAACTTATCATTCCCAAAATTAGGAAAAATTTCCTATGTTAGCTCACTATTCAGGCCCAGATGATGTGAACAGCCCAAAACCATTTTTTTAAAGACTCCCTATGCAAAGAGGCTCTGTATATACGGAGATTGATGTATTCTATAGCATGATTGGCCACAAAACTTCCATTGATACAAATGATCCTACTGTTAATGATCGTAAACTTGAAGAAACTTCATTTCTCATACCATGGACCTTCCCCTACAAAAGAGTTAAATATATAGCATAACAGCAAATGTGAAATGTTCCTAATTTTGCATACCTAATTAGGCAAACCATCCTGTGTTGGGTTTGAGCACTGAATCCTAAAAGATGCATAAAACTCATAACCAAACTTTTCTGACATATCACAAATGGGGTTATTTATCATTATCTATACAACCTTACACTGATCACAAAACATACACCCCACTCCCTAAATATGAGAAAACCCCATTTCTTCTAGTACTCACCCTAACTTAACAAAATACCATACAAATAGAGCATAACAGTAAGTTTTAAATAACCCTACCATTTTAGATCCAAATTGGCAAAACTACCTTGGCTATAATTTTCACCTTTACCATTGCCTTCCCCAGCATTATTATTTTCCATCCTATTAGTATATGCCAGCGAATCACTTCCTTCCGACTCACACCTCGTTGCATACTTCCTTCATCTAAATTTCATTGACTAGACCTCTAGTTTCACAACACCCCAACCATACAGGGCACTAGGTATAGACTCCATTATTTCTGTCAAGCTTCAGAAATGAAAAAAAAAACAGTACATTTTTTAAATTAATTCTATCCACATTAAAACAAAAATACCAACAGGCATATTTTGAAATCATCGTTAACTGTTCAAAAAAGAAACTATTCCAAACTTTTCATAATGCAATCAAAATATTACAAAAATATACTCCTCTAAATTTCTCTCAAGAACCCATAACAATCTGCAACAAAATTCTTCAGCCCTGGTAATAATCATAATTTAAATAATCATACACAGTCTAATGCGCACGACTTATCCCCCATTTCTCTTGGAACCAATTTCAATCTATGCTTTTTCGCGTGGTAAGAATACACAAAAGGAGATGCAGGGTTAAGAAGTCGCTCCAAAATTTATTAAATAATCACCACCCCCATCATAAAACCCTTAAAAATCTTGAAAACTTTTATAAAACTAAAATTATGGCAACAAGAATCCTATGGGACAAAATTTGAAGAAAAAACCCTAACGTTTTCGACAAAATCAGAAATGCATCCACCTACTGCTAGAGAGTGAACAAAGGCTTGCTATGAGAATGATCTTCCCAGCTGCCAGAGAGTGAACAAAGGCTTGCTACAGATTTCCCTCTCTGTTAAAGTAGGAGAGGCTTCCATAATGAAGCTCATATGCTAGTAAAATTTGTGTATGCCCAACAGTTTGAAGGCTATACAAACTTCTTTTCTATTCAAATATTCTTCATTATTAAAACATAAAAAATGGTATATAATAACATATTAGATGGAATAGGCAAGCCGATAGGCCTTGTGAGTAGGAAAGGGAGCAAGCAAATTTTTTAAAATTTCTTTGGTGATTTTGAGGATGATGTGGTTGATTCAGAGGATGATGATGATGTCTCTTGGCTACTAAAGGTCAGGTGGCTCTGTTCTACTGTGTTGGTTTCTTGTGCAGTGCTTTTCTAGCTATCCCCTGGTCATGTGGGGGCTTTTTTCACCTCTGTGGACTTGTCTACGAAGTTCTGGCCCTTTTTCACGGTGTTAGCTTCGGCTTATGTCCTGCATAGGCTATTTCCTTTTGGCCTTTTGTGCGTGTTTGTTAAGGGAAGTGGTAGTGGATGTTTTCCCTTTCCTTTTGCATTCACTACTACGTAGTTGGTGCTTACCTTGTCATTGGTGGTCTCTCTATTCTCTGCGCATGTTCTGTCAAGGGTTCTGCCTATTTTGGTGTTTTATGGCTTACTGCTTTCGTCCAGCTGGCTTGTGTCTATTATTTACTGTTAAGGTTTGTTTTTGGAGTTCCATCCTCCTGTGCACTGCTCGACTCGTGTTTGGTCATTTCCTATGGATGGTGGATTGAATGACCTTTTTCTTGACCACTCTTTGGACAGTTGCCTCCAGGTTTTTGCTATTGGAGTTGGTCTTGGTCTTACAAAAATGAAAGAAGGCACAGCTAGGGTTGGTGTTATGGTTGCGTGTCCTTGTATTTTGGTTAGTTTTTCCTTGTTTTGGACTTTGGGTTCTTGGCGGTGTACGGGTTTGTCTCTCTCTCAACTCCTTTGTTTGCACCCAAGGTTTAGTCCTTTAGTTCTAGTGTCGAACAAGCTTGACTATTTGGGTTTCAAAGATAATTTGGTAGATATGATTTTGGTCTCGGGCATGCTTGTTTTAGAGGACTACTATTAATCTCTTTGTGTTCTCGCCTTTTTTCTTTCAAGGCATGGGCTCTATCGGAGGGGGATATGCCCTATTTCAAAGTTGTTTGTTTTCTGCTCTAGAACCATCAAGAATTGTTTGCTCAAGTGTGAGACCTTCTGTAGTGGTTATGTTCATTGCTCTGCTTTTCTACCTCTAAAGGTTTGGGGTTTTGTGACTTTCTAGACTACCTTCTGTGAGGCGGTGGTTATTACTCTGAAGAAGCTTGTCTACCATTCTCATGCCTTCAATATCTTCAAAGATGTTGTGAACTACCTAATTTGGTGTATTTCTTTTTAGTTGGGTTGCGCTCTTTGTTCATCCCAAAGACCAAGGGCTTCTATTGACCATGGTTGCTAAGTTTACTCTCTTTGCAGGAGTGTTAGCTTTCTTACTGACTTTGTAGATTGTGTCTCCTATGAAGGTGGAGACCTCTCTTGTTGAGATGGAGACCCCTCTTATTGAGGTTGAGCTAGGTTTTGTGGGTGCAATAATTTTCTCTTACTTCTTTAGCAAGTTTTCTCCCTTGTAGCTCCTATTGAGATGGAGGCCACTTCTACGGAGGGGGGGGATGGGTTTACTAGTGAGTCCTTGCTACTATGGATATGCTATGCTTGTTGAATTCTTCTATAGACCTATGAATAGGCAAGTTGGTTGATGGGCACTCTCTACTTCTTTAGTTTCAATGCTATTCATTGCTCAAAATTTTGGTTCTCTAAGCGATAGGTTGGTTGCAAGTTGCTTGTTTTTGGGTGTGTGGATAAGCTCAATGGTGTGGTTATTGATGAGGGTTGTTGTTTCTATCTACAACTTGTGTTGTTGCTTTGTGGGTGGCATGTTGGCCTATTCTACTAGTTGGGAGGCTTGTCTTGATTGTGGTTTGGGTTTCAAGTCCTATTAAAACCTGTTTGTAATGGTTTTGATGTTTGGTTAGTCTTGTCCACCCCTAGGGTAGCTATTGTTGTTGGTTGTTATTTTGTAGCTTGCTATGGTTGGGCTGCTACTAGTTGCATCTTTAAGTGTGGCTAATGGTTTTGATGTTTGGTTAGTCTTGTCCACCCCCAAGGTAGCTATTGTTGTTGGTTGTTATTTTTGTAGCTTGCTATGGTTGGGCTGCTACTAGTTGCATCTTTAAGTGTGGCTTTTAGGTCTATTCTATTGGCTAAGAGTCGTGTGGCGTGTTTCATGCTTATTTATAGGGTCAGGGCCCTTTAACCCTACTTTGTTAATAGAAAACATATTAGATTGAATAAGCACACCCAAGTTATACAAATCCCTAATGATCAATTACTATATTGAATTTTAGGCTATCTTAAATATGGGGATCATATTTGCCTCTAATAATAATTATCAAAGTTTATTTAAATTATATTTGTTAAAAATAATTGAAATGTAAAATTCTTCTCTATTAAGTATGCTTTATTTATTTAATGATTAAAAAGTTATATAATAAAATATAACATGGAATAAGAACACCCACGTGAAATAAATTCTTAAAATTGAGTGAAAAATTTAACCCCACTTACTAACAAGTGAAGTGAAATATCTACAAAATATAATGATTAAAACATAATTAACACTATTCAAAATTATAGTAAAATATATAAAAAAAATTCAAGTTGTAGTCTCAAATTATTTAGAAACAAATGTGTTATATCCACTTTTCTTTATATTATTATCTAAGTTGTAAAAATGTTATAGAATAAAATATAATATGGAATAATTGTACCCACATGATACACATCCTTAAAAAATGGTGAAATTTTTAATAAAACTTACAAATAATTGAAGTGATCATATTTCTCTCTAATAATGATTTTCAAATTTAACATAAAAGAGGGGTAAAAATTTATTAAAACACAAGAAAATTACATAGCAGAGTCATTACAAAGCCTTATCTAGCTCCACCAAATGGTCCAACTGTTGAGACAAATCAGGGGGTAATTGACCCCGATCAACCAAATTCCAATCATGAAAATGATCAGAAGCCCATTTAGCCAAACAATCAGCAACACCATTCCACTCCCTAGGAATATGAGTGAAAGTAACAAACTCAAGAGAAACACAAAGATTGAGAATTTGTTCAATAATCAAAGCCAGTTGCCAACTGACATCATCTAACCTCTGCCTGTTTAGCAAGTTCACCACAACCTGGGAGTCAGATTCACATATAATCCTGCGCCACCCCAACTGGCTGCCACGCTCCACAGCCAGTAAAATAGCCTGAGCCTCCATAAGATTATTAGTATGAAGACCCTTATAAATAGAGAAAATGAATTGAACATCCCCAGAACTATCCCGACCAACACCACCAATACCAGCATGACCAGGGTTTCCACGAGAAGAGCCATCCGTGTTAATTTTTAGGGTGCCTTGAGGAGGAGGAGACCATCTTCCCTCCCTATTCACCTTCGGAGTTGGATGCCTACACCTGTTGCGCATAAGCTGCCGATGCGAAGGAGGAAGATGAAGGCGGTTGAAACAACCAACATCAGAAGGAGCAGCCGGAACAGACAAATCACACTTAGCCGCGATCGTTTCTCCCACAAAATGCAAAATTTTCCACCACAAGCGAGGGGCTCCCATCAGCACATCCTGAAAAATCCGCCGATTCCTCTCCAACCAAAGATTCCAAATAATGAGTGAGGGGCCAATCGCCCAAGCAGCTTGAAGAAAAGGAGTGGAAACAGGGGCCCTACTCCCCCGATCCACAAACTCAGCCAAAGAGGAAACATGCATACAAGGCACATTCCACACCCGCCACCAACGATGCCAAATCTCCCGAGCATAGGAACATTGGAAAAAGAGATGAGAAGCACACTCCTCAGCCTCCCGACACAACACACAACAAGAGGGACCCTGGAAACCCCGCTTGCATAGATTATCCCAAGTAAGACACCGGTTTTGAGCCACCAACCACATGAAGAAATTGCACTTTGGCCAAGACAACTTATACCAAACATACTTCCACCAAGGAACCTCCGTAGCCCCAAACAGCTGTCGACCCAACTGCTTATAGCCAGAAGACACAGAATACTTCCCAGACTTATCAGAGCCATCCCAAGCTAAAATATCAGGTCCCCTCAATGAGTTGCAAGCCCGGGAATCCAAAAGTTGAGCAAGCTCCCGCCTATCCCCCTCAGAGCCCCCAGGAGGCCACTCAGAAGGGTGCTTCCAACGAAAAGAGACGACAGAGCCACGCTGCTCAGCAGTCTTGTAATGCTCAACGGTGTCCCAACTAGCAGTAGTAAAAACATCACAGAGGGATTGTAGATGAGGAAAAGCAGAAAGAATAGGTGGGTGACCATCCCAAGAATCCCACCAAAATAGAGCCTGTGACCCCGAGTGACAGATCCAAAAAAGCGCCCGCTTAATCAACTGAGCTCCTACTTTCAGAGTAGACCAAATCATAGACCCACTCCCCTCCAGAGGATAGCGAGGAACCTCATAAGAAGCAACGCCATGAAGATACTTATAGTTAAGAACACGGGCCCACAACTGGTGTTGATTAGTACACCAGCGCCAGTAGAGCTTCGCTGCAAGAACTTGCCCACTCAAAATAGAAGAGCGTAAACCAAGACCACCCTCCTGTTTAGGTCTACACACAGAATCCCATTTAACAAGGCTCCACTTAGAATTCATCAAGTTACCACTCCAAAGGAATTGCCGAGAGAGAGCATCAAATTCCCGAAGAAAATACATAGGGGCTGATTGGACAAAACACCTGTAGATGGGAAGGGCCTGGATAACAGACTGAAGGAGGGTAACTCTAGCAGCAGTAGACAACCACCTATGAGTCCAGTGTGTTATCTTCTTCCTCAACTTATCAAGCAGCAACTGCCAAGAAGATCTGGGTTGACGCCCAACAGCAAGAGGGATCCCCAGATAGACAAAGGGGAGAGATCCAATTTGAAACCTCAGAATAGCAGCAATCCTCCTCTGAATGGCCAAAGGAGTGTTAAAGAAAAAGATAGAAGACTTCTGCTCATTAACTTTCTGACCCGAAGCAGCAAGGTAGATGTCCAAAGCTTTCCTAAAGGAATCAGCTTCACGAAGATGAGCTAGCCCCACAAGAGAGGTGTCATCCACAAACTGGAGGTGAGAAAGAGTAGGCAGACCCATCCCCCACTGCCAACCATGAATCCCACCCTGAGAGACCCGAGATTTAAGAAAGCGCCCAAGCCCTTCAGCCATAAGAATAAAGAGATAGGGAGAAAGAGGATCCCCCTGACGAAGACCCCTGGAAGCACCAAAAAGCTCAGAAGGTTCCCCATTCACAATAACTGAGAAGGAAGAGGAAGTCACACAACTCATAGTCCAACTGACCCAATCAGAAGAAAACCCAAAGGCCAACAGAATCTTCTGAAGGAAACTCCATTTAACTCTATCATAAGCTTTAGCCATATCCAGCTTGATGAACATAGATCTTTCCTTAGAGATCGCCATGGAATGAATGACCTCCGAGGCGATCACCACCCCATCAAGAATCTGACGACCAGCCACAAAACCCCCTTGTTCCTCAGATATAACAACAGGCAAGCAAGATTTAAGCCGTTCTGCAATCAGCTTCGTAATAATCTTATACACCACATTACAGAGCGCAATAGGTCGGAAGAGATCAAACCTATCAGCACCCTCCTTCTTAGGAATGAGAACAAGAAAAGTAGCATTCAAGGCCCGAAGCATCTGCTTGTTATGAAAAGATTCGCGGACAACCTCCACTAGATCCAACTTCACAATTTCCCAAAACTCTTGGAAAAATTCAATAGGGAACCCATCAGGGCCAGGAGCTTTCCCCTTATTCATCCCAAAAACAACCTCCTCCACTTCAGACAGAGTAATCGGGCGCATAAGAGAAGCATTCAACTCATTAGAGACCAAAGAAGGAATACAAGAAAGAATCATATTATCCTCAAAATCAGAAGGGGGAGAATCCTCAGTAAACAGAGAGGAGTAGAATTGGCGAGCTTCTCTAGATAAAGCCTGTTGTGAGGATAGAACTAAGCCATCAGAATTAACAAGAGAAGAAATATAGCACTTATTTCGACGGGCCTGCACAGAATGATGGAAGAAGGCAGTATTCCTATCACCCTCTTGAAGCCAGTCAACCCGAGCCTTCTGTTTCCAGAATATCTCCTCACGAAGTTCCCACTCCTCCACCACTTTAAGAGCCTGGGACTCAGCCTGCCCAAGAGCCTCTGAAAAACCCAAATCTCTAATCTGGCGAGTAACAACAGCAAGACGTTCCTGTGCTTCCCTTTTCTTGGCCCGAAAATTGCCAAAACAAAGCCAATTCCAACGCTTAAGATGATACTTGACACTTTGCAGCTTCTTAACAAAAGAGTACATAGCTGAGCCATAGGCCGGGGCACCATCCAACCACCACTGCTCAATAAGATTATACAAAGAAGAATCACGAAGCCACATAAGCTGAAATTTGAAAGGAGGATTCTTTGGGTTAGGGAAAGGAGAAGCTGAAAACTTAACTGGCCAATGATCAGATCCACACCAGTCAAGAATCTCAGAGCCAATAACCCGACTACCCCCAACCCAATAACAAGAAACAAGAAACCTATCCAACCGCTCGGAAATCGCCTCTGGCCCACTCCGCCTATTATTCCAAGTAAATAAGCCATTAGAAGGTTTAACATCAACAAGAGCCAGAGAGTCCACATTAGCCCGAAATAAATCAGAAGCAGGACCCAGTCTCGGCAGCCCCCCTCTTTTCTCCTCCAGACACAAAACAGCATTGAAATCACCAGCTAGGATCCAAGGCAAGTAAGGAGCACAGGACCTAACATACCTGATATGGGCCCAAAGCTGGCCTTTACCCCGGAAATCAACTGGAGCATAAACATTACTAACCAAAATAGTCTCACCAGAGTCCACAACCGAAGCCACCATCGAGATAGAGGAATGGCTAGAAATCCACCAGCGAGGAACAACCTTACGAGGATCCCAAAAAAGCGCCAAACCTCCAGAGCTTCCCTTAGAACCAATACACTGACACTGACCAGAGAACCAAATACGAGGGGCACACTGAAGCATGAAGTCCACCTGAAGCTTGGTCTCCTGAACACAAAAAATATCTGGAGAATGAACCCCAATCATAGCCTGAATAGCTTTCTGACGGGAGGCGCTATTCAGCCCCCTTGCATTCCATGAAAGAATAATCATGAGGAAGGTTGAGAAAAGTGGGTACCAATGGTCTTAACAGACCCAGACTCAACCAACAAATCCCCAGTAGATTTAATCTTATCTGCATCCTTTTTACGACCAACTTTAGAGGAGTGCTCAAAATGTCCCTTCTTGAGAGGGCGTTGTAGAACCCCTAGATAAGAAGCTCCCCGACCTTTCCAGAGGACAGAGCCTCCTTAGCTAAATCAGCTAAAATGATATCATCCTGTGGGCCAGCAGCAACAACTGAAAGCCCAGAAATCTCCTTATCTGAAGGAGGAGAAGGGTTCTCAACAGCAATTGCCTGCTCCAGCCCTGTATCCATATTGATAGCCCCAGGAACCATCTCAATAGGAATCCCCTCCTCCAAGGCCTGGTTATCCAAGACCTCAAAACGATTAAACCCTTGATCAGTTTGTTTGTCCTTAAAGGGCCGCTTTTGACCTCTCCCTTTAGCTTTTGGCTTGACAGGAGTGAAACCATCCTTATCATGCCCTCCTTCAGCCACAGGCACCACAGGCACCTTACTTTTAACTCCCTTATCCACCGAAGGCCCCGAAGGAGGAGGAGAAGAAGCTCCATCCGATCTAGAGACCCGAGGGCATTGGCGATGAAGGTGTCCATATTCATGACAAAATCGGCATCGAAAGGGGAGGGACTCATAATCAATCTGTTGGATCCATGAAGCCGAGCCAATACAAATTTCCAAAGAATCTGGCAAGGGATTATTTAGGTCAATTTCAACACAGATGCGAGCATAAGAAAATACCTTCTTAACCAAAGTAGTCTGAGCAATGGCAACCGGCTTCCCCAGCAGAGCAGCAATTCGTTGCAAAATGTCTTCTCTCCAAAATTCCAAGGGCAACCATGGCAGGCGAACCCACACCGGAACTCGAGAAGGTAAATCCTCAGCAGCATTAAAACCCCCATGCCAGGGTTTCATGAATAAACCCACTTGATTGAAAAAATATGGGCCTCCCTCAAAAACTCGATCCCGATCCAAAATGAAAGAAAAATCAACCAAGAAGAAGCCATTCCCAGCCACCAGAATATCAAAATCACCCTCAACCTGCCAGGTACGACGCATCCAAGACTCCAAAGCCGAGAGGGAGACACGGATTCCCAAAAATTTACAAATCAAAACATGTTGAGTCCAATAAGAAAAGTCATCGTGCACCGATTCTGGAGAAATAACCAGAACAGGACGGTCAAGACTCCTCGGTAGACACCCATTCACTTTCTTGAGCTTAGAGCTCTCACCCACAAAAGAGGCCGCCGTGCCTTGCGCATGCACACCCTCAGCCTTACCCAGAGGTGATTTCCCGCCTGCAACCACCAGACTCTTGGGATCCCCATCCATCCCCCACACTCAACACCCACCAAAGCCAAACAAATAAAAAACCCCACAACCCCACACCACGCAGCAGCCAACCCCCGCTACACGCGAAAAAGTGTGACGTGACTTGCACTGGTGCTCCCGCCCTCCCAACTCATTTTAGAAGAAGTATCAATCACACGATATTTATCACATGCAACATCAAAGGGAGTTTTGATAGCATTGCCATATTCAATGATTTTCAAAGTTAATTTAAACTATAATTGTTAAAAATTAGTGAAATGCAAAATTCTTCTCTCTTAATTATGCTTCATTATTTAATGATAAAAAAATTTGTATAATAAAACATAATATGGAATAGGCACACACACATGAAATAAATTTTTAAAATTGAGTGAAAAAATTAACCCAACTTACTAGCAAGTGAAGTGAAAATATTTACAAAATATAATGATTAAAACATAATTAACACTATTCAAATTTAGTTTCTTTTTCTTTACTTTTCTAGTCATTTCACTTCTTGTGAGTCCCTCGTTGGCCTCAATGCCCATTTTGTAATGGGTATTGAACCTTCCAGTTTTAGTCTAACCAAAACACTATTCAAAATTACACTAAAAAATAAAATCAATTGTAATCTCAAATTATGTAGAAACAAATGTGTTATATCCATTTTTCTTTATTATTGTCTAAGTGGTAAAAATGTTAATAAAATGAAGTATGAAATAGCTATACCCATGGGATACACATTCTTGCAAAAGTGAAATTTTAATTAAACTTACAAACAAGTGAAGAGATCATATTTTCCTCTAATAATGATTGTAAAAGTTTGTTTAAATTATATTTGTTGAAAATGATCACAATGTAAAATTCTTAAAAAAAATTATATAGTAAATATAAGATGGAATAAGCACACCCACTTGCTATAGATTCTTAAAATTAAGTGAAAATTGAAACCCAACTTAAACTAACAAACAAGAAAAAAATATACAAAATATAATAATTGAAACATAATTAATACTATTCAAAATTATAATAAAACTAAAGAATTTTTTTAGGAATGTAATCTCAAATTATGTAGAAAGAAATGTGTTATATCAAGTTTTATTTATTATCTCTAAATGGTAAAAAAGTTATCAAATACAATGAAAGATGGAATAAATGTGCCTACGTGATACATAATTTTAGACTACAATCTTTGATTATTTAAGTATAATTTTAAAAAATGTTAATTATGTTTCAATCTATATGTTTATGGATATTTTCCCCTCACTTGATTGTAAGTTTGGTTATTTTTTCTCTTTTTTAAATATGTGTATTTTCTAGGTGTTCAAATTATTCTATTTAAAAAAAAATCAAACTTACAAATAAGTAATGTTTTCATGCACGAGCCTACCTATAAAATAATTCTTTACATAATTTTATATTACAATATTTGAGTTTTTAAGTGTAATTTTGAAAAATATTTATTATGTTTCAATCATTATATTTATGGCAATTTTCACCTCACTTGGTTGTAAGTTTGGTTATTTTTTTTCTCTTTTTTAAGGATGTGTCACTTGTTCCTACTCTTATTCCATGTTTTTTGAATAATCAAACTTAACAATAAGTGATGTTTTCACACTCAATTTCACCTATTTTTTATGATTTAAATAATAATAGAAAAAAATGATATTATGCATTTGTTTCTACATAATTTAAGATTACAATCTTTAATGTTTTCTTTAGTTTCAGTGTAATTTTGCATATACTATCTATCCAAACATCATAAAGAAAATTTGACTATATTTATTAATTAATTAAATATCAAAATATATAGAAGGGAGAAAACAAACCAAATGTACAAACAAGTGAAGTGAAAACATCCAAAACATATAAAGATTGAAGCATAATCAATATTATTCAAAATATCACCAGCAATCATGCCTATAAATATTTGTTTCTACATAATTTAATATTGCAATCTTTGACTTTTAAATAATTTTACACTAAGTTTTTAATATTATAATATAAATTTAGTTTCATGTTTATATTTATGAGTATTTTAACCTCACTTGGTTTAAGTTTTGTTAATTTTTTTCTTTTTAAGGATGTGTCTCATGTGGGTGCTCTTATTCAATGTTTTGTAGACATAAATTTTTTATGATTTAAATAGTGGATATAATACATTTGTTTCTACATAATTTTAGATTACAATCTTTAAATTTTTCAGTTTTAGTGTGATTTTGAACATACTATATATCCAAACATAACAATGCATATTTGACAATATTTATTAATTAATTAAATATCAAAATATAAAAAAGAATGAAAAAATAAGAGATTTTTTCTAGGATTTAACTATGTGCTAATTTTTTACCATCAAATCACACTCTGTGATTAGGATGAAAGAGAGCTATAAGAGTGATTACAAAGTGTGATATGAAACTTTGATTTAAAAAAATAGTGCATAGTTAAATCCAAAAGAAACTCTCTCTTATCATTATGGACTATAGAAATCTAATGTCTCTAAATGAAAAAAACCAAATGTACAAACCACTGAAGTGAAAATTTTTAGTTTAAATAATTTCTTTACATATCTAATTAGGTTATCTCTTTTTTAGGATTGACCTATTTAGACTTATAGCTTAAGATTACTTAGGTTTCTTATTCTTTTGTCTCACTTCATAATATTGATCTCACACACTTTTCAAGTGAGTTCACAAGTGTTTCATCTTTGGAGGATTAGTCAATTATTTAATCCTACTATCCTACCTCATCTACCTTGCTTATATATGGAAGGTTCCTCATTGTGTTTATATAATCTTCATTTTATATGATAGGCATACCGTTATGCTCATTGTTTCACATGTTGATGGTTATCAATTCATGATTTTTGACCTTGTCATTCTCTAACATGGCATGAGAGACATGAGAGCATGTTCCTTTATACATCAAGGTGAATCTCATAGATAGAGCCATTATTGGAGCATCTCAGAGTAAATTCATCATTGTCATTGCATCTTAAATATTCAAGAAACAAAGAAATACACTGAAATACTCTTTGTTTATAGCCCTCTAACCATCTACCTTTTTCATAAAATTTAGGCCTATTAGAAAAACAGTTATGGCCTATTAAACCTATTTGTAGCTTTGGAAGATTCTATGGTTTTGAATCCTTATTTGGTTCTCTTTGTTCCTATATATTAGCATTTAGATTATAGTTCACGTTTAATACATGACAACATATTACCTTCTTGTGGCCTCATAGATTTTTTAAATTAGTTTTATTTACTAGTAATTTTTTCCTCTTATTTGTCTATAGGTTTTATTTTTAGGTTTGAAAATTTGTGATTGTTGGTAAAATTTGTCTCAAACTTGCAAATACATAAGGTACTATTGATATGTCAATGCAGGGGGCTTGTATTGGGGTACCCCCCTTGAGAGGGTTTGGGGGGCCCCATCCCCCCTAATTGGGGGCTTGGGGGAAGTGCACCCTAGCTTGGGCTCGAGGGCAGTGCCCCCAAAAGCCATATTTTATGTATATTTTAATATTGTAAATCTAGACCATTTGCCATTTGGTTTCATATCTAATGGTTGATATTTTGTTGGCTTGAATTTCCATAGAAGGAAACCCTATTTTATGAGGGTGTTGTATTACAAATGTATATTATGATGTATTCTAAGAGTTTGATAGTGGTTGTGTTGCCTCTAGATCTTTGAGTGGTGATACTCCTATGAGAAGCTTTCTCTAGAAGTATATTGTAATCTTGGTGATTTTTGAACAATATATTGGGCAACTTTGGAGTGTGGGGTTTCTCTCTTGAAAGGGTTTTTCTCACATAAATCAGTATGTTATGGTATGCATGATATTTATGTCTATTTATGTTTAAGTTTTTGTAACTACTAAAGATATGTAAAAAAAATTCCGTATTCTCCTCTCAAGATTAGTGTAGGATGTTGTTTTACTACGTAAGCTTCCTTATAGTGATATTAGTCCAAATTTTTGTATGTTAGTGGTGTGAGTGTTCCAAGGATTGCTTGCACAATTGACTAGAAGACCTTTTCACTCTCTTCTTCCTAGAACCCGATATCTTCTAGGTTCTTGTTATGCTTGGATGATTAACCAAGCCTTGTTCCAACTCCTCTCCAAGAGTTTCACTCTTGTGCTTCACCTTGAAAGACTAACACCACTTTGAACTAGAAAACTCTCTCCTACACTGAGAAGACTCTATGTGCCAACATCACACAGAACCTTGAGATGATTGCAGGGGTGTCAAAGATACTTGAAACATGCCATGTACCTCCAACTAGATCCATCTTGGATGGTCTTCAATCTCCTTTCTTACTGATTTCAAGAATTTGTCTTGAGAAGGACTAATTCCTTGTAGCCCTTGATAGTGACCTTTTTGACCTTCTTTCTAAAAATTTCCAAACAACTTGGAAAACCAATTTCACATTCAAATACCCTTTTTGGTTCTCTAAAAGATTCAGAAGGTTTCAGACCCCTGATTCCTCCATACACTGGTCTCCTATAAACTAGGTCAAATAGGGCTAAAAGGCCTAATTACTAGGGTTTCTCTATTTTCTCACTCAAACTTGAATCAAATGGATTGGTAGAAATCTCAATCCTCCTGGCATGTTAGGATGTGTCCATACCCTACCTGGAACTGTACTTGTTCTATACTGTACCTCTTTCCCCTGCCTAATCTCTTCAACTCTTCACTGCCAAACCTCTAATCGGGTATTTTGAACTCGCTTAGGGTTTAATTTTAAATACTAGTGCTCAAATCTTCATGACTCCTAATGCTAAGTATATATAGATCATTTGTTTCCCTACAGGGTAGAGCACCTACCTTGAACAAGAAAATTTTACTGTTTTTAATATTTTTTTCTTTGTTTTATAATGATTTCATACACCATTGATAAGGTGTAAGGGGACCTTCTTGAAGCTTAGGTTTACTTTTGAATAAATTAGGAATCAGTTTGTAGGCGTTTCCTGAAGTTTTGGCTGAAATTCGAAAACACAGTGTGTTTTCAAACGCATGATTTTTGGCCACTTTTGAGCTCGAGTTTTAAACCTAACTATTTTTTTTCGGTTTGGGGAGAAGGAGCCCGACATTTTGAGCAGATGTGTGGTATTTTGATGATGGCAGTTGTGAAAAATAAGGAGGAACAAACATTTTTTTTGTGAACAGATCTGGTTTTTCTGTTTTTGTTGGCATGGCAGTAATATTTGAAATGGAATAAGTCTTTTCTTAGTTTATATGGCATGTAAATCATCTTTATAAAGTTTTGTTTTTGGATCTTTAAACAGTTTTTCCATCGCTTTTTGTATTTTTTTAAATCTATTTTTCTTTATTTCTGTTTTTGACTAGTGAAATAAACCAGAAACATGGAGTGTTAGTGTTGTTTCTACTCGCACCAGGCAGTATGGACGCAGGGGAAGCAATGCTAGGCTCCAAACATGTAAATAGTGTACATAAAGTAGTCATTAGAGTTTCCTTTTGCAAGTTGGAGGACTGTTTCTAGGCGAGTTGGGAACCCGGCTAGAAAATACAGTCAAGAGAGCAAAATCCCAACGTGGCAGGGGTGGTATTTTTAAAATCTGATTTGTATTGTGATTGTAGACAGTGCTAAGGAGGTGTGGAACAGTAACCAAAAGTTTCTTTAATGCTTTTGTGGTCAAAAAAGGCAGAATAGGCCAATGAAGAGCCTTAAGAAACCCTAGGTTACCCTAGGTTGGATTTTTCCCCTGTACGGGCAGAGAAAGGCATCCATCTCCAAAGAAGCTGTCAGAGCTTGGGAAAAGAACCAGAGAAACAATAAAAAGATTGGCACAATTAGAGGGAATAGAAGAGTTCTAGCCTTGTCCTTTGAGTTGAGAGGGCTAAAAGGGTTTGAGGCTTGTAGCCTGCCCAAGAACCAAGAACTCTATTTTTCAGGAAACCAATGGAGAACGGAAGCTTGGTGATTGTTTAAGCATTGGAAAAGATGAATTTGGAGACTTTGGAAAGTGCCACACACCCCTGTAACAACGTTGGCAGAATGGAGGAGTGACTGGTCTTTTGAGGAATAAAAGGCTAGATAGTGCAAGTGGAAGAAAGAGTACCAAATAATGTTTTGTAGCAGCAGATTGCAATGATAGCAGGGTTGATAAAGTGAACCGGGGGTGCCTCAAAGGTAGAGGACCTATAGGTTGTAGGGTGAAAGACTTAACACCTTAGGAGTTCTCAGATCAAGAACTCAAAGCAATGAGATAGTATTTTCTCAATCAACCCTTGTTCTATCAGATTGGTATCAGAGCGTAGCTAAAGATTTGGGAAAGGAATCTTGCATGTCAGACATAGAATCAAGTGATACTTCCACCATGGTGACCAATGCAGAACTGGCAAAGATGGTTGAAGAGCAGGAAGAAGACAATAAGCAATTGAGGGAAAGAATAGCTCAACTTGAGGCAGCAGTGAGGAGTGCACAGTTTGAAGGAAGAATTCCGAAAGAAGAAGAGGTTGCAGAGGAAGATAAGACCCCTGAACCTGACCCCGTCTTGAAGGAGGAGCCTTTCTTGAAGGCATTAAAAGATTTGAGTGGAAAATCACTTGAAGGAGTGCCACTATTTAGTGGAAAGATGGAACCTGACTTAGTCATGGACTGGATAGAAGGAATGGAGAACCACTTCGAATGTGATGGAGTTACAGAAGCACAAAAGGTGAAAGTTGCAAAGTCAAGGTTGAGAGGATCAGCGTTAACTTGGTGGAATTTTATTCAGACTGAAAGGGAGAAACAAGGTAAGCAGCCTATATCAACCTGGAAAGGAATGGTTGCTAAAATGAAAGCAGCCTATATGCCAGAGGATTATGAAATTCAACTCCACAAGAAGAGGCAGAGTTTAAGACAAAAAGACCTAGATGTAAACACCTACACGGAAGAGTTTCAGAAACTTTGTTTGAGATCAAATGTGGCAGAAGATGAGAGCCTAAAAGTGGCTAGATACCTAAATGGTTTGAAGTGGAATATATAGGAAGAGATGGCTTTTCTCAGCCCCAAGACAATCCACCAATGTTATCAGCTAGCTATCAAGATTGAAGAGAGGAACAAAAGGAAGCATGATCAGTCCTCTAAGGGCAGAGGAAGAGGCAGAGATCAAAAAGGACAGCGTGGAGGTTACCAAGGAAGAGGTGGTGACCAAAGAAGCCAAGGAGAATCAAAGCTTACTGAGCATGGAGGTGAAACCTCATCAAGAGGAGGTTTTAATAGAGGAAGAGGACCTCAAGGAGGTTCAAACAGAGGTAGAGGAGCAGGCAGAAGTAACTCTTACTTTGCCACCATGAAGTGTTATAACTGCAATCAGCTAGGCCATCCAGCTTATAGGTGCCTGGAGAAAGCTTCATCTAGCAAGAGAAAAGAGTAGCTTATGCACAAGAGGACACCGTGAGTGTAAAGACACCTGAGATCAGTCATATAGAATCAGAAGTAGGTGAAAGTTGATGTTTAATAGAGTGCTGATCAGACAACCAGTCAAGGAAGAACCCAAGCAAAGGAGAGCTTTGTTTCGAGCAAGGTGCAAGATATTGGGAAAGGTATGCAAGGTTATTGTAGATTCTGGTTCTACGGACAATATAATATCTGAGGAGGCAGTAAATAAGTTAAAATTGCAGAAAGTACCTCATGCCAATCCCTACAAAGTCACATGGCTGAATAAAGGGCAGAGTGTCTTAGTGAATGAGCAGGTTACAGTGGAATTTTCAATAGGAGGCTACAAAGACAAGCTGATTTGTGATGTGCTACCCATGGATGCATGCCATCTTCTTCTTGGTAGGCCGTGGCAATATGATAGAGGTGTTGTATATCATGGAAAGGAGAACACCATTGAGTTCACGAAAGATGGAAAAACATTCAAGCTGCAATCATTGGTTGAGGAAGATGAGGGGCAGTCCAAGGTTCCAAACATTATGTTGAGCAGTGGTAAAGAATTCATCAAGGATCTACACCAAGGGAATGAAGGTTATGTGGTCCTAATGCAGTCCAAAGAGGAAGAAAAGGCTGAGAAGACAGTCATACCTGAAACAGTTCAAAGGCTGCTAGAAAAATATAAGAGCATTGTGAGTGATGGAACACCATCCACTCTACCACCCAAGAGAGCAATAAGTCATCAAATTGACTTCATACCTGGAGCCTCATTGCCTAACAAAGCAGCATACAAACTGACCCCTGAGCAGAACAAAGAGGTGGCAAGACAAGTGGAAGAGTTGCTGAATCAAGGTCTGATTCAAAAGAGTATTAGTCCATGTGCAGTCCCAGTTGTTTTGGCAACAAAAAAAGGAGGTAAATGGAGACTTTGTACTGATTCTAGAGCAATAAATAGAATCACAATTAGGTACAGATTTCCAATACCTAGGATTGAAGATTTATTGGATTGCCTTGGAGGTGCAAAGTTTTACACTAAGCTAGATCTTAAGAGCGGGTATCACCAAATCAGAATTAAGGAAGGTGATGAATGGAAGACAGCTTTTAAGACGAATGATGGTTTGTATGAGTGGAAAGTGATGCCATTTGGCCTCTCGAATGCCCCTAGCACGTTCATGAGACTAATGAATGAGGTGCTTAAAGATTTCACAGGGATTTTTGTGGTAGTTTACTTGGATGACATACTGATTTTCAGTAAGACAGCAGAAGAGCATTTGAAGCATGTAGAGATGGTACTCAAAAGGTTGCAAGAAGAACAGTTGGAAATCAACCTTGAGAAGTGTGAGTTCTTCAAACAAGAGCTTGTGTATCTAGGCTTTGTGGTATCTCAAGGAACGCTGAAGATGGATCCAAGTAAGGTAGAAGCTATCCTAAACTGGCCTACACCAACCACAGCAACTGAGGTAAGGAGTTTTCATGGTTTGGCTCAGTTTTATAGGAAGTTTATAAGAAATTTTAGTGGTATATGTGCACCAGTGTTAGATACAATCAAGGGTGGTCAGAAAACAAAGTTTAAGTGGACACTAGAGGCTGATAAAGGGTTTGAAAAGTTGAAAAAAGAAGTGGCAACACAACCTATCTTGTTATTGCCTAGTTTTGATAAATTGTTTACAGTTGAGTGTGATGCAAGTGGAGTAGCAGTAGGAGGAGTCCTTAGTCAAGAAGGTAGACCTGTAGCCTTCTTTAGTGAGAAACTTAATGAAGCTAAGCAAAAATACTCCACCTATGATCTGGAACTCTATGCTTTAGTGCAATCCCTTAGGAAATGGAGACATTATTTGCTGCCCAAAGAATTTGTGGTCTTCACGGATAACCAAGCACTCAGTTACATCAATACCCAGGAGAAGATAAGCAATAGGCACTTGAAATGGATGGAGTACATTCAAGCTTTCACATTTACCATTAAGCATAAGAAGGGACAGCAAAACAAAGTGGCAGATGCATTAAGCAGGAGGATGTTGACAGTCCAAGAGATACAGCTGAAAAGCATAGGATTGGAAAGTTTTAAGGATCTCTATGGTGATGACGAAGACTTTTCCGAAGCCTACAAGGTATGTTCAGACTTTGCAAATCATTTTCACAGTCAATATGCTGAGTATACATTGCAAAATGGGTTGTTATTCAAGGGCAATCTGTTATGTGTCCCAAGAGGATCAATGAGAGAAAATCTGATCCAAGAGAAACACAATGGCAGTCTTAGTGGGCATTTTGGTATTAACAAAACTTTAGAGCTGGTACAAAGGTTTTACTATTGGCCTAAGTTAGCACGAGATGTCAGAAAGTATGTTGAACAATGTGTTGTTTGCATGAAAGCAAAAGGGGGAGCTAGCAATGCTGGGTTATATCAGCCTTTGCCTATTCCGAACAGACCATGGGAGTGTGTGAGTATGGATTTTGTGGTGGGTCTTCCCAAGACTAAATCTGGTTTTGATAGTGTTTTTGTAGTTGTGGACAGATTTAGCAAGATGAGTCACTTTATTCCTTGCAAAACTACACATGATGCAAGCTATATTGCCCATCTCTTTTTCAGGGAAGTTGTGAGAATCCATGGATTGCCATTGAGCATTGTCTCCGATAGGGATGTAAAATTCATGAGTCATTTCTGGAAAACACTATGGAGCAGATTGGGAACTAATTTATCATTTGGATCAGCTTACCATCCTCAGACCGATGGTCAAACCGAGGTGGTTAACAGAGTGTTAGGTAACCTATTGAGGTGCTTGACAAAGGAATATGGACAGACCTGGGATATGGTGATTTCCCAAGCGGAATATGCATACAATGACAGTGTGAACAGAACTACAGGAAAAAGCCCATTTGAAGTTGTGTATGGAATGCATCCAAGAGGAGTTTGTGAGCTCAGAGACCTTGGAACAATGGAGAATAGGAGTGGACATGCAGAATACTTCACTCAAACCATGAAGGAGATTCATGAGCAGGTTAAGAGGACAATCACAGCAGCAACACAAAAGTTGAAGAACAAAGTTGATGAGACAAGAAGAGATGTGCAGTTCCAGGTGGGTGATTATGTGATGGTTCACCTCAACAAATCCAGATTGCAGAAGGGGATGTCCACCAAATTGCAAATGAAACGGGTAGGACCATGCAAGGTGATAGCCAAGTATGGCAAGAACGCTTACAAGGTGGAGTTACCATCCGATTTGGGCATATCTCCGGTGTTCAACATTGCTGATTTGATTAGATATAAAGGTACAGTCAATGATGAAGTTCAGAACAGTCAAGAAATCTTTCAGGATATCAGTAATATACCCCTTCCAAGTCAAGAGAAAGCTCAGGCAGAGAAGGTCTTGGAGTCCAGGGTGAAGAAAGCAACAAGGAATAAGGTATACATGGAGCACCTTATCAAGTGGAAGAGAAAACCTGACTCAGAGGCTACATGGGTACAAGAGGATCAATTCAAGAAGCTTGGCATTGACCTGAAACTGATACCACCTTCCAGTTCTTCATCTTTGTGCTGAGAGGGGGAGAATGGTGCAGGAGCACCTACCTTAAAAACAAGAAAAATTTAATGTATTGCTTTTAATATTTTTTTTTTGTTTTTTAATGGTCTCATACACCATTGATAAGGTGTAAGGGGACCTTCTTGAAGCTTAGGTTTAATTTTGAATAAATTAGGAATCAGTTTGTAGGCGTTTCCTGAAGTTTTGGCTGAAATTCGAAAACACAGTGTGTTTTCAAACGCGTGATTTTTGGCCACTTTTGAGCTCGAGTTTTAAACCTAACTGATTTTTTTCGGTTTGGGAAGAAGGAGCCTGACATTTTGAGCAGATGTGTGGTATTTTGATGATGGAAGTTGTGAAAAATAAAGGGGAACAAACATTTTTTTTGTGAACAGATCTGGTTTTTCTATTTTTGTTGGCGTGGCAGTAATATTTGAAATGGAATAAGTCTTTTCTTAGTTTCTATGGCATGTAAATCATCTTTGTAAAGTTTGTTTTTGGATCTTTAAACAGTTTTTCCATCACTTTTTGTATTTTGTTAAATCTGTTTTTCTTTATTTCTGTTTTTGACTGGTGAAATAAACCAGAAACATGGAGTGTTAGTGTTGTTTCTACTCGCACCAGGCAGTATGGACGCAGGGGAAGCAATGCTAGGCTCCAAACATGTAAATAGTGTACATAAAGTAGTCATTAGAGTTTCCTTTTGCAAGTTGGAGGACTGTTTCTAGGCGAGTTGGGAACCCGGCTAGAAAATACAGTCAAGAGAGCAAAATCCCAACGTGGCAGGGGTGGTATTTTTAAAATCTGATTTGTATTGTGATTGCAGACAGTGCTAAGGAGGTGTGGAACAGTAACCAAAAGTTTCTTTAATGCTTTTGTGGTCAGAAAAGGCAGAATAGGCCAATGAAGAGCCTTAAGAAACCCTAGGTTACCCTAGGTTGGATTTTTCCCCTGTACGGGCAGAGAAAGGCATCCATCTCCAAAGAAGCTGTCAGAGCTTGGGAAAAGAACCAGAGAAACAATAAAAAGATTGGCACAATTAGAGGGAATAGAAGAGTTCTAGCCTTGTCCTTTGAGTTGAGAGGGCTAAAAGGGTTTGAGGCTTGTAGCCTGCCCAAGAACCAAGAACTCTATTTTTCAGGAAACCAATGGAGAACGGAAGCTTGGTGATTGTTTAAGCATTGGAAAAGATGACTTTGGAGACTTTGGAAAGTGCCACACACCCCTGTAACAACGTTGGCAGAATGGAGGAGTGACTGGTCTTTTGAGGAATAAAAGGCTAGATAGTGCAAGTGGAAGAAAGAGTACCAAATAATGTTTTGTAGCAGCAGATTGCAATGATAGCAGGGTTGATAAAGTGAACCGGGGGTGCCTCAAAGGTAGAGGACCTATAGGTTGTAGGGTGAAAGACTTAACACCTTAGGGTTCTCAAATCAAGAACTCAAAGCAGTGAGATAGTATTTTCTCAATCAACCCTTGTTCTATCACATATCCATCTAATCTCAGGAAGATCCCGTGGCTAGATTTTATGGGGGAGCCATGAGAAGACAAACTGGTCAGAACAGGACCAAAAAAACCTAAAGACCCTAACCTATGAATTCAAAACACTAAATCACTCAAATTAACTTGCTTGCAGAAAGGAAAACACTTAGGACTACTCTATGATCACAAATCCAATGCTAAATCAATACATACAACTCAGTTAATAGCACTGTCACTCAATACATTCGGTAAAACACAGAAAATTGCAGAGTTCTTCACTATTCCAATCACCACAAAACTTGATTACAAATCTAACTTCTTGAAATTCGAGCCACCTTCTCTTAGATGCCATTTACCATCTTTTAAGGGTCTGTTGGTCGATTCCCCACTCCTATCTTCTAGGGGATCCAATGGTAACTGAGTTGCATGCAACATGACAAATGTTGTCATGACAACTTTGTAACAACTTTTTGCAACTTATCATTATGCCATCATCCTAACTCTTAGGACCTCTATCTCCTTGATTTCGAGCAACCAACTCCATTAACTACCTCATGGCATCTTTCTAACATCATTCATGTGTTTAGAACACATTTAAGGCTCAATTCCTAATCTAAGCTACTAAGCTAAACAAAGCAAAAATTAATAACAATGACTAAACTATGGTGACCTTAGTCCTAATGACTAACTCACCTAGTCCACACACAAGCAAGACCTTCTAAGGTCCAAAATAAACACCCAAACCCTCTGACTTGGCTAAGGTCAGATACAAGCCAAAAAATGACAATTAACAAAAATGGAGGTTAGCCTAGGTGCTCCTGCACCATCCTCCCCAAAACAAAAGAGTTCAATCCACCCTTGGATTGAGTAAGTTGAGATCAATGCCCAACTTCTTGAACTCTGATTCTTTGATCCACACTACATCAGCATCAGGTTGACCATGCCATTTTATCAGATGTTCCTTGTATTCCTTAGTTCTAGTCTTCTTGTAGACCCTGGTATCAAGTATACTGTCAGCTTGTTTGACTGTAGCAGTAGGTAGTTTGAGCTCTTCCACATCTTGGATGACTTCATTGAGGTTCTGATCCATGTCTAGTGGTGGTCCTTTATAATGAACCAGGTCTGCAATGTTGAAAACAGGGGACAGTCCACTGTCTTCCGGTAGCTCCACTCTAAAAGCATTGTTTCCATATTTTGCCAATATAGGATAGGGACCTATTCTCTTCATTTGCAACTTGTGAGGAACTCCTTTTTGTAACCTGGACTTGTTTAAATGCACCATCACCAAGTCTCCAACATTAAACTGAATTTCTCTTCTATGCTCATCCACCTTGGTCTTATGCTTCATGTTGTTTTCTGCCAATGTCTTCCTAACTGTATCATGAATCTCCTACATTGCATAAGAAAAATCATCAGCATATCCACTTCCCTTGACTCCATCCTTTAAGTCTCTTAGCTCATAGACTCCTCTAGGATGTAGACCATAGACAATTTCAAAGGGACTCTTCCCTGTTGACCTATTCACAGTGTCATTATAGGCATATTCAGCTTGTCCAATCAATTGATCCCATTATTGACCATACTCCTTGGTCAAGCACCTTAATAGATTTCCAAGACTTCTATTAGCAACTTCGTTCTGACCATCAGTTTGGGGATGGTATGCAGATGCAAAAGATAAATTAGTTCCCAACCTCTGCCAAAGAGTCTTCCAAAAATGGCTCATGAACTTGGTGTCTCTGTCTGACACAATGCTTATAGGTAACCCATGTATCCTTACTATCTCTTTGAAGAAGAGAGAGGCTATTTGACTGGCATCATTGGTTGTTCTACATGACACAAAGTGAGCCATCTTGCTGAATCTGTCCACAACTACATAAACACTGTCCATGCCTTGTCTTGTCTTGGGTAACCCAACTACAAAATCCATACTCAAGCATTCCCATGGCCTGTTAGGAATAGGCAGTGGTTGGTATAGGCCTACATTTGAAGAAGTACCCTTGGCCCTTTGACATACTATACAACTTTCCACATACCTTCTAACATCTAGATTCATTCTTGGCCAATAATAGAACCTTTGAACAAGTTCTTGAGTCTTTGTGATCCCAAAGTGACCACTCAATGCACCATTATGCTTTTCTTGTATCAAATTCTCTCTAATAGAGCCTCTAGGGACACATAACTGATTCCCTTTAAACAAGAGATCACTTTGCAAAGTATATTCAACATATCTACTATGAAAATGATTCTTGTATTCAGCACATACCTTATAAATGTCTGCAAAATCTTCATCATCTGCATATAGATCCTTGAAATGATCTATTCCCATGCTCTTCAACTGAATTTCTTGTATGGTGAGGACTCTTCTACTCAAGGCATCTACCACCTTGTTGAGTACTCCTTTCTTGTGCTTGATATTGAAAGGTGTAAGCTTGCAGGTATTCAACCCACTTCATGTGTCTGTGACTCAATTTCTCTTGTGAATTCAGGAAACTAAGTGCTTGGTTGTCTTGAATACACTATGAATTCCTTGGGAAGCAAGTAGTGCCTCCATTTCCTTAGAGCCTGGACCAATGCATACATCTCAAGGTCATAAGAAGAATACTTCTTCTTGGCTTCACTTAATTCTCTGAATGAAAAGCCACCGGTCTGCCCTCTTGACTGAGAATAGCTCCAATAGCCACATTGCTTGCATCACACTCAATAGTGAATAGCTTCTCAAAGCTTGGTAACACCAAAACAGGTTGGGTAGCTATCTTTTCTTTCAACAACTCAAAACTTTTGTTAGCTTGCTCATTCCATACAAACTTAGTCTTCATCCCTCCTTTAATGGTATCCAACATAGGAGCACAAATAGCACTAAATTGTCTTATGAACTTCCTATAGTATTGAGCAAGGCCATGAAAACTTCTTACCTCTGTTGCTATCTTTGGAGTAGGCCAATTGAGGATGGCTTCCACTTTGCTGCTATCCATTTTCAAGTTGCCATGTGATAGTACAAATCCAAGGTACACCAGCTCTGTCTTGATGAATTCACATTTTTCTAAATTGATCATCAATTTCTCCTCCTGCAGCTTCTTGAAAATCAACTCTATCTATTTGAGGTGCTCTTCTCTTGTTTTACTATAAATCAGTATATCATCAAGATACACCACTACAAATTTACCAATGTAGTCTTTGAGGATTTCATTCATGAGTCTCATGAATGTGGAGGGGGCATTAGACAACCCAAATGGCATAACCAGCCACTCATATAAACCGTCATTGGTTTTGAAAGTTGTTTTCCACTCATCTCCCTCATGTATTCTAATTTGGTGATAACCACTCTTTAAGTCTATCTTGGTATAGTACCTAGCTTCACCTAGACAATCCATGAGGTCTTCAATCCTAGGGATAGGGAACCTATACCTAATGGTTATCTTATTTATGGCCCTTGAATCAGTACAAAGCCTCCATTCTCCTCCCTTTTTAGGTGCTAAGACAGTGGGTACTGCACATGGGCTGATGCTCTTTCTAATGAGACCTTGGTTTAGGAGTTCTTGTATTTGCCTAGCTATTTCCTCATTTTGTTGAGGAGTCATCTTGTAGGCTGCCTTATTTGGTAGGGTAGCCCCTGGTATCAAGTCTATCCTATGACTTATGGCTCTTTTAGGGGGTAATGCTGCTGGTTGTCCACTACTCACAATGCCTTCATAGGTCTGCAACATTTTCTGTATTTCCTTAGGTAACTCTGGCTTCTCAGCTGCTTTATCATTACTTACCTCTCTTGGCCTTAACATTACTACATAGCCAACTCCTTCTCCTTCTTCCAAGGCTTCTAAGAACTCTTTTTCACCAACCATGAGCAATTTAGGACCTGTTGTTTGCACCTTTGCATCTTCTATCAGTGACTGAATTCTAAATGTTACCTTATCCTTCTTGAAAGTATAAGAGTTCTTCACTCCATCATGCATAGCTTGGCGATCAAATTGCCATGGTCTACCTAGGAGCAAGTGACATGCATCCATAGGTAACACATCACACAAGACTTTGTCTTTGTACCTTCCAATTGAGAACTCCACCCATGTTTGTTCATTTACCAAGACATGTTGGCCTTTATTGAGCCATGTGACCTTGTAAGGATTTGTGTGGGGTATCCTTGTCAACTTCAGCTTGCTAACTGTCTCCTCTGACACAATATTGTCAGTAGACCCTGAGTCAATGATGACTCTACATACTTTCCCCATCATTTTACACTTTATCCTAAACAGGGACCTCCTTTGGCTTGGTTCCTCTTTAACCAGCTCTTTGATCAAAGTTCTCCTCATCATGAGGTTCTCACCTTCCTCTGAATTTAATGGTACCTCAGAATGTTTCTCTACTGCATTTGTCTCATCATGAACTAAATTAGTTCTCTTGTCACCTCCATGAGAAGTACTACCTTTCTCTGGGCACCTATAGGCGGGTGTCCCATTTGATTGCAGTGGTAACAATTCATATTGGCAAAGTAACTGCCCCTTCCTTGTCCACCACTTCTTCCTCTAGAGCTAGAGCCTTTTCCTCTACCACCTCTACTAGAGCTTCCTTCTTGCTGCTCAGAGTACCTAACTTCTCCTTGAGCCCTTGATTCTGAACTTCTTCCACCATAGCCACCTCTTTGTCCTCTACTGTCTTTTCCTTTACCTCTACTCTTGGAGGTTTGCTCTTGCTTCTTTTTTCCTTTCTCCTCTATCTTTAAGGCCATTTGATAACATTTGCGGATGGTTTTGAAGTTCACTAGGCTCATGTCTTCTTGAATAGACCATTTAAGCCCATTCAAATACCTTGCTAGCTTGATGCTTTCATCTTCAACCACCTTTGATCTGAGGCACAACTTTTGGAACTCCTCGGTGTATGTTTGAACATCCATATCTTTTTGTCTAAGGTTATGTCTCCTCCTATGCAACTGGACTTCATAGTCATCAGGTAGGTAGGTCTGCCTTATTTTGGTTACCATGCCTCTCCATGTAACTATAGGACCCTTTCCTTCTTTCTCTCTTTCACCTTGCACAAACTTCCACCATGTGAGAGTTGAACCTCTCAACCTTGACTTGGCCACCTTAACTTTTTGGGCTTCTATTATACCATCACATTCAAAGTGATTCTCTATGCTTTCAATCCAGTCCATGACTGAATCAGGATCCATTTGTCCACTAAATAGTGGCACACCTTCCAAAGCTTTGCCACTTAAGGCCTGCAGTGCCTTCAAGAAGGGTTCTTCAGCAAGGACAGGGTCAGGTGTTGGAGCCTCCTCCTCCAAGTCCAATTCATTTTCCTTTGCTTCCTTCTCTTCCTTCAGATCTGTTTTATCCTTTACTTTGTCTACCTTTTCTTGGACTTCATCCAAGAGCTTCTCCATTCGGGACAACCTTTCTCTTAGCAGCTGGTTATCCTCTTCTTGCTCTTCTACCTTCTTGGCTAACTCAGCATTAGTCACCATGGTTTTTTCTTCCTTTGGTGTATTCTCTCCTACTGATTCAGTGGGTTGCAACATCAATCACAAGCCTGATCAAACTTTGCTCTGATACCAATATGGTGTGAGTGTTCCAAGGCTTGCTTGCACAATTGACTAGAAGACCTTTTCACTGTCTTCTTCCTGGAACCTGATATCTTCTAGGTTCTTGTTATGCTTGGATGATTAACTGTGCCCTATTCTCGTGCAGGGCACCTTGGTTTCCATGCCTCTTTGAGGCTCCTTAAAACCTCGGCCCAAGATGATCCAAATGCTCCTCCTTGGTCCTGCTAAAAACAAGAATGTCATCCAAGTAAACCACAACAAATTTTTCAATAAATGGTTTCAATACCTCATTCGTTAGCCTCATAAAGGTACTGGGAGCATTAGATAAACCAAAAGGCATCACCATCCACTCATAAAGACCTTCATTGGTCTTGAAAGTTGTCTTCCATTCATCCCCTTCACGAATCCTAATTTGGTGATACCCACTTTTCAAATCAATCTTTGAAAAGTAGTGAGCTCCTGCTAGACAATCCATAAGATCCTCCATCCTTGGCATAGGAAACCTATATCTGATGGTTATCCTATTTATGGCTCTTGAATCAGTACATAATCTCCATTTACCATCCTTTCTTGGAGCTAGTACAGTTGGAATAGCACAAGGGCTTAAACTCTTCCTCACTAGGCCCTTATCCAACAACTCTTGCACTTGCTTTGCTATCTCTTCATTTTGGGCTGGTGTCATCTTGTAGGCAGCCTTATTGGGCAATGTAGCACCTGGTATCAGGTCAATATGGTGGCTTATATCTCTGATTGGAGGCAGGGAACTAGGCAATTCATCCACTACAATCTCCTTGTATTTCTCCAACAAAGTTTGGACTTCACTAGGTATGGGTTTCTCTTTGTTTGAGGACAAAATAGACCTGCATTTTGGCTTAACAACCAAGGAAAACCCTAGACCTCCCTCTTCCTTTAAGGTCTGCAAAAATTCTTTCTCACCTACCACCATGATGTTAGACTCAAGTTGTTTATCTACTCCTTCATCTGGTAAAGGTCTCATAGTGAAAGTGTGTCCATCTTTTGTTATTGTATAAGTATTCTTCTCTCCATCATGTTGGGCTTTCCTATCATACTGCCAAGGGCATCCTAAGAGAAAATGACAAGCATCCATGGGTGTGACATCACACAAAATTCTGTCCTTATACTCCCCAATCTGAAATTCTACCCAACATTGTTCATTAACAAGCACTTGTTGGCCCTTATTCAACCAAGACACCTTATATGGGGTAGGATGAGGAATTTTTTTTAGTTTTAACTTCTCAACCATTTCAAGAGACACTAAATTATCAGTGGAACCAGAGTCTACAATTACCTTACATACCTTCCCATGAGATTTACATGAAGTCCTAAACAAGGACTTTCTTTGTGGTGGCTCCTTGGCACTTGGCACCTTGAGAAGTGTTCTTCTCATCATCAAGCTCTCTCCAAATTCAGGATCAGCAGGCCTAGAAGGTGAATTTACACTTTGTGCATCCTCTTCTTGCACCAATTGGTTCCTCCTATCTGCACCTTGAGAGGTTGAAGCTTGCTTTTCAGGACACTTGAAAGATGGGTGTCCAAACTGGTTACATGTGTAGCACCTTCCAGAGAATGAACCAGAACTTCTACCATTAAATCTGCCTCTTCCATTAGACCTCCTACCTCTAAATCCTCCTCTTGATTCTTGGTTTTGTTCCTCTCTTCCACTTGACTCCCCTTGTTGCCTTTGTGATTGGTTTCTACCACCAAAATTGCCTCTTCCCTTGAAATTTCTGCCTCTTCCTCTTCCTTGCTGCTCTTGCTTTCTTTTTAACTTCTCCTCTGCCTTGCATGCTATTTGGAAGCACTCTTCTACTGTTTTAGGAGTCACAAGACTCATCTCATCTTGGATTGCAAACCTTAGGCCATTCAAGTATCTAGCCACTTTTGCATGAAGAAAAGTTGCTGATCAACTTACAAAAATGTGAGTTCATGAAAGAAGAATTGGTCTACCTTGGGTTTGTTATCTCACAAGGTAGTTTGAAAATGGATCCATCAAAGGTTGAGGCTATTCTTAATTGGCCAACACCTAAGTCAGTAGGTGATGTAAGGAGTTTTCATGGCCTAGCAAGCTTCTATAGGAAGTTCATCAAGAGTTTCAGCCATATTTGTGCCCCCATCATTGATACAATCAAAGGAGAGAAGAAGGGTAAGTTCCAATGGACCAATGAAGCAAATGAAAGGTTTGAGTACTTGAAGAAAAAGGTATCACAACAACCTATTCTTGCTCTTCCTGATTTTAATAAAGTCTTTACTATTGAGTGTGATGCAAGTAATCAAGCAATAGGTGCTGTTTTGAGTCAAGAAGGCAGACCGGTTGCATTTTTTAGTGAAAAACTAAATGAATCCAAAAGAAAGTACTCTTCATATGATCTTGAATTGTATGCTATGGTCCAAGCTTTAAAGAAATGGAGGCACTACTTGTTACCAAGGGAGTTTATAGTATTCACTGACAACCATGCTCTTAGTTTCTTGAATGGACAGGAAAAATTGAACCAAAGGCACATGAAGTGGGTTGAATACCTACAAGCATACACTTTTTCCATAAAGCATAAGAAAGGTCAGGCTAATAAAGTTGCAGATGCACTTAGTAGAAGGGTCATGATGGTTCAAGAAATCCAATTTCAAAGTGTGGGCATTGAGGCTCTCAAAGGTATGTATAAGGAGGATGAAGATTTCAAGGCTGCTTTTGAAGTTTGTTCTCAATTTTCTGATGCTTTTCACAGTGATTATGCTGATTATGTTTTGCAAGATGGTCTATTGTTTAAAGGGGCTCAATTGTGCATTCCCAAGTGCTCTATGAGGGAGAATATAATAAAGGAAAAGCATAGTGGGAGTCTTGGAGGACACTTTGGACTTGACAAAACTTTGGAGCAGGTGAGAAGATTTTACTTTTGGCCTAAAATGCAGATGGATGTGAGAAGGTTTGTGGAAACTTGCACCATATGTCAAAGAGCAAAGGGGACCACTTCAAATGCTGGTCTTTATCAAAATTTCTACCAACTTCTAGGCCTTCGAGAGCATTGATGGTTTTAAAATACTATAATTTAATGCTATGATGAACTTTTTAATGTATTTATCTTTGTTATATCTTGGTTGTTTAAACTTTGTTAAAACCTTTTATGGGAAATCCTGTAGCAAAATACTTTTATATTCCTGCAGCTGACTGTGTTGACCTGATTGCATTTATTGCCCTGTTGACTCCCAAAAATGACTGGTATATCATATACAGTTTTTGAATGATGAAGTAGATTTAAAATGTGTGATTAATGAATAGATATCATGTATATGCCATGCTCTTTTCCTTCAAGACCGCTACCTTCTATTTCGCAGTTGTTGAAGAATGATTGAGTCAAGCGCAGCTCATCTCGCCTTTGCAAGAAAGTCCATTTCCTACAATTTAATTTCGGTGAAGCTCGAAAAGACTCTCTCTTTGACCTAAACCGTTAGGAAAGATATTCGTGCTGGATACTAATCCGGAAAGAGTGGAGTGCTAGATTGATCGGGTGAAATGCATAAATTCATTATGAAGTTTGTTCCTTGATTCGTGGATATACTTTATTTCCACGACTTTCTTTGATAGGGTTAGTTAGTTAGTTGTTTTTCTAGGAATAAGACACTCTTCCTGCGTGAGTGAGTAAGTTAAGTTGAAATAGAGAAGATAGATGATAGTTAGAGTGAGATAGAACAAAGTAGCTGATATCATGTAAGAATCAATATGATAATGAAAGATAGAATCTGTTTGATCAGAAACAGAGTTTGTTGTTAGTTTCATTTCAACAGAGCAATGTATATCATTCTATTTTCATGAATAAAGTTCAATGAAGTTCCGAAGTTTAACACCTCGTGCTAATCAAGAGGTGCTTACTATAGCCCACTTAGTAAGTATCTGTAGCTAGTTAGTTAGTTGTTCCTTTCTGTTGATCTTCAGTTAGTTTTCATTTTTGAAGTTTTTCATACAAACTCAGTCTTATAGTGCTCCTGCAGCATAGCGAGCCCATCCCTGTGACTGTTCCTACAGCATAAGGCCAGTTCATAGTTTGTGTTTCAGTTGTAGTTGTTATAGTTTTTCTCGTAGTTGAGTTGAAGAATTTTGCATTACTGTTCTGTGGCTTAAATAGAATTTCTTTTCAGAATGTATTTCTGCTAAGAGTTGACCGCACCAAGTTCCTAGTGCATATATTTTGCTGCGCCATTTAAAGTCTACATCCCCTGGTTTGACAAGTAAAATGAACGTCCATAGAGAGATATTAGTCACCTGTCGGGATATCCAATTTTCAGGCAAGTTTTACTGTGATATTCATATCCTTTTGTGAGGTGGGCCATTTTTGGTGCCGTTGCTGGGGATGGCGTCCAGCTAGGAGTTTGTCAAAAGTCATTTTTAGCACTAGTTTAGTTTGTTAGTAAATTTTTCTAGATCCTTTAAGCCGCTATTCACCATATTGCATGCATAGAAGAAGAGACACACTGGGAAGGTTCCTCCTTGAAAACCTGTTTATTGAACTACCATTTGACCCAGCTGACAACGAACCAGAGGAAAACCCATTTGCTGCATTATTTCAGCAACCCAACATGGCAAATAACCCACCTAATAATCCACCTCCTGCTTTTGAGTTCCCTATTGTTCCCCAACGAGATACTGACAATCTTAAGAATATACCTTCTTCATTGCTTCCAAAATTCTATGGCCTGGTCACTGAGGACCCAGAAACCTTTTTGTTTGAATTTGATGTTCTCTGCCGCAGTTATGACTACAATACAGACGCTCATAAACTGAAGCTATTTCCTTCCACCTTGAAGGAGGGCGCCTCGTGATGGTTCATGAGTCCGAAGAGGCGCTATCGATAGTTGGGCTATGCAAACGAAATTCTTTGAAAAAGTATAAGGAATATTGTAAGAGTGCCAGTAAAGGTGATGACATATTCAGAATTCAGCAGAAGGACGATGAAAGCCTGGAAGATTATATTTCTAGATTTTTGTTTTCATTGAAGAGGAACTCAAACCATACCCTCAATGAGGACTCTCATAAACTACTCTTTCTTAAAGGAATCAGTGATGCCTATATAGACACCCTGGACCTGATGGGAGGAGGTGATATCAATCAGCTACCTTGGGATGACATCAAGAAAATATGTCTTAACTATTCCAGAGCAATTGTTAAAAAAGGTCGAGGTCATCATACTGCAATGGGAAAGTCTTCTTCTGATGGAGTCTCCCAAAGGGAGATAACAAATTTTCTATCTGACTTCAAGCAGGACATCATTAATAACATGGCGACAATAACCGATACCACCATGCAAGCTCCTGAGGAAACATGATAAGGCCGAAAGACACTCTGGCCGACCTCATCCGCTACTTATAGACAAAAGAAGCGCTGGATCAGCAGATGCGATAGCAGCTTAATTTGGAGACTAGACAACTACCTATTGACTTCAAGCCAAGAGAGATGATGATGATCAAGTGTTCCTTGTCGCGACAAAGGAGACCATGGGCCCAAAGTATTGCTGCATGCCTCAAGATCCTCTAACTTTCAAGAATCTTTGGCTTCAAGAGGAATAACCAATGGCAACATGCTTGGCGGGACCACCACCACCCTAGAATCCACCTCAACAAAGTTGGCCTAATTATCAGACCCCACAATGGCAATCTCCTCAAGAAGGTTGGCAGCAGCCACAAGGGCAATGGACCCCACCTTCAAGAAATTGGCAACAAAACCCTCAATGGAGAGGCCCTCAGCAATGGCAAAACTAGTCCTCTAGATTCCTACAGCTTCCATAGCCACAACCACAGGCTCTCATGCCACCTCCTGCAGCAACTGCCACAAATCCAGGACCTCCAAAACAAACACCAATGCCTGCCCAGTCGTTGCCCAATCCCAATAATAAGCAATAGCAGTAGCCACATCAAACTGCATATTCTGCTAAAGCCAATCAATATCCAGCCTATGCCTTAAATGTTAGTGACATCCATTTGAGGTCCATAACTACTTTAACTGCTCCAAAACCACCTCTGATTACTGAAATACCAGATTCTCCACTTGAAGAATCTACTGCACCTGTTGTTCCTGCTGAGCACATGCCTGTCACTAACACAGTTTCTAAGGAGCATGTTTTGCCAACTCAAGACAACCCACCTTTTCCTCAAAGGTTGCAAGGTACTGCATCTAAATCCATGGAAGAACCCACTTTTGACATTCTAGATCAGCTCAAGAATGTGTAGATTCAAATCCCTTTATTTCAGGCTATTAAAGATATTCCCATTTTTGGAAAAGTTATTAAAGAAGCCTATTTGAAGAAGCCTAGTCGAAAGAAAAAGGATCCTCAAGCAATTCATGTCTTAGGGAAACTAGCTGATATAATGTTGGAAAATGTAGTTATTCCAAATTATATTGATCCTGGAAGTATTGTAGTGCAGATACATATAAATGGCCAAGTTGTAAAAAATGTTTTGATAGATTTAGGTGCTGCTATTAATGTTATGACAAAGCATACTATGAACTCCCTGAACATTTCAGACATTAGGTCTACGCCCACAGTTCTGCAGCTTGCAGACAGCTCCACAGTTAAACCTGATGGGATTATAGAAGATGTAATTGTCACTCTTGAATCTTGGGAGTATCCTACTGATTTCACAATATTATCAGTCAAGGAAATTTTAGGAGGATATCCAGTTATCCTTGGTAGACCATGGTTAGCAACTGCTGATGCTTTTCTAAGATGTCATTCTGGAGATATGACCATTTCTGATGGATAGTCCACAAAGAAATCGGCTTTGTATCTACCCGCTAGACCTCAACCAGATTTGTCCCAACCTGTTTGGCTAGATGTCGGGGAAGAAATTGAAGAAGCCAATTCTTTGGCTCAATTAATGATGATTCAAAATGATCCATTCTCACAACTTCAGAGTGAGGATACTTTGCTGTTCCAAATTCTACAGTACAATTCTGATACGGGTAGTTCATTTGATCCAAATGGTACTCATTTACAATGTTTCCTCCAGCAATCAGATTCTGAAAGTTCACTGCCTAAACTTCTAGCAATTTTTCATAATTTTCTTCCACAAGAGGTACAAACATCACCTATAGATTCTATGAGTAATCTCACCAAGCAGATAGAATTATCTCCAGATCATTGCTTGAATATCAATAGAAAGCTATCAAAGTCTCAACAGGCTGACTTATTAAAAATGCTATAAGAACAGTATAGAGCTTTTGCATGGGAATATGGGGACATGCAAGGAATAGATCCTCGAGTTTGTACTCATAGAATATATATCAAAGAAGATTGTTCACCGGTCAGACAACCTCAAAGAAGAGTAAATCTAGCACTTAGAGAAATAGTTAAAAGTGAGCTTCAAAAGTTGCTTGACGCTGGTTTTATTTATCCAATCTCTGATAGTCAATGGGTTTCTCCATTAGTCATTGTTCCCAAAAAAGGTAGAAAATGGAGAGTGTGTGTAGATTACAGAGAGTTAAACAGTGCCACTAAAAAGGATCACTTTCCATTACCTTTTGTAGACCAAGTACTAGACTCACTGTCTGGAAAAAGATATTTTTCCTTTCTGGATGGTTACAGTGGGTACAATCAGATACAAATTACCCCTGAAGATCAAGACAAGACCACTTTTACCTGCCCATGGGGAACATTTGCTTATTCGGTCTTGCCTTTTGGCCTATGTAATGCACCAGCAACATTTCAGAGAACAATAATTAGTATTTTTGCTGATATATCTCATGAATGTATGGAGATTTATATGGATGATTTCACTACCTATGGAGTCACATTTGAAGAAGCACTGGTGAATTTAGAAAAAGTACTAAAATGATGTAGAGAGCAAAATTTGTCTCTAAACAGTGAGAAGTGCTTTCTAATGATGGAAGAAGGTATTGTTCTAGGTCATCATGTTTCAAAGTATGGAATTCAAGTTGACCCTACTAAAATTGTAGTTATTTAGAATTTACAAACTCCTGCAAAACAAAAAGATGTCAGAAGTTTTCTTGGTCATGCAGGGTATTATAGAAGGTTTATAAAAGACTTCAGTAAAATTGCTAGCCCGCTTTATGCTTTGTTAACAAAGGATTCCAAGTTTGAGTGGACAGAAGCCTACGAAAAATCCTTCCTACAACTAAAGGATTTGCTTATTGAAGCCCCTGTTCTTCAAGGACCAAAATGGAGTTTTCCTTTTCACATACATGCTAATGCTTCTGATTTTGGCATAGGAGCAGTTCTAAGTCAAAAAGAAAATTCAATTGAACATGTTATTTACTTTATCAGCAAGAACCTTCAAGGTCCTGAGCTCAACTATACTATCACAGAAAAGGAGTTGCTTGCAGTAGTGTATGCCTTGAATAAATTTTGGCATTATGTCACATGATATCAGATATTTGTTCATACTGACCATGCAGCAATCAAGTATCTAATGAACAAACCTGCCATCGCTGGTAGGTTGGCACGATGGCTCCTGTTGTTACAAGAATTTGATATCACAATCATTGACAAGCCAGGAAAAGCTAATGTTGTAGCCAACTTTTTGTCAAGACTTCAATCAACTGCACCTGTTGAACATGAGATCGTTGATGATAAGTTCCCAGATGAACATTTATTTTCCATTGCTACACATACACCCTGGTATGCAGACATTGCCAACTATCTAGCAGCAAATAGAATACCAGCCCACTTTTCTCCAAAAGAAAAGAGGTTGTTAATAGAGAAAAGTTTTAATTTTTCATGGATTGCAAACTGTCTGTTTTATACTGAACCTAATCAAGTAATGCGAAGATGTGTCAGAGAGGATGAAACTTATGATATATTGCACACTTGCCATGATGAACCATGTGGAGGATATTATGCAGCCAAAAGAATAGCAATGAAAATTCTTACAACAGGGTACTACTGGCCAACGTTATACAAAGATGTTGTGGCTTATACAAGAAAATGTGACAGATGCCAGCGTATGGGAAGACCAACTAAGTCTGATGAAATGCCACTATATCCGCAAATAATAGTCACCCCTTTTGATAAATGGGGGATGGATTTTGTAGGACCAATTGATCCACCATCAAATGGATAATCATATATTCTAGTTTGCACAGACTATGTGACAAAATAGGTCGAGGTAAAAGCTATGACTCATGCCCGCTATAAAAAAGTTGTTGAATTCCTGTATCAACAAATTTTCACAAGATTTGGTGTGCCCAAAGAGATTGTAACTGATCAAGGACCACAGTTTACGTCAAATCTGATCATTGCAATAATGAATGACTACAAGATCAAACACAGGAAATCCACTCCCTATCATCCTCAAGCTAATGGTCAGGCAGAGGTAACAAATAGAGAAATTGAGGCCATACTCACAAAGACAGTGTAGATCCATAGGAAAGACTGGAGCAATAGACTTCCTAAAGTAGTTTGGGCTTACAGAACTACATGGAAAACTACGACTGAATTTACACCTTTTGAGATGCTTTATGGAAAAACAACTTGTATACGCATAAAAATGGTCATGTCTATAATCCTGGCAATTAATTAAATATTTATTATTTAATTATTTTTTCTAAAGTCCTCTACATATGATTAAATTTAATTAATTTAATTATATTGTTCATTCATCTTATTCTTCTTCCATAATTAAATAAATTTATTTTATTTAATTATTTTCATATGTCCACTTAATTAATTAAATAAATACATTCTATTTATTTAAATTAATTATCACATTTGAATTTAAATTAAATCTTTTTATTTAATTAAATTTAGATATTTCTCTTTCTTCTATTTTAATTTTCTTCTTCTAATTAATTAAATGTTTCATTTAATTAATTTCATAAAAGTGATTTAATTAAATAAATCTTATTTAATTAAAAATATCTTATGCTTTCTTTCTAAATCAAAATTAGGTATTTTAACCTAATTATGAAATCTTCTCATATCATGATTAAATATTTTATTTAATTATGAGATATTCTGCTTTTTTTCAATAAAACATGATTAAAGCTCTTTTCTTATCACTAACTTTCTTCTGCTTTTAAAAGCTTAATTAAATATTTTATTTAATTAAGAAAAGATGAATGTCCACAAATAAATAATTAATTTTCTTAATTAATTATTTATCAGCTTTAAATCTTTCTTTTATCTTTTAAAGAAAGATAATTTTCTTCTCTTCTCTTCTTTTTCCTCTTTCATAATAAAATAGAAAAATCTATTTTTAGGTTTCTTCTATTCTCTCTTCAGTTTCATTTTTTTCAACCGTTCGATCTGCCAGGAATTATCACAACCGTCAATCGAGACAGCTAATCAAAATCATTCAAAAAACTCTATAAATACCTGTGTGAATCCAAGCATTAATAATAGGCAATTAAGTAGAATTTATGCATTTAATTCATTTAGTATTGATTTATGATAGCATCATGTTTATTTCAAGTTTCTTAGCTAAAATCAACATCATAGCTTAATCATGCATCCATATCATAGCAAAATCTCGTTCTTTAGGAAGACAGTTTGTTGAGCCTAGCCCATAATCTAAGAACACAAGGCTGGAATCTACAAAAACACTAAGGATAGAGGACGATAGGATGACAACAGAAACAAGATACTGAGTTTGCACTTCTCTACTCCTTTTATATTTTTGTTTTTGTTATAATGTTCTATTGGTGTGTTTGAACTAATTTTAATTCATTTACGCACTTAATTTTCACACACACATTAAATGGAACCCACCGTGGGGCCTATTCCCCTATTTTAGACTTCTTTCTTGCAGGTTTTTCTTGTAGGTTTGCTTGTAGGTTTTCTGGCATTCGACAGCGCATTTTGGAAGATTCAAAATTTTTTCTTTTGCAGGTATTTCGGCACATCTGAAGACTGTTTTGGCGCATCTGGTCATTTCTGTGGCACATTTGGGAAACAGAGTGGTGCATCCGTCACTTTCTGTAGTGCATCTAGGGATTTAATTAGCGGATATAGGACTTTCTTTAGCACATTTAGGTGTATTTCAAAAAATTAAAAAAAATCTTTGCATTTAGAATAGCGCATGTAGGTTCTATTTTTGCGCATCTGGGTAACAGAGCAGCGCATTCATTTTCTGTTGTAGCGCATTTAGGTAATAGAGTTGCACATCTGGTCTCTATTTTTGCGCATCTGGGTAACAGAGCGGCACATTCATTTTCTATTGTAGCACATTTAGGTAACAGAGTTGCGCATCTGGTCTCTGTTTCTGCGCATTTGGGAGACAGAGCTTTACATCTGAAATTGTAACCAAGATTCTGAGTCTGACGCCTTCCGCAGACAGGATTTCTTTCATTTTTATGTTGGGCTTAAAATGAATCAATCTAGGGTAGCCACCACACCTTTATCATGCAGTTAAAACGAACCCCATGTCTGTTGTGAAGCAACATCTTCACTTAGATTAAATCACATTTGATTTTGGTGCACATAAAATAAATTTGTTTACTCTTATTGACTGTTCTTGAAAGTGGTAGGCGATTATGCTCTCACCCTGTGCAAACTAGGTGATCAGAAAACCAGACCCACTTTTTCCTATGTAACCCTGATTTGATAATCGAAATATCCTCTCCCCTTGCGCACTTGTGTGATCCTGGGTGCAAGAGAAACGGTTATTGACTCTAGAAATTGGGCCTACCTTAAGGGAAAAATTACTCACCTTAAGGGATGACTCAAACCGGCAACAGAGCTAAGGCCAAGCTACCCCCAACCGATATATAAATGTAAATATTAAGGGAAAACCTAAGGTTGCTTGTGCGGATGTGTCATACGGACGAAGTAGTACTCCCATAAACCCTGTTGAGCTTAACCTCTTCAGGCTGGAGTGCCACCTTAATGGTGATTAATCTCTTTCCCCATGTATGGCCACTCGAACAGGGGTCCCGAACTAAATACCATTGTTTAGAAAAGCCAAAAACCTTCTATTTTCTAGTCCAGCACCGATCGGTGTGAAGCCTTCCACACTTTCGCAGTCAATAGTAGAGGTGATCAGCTCGCCATGGGAGTTTCATGGGGGTTGGAAGCTTGGTTGGCCTAAGAAGAGAGTGCACTATAAGGGGGAGCCCGTGCAGTCAAGCTTCTGGATTCACACGCTACTGATATGCAGTTGGGGAAACCCACATGGAGTCTAGCGGATATTGTCCTGGCCTAACCTAGGTTGTGCTTGTCTTATTCTGTGCTTGGTTACAAATCAACTTAAATCAGACTGTTTGCTGTGCTTGCAAAAATCATTAATTTAGATAAAGGATCATCCAAAAAATGAACATGACAAATTTCAGCTAAAAACTAGTCAAAACTATCATAGAAAAACTGTTTTAGCGCATCTAGGAAAAACTGCAGCGCATTTAAACTCTGTTCTAGTGCATCTGTGTTCTGTTTCGGCGCATTTAGGGTTTCTGCTGCACATCTGTGCTTTGTTTCTGCACATCTAAGGTTCTCTACAGCACATTTGACCCTTTCTCCAGCGCATTTACCTCTTTCTATAGCGCATTTCAGAAACAGAGTAGCGCTTTTAGGTTTTTATCACAGACCCGAATTTTTGAGATTTTACTCCCATGTTAAGAAAGGGGAAATCAACCAAGTTCACCAAGAAATCAGTTTTCAACAGGATCAAGAAGCCCAAAACAAATTTAAGTTACAAGAAGACTTTAGATCGTAGAGAATTCCTGTATAAGAGTCGAGACGTCTTGCTCCATTATCGCACATTCATCCATAGATACCAAGACTACATTAGGGGATTCACCGACGATTATGCTGTAGAACCTTGGGCTACCCAAGCTTATTATCAAAGATTAGCATTGTCTCAACGTCACAATTTGAATCAACCTCTTGAGTTTGAGAACATACCACAACCTTCAATTGAATATTCAACGCGTCCAAATCAGATCCTTCAGTGACCCTCGATCATATCCAAGGATTTCTTACATATGCCTTTTTTTATGAGATCTCAACACAACAAGTTAGGAGACACATCTCAAGAAGAAGGTGAACGTGATAGTCCTCTTTTTAGTGTAAGTCGCAATCCCCTTTTTAGTGACAACAATATGGCTGATAGAGAGGAAAGTTTGATACTTAAGAATAAAAACATGAACAAAACTCCTATAGGTAGTGATGATGAACAAGACGACGAACTTGAACTTAGAGAGGCAGAACAAAATCCTAAGTTTCTTAAAGCCCTTGAAAAGATTATACAATGTGACAAAGAGAAGTACTTTCTTTTCCTAGCAGATCAAGGAGCTAAATTGCCTAAAGACTTTGATATGGATAAATTAAAAACCACTGAAAAAGAGCCAACCCTATCTAAAATGGCTTCCTTCGAAAAAGAGCTTAGAGAAGTGCAGGGAACAGTCAAAGAATTACGAGGAGGAACCACGACCAAGAAATACACTTTGGATGACATATGTCCTTATCCTTTTGATAGAAGTCTCAACATGATTCCACTTCCTAAACACTGTGAAATTCCCAAATTTGATCGTTATAATGGGAAATTAGACCCAGTTGACCATGTTAGAGACTTCAGAAACATGACATTGGAATTTTCCCACGAGGATACATATTTATTGTGATTATTTCCTCGAAGCCTTGGAGTCAACTCTATGGAATGGTTATCTAAGGTTACACCTCCTGTTCGGACATTTGAGGAATTGATCAATTTGTTCATAACACAATACGCCTACAAAATTCAACACCAAATCACCATGATTGATCTTTGCAAAGTTGCGCAAAAACCCAGTGAACCTTTCACTACCTTTCTTCAAAGATGGAGGAGAATGTTCGCTAGGTACCCACGACCTGTTCCTGAAAAAGAGAAAATGGTTACCTTCATCAATGGTCTCAACTCAGAAATGAGCTATCGTCTAAATCTACATTGTCCACCTTCCTTTGAGAAATTGATTGAGGATGCCATCACCATCGAAAGTGCTTTGGTCAAAAGAGGGACAATAAAACTTGATAGGGACAACCCTACCTCATCTAACCATTACAACAATCAAGACAAGTCTAAATTTTGGACCCGCAACAAGAACGTTGTAAATGATGGTGTTGTAGATGAAAATCATATCATGACTAAGCCATTTATCCTGAGTACTCCTCGTAACAATAATTACAACAATGTCAATTCATTTGGGAATCAAGGAAACAATCATCCCCCTCCAACGAACAATAATCAAGGGACTGCCAACAACCAAAACTACCGAGGCAACAATAACAACAACAACATTTTAGGGAATACCTCAAACACGAAACCACAACGCTTTCCATTCTTCTCCAATAGAAGAAATTTTACTCCACTAGGACAATCCTTAGAATCGGCTTTCAAAGAGGTCATGGCAAAGAATGTCCTTATGTTACCCCCACAACACAATTATGAACCTAATGTAAAGCCTCCATCATGGAACGAAGCCTATTTTTGTGACTACCATAGGTGTAGAGGTCATCATATAGACAATTGTCAAGGTTTGAAACATGTTATTCAAGATCTAATTGACAAAGGCATTATCACAGTAGAAGGACAACAAAACTCCAACGAAGATCACCAAGCATTTCAAAATCCTCTACCAAATTATCAAAAGGGAGAGTCTTCTGACAAAAATGTGAACCAAATTGATGACAATGTAATCTGTCACCTCTATACAGATGATGAGCGAGTCAACGTCATAAAAATCAAAGAGAAAGTAGACAATGGACAAGTAAATGTCACAACAAGAGCACAAGCTAAAGTTGTCTTGAAAGGTACCTCTTCAAAATCCAATGAGATCTCCCCTCAACACCAATATGACTTAGTTAACCAACTTCAAAAAACTTTGGCTCAAATCTCCATTTTAGAACTTCTGAAGATTTCCCCTGTACATAGGAAAATTTTGGATAAAACCCTCTTTGAAATGACTGTATCTACGGATTTGGATGTGAACCGATTTCAAGCCATGGTAGGACATTTATCCTCACCCACATGTCTCTCATTTTCTGACAAAGACGATGTTTCCCTAACTCATCCCCACAATTCATCATTATACTTAGAGGTCATGATCCATAAATTCCGTGTCAAACGTGTTCTAATAGATGGAGGGGCTGGTCTAAATATATGTACTTTGAAGGTGATTCAAGCATTAGGATTTTCCGAAGACTCCATTGATCCTAGAAGGAAGATTACCATTAAAGCCTATGATGATGAGGAGAGAACGTCTAAAGGTCTAATCATGCTACCAATCAGAGTGGGACCTGTTATCAAAAATACCTTTTGCCAAGTTTTAGAGCGAGATCTTGCATACAATATCTTGTTGGGTCGTCCTTGGATCCATGAGATGCAAGCTGTTCCATCCACTTACCACCAATGTCTTAAGTTTCCATATGATGGACAGGAAATTACTATACCAGCTGATAACTCAAACGCCCAAACTTGTGCCAATGTCAAAGCTCATCAAGATACTTTGGTTCCGAATAATCGAGAAGCACTTGCTGATACTTCTTCTCAACATGCTACACACATCAGTCAGTTAACTAAAAGTTTTGACAAGAAACTACAGTTCAAGGAAAGTGGAGTTGGGGAATATTCCCTTTGTCTTGCTAATCTACCTACATCTCCTCGATCACATGGAAAACCTTCTATTACACCACAACAGATATCAGCAGCATCAACATCAGCACAGGTACAAACAGAGCCCACTACCAAGTTCAATGGACAATTTATCAAAGAAAATTTTCCCATGGGAGATCCTGAGGATACAACAATTCTAGATTGGCTCTATAAGGATGAAGAGGAAGCAGTTCAAAATGTCACCTTACCAACAGAACAATATGGGAAAGGATATTCTATCATGCAAAAGATGGGATATGATAATGGTCCTTTGGGAAAGAGAAAAGAAGGTGTAATTGAGCCTATCCATCTCCCAGGGCTGGCTGCATATGATAAAACTGGAATAGGCTATGATGTTACCCAATCTAAACAATCACAAGATAATGGTTTTACACTACAAGAAGGATCTGATAAGAAAGACACATGTTTGGTATCAGTCTTGAATTACATCGAAAATAACTCTGACACAGATTCTGCTGAATATGAATGGGATACCATCCATAATGACAAATTTTGGAGGGACAAAGAGGTAGATGTAATACATAACTATACGCCCGCTTTAAGCAAAGGAGAAGGTTCAGGGTCCCATCCACAAGAATCTGAACCACAAAGCAACTATGAGTCTAGTGATACTGAGTCAGATTTTAACGAACAAGACTATCAGGAGAATAGTACCATCATTGACCTACCTCATACCTCAGATTCTACCGATAACTCTATCTTGACCCTAACCATCGCCGATTTTACATGACCGGACGACGTCTTACCATTAATCCATCCTAATATCATTGACTGGGATCTCATCGAACCTATTGATATACCTATTTTTCCAAATGATGAAGCTATCATAAACTTCCTTTCCGCCGATGATGTAAATAATTGTTCCACTAGCGATTTTCAGTATGAAGTCTTCAATCAGTAGAGTGTCAAGTCTCCTAGCTACAAAAATGAAAATAAAGAAAAATGATCTAGTGGTGAAAACTAGAATCTGGCAGTACTAGATCAAGCAAAAGACAAAATAAAGAGCGTATCAGATGGTGAAAACCTTTTTGAGGCACCACCTGATGGGACTCTTGACACTCTCCCGGAGCACTATCATGAGCGATCATCCATCTTGACTGAGCCTACAAAGGAAATCAACATTGCAACTACAGATAATCCAAGGATCCTACAGATAGCTGAATCAATGACAGATAAAGAAATACCAGAGTTCATGAACTTTCTCAAGGAAAATCAAGTCAATTTTGCATGGTCATACATAGACATACCAGGTCTTGATCCCGATCTCATTATGCATCATTTATCTATCAAACCAGGAGCCAAACAAGTAAAACAAAAACTCAGAAAGATGAATCCTCATGTTGCACTATTGGTTAAAGAAGAACTCAAGAAGCTCCTAGATGCAGGTTTTATAAGATCAATTGCCTATGCAGAATGGATTTCCAATATTGTACCAGTAGCAAAACCAGACAAACGTGTAAGAGTATACACTGATTTTAGAGATCTTAACAAAGCCTGCCCAAAGGATGATTTTTTGCTTCCAAGTATTGACACTATAGCTGATCTAATAGTTGGCCACGCCATGTACTCATTAATGGATGGTTTTTCCAGTTACAACCAAATCAAGATTGCACCAGAAGACCAAGAGAAAATAGCTTTCACTTGTCCGTGGGGAACATATTGTTGGAATGTCATGCCTTTCGGCTTAAAGAATGCTGGAGCTACTTATCAAAGAGCTATGACTACGATCTTTCACCACATGATGCACACATTCATGGAGGATTATGTAGATGACATATTGGAAAAATCACACACCAGAGAAGGACACTTGGAGATACTGTTAATAATATTTACCAAATTGGAAAAATTCAAAGTTCGCCTAAACCCTAAGAAATGTGTTTTTGGGGTCACATTTGTAAAACTGTTAGGATATATTGTCTCAGCAAAGGGAATTGAAGTAGATCCTACTAAAGTTCACGCAATCATGGAGATGCCTCCCCCAAAGAACATCAGTCAATTAAGATCATTACAAGGGTGACTTCAGTCTATCAGAAGATTCATTGCACAATTGGCTGAGAAAAGTCTACCATTCACACATCTCCTACATAAGAATGTTCCTTTTAGATGGGATGATAAATGTGAAATGGCATTTCAACAAATCAAGCAGTACCTGATGAATCCACCAGTTCTTGTACCACCAAATCCAGACAAACCATTGATTCTGTATATTGCTGCAACCGAGACATCTTTGGGAGCATTATTAGCACAAGAAGACCATGAAGGGAAAGAATGTGCAATCTATTACATTAGCAGAACACTGACAAGCCATGAGCTTAATTACACTTTCATTGAGAAGGCTTGTTTAGCAGTCGTCTTTGCTTCACAGAAATTCTGACATTACATGCTAACTCATACAATTAATCTTGTTTCAAAAATTGATCCACTCAAGTATCTACTAAGTAAAGCATCACTAACAGGAAGGTTAGCAAAATGGGTCATGATTTTGAGTGAGTTTTACATCCACTATGTTGATCGCAAAGCAATCAAAGGACAAGTTATCACACATCAACTAGCAGACGCTCCTCTCCAAATAGAACACCCTTTGCACATTGAGTTTCCAGATGCTGATGTTTTCATAGCAGACTCTAAGCAGCTATGGTCCTTATACTTCGATGGTTCTTTTACTCAACATGGATCGGGGGCAGGTATTCTCTTCATCACCCCTCAAGGACATACCATTCCTCGGTCCTATAGGCTAATGTTTCCATGCACCAATAACATAGCCGAATATGAAGCACTGATCACTAGACTAAAAACAGCAATGGAATGGAGGATTACCGAGCTACAAGTTTATGGTGACTCACAACTAGTTATTAATCAAATCAATGATGACTATCAGAGTAAAGACGACAAGTTGTTGCCATACAAGAAGATGATTGATGACTTCAAAAAGTATTTTGTGGACATTCAGTTCACACAAATTCCAAGGGTTGACAACAAAGCGGCTGACACTATGGCTACGATCACCTCATTGATACACCTCCTAGAAAAATAGACTCGCTATGAATTTCTGGTGGAACAATTATTTACACCTGCCTATGACACACCCGAAAGCCAAATTATCTGCCACCTGGTAGGATCCGATTCACCCTGGTATGGCAAGATTTATGCATACCTAAAAGATGATATATTACCACCTGACTTATCCCGCAACCAAAAACGTAACTTTATCCGACAATCTTCTCGATATACCCTCATCACTGATACCCTTTATCGTCGTGGTCTTGATGGTACTCTACTTCAATGTCTTGAATGTGATGAATCTGACAAGGCTTTACAAGAAGTTCATGGGGGCATTTGTGGTACTCATTCGAGTGGACTAACCTTATCCAAGAAATTGATTAGAATGGGTTACTACTAGCCTAAAATGGAAAGAGAATCATTCACTTTTGTTACAACATGCTCAAAATGTCAGATTCATGGGAATCTTATTCATGCTCCTGCACAAGAACTTCATTCGTTTACACCCACCTGGCCATTCTCTCAATGGGGGTTAGATCTAGTGGGCAAAATTCATCCTTCTTCTTCAAATGGGCATAAGTTCATTATCATAGCGACAAAATATTTCACTAAGTGGATTGAGATAGTACCTCTCTCTAAAGTCACCAGAAAACAGATCTCATCCTTCCTACTCAACTACATTATTTGTCGATATGGTATTCCTAATGCCATTATTACAGATAATGGTCGACCTTTCAAAAATTAGGATGTTGATGAACTTTGTGAAAGATTCCATATTCAGCACAGATACTCCACGCCTTACTACCCTCAAGGGAATGGCCAAGCAGAGGCCTCAAACAAGACTATACTAAAGATTTTGAAGAAGACTGTCAATGACTCGGGGAAGGATTGGCATGTTCAACTCAATCCCACCTTGTGGGCTTACAGAACTAGTATCTGAACGCCGACAGGAGCAACACCTTTTTCCCTCGTCTATGGAGCAGAAGCCATACTGCCTTTAGAAGTAGAAATACCTTCATTAAGAGTATCACTGAAAGGTCTCATAATAGATGAGGAATACAGAGTTTCCTGTCTACAAGAGTTAGAACTTTTAGATGAAAAGAGACAAAGAGTAGTAGACCATTTAAAAGCATACCAACAGATGATGTCTCGCAGCTATAATCACAAAGTAAAGCCACGTACCTTTCAGGTGGGTGATCTAGTTCTGAAAGAGAACCTGCATAATCAACAAGACAGAGAAAAGAAAGGAAATTTTGAACCAAATTGGTTAGGCCCTTATGTGGTTATTGTAGTCTATGGTTCAGGAGCATACAAGTTATCAACACCAGAAGGAGACCTAGTTGATGAACCCATCAACAGTATACATCTTAAGAAGTATTATGTTTAAATCAGAAAAAGTCCTGAAGAAATCCAAAAATAGCAGAAAAAGTCCTGAAGAAATCCAAAAACAGAAGAAAAAGTCTGTGAAGAAATCCAAGCGATGAAAAGATCACGAAGAAATCAAAAGAGCTCTTGAGAAAAAAGTCACGAAGAAATTCAAAACAACAGGAAAAAAGGATCCACAGAAGAAATCAAAACAATTAGAAAAAAGTCTGAGAAAATACAAAATCAAAAGAACATCATAGGGTGAAAACACAGCAAGCGAGCCGGTCAATATTGACAAATACAAAAAATCAAAAAGAATGTCATAGAGATTGAAACTTTCCCGGCAATCGAGGCAGATCTATTGTGACAAAATACAAAAAAATCAAAGAAATCATAGGGTAAAACAGCAATCAGGTGAATCTGAAATTGACAATAAATAAAAAATCAAAAGAGAGAGAATGTCATAGAGATTGAAAACGGCAATCGAAGGCGGATCTGTGACAAAATATAAAAATCAAAAAAGAGAATCATAGGGTGAAAACGGCAATCGAGGTGAATCTATTAATGAGAAAAATCAAAAAGAAATCAGAAAAAATGCAATAAACACGGATAGTGAAAATCTGGCAAACATACACTATCTGTACCTCTCCATTTATTAGTTCCTATTTTGCACATTGTCTTTTCAAAACTTTCTGTTTTCTGCATCTTTTTTCATCTTAGGGTCATTCATTGCATCATCTTGCCGCCATTTTGCCTAGAGTATTAAAACGTCTTACCATGGCTTGATCGTTTGTACATATTCCTTTTCGCAAGTTGTGTCAATCAACGAGGAAAAATTCAACTGGGGGCACTTAACTTTCAGAACATACCAAAACAGCTAGACCATGACATATGATCTAATCATACAACCAAATGAACTCATATGGCAACGTTATCCAATCATGACACACTTTTCAGCAAGATATCATATCATTGTCTATTGGATGATCCAAATATCTGAATAATGTATAAATTTAACAATATTACATGTTTGACCAAAAGTTGTTTGATTTTTGCTATCATTACTCTAGAGCACACTCAATGATGTACTGAACTAGAGTGGCGAGGAATGAGAATGATTTTTTTCTTTGTCTACTGTCTGAAGGTTAACAATCACTCTGATGCAAATATGTCACAGGACATGACAATCAAAGCAATATCATCGATGACAGTTCCACATTTGCATCAGAAATGTGGTTAATCTTTGTTTGTTTATGCAAGAAATGCTCAGGTCATCTCGGTTCAATTATACCTCGATGCTTGTGTTCACTTGCTATATCAAAATTCATGAAAGTTGTACTCTGGTCATCATTGGCGCTGATTTCCCCTCTGATGCTTGTACATACTTCCAACATTTTAAAATGTTCTATGATGATTCAAGAAGGCTTATAATAGGCTCAACAAACTGGTTAGTTTCATATAGTTGCATGTTCATTAGATCATTGTATATATCTGCATATTGGATTCATATCCGTATTTTTGAAAGGCTGAAATGAAGACATTAGATGGTTGTCATAGAGTTTTGACTCTTTCGTGGAGGACATTTGGACATTTAATTCTCATCTTTCATCTTTCTCATTCCCATATTCATTTATTATTCATTATCATTTTCATTTGCTCATTCCTTATTCATTTTCGATATCATTATCCTTCTCATATATCATTATCATTGTATCATTAATCATTTTTCAGTTTACCACTTAAATCATTTCATTTCATTATTTATCATTTCATCTTTTAATTATTCATATCATTTATCATTTTATCATTATTTATATCATTTATCATTTCATCATTTCATCATGATTCATTTTACCATTTCATATCATATCATTTCATTAACATTTCATTTTTACCATTTCATATCATATCATTTCATTAACATTTCATTACCATTACCATTTATCATTTCATCATTTCATCATGATTCATTTTATCATTTCATATCATATCATTTCATTAACATTTCATTACCATTACCATTTATCATTTCATCATTTCATCATGATTCATTTTACTATTTCATATCATATCATTTCATTAACATTTCATTACCATTACCATTTATCATTTCATCATTTCATTAACATTTCATTTTACTATTTCATATCATATCATTTCATTAACATTTCATTACCATTACCATTTATCATTTCATCATTTCATTAACATTTCATTTTTACCATTTCATATCATATCATTTCATTACCATTCATATATACCATTTTTATCATATCACCATTTTCATTACATACACATTACACAAACCTATCATTTACCTTTTCATCATTATTCATACCACATTCATTATCTATCATATCATGATGCATTTTCATACATGGAAAATTCGAAACAAAAATAAAAGTAATATCTCACATATATACATACATCACCACATACCATCCTGCATCATAATGATTAGTCCACAAAAATAATAAAAACCATATCAAAATCCATCTCATAACATACATGCATACACATCATATCCATATCATATCACAAATGCATGCACATAAACATCATCAGAAACATTGCCGTTGCATATCATCGCTCATCAAAATAATACAAATATCCAAATGTCCAATGAAAATAATAAAAGGTCAGAACATAAATACATCATACATGATCAAAACTCAGTATACATAATGAATCAAGCCCCATATGGCTAACTTGTAGATGCCCCTGAAGGAGCAGGTCTGGAAGGAGGTGGCCTGCCACTTGGACCTGCATCTGGATCCCGTCGAGGTCCTGTCACCTCTCTGCCATGTGTAGATGTCTAGGATCGGGTCCTCGTCCTATTGTGTGATTTGGGAAAAGGCTCTCACTGCTCGGGAGGACATAGCTCCTCGTACCGCACTCTATAATACTCTGCCTCTCTGGCTGCCTCGAATCCCTCTGCAATGGCCTCTCGCAAAGAAGTACTCTCTACGGTACCCATCAGCCTCTATGCTACACCCTCAGCCTCTAATGCTCGCCTTCTAAGGGCATCCCTCTCTACTATCAACTGTGACACCTAGGAATCTGGGGCTGGTACCTGTGCCTGTGCCTGTGCCTGTGTCTGTGCCTGTCCTTGTGCCTGTGTCTGGGCCTGTGCAAGTTGTGCCTGTAACTGCACTATCATGCTCTGCGCCTGCACTAACTGACCCTGAAGCTGTGCCTGCTGCCCCTGAAAGGTCTGCACCTGACCCTGCAAAGTTGCTATCTGTGCCTGCTGGGACGAGGATGTCACCCTAATCACTGTCTGTGGCCTAGCACTGGATCTGGACCACCGGCGAATCAGTACTCTACCTAGGTTTTCTAGCCTTTGCTGTCTCTCCTCATCCCCGTCATCCCCATCATCTCCATCATCTGAGCTATCCTCCTCCCCTCCATCCCCACTCTCCTCACTCTCCTCTCCCTCCTCCTCCTCTCCTCCACCCATAGCCTGCTCCCCACCGGCCACACCTCCCTGTATCCCTACTCCTGGCTGTGGGACTACTCTGATAGCCCGTGCCTCATCTGGCACTGTGAACCGTGGAAAAGGATGAGTATGAAAGTACTGGGCGTAGTCATCTGTCATCCCCGCATCCAATACCTCTGGCCTGTCTGTCCATACCTCAGGTTGTAAGGAAGTGTCCTCTATATATGCTGCCTAGTAGGGAATACACAGCCCCCATCCTGCATCCCCCTTACGCCGCCCATAATGAGCAACGCCCTGGGGCATCCCCTGTGTGAAGCCAAACTACCACAGAACCCATAGTGCTAGAAACCGCTCAATAATAAAGGGCGTCTGCCCTATCAGGTACCGTGGTTTGCACACAAACGACATCTCTAAGTGATCTGTCGCCCATGCCTCGCAGTCTGTGTAGGGCCTCCATATCACTGAATCCACATCATCTAGCACTCACCGCTAGTACTCTACCTTGCCCAGCCTGTGCTGGACAACTGCGCCGAAATAAGCATACACATAGGGCCTCCCTGCCGGTCTCGACCTAGTACAAAGTGGTCTCGTGACAGCAATGTGCTCCCACGCCCAGATCTGCAATAATGTAACTCCACTCGCCAGGCTGGTGGATCCTCTGTACACAATCCGATGAAGATCGTGGTACATATCGGCCAAGACGCAGCTCCCCCAGGAAAATCTCCGTGGCTGAGTGATCATCCACTCTAGCATCCTCCCCCACCCCACGGTGAATTCCTTGGACCGATGGTCCGGTCCAAGGAAACCTCCAACAAATGCTGCTAATACCACTACCAGAGCTGGATACCTACTGAAGTCCTCCCAATCTATCCAATACCCATAGATACCGGGATCGCCAAACATCCGCTATAATGCCTCTGTCCCACCAATCTCCTTGTGGTCATAAACCACAAGGGCTCCAACAACCGGAATCCCCAGAATCTGATATACGTCCTCCGGTGTCACACTTATCTCACCCGTCGGCAGGTGGAAGGTGTTATGCTCGGAATGCCATCTCTCGGCCAAGGCCGTTAGTAAACCCCTATTGGCCCGAATGCCTCGCGGCATGGTCAACAGCGGCCCCAATCCACAATCTGCTATCACCTGTAGCTCGGCAGGTGTTAGCTCTCCTATCCGCTCCCAACATAACGAGAACCGCTCTCTGATCTGGAGGCTTTTGAAAGCCTCCTATTTTGTTCAAACATCACAACCAATCCATCAAATCAGATCACATATCAATGACCTACATCAAGGTGCTACATCAATCTATCAAGCATGTCAAATCAATCTACTCTATCATCATTTACTAATTGTTTTTCTTTTCAGGAAAGCAAATTTATCAACACACATATCATTTTCTATTTGTATTTCAATCATGAATGCAAATTTAAATCTCTATTTTACTATTTGTTTTCTATCGCAGAAAGCAAATTTATCAACACATCTACTCTTTGTTTTTCAATCGCGAGAAACAAAGTTATCAAATTCAAATTATTCAATCAATCATTCATTTTACTCTTTGTCGTTCGTCACAAAGTTATCAACTGTCTACTCTTTGTTTTCTATTTTGAAAGCAACGTTATCTGTCTTCTATCAAATTTTCTATCCTATCAACATGATGATTCTACAATTTATCTATCTATTGACTAAAGAAGCAATTTTTATCATCATTTTTCATCACACAAGCATTTTGGGGGAAATTTTCCTAAATGCGCAATTCTGTTGCCCATATGCGCTAAAAACCCATATGCGCCAAAGTTTTCCTCAAAAGCGCAACACTGTTTCCTAAATGTGCTAAAACCCCGTATGCGCAACTCTATATCTCGGATGCGCTAGTCTACCTACCAAATGCACAACTCTAACATTTTTTTGACCAAACCATATATGCGCAGTTCTGTGCCCTAGATGCGCTATATCTTCGACCTAGCCTATTTTGATCTATATGCGCAACTTTATCTGTTGGATGCGCTAAAGGATCAGTTTGTGACTTGTTCCTAGATGCACTGCGGAATTTCCTATATGGGCTAAACTTTTTATGGGATGCGCTAAAACTATCCCTAGATGCGCTAAAACGTTCCAAAAAAATTGCAGCCCGACTTTAAATCAATTCAAATTCGATCAAAAATGCAAAATTTGACAACTTAGAGGTTTCAAATCACTCACCGGTGGTCCATACGCTGCTGGTCTCTAATACCGTCGCGCTCGCTCGAACCTATGTCTGTGCACGGGGATCACCATCTCGCCAAGTCACTCTTAGAGCTCAAAATTCACTGTAGTAGTAGGGTGAAAATGACACTTCATTTTACCCCTTTTACCTTATAAGGGTCTTTTCAGGATGGGCAAGAATGGCATTTTCCATTTTTCATCATCTTTTTCATTGGGGCATCAGATACATTATCTATCAGGAGCTAAATCACTGTTCCTCCATCATTATCAATTTCTTCTTCCATGATTTATCTCCTGAGGGGGCATCATCAACATCAAAAATCGGAAACACATCAGGGGCAAATTTTTTTATTTTCTTTGAAGCAATGTGTTTCACACATCACTTCAAAGAGGCGCAAAATGTATGCAAAAATGGTGTGTCTATAATCACGGCAATTAATTAAATATTCAGTTATTTAATTGGCTATTTCCTAGTCTATACATGTAGTTAATTTAATTAATTTAGTATATTCCATTCATCTTGGCTTCTTCTTCATAATTATATAAATATTTGTTTTATTTAATTATTTTCATATAATCACTTAATTGAATTAAATAAATGCATTCTATTTATTTAAATTGATATCCTTCTTTAATTTAAATTAAATCTTTTTTATTTAATTAAATTTAGATATTTCTCTTTCTTCATTTTAATTTTGCAATTGGTAAAGTAACCGTTTAGTGTAATTTCATCACAAAAGTGTTTAATTGAAATAAATCTTGTTTAATTAAAAATATCTTATGCTTTCTTTCTGTTCAAATTGGGTATTTTAACGTTATGATCTTCTCATCATGATTAAATATTTTATTTAATTATGAGATACTGCTTTCAATGAAACATGATTAAAGCTCTTTCTGTCACCAACAACTTTCTGCGCTTTTTAAACTTAATTAAATATTTTAGCTAATTCTGAAAAGCTAGATATCCTCTAAATAAATAGTGGATTTTCTTAATTAATTATATTTATAAACTAAATCTTTCTTTATCTTTTAAAGAAAGATAATTTTCTTCTCTTCTCTTCTTTTTCCTCTTTCATAATAAAATAGAAAAATCTGTTTTTAGGTTTCTTCTATTCTCTCTTCAGTTTCTTTTTTTCAACCGTTCGATCTGCTAGGAATTATCACAACCGTCAATCGAGACAGCCAATCAGAATCATTCAGAAAACTCTATAAATACCTATGTGAATCCAAACATTGATAATAGGCAATTAAGTAGAATTTATGCATTTAATTCATTTAGTATTCATTTATCATAGCATCATGTTTATTTCAAGTTTCTTAGCTAAAATCAACATCATAGCTTAATCATGCATCCATATCATAGCAAAATCTCATTCTTTAGGAAGACAGTTTGTTGAGCCTAGCCCATAATTTGAGAACACAAGGCTGGAATCTACAAAAACACTAAGGATAGAGGACGATAGGACGACAACGAAAATAGGATACTGAGTTTGCACTTCTCTACTCCTTTTATATTTTTGTTTTTGTTATAATGTTCTATTGGTGTGTTTGAACTAGTTTTAATTCATTTATGCACTTAATTTTCACACACACACAACTATGTTTCCCATAGAGTTTGAGCACAAAACTTGGAGAACAACTCTTGAACTCAACATAGACATATCTACAGCACCGAAGGACCATCTCCTACTGCTAAATGCTTTGGATGAAATGCAAAAAGCCGCCCTGTAGCATACAGAAGCAATCCAACAACAAAGAAAGAAATGGCATGATAAGCACATCAAAACCAGGAAATTTTCTGTTGGAGATTGGGCCCTATTATATGACTCCAAATATCAAGAAAACTAGGGAAAGCTTACAACATGCTGGCTTGGCCCTTATGAAGTTGAAAATGTGTTTGACAATGGACCTGTACAATTGGTAACAATTGATCCAGTCCGTTTCAAATTATTAGTCAATGGCCACCGACTCTGACTTTACCATAAGCCAGCCTCAAAGGAAGAATTCATGCAGCAGTTCGTTCAGGTTCCTCCCGCTACTCTTCCTGCAGCTAAAGACTTTAGCCTTTCTCCTATAACGTTACAGTAATTTTCAAAAATCATGCCCATAATAAAGGTTTTCTTTTTAAAAGGAAACCCCTTTTTCTCCACTTTTCATTTATCAGCTCCACCTCACTTCTTTATCTTTCATCCCTTCGCCTCATCCATCCATTCCATCCACTTCACTTCATCTGCCACGTCACCCATCCACTTCATCTGTCCGCATCAACCTTAATTAAGATATCTTTCCCACTTGTCACTTCATGCAGCGCCGTCATCTTTCTTCACACGTACGTGCAAATTATGAAGGTATGCCATATCTTTTCTTTTTCGCATATTTGATTTATTTCATTCAATTCATTCACTGCTATGCATGTACTAGTCATTATTATCTGAATCCCGACCTATTCTTTTGAACATGTGAGGACACATGTCATACTTTAAGTAGGGGGTGGGGTAGTCCATTTTTCAAAATCTGTCTTTTTGCCGCAGCCATAACTGCAAATAATCTTTCTTTAATACTTTTCTAGTACTTTCCAAATATGATCGCATGTCCTTCTTTATTGCATGTTTTCTTGTAAACTACAATTAAGACTGCCTATTTAAAAGTTCATTTTTGGAAAGAAAAAGAAAGAAAGAAATGTGACGGAATAAAAAACCAGAGCAGAAGAAGGGGAAACAGAGAATTTGAATCTTCAGCAAGGAATTGAGTTCAGCTACGAAAAACTGCATACATGGGTGGTCAGTTGGTACAGCATGAGCCTGTAGCTCATGAACTGTTACTGCAAAATCCACAAATAGTCCATGCATTTAGTCTTTGTGGATGGCTAAATTATTTCTTAAGCTTGAATAATTTTGATGAGAAGGCTGCTGGAGAATTTTGAGAACCCTTTCTGAAGGGGAAGCCACCGTATGGGGTTTAACAGTTGTTGCAATCGAAGACAGAATCGCTGAAGTAACTGGGCTCCCAGCCGTTGGAGAAAACTTTTCTTCAGACGCTGCAGCTGCAAGGGCTGAGTTTTCAATGCCCACTGATGGACCTCTGGAAGTCTCCAAGTAGGGATGCAAACGTGTGTCGTTACCTCCTCCATATTCAGAGTATGCCACTTATATAATGAGGTATTTGACCTGTGAAGGTCATTTTTCCTACTTGCATTCTCATCATTTTAAATTTTTAAGCCATATGAGGCATGGGTTAGTCATAAATGTTCCAAATTTTTTGTTAAAGTTTTTAGAACAAAGTGCCTATGGAACTCAACAGGGGAAAGACAATTATGTCACCCATCATGGCCTTATAAAATTACTGATTGAGTGCTCTTTAAGAGATGCTTCACCTCTCCTGACAACAATTTGTTGCCCAAAAGAGTTTGAAAATACCACAACCCCCTAGGGTAATTACACCATGGCCTCAGTGAAAGAAGAAAGAATTTACATCTACTAGTGAAACAGGGTAAGGGTCATCCTCTCACGCTTAGCACCCAGGTCCTGGCTTCCCCACTTGAATCCTACGCTGGGGTACAAACTAGGTGCACTTACACAGCCTGCAGGAGGAGAAAATAAAGGCAAAGGGTCGAATGCCGGACCCTCATTCTCAGAAAAGATAATGTTCCTCTCCTGTGACACACCTTCCCACATGGCGTTCTCCTAAAGGCAACACGTTGCTATTTCGATTCAAGATTTATCCTCGATAAATGAGGAGCTCTCTAAACAAACAAAGAAAAAGAAGAACTCTTTGGAACACCTCTGGCCGATGCTCCGAAGCCGCGAAAGGGGTTTCCTGAGAAACAATCTAAGACCTCTATGCTTCCTTTGAAGTGATTGTAATTTCAGAAGGGTCTGTTGAATCTGAATTTAATGTTTCTCTGAATGAGTCTGAGAATGCTACTCAGAGTTTGTTCGTTCCTAAAGAGGAACATGATGAGACAAAAGAAACAGGGCACAATGAGCAAGAGTTACCAGATCTTGATGATTTGGCTACTATTGCTATGCAATTTTCGGAGGAAGCACAAACTTCTCCACCACAGCAACAAGAAGAATTTATCTTGCAGCAAGAACAAGAATAGACTAAACAATTGAATGTGCCTAGTGAAACTGTATTTCACTCCACAAATTGTAAAGCCATTGTTGTGTATAAGAGGACATTTTTAATTGAGTTTTTGGAATATGTTAAAGATAATTGGGAAACAGTTACATAAAACCACAGCTTTGGAGCACATAGCCAGGAATGAAAAGTCGATCAAAATCTTTGCGAAAATCAAAATCAATCAAATCGACAGTCTTTTTGTCGTCATCATCCTCGATCGTCCCTCGGGATCTCAGTTCGTCGTCCGCTCGAACTCCGGATCATCAGATCCGAGAATGTTGAACTCGATGGAATCCTCTTCAGCCATTGGTGATCTTCCATTTGAGAACGTTCATGTCATGGGTGTCGTCAGGGTCAGGATGTAGACGGCGGTGGAATGTGTGGGAAATTTGACCCGGGAACTGTTCGATGCGCCTGGTCGCCAAATATCATCAATTTTGAAGGTCGGTTTCGCCTTTCCGACATATAATTATTAATAATGTTTGACCGGGAGAAAATATTTGATATTAAACAAAAATTGCGGTACGCAGGGGGCGAAACCGTTGGGTTAAGAAAGTCAGAACCACATGGTCCCCTAAACTTCACAGCAACTCTCAAACGAACCAGTAGATACATTCAATTGGGACTTCAAACAAGATTTGAATTATGGCTACCACTGACATTCAGACCCCCTGTGCTAATGTGGCCCCTCTATCCTCACCAGGCTTCAAATCTCAACAATGAAATGGAAGACCAAAGGTATGAAAGGTGCCGGGACTTCAGAGGATTTTTATTCCTGAAGTTTGGACATCCATTCCAGTCATGCGACCACCGACTTGGGAGAAACCATAGAAGTTAATCTTTGGGACCGACATTGGGCTAAAATGTAGGGGTAATGTGAGCCAACCTAAAATACTCATAATTTGATACTGGTGAACTTTAAATGTCTTTACCTTTTGTCATATTTTTGGATGTTTAAACTTTGTCAAAACCTTTTTATGGGAAATCCTGTAGCAAAATACTTTTATATTCTTGCAGCTGTTTGTGTTGACCTGATTGCATTTATTACCCTGTTGACTCTCGAAAATGACTGGTATATCATATATAGTTTTTGAATAATGAAGTAGATTTAAAATGTGTGATTAATGAATAGATATCATGTATATGCAATGCACCTTTTCCTTCGCATCTGTTACCTTCTGTTTCATAGGTTGTTGAAGAATGATCGAGTCAAGTGTAGCCAATCTCGGCCTTGCAGTAAAGTCCATTTCCTGCATGACTTTGAGGAAGCTCCGGCGAAGACTCTTTGACTGAAACCATTGGGAAAGATTTTCAATGACAGTCGATTTGGAAAGAGTGGAGCGTTAGATTCTCTCTGGATTGGGTTGAATGTATAAATTCATTATGAAGTTTGTTCCTTGATTCGGGGATATACTTTACTTCCATGCCTTTCTTTAATAGGGTTAGTTAGTTAGTTGTTTTTCTAGAAATAAGATACTCCTCCTGCGAGAGTGAGTAAGTTAAGTTGGAATAGAGAGAAAATAGATGATAGTTAGAGTGAGATAGAAAAAAGTAGTAGATATCATGTAAGAATCAATATGATAATGAAAGACAAAATCTGTTTGATTAGAAACAGAGTTTGTTGTTAGTCTTCATATCAACAAAACAATGTATATCATTCTATTTTCATGAATAAAGTTCAATGAAGTTCTGAGTTTAACATTTGCATAATCAGTAGGTGCTTGCTAAGGGGGCCCACTTAGTAAGTATCTGTAGCTAGTTAGTTAGTTGTTCCTTTCTGTTGATCTTCAGTTAGTTTTCATTTTTGAAGTTTTTCATACAAACTCAGTCTTATAGTGCTCCTGCAGCATAGAGAGTCCATCCCTGTGACTGTTCCTGCAGCACAAGGCTAGTTCATAGTTTGTGTTTCAGTTGTAGTTGTTATGGTTTTTCTCATAGTTAAGTTGAAGAATTTCGCATTACTGTTATGTGCCTTAGATAGAATTTCTTTCCAGTATGAATTTCTGCTAAGAGTTGACCGCACCAAGTTCCTAGTGCATATATTTTGTTGTGCCATTTAAAGTCTACGTCCCCTAGTTTGACAAGTAAAATGAACGTCCACAAAGAGATATTAGTTACCTGTCGGAATATCCAATTTTCAGGAAATTTTTACTGTGATATTCATATCCTTTTGTGAGGCAGGCCAGGAGCCACCTTTTTTGATGTCCCTTTCTGATGTCCTGCCTTTCCTAAAACCTATATATATGTTAAACAATTTTTTGGTATCTACTATGGTTTTCTCTTCCTCCTCTACCTTTGCACCTCTCACCTTGTCTGTGGGGAGTTCATGTCCCCCAATGGAGGAGAAGGTGGAGAGTGGTCCTTCTAGCAATGGAGGATGTAAGAGGAGTCCACCTCTTTCAGAAGGTGGTCCCACACTGACTTGTTCTATCTTAGTAACAAAACCAGTCCTAGCTTCCCCTGAGTTTGTCATTGCTCTCAAATCAATCAGTCATTCTAGTGATGAATCTCAAGCACAACCTTCTCCATCTATTGAGGTGAAACATGGAACTCCTATAAAGTGCATGTTTAACTCTCTAGACAAAATTCTAGCCTTGTTAGTGATTTTGTGAAATCATTGACCTTAGCTCCATAAGAGATTAGTCGAGGAGACCTAGCAGAGCATTCTTCATTAGCCCTTGTTGTAGGAGGGTCAGACGCTCCTTCTCTTAAAATTCCACCACTGTAGGCTCATCATCCTTCCCCCTACAATAATCTAGAGTGGGAAGTAGACAACCTGTTAGTCGATCAGTGTTAGGGGGAGGCCTCTTCTTTATCTTTAGATTAGATGTGTGTGTGTGTTGTGATGTGTTCCCTCATGATCATACTATGTGTTCCTGGATGATCATTATCACCCTTGTTGGTGCTTGGATATAGGCATGGTTTTTGTGTTGTAAACCTTTTTCTATTTGCATCATCATTCTTCCATATTTGTAATTGACTTTCGTCAAAATTGGGGATGATGCAAGGAATTGGGGGAATTTAGGCTTCCCTTCCATGTTGACCCAATTTTTTATTTTTAATTTTTCTTCTCATACATTTTTCACATTGTATGATATAGTAGGGGGTTGACGATAGTTCATTTTATATACTATTATTATACATATATATTTATGAGCAGTTTTGAGCCTGAAATATTAGGCTACCCCTATGCCCTTTGTGTTTTTATCTTTTTTCTCTCTTCTTATCATTCTCTCTTCTCTGATTGAGTTGTCCCTCTTATTTGTGACAACGCCATTCCTATAAAACTTTGATTTTTAGAAATCTCATTCATTGCCAATGAATCTTTTCTTGAGAATCTTCACAAACTCCTTTTTAGAATCACATTCTCAACTTGAAACCCTAACAAAACGTGTTTCCTTGATCATGGGTTCGTAATGAAAGAACTTGAGAACCTTGACCTCGCAAGGGGGCATTTTCTTCCTTTTGAATTCCTTGATGAAGTGAGCATCTTTCGAAAGGACTCCTTGATGATGAATCGATTTGGGAAAGAAACATCTCTTCCACACATTCAAACAACACATCCCTTGAATGGACCCCTTCCTTCACACCAGGTTCCCAAGGGACCCCTTTGAAACCTTTCCAATCTATTGACGGTTTGCATGAATATTTTCTTGCTTTCCTACATGGCCTCTTTCAAACATATTCTACTTGTGAGTAGACATTCCAATTCACAAGTGCTCCTGTGAAGCCACTTTCTAACTTAGTAGAGTCCCCTTTTTTGGGTTTCCTCCGTATGAGAGATCTTGGGGGATACCTTCCCTACAAGTTTGAGGGTCTGTAGGGTGATTTCTTTAGGTTTCCTCCATGTGAGAGATCTTGGGGGACACATCCTTGTAGGTTTGCAGGTCTGTAGGGTGCTTCTTCTGAGTTTCCTCCATGTGAGTGATCTTGAGGGTCGCTCTCCTATAGGTTTATAGGTCTATAGGGCACTTTCTTTCTCAATTTCCTCCATGTAAGAGATCATGAGGGATACCTACCTATAGGTCTATGGGTCTGTAGTGAACTTTTTCTAAGCTTCCTCCATGCAAGACATCTTGGGGGTTGCTTCCCTGCAGGTCTATGGGTGTGTAGGACACTTTTTTTTCTAGGTTTAATTCATGTGAGAGATCTTGGAAGACAGCTTCCTTGTAAATCTGCAAGTCTTTAAGACAGTTTTTTGGTATCCTTCATGTGAGAGATCTTTGAGATACTTTTCTTGCAATTTTGTGGGTTTATAAGGTGCTTTTCTCAGTATCCTTCATTTGAGAGATCTTAGGGGATACTGTCCTTGCAAGTCTATAGGGTTGTAAGATACATTTCTCAGGGCTTCCTTCATGTGAGAGATATTGGGGCTTCCTTCATGTGAGGTCTGAAGCTGAAGAGGTGTTACAATTCCCATTAGGGATGGTTTGTAACATCCCTCTTTGATAAACTAACCTCAAATATTGCAGATTCTCTCCTTCTTCCTTCAAAAAAACTCTTCATTCATTTCATCTTCTTCACATCCTCTAGCAACCTTCTACATACTCTCTTTTGGCACTTCCAAGAATTTTCTCCATTACCAATAGTAGTCTAACACTTCATAGAAACAACAACACTCCATTAACTGCACAAAGCAAGTGTGGAACAAGCCATTGCACTATAGGCTTGAGGTTTTGCAACACCTCCCTTGATCACAGTTGAGGCTGTGATGATTGTTGAAGCTCTCTTTTCTCCACCATTATCTAGTTGTCTCTTGGTGGAGGTGGTAACATTTCGCTCCTCTCCTTTGTGATTTGGTTGAGTAGCTTGTTACTATTTTGTAGTGTTACTTGCTTTTTCTCCTTCTCTACTTCTTTATTGTATATTTCTCCATCATTGCTATCTTGGCTATTTGTGGAGGTGGAAACACCAAAATGGGGGTTTGAATAAGGTAGACCCCTATAGCTCCCAACATTTTTCCCTCTTTCTTGTGTGTAGGTGGACGTACTTTTTGGAGCTAGCTAGTGAAAGAGAATCTTTGTGAGATTATCCTTGTTACCTTATCCTTCATATATTTACTCTATCATGTCTTTTTTTATCATTCCTACTTCATAGTTCTATTTTGTTCCTTTAGAAGTGACTAGCTAGGTCATTAGCTCATTTTTTAGCAATTCATAATATGTTTTTGGTCCTTTGGTTATACAGATGCTAGCACACCTGAGAGACATCAGTGTACTGCACTGTCATCCTAAAATTGCACTTTCATCTTTGGGCAGAGAGTTACCTAAGGTACAGTCTTGAACCCAAAAACTAGCTCGCTTAGCCCCAATCTTGATTTAGGGTCTACAAAGTGATTGAGGGGCATTATGGTCCTCATCATTCGTGCCCCTCATTTCAAACATTCCTTTAGAGTGAGGTAAGTTATGGCAGCCTTCTACTCTTGACTCTCCATGACCTAGGGACTTGACGTGGTTGGTCTCCCTCTCTTACATCTTCATATAGACTTTGATCACATGCCTAACATCACTTATCAAATATAAATCTATTCTATCAAGGGGGTTAACTAAGAAGAATTTATCCCTCACAATCCAATAGTTCTCTAAGTTACTTTTTAAACTCCACTAAGCCATATATACTATTAGATCCTAGTGATCAAGGAAAAAAAATGTTGCAAGAACTTACAATTAGAAATTAATCTCACAAGTTACAAGATCAACATCATGGATTATGCCATTTGTCAAGAACTCATTTTTAAGATTGAGGAGCATGGATTCAATCCACAACAACATCTATTACAATTGCAAAAAATGGTCATATCATAAGAAATGTTTGTTGGGTGAAAGTGACTAAATTTTGTATAGCATTAACACTTATTTCTTTGTCATAATTCCTAAAGCTAAGTGGTTCATCCTTTTTAATGTAATTTTTTAATATTCGTCTATTGCTATTATCAAATTTCAATGGAGTATTTAAATTTGGGTTAATTGTGACTTTATTTGTATACATTTATTTAAACAAGTTAGATTTATGTTAAAATTTATTACATTGATAATTAATAGTATTTTGTATATACTAAAATCATAACTACACATATTTAAAGTAAATTATAAAATAATTGTTTGAGTAAATATTAATAAATAAAACTTAAATAATTCTTAAGTTATTAAAAAACACTCTTTAGTATATAAAAGAATTATAAAATAAGTCTTAAGTGGAAAAGAAAAAAACTATAAGTAAACAAAAATAACTCAAAATTTATATCTACATTTTTGGTAGATGTATTCAAGAGATTATTTATAAACCTATATGTATAGATATTCAAAAAACTATATTTAGTCACATAAAAGTTAAATACATGCTTGGACAAAACCATTTCTTCATATATTTTAAATGGATTTTGATAAAGATAGGTATGCTACTTTGTTACAAATATATTCATCCCTTCAAATTCAAAACCAAACATCATATTTAATGTATTTAAATTTTACAAATTAATTTAATATTTATTGTTTGGGTCTTATTTCTAATTAATTAATCAATAGGAAGGGTAAAATTATCTTACAATCAATAATACTTTACACCTTATTTCTATTAAAAATAAATAATCTTTATTTATTGCTAAAATTTACATCCTTTTATACAATTGAACCGTAGCTTCCATTAGAAGGTATTGGCATGGTATGATGGTTTATAGGTGGCATTGTTGTTCCTGCCAGCAAGGTTCAAACCCCGTTGGGGTGTTATTGTTGAATGGTTGTTTCCGGTCAGTCTTAAAAAGTGTACTTTTATGTTCAAGAATTAAATATATACACACTATCTATTCACAAGATGATTCTTGCTTTGGTAAACAGAATTTTCAATCCCTAGAGCTTTGGGATTTCTTTTTGGTGTATATAAATAGAGATATGGTAACCCTTCACAATAGGGTTTAACAATGTTCAATCTGTGTTTGAATACCTATCTAAACCTAGACCAGGGTGGGTAAGTCATAGCAATAGTGTAAAAGTATACAAATCATTGTGCTGGACAAGATTGAGAAGGAATCAGGGATTAAACAGACATGTTTTAGTCTCTCGTGGCTATAATAAATCTATATTGGAAAAAAATAAATAAAAATAATACTAAAGAGAATAGAGTTTTTATTTTCTTTTCTTAGGGCATTGAGTTTATTGTTTCTGTTGCTCACAAATAACTTGTGCATGTACAGGAGATGACAATGCAATCAAACTAGGTGGCTCATGTATGTTCTTTCTCACTATTAATTTGTACCTGCATTAAATAGAAACCTCAGAGACTATTTAGTAGCAGTTGATTAAATTATCTGATGATTAAAAATACCAGATTTTCAAAGAATACACTGTGAAATAGTAAACCTAAAATGCAATTTAAGACCAATTAAAAGTTTTTCTACATTTAAAAAAATGTATTTTATTAATGGGTGTGTACTTTTTTGTAACAAAAAATGCAGGTATGTGCAGTAATGATGGCATATACATTGTATAGGGTGAAGCTGCAGCTAGAAGAAAACATGGTGAAGGAGCTGTTGATTTGTTAGCCTGAATTTGCAGTCACACAAGAGCTGCCATACAAAGGATTGCAGATTCAAGAGAAGTCAGAGAAGAATGATGTAGATAGGAGTTTTGTTGCCGACACAGATTTAAAAGGTTGTAGATCTAGAAATAAAAAAAATGTTGTTCTCAGATCGTAGATAGCATCATCTGTAATGCAAAAGAATAAGTGTAGAAAATGTTTCCGAGGCTGTTGGAAAAGATAATTAATTTTATTTTGAAAAGCTTGATTGTGTGTTTGGAAAAACATTTGTAGAGATCTTTGAGGCAATTTGTATTGGAAGAAAATCGCTATAGAAAATAAAAATATATGATCAGTTTTTATTGCTAAAAGTAAATCACAACTCTTTTTTGGAGAGAATTATTGTATTTGTGTAACTGTCAAAAGAAGTTGTAGAAAAAGAGATCAATGTTCATCATTTTAAGAGATTTGTAGAAGACAAGGTATAAATTGCAAGAGGAAAGAGTTTGAAGGCCACCATAGAGTTTTAGAGAAAGTTTGTAGAAGGAAATTGTGTAAATAAGAGTGGAGGTGCTCTTGGAAAAGAAGAAATCACTAGAGTAGAATTAGGTGATTTTAATCAAATTTATTTTAATGGGAAAGATAGGCAAAAGAGTAAAAAACGAGAAAAATGTTTTGGAGGAAGAAGTGATAGAAATTAAATAATGTAATTCACAAATGGTAGCAGATATAAAAAAATTTGGAGAAGAAATTTTTTTACAGAAGGAAGAATTATCAAAGTTGAAAGAAGAAAATAAATGTTTACAAAGCCATTGGTAAGTGATGTTGCTTGTGGTATTGAAGATCTGTGTTGTTTTGTTGATAAATCAAGTAGTTTGTGTGATATCGCAAGTATTGTTTATGATGAAGAATGTATAAAAGAATAATGTGAAGATGATAATGTAAATCTTAATAATTGTCATGAATTTTTTTTTGTTTTGAGATTAATGCAAAGAATAGGTTATAAAGGTGAAGGATTAGGAAAAAATGCACAAGGAATAAATGATCCAATTGAACCCATTATGAGACCAAAATATGAAGGTCTTGGATATATTATAGGTAAAGGAAATTTTAGAGGATCAAGATTTTTTTTTCAAGAAATGCATCAATGTTCACATTGTAAAAGGAAAATTTATGTGAAAGATACATGCTGGGATCTACATCTGGGCAAATTTTGTGGTTTGAAAGCTATAGATAGCGAGAGGATTTCCAATTTGAAGTTCTGAAAATTTGAAGATCAAAGTTTGATGGATTGCCGCAACAGTTGGAAAGAATTGGAAAGATTTTGAAGATGGTTTGAGTTATTTATACAAGTAAACAAATTGAGAGTGTTTGAAGACATGGTTGGAAAGTTAAAAGAAATTTAGTGTTGAAATTAAGGGGGGGTGTTGTGTAAAAGGAAACTGTAGTTTCGTAAACTCCTCTATAAAAGAGGTATGATGTAAATGTTTTGATGAAGTAATAGAAGTTATATATTTTGTGTTTTATATATTTCAATGTGTTATGTGTTTTAATATTTCTTCATTCAATATCATCATTTCAAGGGCCAAGTTGCAAATTGCATTTTAATGGTTAAATGTGATTTCCCTTTATAGGGAAGGGTGTCCAACACAACATGAGTGGTGGATTGGTTTTTTAATTGTAACCAATTGTTTGGGTGAGGTTAGCTTTATTGGGATTTACAGTCATTATTTGTGCCATGCACAAAACACGTGTGTGCATTTAAGAATTTATTATTGTTAAACAATTTTTTAAATATTAATATGTTATTTAAATATAATATATCATGGGCATTGTGGGTTGTTTGCATTATATTTGAATGAATGAATGAGTGATTTTAATAACATCTATGAGACAATCAACCTATGGGACCTAGAGTCTGATCTTTAAACATATTCAGGTTCCTTCTAGTGTCTGCTTTCCTATTATGAATCTTGATAAGGAAGCTACCTGTCTTGAGAAGTCTTGCCTCTTTCAATAGGTCATTTAGATTATCCACCATCAAGTTGCTCTCATAATAAGCAGCACATTTTGAATGAACAATTTAGCATATTCTTCCTAACCAAAATCTACAGTAGTAATCTTTAAATGATTGTCATGATATAATGGTTTTGGAAATAGTGTGAAAAGGGATGAGCAACCTTTAAAAAGAAATGTGCACATCTTTTTGTTGCTATACAAAGATAGTCAAAAGTATACTAAATGGAGTTCACTCTACTTTAACATCTACAAACAAAGGATTTTACTTAAGAGGGTTTTGTTTTTCCCAAATTTATGTAATAATATTAGTATTCAGTTAAATTAGTTTTATTTTTTTAAATTAAATATGATATTAAGGTATATCATGAAGAATTTAATAATAATTGTAATCAATTAAATTATTTTTATCTTGTGACTAAAGAAATTTTAATCTTTAAATTTGGGATTTTTTTAACATTAGAAGTGTCAGTTAAATCTCATATATTTAAATTAATATTAATACAACTAATTTAATATTAAGTTGGGGTTTTGTTAATCTTATTAAATTAGTTTTATCTTGTGACTGAAGAATGTTTAGTCTTTAAATTTGGGATTTTTTTAACATTAGAAGTGGCAATTAAAACTAAAATATTTAAATTAATATTAATACAACTAATTTAATATTAAGTTAGGGGTTTTGTTAATCCTAGGGTAATTAATTTTTATCAATTAAATTATTTTTATTTGTGTGGTGAAGAAAGCTTAATCTTTAAGTTTGGGTTTTTTTTAATATTCAAATGGCAATTAGGGGTGGGCGGGCCTAGCTCGATTACCTAAAGAATCTTGTTGCAGGCAAGAGGTCACGAGGTCTAGTCTCCCCCCAAACCTGTGGTATCAGAGGGTGTGTTGCACTAGCGCCACCGGTCACATGAAAGAAAGTTTACCAGGTGCACTGCAGTTTATAGGAGGATAGCAATTTTTTTTACTAGGTGCATTACAGTTTGGAGGGGAAAGGATACTATTGGGTTGTGTTTCTCTATGTTGGTATTTGTCCCCCCAATTGGGTATGGCTGCTCCAAGTTAGGGGATGTTTAAGTTTTCTTGGGAAGTTTATTTCATCTTTCTTGTCACAAGAGTTTCTCTACTATTTTGTGTGTAGTGCACTTGGAGGGTGCTTATGCTTTGTCTCAGTTGAAGGGTACAAATTCTCTTTGTACCCATGTTTCTTCTCTACTCCTTCTGTCATTTGTTCCTGCTTGTTGTTTTCTTTGTCTCCCTAGGGGGTCTTCGATTTTGTTGTGGGTTTGGGTTCTCTATATTTTGTAAATCCATTTTGGCATTTTACATCAAAGTTTTAGTTTTCATGTTGAGCTCATTGCCTTCTTTTTCTTCCATAGGATTTTTTGCTTGTCCTTAGATTGAATTTAGCTTCTTGCATAAGTTTTTTGTTGGACAATCTATGTTTTCTGGTTTTGCTAGTGGATAGATGCTAGTTGAGCCCCTATTTAAATCTACAAGGTCTCTTTCATTATTTCCAAATCTGTGTTGGGGACATTAGTATTGTAGTGGTTTGTTGATGTATGGGGTTTTTGTGCTTCTCAGCCTGCTCCTCCTACTCCCATTCAAGAGCCTATCCATCCACTAGAAACAACTATGGAGGAAACTCCCATGGTTGAGCATAACCCTTATGTTCCTTCGCAGCCTCCAACCTCTAGCTTGAAGATTCATAGAAACTACCACGTGCATAAGCACATGCACTGGCGAAAGGCTCTCACGATTGAGCATGCCACATTACAGAAGAAGGAAGAATAGAAAACCATCCCTATATTAGGGCATCCTACCATGTCCTCCTCTCTTCTTCCCTCTACTTCCGTTCAATCTAGCTCCTCATTGCTTCCGAACCCCATTGTGATTGTGAATGCGCTTGATGCTAAAAATGTGTAGGTTTTCATCATTCCTTCAGTGGAGCCACCTCTTTTGATGTCCCTTTCGGATGTCCCGCCTTTCCTAAAACCTATAGATATGTTAAACACTTCAGTGGTATCTACTATGGTTTTCTCTTCCTTCTCTACCTCTGCACCTCTCACCTTGTCTTTGGGGAGTTCACATACCCCAATGGAGGAGAAGATGGAGAGTGGTCCTTCTAGCAATGGAGGATGTAAGAGGAGTCCTCCTCTTTCGGAAGGTGGTCCCATGCATACTTGTTCTATTCTAGTAATAGAACCAATCCTGGCTTCCCCTAAGTTCATCATTGCTCTTGAATCACCCAATCAACCTAGCGATGAATCTTGGGCACAACCTTCTCCATCTGTTGAGGTGAAACATTGCACTTTTATAAAGTGCATGTTTAAATCTTTGGGTGAAATTCCACCCTTGTGAGTGATTTTGCAAACTCGTTGACCTTAGCTCCATAAGAGCTTAGTGGAGGAGACCTAGCAGAGCATTCTTCCATAGCCCTTGTTGCAGGAGGTCCAGATGCTCCTCTTAACATTTCATCACTGTAGGCTCATCCTCCTTCCCCCTACGATAATCTAGAGTGTGAAGTAGATGACTTGTTAGTCGATCAATGTTAGGGGGAGGCCTCTTCTTTATGTTTAGATTAGATGTGTGTCTGTTGTGATGTGTTCCCTCATGATCGTACTATGTGTTCTTGGATGATCCTTATCACCCTTGTTGGTGCTTGGATATAGGCATGGTTTTTGTGTTGTAAACCTTTTTCTATTTGCATCATCATTCTTCCATGTTTGTAATTGACTTTCGTCAAAATTGGGGATGATGCAAGGAATTGGGGGAATTTAGGCTTCCCTTCCATGTTGACCCAATTTTTTATTTTCAATTTTTCTTCTCATGCATTCTTCACATTGTATGATATAGTAGGGGGTTGACGATAGTTCATTTTATATACTATTATTATACATATATATTTATGAGCAGTTTTGAGCCCGAAATATTAGGCTACCCCTATGCCCTTTGTGTTTTTATCTTTTTTCTCTTTTCTTTTCTTTCTCTCTTCTTTGCTTGAGTTCTCCCTTTAATGTGTGACAACGCCACTTCTATAACACTTTGAATTTTAGAAAACACATTTTTTGCCAATGAATCTTTTCTTGATAATCTTCACAAATTCCTTTTTAGAATCATATTCTCAACTTGAAACCCTAACAGAATGTGTTTCCTTCATCATGGGTTTGTAAAGAAAGAACTTGAGAACCTTCACCTCGCGAGGGGGTATTTTCTTCCTTTTGAATTCCTTGATGAAAAGAGCATCTTTTGAAGGGACTCCTTGATGATGAATCGATTCAAGAAAGAAACATCTCTTCCACACTTTCAAACAACGCATCCCTTGAATGGACCACTTCCTTCACACCAGGTTTCCAAGGGACCCCTTTGAAACCTTTCCAATCTATCAATGATTTTCATGACTATTTGCTTGCTTTCCTACATGCCCGCTTTCAAACATATTCTATTTGTGAGTAAACATGTTGCTTCACAAATGCTCCTACGAAGCCACTTTCTAACTTAGTAGAGTCCCTTTTTTTCGGTTTCCTCCATATGAGAGATCTTGGGGGATACCTTCCCTACAAGTCTGAGGGTCTGTAGGGTGATTTCTTTGGCTTTCCTCTTGTGGACATCAAATTCTGCATTTGCTCAAAACACACATTAGTATTTCCATTTAAAACAAAACAAAATAAAAACATCCCTATAAAATAATGAAATATGTTAATCATGTAGTTAAAGGAATAAAGGAAACTAAACAAAGCATATAAAAAACATGATCCAACTTTATCTCATAGTGGATTGGTGCTTCTATGGAAAGAATCCCTTTCCCAATCCTTTGCTAAGCTCCATGATGAAAATGATATGAAAATGATGCATTTGTGCATGAGATTGTGGAGGATTAAACCAATGGAGTTGATCCTTATTTATAGAATAGAATGATAGAAGAATGTCAAACATGGAGGATGTGGGACTAAGGACAAGCCAATGAAAAGAGGACACTTGTCAACTTGTGATAGGTTGGAGGATGAGCACATTTTGGTCAATGTGCCAAAGAGAGGGAGATTTCAAATTTGAATTTGAGAGTTAAATGTTGAGTGGGGGACATGTAAGAGCTTATTAATTTCTTTGTTGGATGTACATGTCCACATAATTTTGAATTCAAACTTGAGGGAATATTCCTGAAAGATGCCATGTTGATGGAAAATGCTGATTTTATAAATGAATTAAAATGTTTTATTGGTGCAAGTGGGAAAATCTAGAGGATGGGATGAGTGGTTAGATTAGGTTAATTTGGATTAGGTTATCTTAAATGATGATTAGGGGTTTTGACCCATTTGACTTAAATATTTTGATTTATTTAAATAAAAAAGGGATGGAATATGCATTTGGATTTCAATTAAATGAAGTTTGGTTTATTTAATTGAAAGGTTGATGTGAGACTTAAATGAAACAAAGTTGATTTATTTAATTTAAATGAATAACGTTAGGAATGAATTACATAGTCCTGATTTATTTGGTGAATGGATTTGATGAGTTTGATTAATTTAATGAGTAGATGAATATGAACTAAGTGCATAATGCTAATTTTGCATGTCTACATTTTTCCCCTCTTTGAAGCAATGTACTTGCTGCATTGGTTCAAAGAATAATCTTACCACAATCAAATTTTTAAAAATTTCTCATTTTTCAGGTGCCCCAGCAGAAAGTACACTGGTACATTTCCCCCTCGAGAGATCAAGTGAAAATATTTGATTTGAAGGTTGATCTCATAATA